>OY293827.1:62147641-63347641 GCA_958507055.1 Crioceris asparagi
TGGCCTGATGATACCATATCTAATAAATAATTAATATGCTCAAATCTAAA
The DNA here is from genome assembly GCA_958507055.1 of Crioceris asparagi. NCBI lineage: Eukaryota > Metazoa > Arthropoda > Insecta > Coleoptera > Chrysomelidae > Crioceris > Crioceris asparagi. The sequence goes on from OY293827.1 coordinate 62,147,692, forward strand.
CGAAGTCTATACTTTGCCATCTCAAGGCGTGTTAGATGATGGCGGCTAGCATAAGGTGTCCACAATTGTAAATTAATGATGTTTTTATTACGCTGATGTACCACCATTTCATTATCAGGAAAGCTTTGATCCGCATTTAGTGTAAATACAGCACAAACCTCATTACAGGACGGTATATTGAACCTTCTGTGATCGGCTTGCTCCGGCAATCGCATCAAAAGTTTAACGTGTGGAGGTAGTAATCCTCTTGCATTAGCTTGTTTGTTTACTTCGTCCTCTACTTCCCGCATCATCAATTACCCGTGTACATAAGAGTTGTTCGAATAATATCCTCTAACAGTTCTACCAATGGTAAACTTATTCCAAAATTGAGTGGATTATTAATTCGCCCAGTGATAGCATCATCAGAATCTAAAACGCCGAGTTGTCCATATTGTGGCCGTTCGAATTCTCCTTCAGTATTCTGCGTGGGATGAGCTGTCAAGTTAATTTTATGATAAACTTGTCCGCAAGCAATGAAGCAATATATACCGTGGTTACTTATGGTTCTGTCATCGGCTACATTGAAGGACGCCAAAGCAAAAGATACGTTAAAGTTTCGTATTCTCTCTTGATAGCGGATGACGATTCAAAAAAGACGTGCCAGATCGTTAGACGACTGTGGTACATTCAATTTGATTCGCCCGTGCAAACAACAATCACCAAAAGAATAAGGACCAATACGATTATGAACACGTTCCTCGGTAAAATGTTAAGCACCACAATGAATACACGAAACATCGAATCTTCCCAAACTATGATATTGCACATTTGCTGATAAAGCACATTTATAAGTTGATATATTGTTCTAGAGCCCTACGGCGTCTATTATCACGACGTCGCTGTTTCTCTAATCGCTGCTCTTTTTGATGGATGGTTTCGCTGGCAGTACGTTGAGAAGCCCGCTGACGCAAATCTTCTAATCGTTTTTCGCGCTGCTCTTTAGATTTAGATTTAGATTTAGTTTTAAGAGAGGGTTACATTGCACTGCGACTATAAGGTCTATTGTGCCCCCTACCTGAGTTGCACTCGCTTATACGCGGTCTACAACTCGACTTCCAGTTCCAGAGTTCTAATGAACTCCAGTATCTGGGTTGGCTTCAAGGAGGATACTTCCTCACTACTGCAGGTTGCTATTCCAAGGCACTGTTTGCGTTGGCCAGCAATGGCGAGGCATTCCGTCACCAGGTGATCTGGAGCTTCCTCCTCTTCCCCGCAGAATCTGCACTCGTCATCCTCTGCTAGACCTAATCTCATTAGATGCTTCTTGAGGCGACAGTGTCCTGTGAGAAATCCAGTGAGTAGGTGTAGCTTGTTCTTGCTGAGATCCAAATACCTTTTGGATCTTGCAGTATCAAAGTTTTTTAGAAACTTTTTGGAATAATCCAATCCAGGGGTATCCCGCAAGAGTGTTTCTCTTACGGTTTTTTCCCTCTCCAGAAACTCCTTCATGTAGGTGCTTTTATCTGTGCCACAGAAGGGTTCTGGGCCAGTAAATGGAGATTGTGCTCCTTTCCTGGCAAGTGTGTTGGCCTCCTCGTTGCCTTTGATTCCCGAGTGGCCGGGAACCCAGACTAAGTAGACCCTGTTGTTCTTGCCTAGCTCATTGAGCTTCCAACGGCACTCCCATACCATTTTAGATTCAATGGTATGAGAGTTCAGTGCTTTAATTGCAGCTTGACTATCAGAATGTATTGCAATGTCACATTTCTGATAGTTTCTTTCAAGGTTCACCTCCACGCATCTCTCAATTGCAAGCAATTCTGCTTGAAAGACGCTTGGGCAGCGGCCTAGCGCAAGTGAGCATTTGGTGCGATTCCCAAACACTCCAGCGCCTGTCCCCGTCGTGGTCTTAGAACCATCAGTGTACCATTTAATGGTATTCTTTTTGAGAGCTTGGGTTGTGAGCCCCCTGTCCCAATCTTCTCTGCTACTTAGCACCCTGGTGAAAGTTCTCTAGATGCTAATTTTCTTTGTCATTACATCACTGGGAAGATTTGCTGATGGGATGTGTTTGGACAGAGAGGACCAAGCTCTCTGATTCCGAATTCCCACAATGTCTGAACCTTCCCTAGATAGTCTTAGAATGGCCTCATGGGCCAATCTATCTATCACTAGATGGAGAGGTGTGAGATCTGTGATGATCTCTAGTGCCCTGGTCGGGCAAGTTCTCATGGCTCCAGTGATACAGACACAGGCTAGTCTTTGTATTCTATCGAGTGTTTTACTCGCATTGATCTGACTTGCCTTGTCATGCCAGGCTATTGACCCATATAATATTATCTGTCTTACAATCATGACGTACATCCATCGCAGTATTTTTGGGTTACATCCCCAAGTCTTACCAGTCAGATTTCTGCACGCCTAAGGCCTTTATTGCTTTGCTAGCAGTAGCCTCAATATGCTTGTTCCACAGAAGCTTGCTATCTAGTGTTAATCCTAGATATTTGACTTCAGCCTTCCAGCTTATTATGTCTCCACTCAAAGTGAGAGGTTTCATAGCTGGAAGTTTCCTTTTCCTAGTAAATGGAATAATTGTGGTCTTGGATGGGTTTATGCTAAGCCCCACTGACAAGCACCATTGCTCAATAGTTCTGAGGCCCTCCTGCAATAATTCGCATAGGGTGATCGCGAATTTTCTTCGGACCATTAGGACTATGTCGTCGGCATAGCCTATACATGTGAAGCCAAGCTCCGTGAGTTTCTGGAGTAACTCGTCTACTACTAAGCTCCATAGGAGGGGAGATATTACTCCTCCTTGAGGTGTTCCACGAGTAGCTTTAACAGAGGTGGTATGATCACCTACTTGGGCCTCAGCTATTCTCGTCTTCAACATCTCATACATCCATTTGATAACGGTCTTGTTCACTCCTCGCCGTGTGAGTGCCTCCCTGATTGACACATGTGTGGTGTTGTCAAAAGCCCCAGATATGTCCAGGAAGGCACACATTGCGATTTCTTTATTGCTCAGAGAACTCTGAATGACCTCAGTTAGCTGATACAGCGCGGTTTCTGTTGAACGCCCCGCCCTGTATGCATGCTGACATTTATGAAGTGGTTTGTCCTTCAGAATCTCTGTTCTTATGTAGTTATCCACTACTTTCTCCATCGTTTTCATTAGAAACGATGTTAAACAGATAGGTCGGAAAGATCGGGGATCAGTCCCATTTTTCTTCCCTATTTTCGGTATGAAGATTACTTTGGCTCTTTGCCATATGCTAGGTATAAAGCCCCGTACTAGGCAGCTTCTTGTAATCTTCAGGAGATGAGGAAAGATCTCCTCCATTCCTTTCTGTAGGAGTATTGGGAATATGCCATCTACTCCCGGCGATTTATAAGGTTGAAAGGTGTTGACTGCCCATTCCAACCTTTATCTTGTGAATATCTTCTTAGCAATACTCCAATCTTCCTTGGGAGGATTCTTGGTTTGGATTGCTACGTCAATACTACTGAGGGGTTCACTTCCTGGGAAGTGTGTTTTGAGAAGTAGAGCAGATCGCTCCTCTTATCCCTCAGTGTATGACCCGTCTGGCTTCTTTAGCGACATTAAGGGGCTGATTGCCCCTTTTGCCATGACTTTTTGCAATCTGGCTGCAGTAGGAGTCGAAGTGATCTTTTCACAAAAAGCTTGAAAGTGAAGCCTCTTGGCCTTCCTGATCTCCTTATTGTATTGTGTGAGCTTCTCGGTATAGCCCTGCCAATCATCCTCTCTTTTGGCCCTGTTGAAGAGCCGACGGACCTCTAATCTGAGGTTTGACAGGTTTTTGTTCCACCAAGGTGCTTCCTTGCTTGGTCGAGCTTTTGAGAGTGGGCAACTTGATTGGAATGCCTCCGTTATCGCCACACTGACCAGTTCGACCTCTTGATCCAGATCGCAGTGTGGGTGTTTGACCCCATTACTTTCGATCTGTTCCAAGTTTTGCTTCAGAAGGGTCTTATATTTAGACCAATCTGTATTTCTAGGGTTACGAGTTGGAGACAGTGAGGTTACTTCCCCCGCAATCCTAAACTCTATAATCCTATGATCGGAGAGAGAAGGTTCCTCCATCACCCTCCAATCAAATACGTTATTCCTGGCAGTAAGGCTGGCAATTGTTACGTCCAGGACCTCTTCTCTTGCTCTCGTGACAAAAGTGGGGGTTGTTCCCACATTAAGGGTTTCTAGATTATTAGCTAAGAGATATTCAAGTAAGCACTCACCTCTAGGGTTGTTGTTCGTGCTTCCCCAAACAACATTGTGCGCATTGGCATCACAGCCTATGATGACTGGCAGTTGTCTGCTATTGCAGTATTGCACTAGCTCTTGAGCTTCGACTGGAGGTATTGCAGGATTGTCTCCAGCAAAATAAGCAGATGCAATAACTATGTCTCGGTTGATGCCCCCAGTGTTGAGGTGTAGTAGAATTGGAACAAGGTCCCGAGTCATGAATTCTGAAACACATGTGTAGTTAATGTTGTTTCTTATGATCACACAGGCACGAGGGGACTCCTGCCTCAGGTCATAGATCAATTCTGAGTCTTTAGATGCCAAACCTTTAATTTGGCCTGCTTTGCCTGTCCAGGGTTCCTGGATCAGTACAAAATCCAGTTGGGATTTCGCAAATAGCCTTGCAATCACTGCTGAAGCTCCCTTCGCGTGATGCAAGTTCACTTGCGCCACCTTGGAGAAAGGGATGAAGGTGCTGTAGTCTGGGGTGTAGGGGCTGGGTAGTCCAGCCTCTAGTTCCCCCCCTCCTCTCTTTCCTCCTGTCCCTCATCAAGATCCATCGGGAGGGTAGTCTCCTTGGAGCTCGAGCGGGTATCTGGGTCTCGGGTTATAGCCTCGACACCCGCATGGGTTCGCCCTTCCCCCAGGACTGCAGAGAATTTCTCTGCCGCCCCGGCTTCTTTGGCAGAGCCAGCAGAGGCCTCGACCAGACCTGAGCTAGCAGTTTTATCCTGCACACCGGAGTCCGTAGATGTGGAGGGCATCTCCGCATCTTTTGGACCTCCCGCAAGTTTAATTTTCTGTCCTAGCCCCGTGACAGACACACGTCCAAACCTAAAGTTCAAGACGCATCCTTCTGCCTTCAGGGCCTCTCCTGATTGGTGATCGATCCCAATCGTGAGGACAGTACCGGTTCTCTCCTTTTTGGAGTTGAGAACTTTCCAGGCTCCGGTACTGAGCCAGGTGTTCTGTACTTCGACGAGTCGGAGGATTTTCTCCGTCTCCATTTCGAAGCTTCTTGGGAAGTACACCGTTACAGTGACGGGTTTGGGGATGTTTTTCTCCTCCACCGCCACTAACTCGGGTCCTTCCCAAGACCTCAAGGCCGGCACTACTCCAATGAGCCAGTCCGCCGAATCCTGAGAACCGCAGTCCACCAGCATCATTCCACAGCGGAAATGTATACCGGTGAAGTGCATTCCCTTCACCTCTCCACTGCACATCTCTTCCACTAGAATATCCTCCAGTGTTGAGAGCCGATGTGGTTCAAGGATTACTCTAGGGTAATCCTTGGGTATGATACCAACACGAATAGCCTTTACGGCCTTGGCAGCTGCAGCGTATCCAGTGGCATGCCCGGTTTTTGCTGCAGCTGTTTTCGCCTTTTTAGGCTGAGGCCTCTCCGGAGGAGTGATATGCTCCACGCCTCTCTTTCCTGTCCCTTTTCCCGTCGGTGTTACCTTCGGGGTCGGGACAGTAGGTGGTATGGAGTGTTGAAGAGCCTGTTTTCTGGCCTTCTCAGGTGCAAGTCCCTGATGGAGGAGTCGCAGGTACATCCGCTCTCCTGCTCCACTGAGACCCTTTCTCAGTGGATCGTCTCTGCCGCCCGGCTGTCCGAGTTTTGGCAGGTCGAACGGCAGACGATTCCTTTGCCGTTTGGCATTTCCCTTTTTTACAGGAAGCCCGGATGAAGAGGTGGAGGCTTTCTCCATCTCTCCTCCGGTGAGTTTGGGATTACGTGAATGTTCCATAAAGTTCCCACGAGTAGCTGGGGACAAATCGGTCCACTTCTGCAGAGCCCCGCATGCAGGAGTAAGGGGTTAATACAATGGAGTTCCCCCTTGTGCTCCAAGGTCGAAACCAGTAGAGACCAGTCCTCTATCTGGCCATGCATTCCTCGGCCTGGTTTCCCGCCTTGGATTTAGAATTTTTGATGAGGTTATTTCCTCTTGGTCCGGGCGGTTAAGCCAAGACCCCCCCGCATCACTGGCCCGCGAGACATGACCACAGACGACCAGGATGCGTTGGTTTGACGGCAGGATATTCGTGGCTGCCAATTGAGTTTTTAGTCTCAATGAGCCCTATTTCCCCGCAGGCCCCCTTCTCATATAAAAATTATCATTAGAGGCCCCCTCCTATCCGCCACCTGGAGACGCGCCGGGTTGGCACTTCACTCCTCCCAGATGCTGATTGACAACATCCGGACCGGAAACCTTTAGTTTCACTACTAATACGCTGAGAAGCCCGCTGTCGCAAATCTTTCAATCGTTCTTCGCGCTGCTCTTCAGTATCGCTCTCTATCCGCTGATAAATATTTTTTACAAAAAATTGGACCGACGTTACTAGTTGGTGCACTGAAAAGTATAAAATAATATTAATTCTATTGGTGCTGTTACTTTTGAATTTGTGCAGTTGCAGGTAGATTGATAACTTTTGGCACCAACTTCACAAGTACCGCCACCAATAGAATTAATATTATTTTATACTTTTCAGTGCACCAACTAATAACGTCGGTCCAATTTTTTGTACAAAATATTTCTTTCACACTTTTGAGTATAACATTAGTCCCGAAAATCGTTGAACGTTCACTATACCATATCAATGAAGATAGTACTTATCATATTACCCACGTATATTCCTTGCTTGTAGTTGTTATTATAGAGATCTCAGAAGATCGCTGCGGAAATACGCTTGAATATTTTAGTTGTTACCATTTTAACACCGATTTAACTCGAAAACCGTAACTCTAAGGAAACAATGTTCATTATAAATGTTGCTATAAATAATTATATCTTTCATGTAGTATCGAAAAAATTTCAATTTTCGAAAGAAATTGTCCTCTCCACATAGCAAAAATACATATTTAACATGCGTCTATCTTGAAAACCGTAACACTTTTGAAAAAATGTTCAATTTAAACGTTTCCGGACATTGTCCTATCTTTAATTATACCAACTTGGATTTTGGATTTTCGAGAAAATTCGCCCCCACCACACATTCGGGGGCGGTTTTCGTAGGGAAGGAGATTTCGGATTTGCCCTTTTTATGAATAAGGGACCATTTCTCAATCCCCTTCTTTCAAATGAATCCAAAATCATCAAAATCGGAGCTCGTTTACTATATAAAAGGCGCGCACGAACCAAAAAAAAAGCACAGTCGAAAATAAATATGAATGTGTAATATGAATGATAAATATACTAAAACTCAGCAGTAGCACCAATCGACTTATCAAGCCACAAACACTATACATACTGAAACTTTTATCTGTGGAGCAATTCTTGAAATATCTAGTGTGGTCCTCAGGATCACACCGATTAAATATGAAAGTATTGACAGTCGATTTCTCGACTCCGAAAACCCCTCTTTGCTAATTTTTACCAAAATCTGCTAACCCTTCCTTGAAATAGCTAATGTGTACCTTAAGGGTCGCAATATATTAGGTATGTACAAATTTTCATTGAAAATTTCCGATTAAATTATTAGAAACACATACCTATTAACATCTTTTATTAAAAAAATGGGTTTTGATAAAAAAACTCAAAGGTGAACAGATTTCGAGCCCAGGAACTCTAGATTAATATCCCGAGGCTTAACCATAGGACTATTTTTGCCTATGAAATTATCGGGTTCATATTGCTATCTGAAATATAATCTGGAAAACTCCTAAAATGGGAATATTAATTGCTGAAAACGATTTATTTTTCTTGTGAATGTGAATACTACCAATCGATTCAATACACTCTGGATTTTCATCGAAATCGGTAGACCAGATTCCGAGATAAAATTTGCATATATATATATATATATATATATATATATAAGTATTGCTCGTTTAATATTATTAGATATTTTTTATACACTCGGAGAATTCAAAATGTTCCAAAACATAGCACAAACACCAGACCCTCAGCATATACCGACTATCCTCGATCAATACCATAACGGCAACACAAATTTGCACAAAGGTTTTAATGGAACAATTCGACCAATTAAAGAGAAATACTCCTGAAAAGGCATAACTAAAGATATAAAAATATTTATTAAAAATTGCGAAATTCGTCAAAAGAATAGACATGTAGGAAAAACCTTGGTTAACCTCTCGTTATTACTGAAACTCCGAAAGCACTTGTTGAAATTCCCTCGAGAAATTATGCGTTGACAACTGGTTTGAAAATTAGGGACGAACTGACAAAATTTAGCCAAGCCTACCCCATTTAAGAGAAATCCGCTAAGTTAGTTACAAATATACTTTCAACGCAACGGTACTCCAGTTAGTATAAACTGTGACTATGATACAGAGTTTGACAATGCCCTTCTCAGGGATCTGTGGACTTTATACGACATTAAACTTACATATTTCAGCGTAGGTCACCCTCAGTCCAACGGGTCAATCGAAAGATTTCATTCAATAATGACTGAAATGATTGGAGTCCATCAGGCAGAACACCATCACCAACATCCCTTCAACGTACAACTGTACGCCGTTATTTGTTATAACAATTCTGCAAATAAAACGCACGGCTTTACACCTTATGACATTACTCGAGCAGACCTCCAGAAAAACTATACAATGAGAAAGAGCTAATCACTAAATATGTCAGGTATTTGAATAATTTATCCCTTTTTTATGAAGAAGCCAGAGCCCGATTGAAATTCTTGAACTACATCAAAATACAGCAACCTTAAGAAACGCCAACACCAACCAAAAATCAAAAGTAAATTTCGATAGTATGAAACTATGCTCTGAAATCTAATTGGTTTCAGGTACCTCATTATGGTCACATCGGCCTTCTGCCAATATCAGACAGAACCGATCAATAATTCTCTTGGAGTCTTTTATCATGACGAAGACAGGATAGTCATTTCCAACTACAAATGGACACTTCTTGTACATAAGTACGTATCAGGATTACTGACTGACTTCGAGAACAATAACAATATACTTGACACAATACATAGGACCTTAAATCCCGACTAAATCCCGACTATCACTCCATGAACCTCTTCCATTCCGACGTTAGGACACAAGTTAACCTTTTAACTCAGATTTCTAAGTCAATCAAGGAAAAATTCAATGAAGTTGTTATTAATAGAAAACACAGCAAAAGAGGAGTAATTGACAGGCTTAGGTAGTATATTTAAAGCTTTAAAAGGAAACTTAGCCGACGGTGAATTCTATATAACGGTATCTATAAATTAATCGCCGATCAACATGATATGGAAATCTTGTTAAAGAATCAACTATCTGTATCCACTTCTTTGATCAAACCATTTAACGAATCTAATAGAAATTTAACTAGAGACTGAAAGATATGACAAAAATCGAAAGAGCGATCCATCAACTGAATGACAAATTAACAATTGTTGAAGCCGAACAGTTTCTACGAAATATGCGAAGAGCTTATGGCAAGTTATTTGATAATTGAGGATAACTTGAATGATATTTTGAAAGCTATAACTTACGCACGATTGAGAATTATACATTCATCTATTATAACACCTAACAATCTTATATACGCCCTACAGGAAATATATAAGGAATAATTTGCCATTACCTGTGAAACTATCGAAAGTTGCACAATATCTAGATATTATAGAGCTGTGAGCTTATCAGCAAGAAAATAATGTTGTATTCATTTTAAAGATACCCCTTGTAGAACAACAATTATCGTATACCCTTTATTATCCATTTCCTATCCCAATATTGGATAAAAGAACTGGAATGCATCATATCCTTTCAATTTCACAAAAATATGTACGAGAAACGATGATTGTTTAATATATATTCCTATCAAGGACCCCATAAATTGTACAAATCTGGGTCCATGAAAGAAGTTGGGGTCCGATTTATATTCTTACCCAAAAGACAATAACGTCGTTTGCGAAGCCCAGCGGCTGAAGAACCGCCAAGAAGTGCCAGACATCTGCACTAGTGTGATAGTTTACTGCGATGTAACGTATGGTTAGTGGCAATTTCAGAACCTCTACGAGTGACTCTTGACTGCACTAAAATGAAACAAAGACTATTGTACTTTCACAAAATTCAATAATTAAGTTCGAATCAGATTGCCAAGGATTTATTGGACTAACCAAAGTTCAAGCCGATAGTCAAAAGTTAACCGACTTATCAGATAATCCACATCCAGTGATTATCCCATACCAATGCTGCATCCACATTCAAAGCAAAATCCAACTACCCAAACTAGAAACTCTGAAGTTCAATAAAGTCAACATAGAAGAACTAGATGTTGCGAATTACAAATTAAAACAATATTCAAGAGATCTAGATCATCTCATAAACGAGCCTTTCGTATCTAGAAATATTTCTTGGTTTACATTATTTACGATAGCAGCAAACATCTTAAGAAAATATAAATCGAAAAATGTAGACACATCATCAACACCTTTAAAGAAAATGAGAAACCTCCTTCAAAGAAGAGAACCAAATATAGAAAATCCTGAGGAAGATGGCTTTCCCACGAACGATTGTCTTAATCTTGCAAAAAAGTTTCTGCATAGCGTCAATTTTTCATTAATAAGGGGAGTTGTTGTATAAGTTATGATGATGACTATACAATACAAGATATCATCTTAAATCGCCTGACAGATAGGTGCCACGATGTCTAAATGCTAACACAGCACCTACATCTACATCTAAGCAGTTATTCCTAGAAGCTGACAAATCATCACCCCATCATCATTCATCGTTACCAAGCACGAATCATGGACACATTTGTATGGGCACAACAGTGCCTATGTGACCTAAAGTGCATATTTGACACTATTTTTGGTATAGAGTCTGTGCAAAATTATCGAAGACAGTAAGTACCTGTGTGCAGTGATAAGGCGTGTTATAAATATTGTGCTCCAGGTTGCTTAGATACGATATTTCAAAAAGAAATTCTACAACGCCATTGGTGTCCCATTCTACATATCCGAGACACCAAACAGAAAATCAGAAGGTAAGCAGTAGGCTTTCACGACACCCCAGAGACATGTTCCCAAACCCTCAACAATTTCCTCCCTCACAATATCCCCTGAATATCCCACAGCACCAAAAAAGCTGGCAACAACCAAATTTTTCAACACCACAGTTTTCTGCTCAACCCCAAATGATTCCTCAAAACTTTAGCATCCAACAACCTTAGAGCAAGCTAAAAAATCAAAAAAAAAAACTATATATATATATATATATATATATATATATATATATATATATATATATATATATATATAATATAGATATTGAGTCTAGCGACGAAAGCGCAAATGATACAGAAGCACATAATAAAAACCCACGGCAAGTAATCAGAAAATAATATACCAAGCAGCATAGTGAGCCGGGATCGCCAAACACACCGCCAACGAAAATTCAAAACCGTTTTAATGTTCTATCCAAGACCGATGACACTGATAAAAACATTAAATACGATACAACTAACAAACAACCGAAGCCATCAAAACCACTTCCAATATTCATATATGGTGTGGAAAACTTCGCGGTAATAACTTCTCTCAGGTTCTAGAAGAAGAAACATACTTTACTAGAACCCTACCAAACGACGTTGTTAAAGTCACAACTCATACACTAGATACTTATCGGAAACTAGTGAGGCACTTGAAGGATGAAAGTATTGTTTATCATTCCTACCAAATAAAAGAGGAACGCGCATACAGAAGATATCATCAATGAATTAGAAAAAGCTGGACATATATTTCGCAGTATCATTAACGTGAGACATAGATTAACCAAGGAACCATTATCACAGTTTTTCATAGATTTCGAGCCGCAGGAGAACAACAAAAACAGGAATTCATCTGTAATATGAAAATTTTGGTAGAGGCTCCTAGGAAAAACAACTCAATAATCTTATGTACAAGATGTCAAGCATATAGCAACAGTAAATCATACGACCAGAAACCATTCTACTGTGTTAAGTGCGGTGAACAACACGACTCCAAAGTATGTAAAAAAATAAAAAAATACTCCAGCCAAGTGTGTGTTATGTTAGCAGGATCATCCAGCAAACTACAAAGGTTGTGCCGTTTATAAGGAACTTGTTGCATCAAGAAACAAGCCAGCAAGGGAAAACCAACAATCATCTTACACACAAACAAGAATTAATAATTGCACAATTCCACAAAATAATCCTGCGAATAACCAACAGCACACCTATGCTAATATCGCTACCAGCTGCGATACACCAGCAACAATAGAACACCAATTATTTACATTCCTAAACGAATTCAAGAACATGTTCACCCAACTCATGAATCAAAATAATATAATCTTGAATCTGTTAACAAAAGTAATCAATAATTAAAATTCAAAAGTATACTAAGAGTTGCAATATGGAACGCCAACGGCCAGCTAAATCACAAGCAGGATCTTATAACATTTTTAAAACGAAACCAAATTGACATTATCTTAATTTCTGAAACTCAGTTTACTAATTTAACATCAGAATACCACTATATTCTACTTAAAATACACATCATCCCGACGGAACGGCTCATGCCAGTTCGGCGATAATTATTCGCAGTTGTATTCCGCATCACGAACTACCAAACTACCGAACGGAAAAATACAAGCTACAAATATTTCAGTGAAGGCAGTATCAGGACCTCTTAACATATCTGCAATATACAGTCCACCTAGACACACGATAACTCCAGATGAATATAAAAACTACTAACCGAGTTCTAGGTAATAGATTTATGGCAGGAGGTGACTGGAACCCGAAACATACCCTCTGGGGCTCTAGGCTGATACCAACAAAATGTCGAAACCTCTTCAGAATAATCACGGATGAGACATAACACTCTATCAAGTGGTATCCCAACATACTGGCCAAGTGACCATAGAAAGCTACTTGACCTACTTGGTTTCTTTTTACCCAAAGGGATATCCAGTAACAATTGCATAGTACAGTCCAACTATGACCTGTCCTCTGATCATACATCTGTCATCGTCAGCGTTAGCGCCAATGTGATAAACAAGCCACGGCTACCTCAATTGATATAAGAAATTCAAACTGGTTGGCGTTTCAATCTTACTTGGAGGAGAATATAAATTTAAAAGTGCGAATTAAATATCCGGAAGACCTGGACGGAACAGCTCAATACTTCACAACACTTTTGCAAGATACTGCTTGGAAAGCAACTCCACAATCCAAATATAAAGAAGCGTCTTCCAATGATGACCCTCTTCATATTCGCCAACTCATCACCGAAAAACGTCGAGCTAGAAGAATCTGTCAAAATTCTCGAAACAAAATTGATCAACACAAGTACAATAAAATAAGTAGACAACTAAAAGCAGCCATTAGAGACTTGAGCAATATTACTTTTGAAGAATATATGACAAATCTTAAAGTTAATGATAACACATTATGGAAGGCGACAAAAAGGCTTAAGTGACATCAAAGAACAATACCTCCAATTCGAGAAGAAAATGGTATCTGGGCTCGATCGGATCAAGAGAAAGCAGAGTTATTTGCAGCTCATCTTGCCAGTGTTTTTCAACCCGAACCTGGGCCAATTAATCACGAAATGGAGAAATTGTCCCACTGCAAATGACTTCAAGGAGGAGAAGGAGGAAATTAACAAACTCAACGGGCGGAAGTCTCCATGGTATGACCTAATCTCAGGAAAAATACTAAAACAACTTCCTCGAAAGGCCATAGTCCTCCTGACAGTTATATTCAATCGTATGATGAGTTTATCCTTGTTTCCTATAATATGGAAATTATAATCTAATTATATTAAACGAGCAATGCTTGTAAAATTTTATCTCGGAATCTGGTCAATCGATTTCGATGAAAATATTCATATTGAACTGAATTGCAGTTCGGGATCCTCTCCGCTTCACCAAAATAATAAGAAACTACTAGTTTGTGGGTTAATAATTTTATTTTACCCAAGATACAATTATTATGGCAGCCACTGGCAATATTATTTGATAGCGAATTTATCAATGCCACATGCAGGCTGGTCTGGTTGCAGATATCTTCTTCTTCTTCCTCGATGATTCAGCTGGGAATAATCGGATTTCAACTCTCACTGATGTTTGTTCTACGAGGTCTTTAGGAGAAATTAAATTCCTTCTCTTGCTTTTTGTTGTTATTGTAAATAGAGGAATTTTCATTTTTCCTATGTATTCAATCCTTTTGAATAGAACCCTTAATTTTCAGTACAATATGTATGGGTTCTAGACTGTATTGAATCGATTGGTTGTATTCATATTCGCAAGAAAAATCGTTTTCAGCAATTAATATTCTCATTTTACGAGTTCTACAGATTATATCTGAGATACCAGTATGAACCCCATTACATCATAGGGCTAGTCATGTGGTCAAGCTTCCGGGTATTAACCTAAAGTTCCTCGGTTCGCATTCTGATCAGCGTTGGGTTTCTTTTTCTAACAAAACCCATTTTTTCAAAATAAAATATGTCAATACGAGTTTGTAATAATTTAATCGGAAATGTTCAATGAAAATTTGTAATTATCTAATATATTGTGGACCCTTAAGGCCTTAAGGTACACATTAGCAATTTCAAAGAAGGGTTAGCAGATTTTGGTAAAAATGAGCAAAAATGGGTTTTCAGAATCGAGAAATGGATTAACAATACCTTCATATTTAATCGGTGTGACCCTCGTGGTCCACACTATCTAATTCAAGAATAGCTCCGCAGATAAATGTTTCAGTATGTATTGCGTTTGGGGGTCGAGAAGTCGATTGGTGATACCGCTGACTTCTAGTATATATCTCATTCATATTACACATTCATATGTATTTCTAAATCTATAACTTACGAATATCTACTACCAAATCATCAATTCGGATTTCGGAGAGTACATTCCACTATCCAACAAGACCACAAATTAGTCATGAAATTTTTAAAAGATAAAAAATATTGTAATCCTGCTTTACACCACAGGCTTTCGATAAGATTCGGCATGTTGGTTTGCTCTACGAATTAAAAGTATTTTCACCAGTAACTATTATCTCCTCATTAAATCCTACCTATCAGACAGGCATTCTTTCATAAAATTCAATAACCAACATTCTAAATACCGTTCTATCAACTCCGATGTTCCCCAGGGTAGTGTCATTGGTCCACTGCTTTACCTACTGTTCACGGGCGACTTACCGCAAACTAACAACACAATAATTGCCTCCTTTGCTGACGATGTAGCAGTGCTAGCCATAAACGAGGACCCTACGTTGGAATCCGACGAACTGTAAAGCCACCTCAATTTACTCAGTGACTGGTATGCCCGAAGGCGTATGAAAATTAACCAGACCAAGTCAACCCAAATAACTTTCACCCCGTGCCATAACGTCTGTCCACCTGTCATGATAAACAACGTTCAAATACCAACAGCATCAGAAACTAAATACCTTGGCCTCCATTTGGATCAGCGTCTTACATAGAAAAAACACATTGAAACCAAGTGAAGACAACTTGATATAAAATTTCGACAGATGTATTGGCTGTTGGGTCGAAGATATTTTTGAAATAAGAAGTCTAATATACACTGTGTCCCAGATTGGTGCTGCATGTATTGCTATCTCGGTTATTATAAGACCTACAAAATCGATTAAATGGGCAATGTTTCCCAGGATCCTTTTCATTCATTCATTCATTTAGACATTCTATGGGTACTTTTTTAAGGTCTTTACTGAAGAAAATAAAACAAAAGGATATCTCTTTCTGTTTTTAAGATAACCACTATAACTTTGTTTTTTCTTATGAACGCCATATTGCATTTTTATTGCATTGAATAGCATTGTTGATTCCCTTTCCAAAAATGTAACACAACATGGTAGTTTCTTTTAAGATAAGGCCGAAATAATGAAATGAAAAAAAAATCTAATTAATTTTGCTGGTCTGTTCAATTTGGTCTAGTAGACCAGCCAACAATATGTATTAGAACTATCAAATTGCAGTTTGTTTAATTTGAACTGCCTTCTGGTTGTTTTCATTACAAAAATCAAAAACAATTGGCAAAATTTAATAGCAGCTCTGAAATAGTAATAAGATCCTGAGAAACATTGCCCATTTAACCAATTTTGTAGCTCTTATAATACCGAGACGGCAATACATGCAGCACCAATCTGGGACTCACTGTATATATATATATATATATATATATATATATATATATATATATATATACAATTGCACGTATTAATATATTAGATATTCTGACACAGATGGTACCTAGATGTTGCGGGATAAACTGGAAAATATTGTTATTTTTTCAGTTACATCATGCAACTTATTAAATTAAATTTTGTTGTTATTTTGAAATAAATGGTTCTCCCATACCACTCAACTTAAGGTTTTATAAAAAATTGGAATAAAGAATCCTTTGTTCTGCTTTGTTTAATACCCAAATGCATAACTTAAACATAAAACTCAGTAAATGTATAAATCAAGTTTCGTCGGTAGCAGAACAAACTATACCTACGACTGCTAACTTGATAGGGGAATCAGTAAGTAGTATATTAATTGGCTGCTACCCACACACCGATTAACTATTCAGTAAAATTCTAGTCAACAAAATAAATTCAAATTAGCACCAACTTTTGCCATGCCACTATTGAACCCATTATATAAAGGGGTAATTCATTAGCTTTCTAAATGTATATTAGGCCTATGCGACATGGGTATTCATGCATTATTATATAAATCTTTGGAAAATGATTTGTTGGGCCAGTTTCAATACTAATTTGTGTAAAACATCCCATAAATGAAATTTCGCAGAGAACGCCAGCAACACTATATTGTTGATGTTCTCAAACAATGGCATTACTATGAAAATCGAGGGTTTGGCTTCCATAACTGAATAAATATTGGTTTCATCTAGATTGTGTTCTATGTCGATAGCTCTAAAATATTTTGATTTATTGATCTCTACACTTTCCTTCCGGATTCTAATTTGCAATTATTAATAACATATAGGTATTCGTTGAAAATAGTTTGGATTTTATTTTATGTTTGCATGGCGAAAGAAACGAATACACCCGATGAGAAAATATAGTAAATTAGTTCAAAACGCGATCTGGAATTTTTAAATCATCTCCATATGAGTTTCACAAAAACAACTTGATAACATTGTGACCAAATCTAAAAGACTTCCAGCATTATTTGACATTGGGAATGAATGGATCAATGCAAACTAAAGTTTGCAGAGGTGAGAGTGGTACCTCGCACTTCTGCCTACACAAACATTATTTACAGATTTTTTTTGGATTTTCAAGGTCACGTAATGGTTTTTCCTGATTAATTTAAAAACAATTGGTAAATTGGTGGTTGTTTTAGCGAATTTTTGATTTACGTCAATATACTCTAACTAAATGGCATTAATAAGGTGGAGGTCATACTACAAACATGACAAATAATGTCATAAATATAGACCTCATATAAATGGACTGCTAATCGACACAAAGTCCCAGGTCTAGAGGCTAGAGTGGCGCAGTTCATGATTGTATCGTGACGCAGTTCAGACAAATCCGCAGCGTGTTCCTGAATACAAGCCATTAGCCTGGCCAGGGTTAATATGGCCTTGGAAAATTGACAGATATACGGACTCAATATAGGAATGTGACATCATTATGACATTGACTGATGGCATCATATACGATGGCATAATCTAAGCCTGGCCAGCCTAATGGAACACGCTGCCGATGTTTTACGGGTAGTCATGACTCTGATATTTCAGATATGAGAAGTCGTAATATTATATTTATTTTGTTGTCATCGGTATAACCTGTGGAAATAACCCTGCTAGTGCTATCGTTGTTGATAAAAGCTAACAGTGGGTTAGGTTAAGGTGGAAATCGCTTTGCTGTAGGCATATTTCACTCCAGATCGTTTACTGTTGCAAGAGATGGTTCGAAAAGTCTTTAAAAGGATAACAACCCTAATATTATACATTTTATTGATAAGTAAGAGTTCAGCTATTTGACAAATTCACTTATTGCAATTGATTGAACACTCGTCTCTCGCAAGTACCATTGCATGAGCAATTGTAGTCAACTCCACCCAAAATGATATTTCGATACCCTTTAGATATTCGAACGCCGCATTCCAGGACACCCAGGACATCAAAAAGAATTATCGATATATTGAAGAAACGCATATCTGAGAAAAATTGTATTATAGGAAAATTACAAAAACAAATCCATCGTAAAAATAATGGAATTAATAATTTGCGGGACGGCGTTAAATTTGCAAAATATTCATAGAGCATAATTTTATCTTGTTACCAGATAATTATTTAAACAGTTTGCATTCAAGCATGTACCTATCTTTTACCATGTATTACATTCGAGAAACGCTCCTAGAGAACTAATGTCTTGGCAATTCGAGTTTATGCGGGCTATTAATCCATGTCATTCAGACAAAAATGACCTGCAGAATTTGTGAGATGGATTTATATATATATATATATATATATATATATATATATATATATATAGGTTTTAAAACGTCCTGGGACGTTGTCCGATAACTAAACGCCAATTTTCTCTGTTGTTACAGTATTCTTCTCTTAGGCCTCTCTCACTCATTGACCTATTTATGCCCTTGATCCACGACTAGTGTTCTTAGAGGCCCTGAGGAGATTTTCCACTTCGTCAGTAGTAATTGTCCTTGTTAACATGTCAAGTTCAGCATTGCCAGGTACTATGTGGAAATTGAATGCCAGGAATCTCTCGTATCGGTTTTGTGCGAAACGATAAAAATTGGGGTCGAAACGGGGATCCTCGGGAATTCTGAACACCGTTTCGAGATGTTCTTTGAAGGCTATGGCTTTGTGGAGCGGATCAGAAATGATGTTGTTATTAACTATTAAGTGAGAGGGCTCTCTGCGTTTTTGACCTGTTAGTAGTTTGAGGTTATCCCAGAATTTGGAACCGTCACGATAGTCAAGATTAGCAGTAGCTTGACGCCACTGCTGCTCTTTGAATCTGGTGATAAGGATTCGGATTCGGGAAATGAGGGTTCCATTCATTCATAAGATACGGATCGCTGGTTTTTCGACATTTTCTTAGAATTTTGCGCTTCGCCTTAATTAAGTTAAGAATGAAGCGAGGGATAGGTCATCTAGAGCTGTCTATGGTTCGAGTGGCTATGTGTTCTGAGATGGCACTTTGAATAGTAAGCTCATGAGTTTGGATTGCAACATCGATTTCGTTAGTTGTGTTGAGTGGTGGATTGACTAGATTGTTTGAGATATGGTTCGCAAAGGCATCCCAATCGGTCCTTGATAATCAGGTATGGTGCGAAATCGTGGTAGATCTGGTATTGACTGACTGAGATTAGAATAGATTAAAACTGGGAAATGATCGGAACCTATAGAGTCTCCCATAAATCACTCCCACTCCACCACGCCTGCCAGACTGGGAGTACATACAATGTGATCAACTAAAGAGGCCCCGAAGGTGGTCACACAGGTGTAATTATTATTCTCTGGACGGAACAGCAGTAATTCTGTCAGAAAGTCAGATAGAAGATTACTATTTGGGTTGCTGTTATGGTCTTCAAACTCAGAATTTCTGGCATTGAAATCGCCAAGTAGGATAGCATGGTTTAATCTGGAAACGTAGTCGTGATTCTGTTATCCACGTGAATATCGACTGCTGTGCATTGTAGATTAGAGAGGTTTGCAGGAAGGTTGTGCAATACTGTGGCGATTCCATATTTTGTAAGAATGGCAGTGCCGAAGCCTGAATTATTTTGCATGCAAGAGTAGCCCGGGATGATTATTGGATGTTTGGCACGAGTATCTTGAAGTGCCATAACTTGCACTCGACCCGATACGAGAGAGCTTTGCAGGAGCGCTCTCTTATTAGTGAGGCTCCTGCAGTTCACGGTACCTAGCGCGAATTGGCCGTTCATCTACGAGTGTAGAGGAACTCCATGTTAAGTCCTGTAGACGATATTAGTGCTTCGTTACCGCAAAGACTGTTGACCGCGGCCGCAAAAGCGTCTATAATCAGATTCCTGTGTTCTGGGAACACATTCATCATTGTGACAATGACTAGCTCCGCCGCAATCATCGTCTTTGTCTCCGGGAAATCATTTTCCACCGGATTGGCGAATTTAATAGGTGCAACTTCTTTTGGGTTCTTTGGGGCCTTCTTACGTTTCTTGCACGTGATATCCCAAGTGGGATGGTCACCCTGGCAGTTGTTGCACTTCGGCTTGGTCGGGGTGGGACAGTTCTCCCCTTTGTGATCATCACCGCAGTAGGGGCATTTATGTTTTGGTTCCTTGCACTCCGATGCGTCATGCCCAGTGCTGGTGCATCGGTTGCAATATTTGGAGACCATAGGAAGGTTGTCCTTTGATGGCTCGGCTTTGATCTTCCTTCCAAAGATGACGATCCCGGTTTCGATAAGTGTCTGAATTGTCTCGGATACTCGGATACTTGGAAAGGACTCTGACGAGAGTGCATCTCCTCTCTTACTTGACCTCAGTCTCCTCAGGGTGGTGAAGGTGATGTTCTCCTCCTTAAGAACTTCAGATAGGTCCTCCATCCCTATGTCTTCTTCCACTCCACGTAGAACGCAGGAGTGAAGTATTTCCTTTGGCTTTCTGATGTACGGTGTCTTGTGCTTCAGTCCAGCCAGCAGCTTGACCTCCACGTTCTTGTCGCCCATGCGGTGACGTAGCTTTTTCTCAAGTACTTCAGCGGTCACGCTATGATCAGTAATTTCCAACCTAGCAGTGCGATTCTGATTTACCTTGAGGTCCACAAGTGACTTGCGTCCCCCAAGGATTTCAATGGTGGTTAATAGTTCATATAAGCGCCTTTGCGTCTTATATTCTTCGGTTATAATGCGTATATTGAGCACCGTGTTAGTCGAACGTGCAGAGTCAGAAGTAGATGCTATGCTGCGAGGGCGCGGTGGCTGAGTTTGGGTCTGGGTATGAGAGGACGTGTTGTTGTCCACATTGTGGACTTGGGCAATAGTCTCGATGGTGTTAAAATTGGGTGAAAAGTCGTACTTAGTGTTGGGTATTTGGGCTTTCGCCATGTTCCTTTTCATCATATGTGGTGTCTTAATGTTGGTAGGGGTTATGGAAGATTTTTTGAATTCGCCTGCGTTAGGCATTTTAGGAAATTAGCAGGGTTAAGATCGTTAGTAGTGGGGGTGGCTTATAATACCACGGGTCCCGTTGGGTGGGACCCGATATAATCCCTCGTTGTGAATGCAGGACCTCGGTTGCTGCAACGCGACTTATATAATCGAGACGAGTATAATCGCGTTGGCCTCAATGGGTTGCACCTCTAGATGGGAAGAAGGTACGCCAATTGTACCAATGCTTGGCAGTATCGCAGTTCTAAAAAGAACAATGATACCCCTTTGGTAGTGACAGATTATTCACAAATAAATTTGGAACACCTGGGAATCTTCCTCTGTAGTCGACCTCTGCAAATCGATGGCTGGAGAAAGAGGTCACTTGATGAAAATGTATCATTAAAGCAATATTTTTATACAAAACAACATACGAAAAATTGTATCGGTGTGGGTCAGCTCTTACTGAACGTATACGAGAAATTTTATATTTTTTTGTTGAGTTTTGCAGAATATACCTCTCACTTCCAAAAGATTTACATTGTGAATGTTTTTTTTTTGGGGATATGTTTTTTTTTGGAAATCGGTTAACTATCACGGACTAACATTAATTTTATATAATTATGTTAGTTTTAAAAACGTGTATACAAATATCTTAATATTAAAAACACCAAACACAACCGAATTGTGTACCTCCTCCGTCTGGCGAAGTCGGTCACAGACATCAAAAACACCCTTGAGCAAAACAACTTTTATCAGAATTGCACTTTTTAGTAACGTGTTCCTTGAATAATTATATTAAGGATGTTACAATTATCAACAAGGAAAAAGTATTATTTTTATACTTAAATATTTATTGCTTATGAAAATAGTACAAATATAATTAAATATGACTAGAAATACCTATAGTATGAAGAAAAGTTATTAACGTTTTAAGAGTTGTGGATGAAACTGGATATGAGAGGCAAGGAAAAGGTTATAATAAAAAAATGCTGAACAGCTCTTGTTTACATCTACGGCATCACCGACCGCTTGATGAATAACGGAAGTATTTTCCGTGAATAATTATAGCATAGCTAATTGATTTTTCTTCTCTTCGAACCAGATTTTTTTTATTATTTTACGTTTGTACAAATCCATCTTAATACACGTTTCAAATGGAATACGGAAATTGGAAAGACAAGTCAGATCAGAATTTATAATAGTTTGATGTTGATGTACGGATCAGATACATGGAGAATCACCAAAAAAGAAAAATTATATATATATATATATATATATATATATATATATATATATATATATATATATATATAGGTTTTAAAACGTCCTGGGACGTTGTCCGATAACTAAACGCCAATTTTCCCTGTGTTACAGTATTCTTCTCTTAGGCCTCTCTCACTCATTGACCTATTTATGCCCTTGATCCACGATGCTTTGGGTCTTCCTCTTTTCCGGTTTTCCCTTGGTATCCACTTCATTATTTTTTTCGGTAATCGGTAACAGGTTAGCTGTTTTTCTTCAATACATTCAGTAATAGATTTGCTTATTCCCATTGGTTCTTTTATTTCAACATTTCAAATTCTCTCCAGTTATGATATTCTTGATTCTCGTCTTATGGTATCCATTTCTGTTGCTTCAATTTTTCTTTTTTGGTGATTCTCCATGTATCTGATCCGTACATCAACATCAAACTATTATAAATTCTGATCTTACTTGTCTTTCCAATTTCCGTATTCCATTTGAAACGTGTATTAAGATGGATTTGTACAAACGTAAAATAATAAAAAAAATCTGGTTCGAAGAGAAGAAAAATCAATTAGCTGTGCTATAATTATTCACGGAAAATACTTCCGTTATTCATCAAGCGGTCGGTGATGCCGTAGATGTAAACAAGAGCTGTTCAGCATTTTTTTATTATAACCTTTTCCTTGCCTCTCATATCCAGTTTCATCCACAACTCTTAAAACGTTAATAACTTTTCTTCATACTATAGGTATTTCTAGTCATATTTAATTATATTTGTACTATTTTCATAAACAATAAATATTTAAGTATAAAAATAATACTTTTTCCTTGTTGATAATTGTAACATCCTTAATATAATTATTCAAGGAACACGTTACTAAAAAGTGCAATTCTGATAAAAGTTGTTTTGCTCAAGGGTGTTTTTGATGTCTGTGACCGACTTCGCCAGACGGAGGAGGTACACAATTCGGTTGTGTTTGGTGTTTTTAATATTAAGATATTTGTATACACGTTTTTAAAAATAACATAATTATATAAAATTAATGTTAGTCCGTGATAGTTAACCGATTTCCAAAAAAAAACATATCCCCAAAAAAAAACATTCACAATGTAAAACTTTTGGAAGTGAGAGGTATATTCTGCAAAACTCAACAAAAAAATATAAAATTTCTCGTATACGTTCAGTAAGAGCTGACCCACACCGATACAATTTTTCGTATGTTGTTTTGTATAAAAATATTGCTTTAATGATACATTTTCATCAAGTGACCTCTTTCTCCAGCCATCGATTTGCAGAGGTCGACTACAGAGGAAGATTCCCAGGTGTTCCAAATTTATTTGTGAATAATCTGTCACTACCAAAGGGGTATCATTGTTCTTTTTAGAACTGCGATACTGCCAAGCATTGGTACAATTGGCGTACCTTCTTCCCATCTAGAGGTGCAACCCATTGAGGCCAACGCGATTATACTCGTCTCGATTATATAAGTCGCGTTGCAGCAACCGAGGTCCTGCATTCACAACGAGGGATTATATCGGGTCCCACCCAACGGGACCCGTGGTATTATAAGCCACCCCCACTACTAACGATCTTAACCCTGCTAATTTCCTAAAATGCCTAACGCAGGCGAATTCAAAAAATCTTCCATAACCCCTACCAACATTAAGACACCACATATGATGAAAAGGAACATGGCGAAAGCCCAAATACCCAACACTAAGTACGACTTTTCACCCAATTTTAACACCATCGAGACTATTGCCCAAGTCCACAATGTGGACAACAACACGTCCTCTCATACCCAGACCCAAACTCAGCCACCGCGCCCTCGCAGCAGAGCATCTACTTCTGACTCTGCACGTTCGACTAACACGGTGCTCAATATACGCATTATAACCGAAGAATATAAGACGCAAAGGCGCTTATATGAACTATTAACCACCATTGAAATCCTTGGGGGACGCAAGTCACTTGTGGACCTCAAGGTAAATCAGAATCGCACTGCTAGGTTGGAAATTACTGATCATAGCGTGACCGCTGAAGTACTTGAGAAAAAGCTACGTCACCGCATGGGCGACAAGAACGTGGAGGTCAAGCTGCTGGCTGGACTGAAGCACAAGACACCGTACATCAGAAAGCCAAAGGAAATACTTCACTCCTGCGTTCTACGTGGAGTGGAAGAAGACATAGGGATGGAGGACCTATCTGAAGTTCTTAAGGAGGAGAACATCACCTTCACCACCCTGAGGAGACTGAGGTCAAGTAAGAGAGGAGATGCACTCTCGTCAGAGTCCTTTCCAAGTATCCGAGTATCCGAGACAATTCAGACACTTATCGAAACCGGGATCGTCATCTTTGGAAGGAAGATCAAAGCCGAGCCATCAAAGGACAACCTTCCTATGGTCTCCAAATATTGCAACCGATGCACCAGCACTGGGCATGACGCATCGGAGTGCAAGGAACCAAAACATAAATGCCCCTACTGCGGTGATGATCACAAAGGGGAAAACTGTCCCACCCCGACCAAGCCGAAGTGCAACAACTGCCAGGGTGACCATCCCACTTGGGATATCACGTGCAAGAAACGTAAGAAGGCCCGAAAGAACCCAAAAGAAGTTGCACCTATTAAATTCGCCAATCCGGTGGAAAAGGATTTCCCGGAGACAAAGACGATGATTGCGGCGGAGCTAGTCATTGTCACAATGTTGAATGTGTTCCCAGAACACAGGGATCTGATTAGAGATGCTTTTGCGGCCGCGGTCAACAGTCTTTGCGGTAACGAAGCACTAATATCGTCTACAGGACTTAACATGGAGTTCCTCTACACTCGTAGATGAACGGCCAATTCGCGCTAGGTACCGTGAACTGCAGGAGCCTCACTAATAAGAGAGCGCTCCTGCAAAGCTCTCTCGTATCGGGTCGAGTGCAAGTTATGGCACTTCAAGATACTCGCGCCAAACATCCAATAATCATCCCGGGCTACTCTTGCATGCAAAATAATTCAGGCTTCGGCACTGCCATTCTTACAAAATATGGAATCGCCACAGTATTGCACAACCTTCCTGCAAACCTCTCTAATCTACAATGCACAGCAGTCGATATTCACGTGGATAACAGAATCACGACTACGTTTCCAGATTAAACCATGCTATCCTACTTGGCGATTTCAATGCCAGAAATTCTGAGTTTGAAGACCATAACAGCAACCCAAATAGTAATCTTCTATCTGACTTTCTGACAGAATTACTGCTGTTCCGTCCAGAGAATAATAATTACACCTGTGTGACCACCTTCGGGGCCTCTTTAGTTGATCACATTGTATGTACTCCCAGTCTGGCAGGCGTGGTGGAGTGGGAGTGATTTATGGGAGATTCTATAGGTTCCGATCATTTCCCAGTTTTAATCTATTCTAATCTCAGTCAGTCAATACCAGATCTACCACGATTTCGCACCATACCTGATTATCAAGGACCGATTGGGATGCCTTTGCGAACCATATCTCAAACAATCTAGTCAATCCACCACTCAACACACCTAACGAAATCGATGTTGCAATCCAAACTCATGAGCTTACTATTCAAAGTGCCATCTCAGAACACATAGCCACTCGAACCATAGACAGCTCTAGATGACCTATCCCTCGCTTCATTCTTAACTTAATTAAGGCGAAGCGCAAAATTCTAAAAAAATGTCGAAAAACCAGCGATCCGTATCTTATGAATGAATGGAACCCTCATTTCCCGAATCCGAATCCTTATCACCAGATTCAAAGAGCAGCAGTGGCGTCAAGCTACTGCTAATCTTGACTATCGTGACGGTTCCAAATTCTGGGATAACCTCAAACTACTAACAGGTCAAAAACGCAGAGAGCCCTCTCACTTAATAGTTAATAACAACATCATTTCTGATCCGCTCCACAAAGCCATAACCTTCAAAGAACATCTCGAAACGGTGTTCAGAATTCCCGAGGATCCCCGTTTCGACCCCAATTTTTATCGTTTCGCACAAAACCGATACGAGAGATTCCTGGCATTCAATTTCCACATAGTACCTGGCAATGCTGAACTTGACATGTTAACAAGGACAATTACTACTGACGAAGTGGAAAATCTCCTCAGAGCCTCTAAGAACACTAGTCCTGGGCAGAACAGCATCAACAGGAAAGTCCTTAAAAAAAAATCCGTTTTCATTAATATACCAATATACACGCATCTTCAATGCGTGTCTTCAATTCAATTACTTTCCGGTTTCCTGGAAAACGTCAAACACAGTAATGATTCCAAGGCCCAACAATCGGTCATCTAATATCAATTCATACCGCCCCATATCTTTTCTAGATGGCGTTGGCAAACTCTTTGATAAAATCTTAACTTCGCGCCTGAGACAATACGTGGAAGAAAGGGGTATCATCCCTGATTTCCAACACGGTTTCAGGCAAAACCATTCAATTCACGATGCAACCTTAGAGTTCTTCACCCGCACTACCACCGCTCTTAATGACGGACATGCCACTCTGGCGATCTTTCTTGATATCCAGAATGCATTTGACAGGGTCTGGCATGCTGGACTCATCTCAAAGCTTCTGGATCTTAACCAACCCCACTCATTCGTTAGACTAATAGCATCATTTCTAACAGATCGTATTGTCAGAGTGAAAGTTGGGCCTCATATATCTGAACCTTTTACTCCATTAGCCGGCGTCCCTCAAGGGTCAATCCTTGGACCCTTACTGTACATCATCAACACTTCAGATTTTCCGAGAAACATAAAATCAATACAGAATGCGGACGATACCGTGTTTTACACAACTTCCAGGAAAACCGAGATTCTTAATCATCAAGGGCGAGTAATGATTGATGCGTTCACCCGATACTGCCAACGTTGGCGTATCAAACCAAATCCACTAAAAACCCAAACCATACTTATTAAACATCGCGACCTCACGAAACAAAGATTTCAATATCCTGAAAATATCCGTTTGACACTGTGGGGATAAGGATTAAATCTTTTGGATCAGGTGAACTATCTAGGGGTTCGCATTACGCGAACCCTTTGGTGGGGCACTGATATCCAAGACACCTGTAACAAGGTTAGACAAAGATCCTCTCTGCTCACGATGTTAAACGGACGATTTGGCAAATGTTCTTCAGAAACTTTAATTTTCACATACAAGACTTTCGTGAGGCCGTTAATGGATAGTAAGTTTATACAGTGTGCCAGTACTAACAAGTACCACATTAACAAATTTACCACATTAGAGAGACGCATATTGCGTCGATGTCTCAATCTTAATTGGGAACAAAACTCTAATGAACTGTATAATATATGCTCTAATTACAACATTATTCCTATTTCCCTTAGATTCACCAAACTGCAGGAAAGCTTTTGTCTCCGTGCCTTCGGACACCCAGATCGGGGCCACTCTCGGACAATGCTGCTATCTTCCTGGACAAACAAGAATCGTCCCTCCAGAAGGCCGATATACCGGTACCCGTTACCGCCTGTGTGCCTAATGGAGGTCATGGAGGCACCGCCACCTGCAGCCATCAACGCCATAGACGAGTCACCATTAACCTACTGAAGAAGAAGACGCCATATAGCCCGTCCCTGATTTGTATTCCGCCATGGACGTGGGTTTTTCTGTGGTTTTCCCCGTCCCCAGCCTCACTGGGCGTTAAAGCATGGCCGGTCCCCCGGTAGCATTCCACAGGTGTTACCCGGCGTACCCCTAGATATGTATTAACAGGGCCAGTCTGACAAGGGGAAAGCCCCCTATCAGACAAGAAGAGAATAAAATAGATAATTTTTATACTCATAATTGTAAAACTGACATAACAACAATGAATGTATTTGAATTGAATTCAATCAAGTGATTCCATTTCTTCTCACTGACCCCAAAATTACTTCCATGAAATTACAACTTGACGTATTATATTCCTAACTAACATTTACAGTAAATCTGGACTCAAGCATGCAACTCATCCCATAAACTCGTCAGCCTAGAAAGATTTCTGATCTGATTTCAGTCATAGAATATGACGGGTCATGATTATAAAATCTACCAACACAATCAGAATTTTTAAACTCCATCTGTCAGACGCCTTATTTTCATAATACTTTGGTTTAAGCGAACACTTTGAAAGTGTTGACGGAAAGTTTCGGTATTTGTTCTATATCTGACTGATGAGTCAGTACTCACCTAAAGTTATTCACTTTCAGCAATAGTGCGTTAAAGTTACTCGTGACACGGAAAAATTTTTCACTTACTGCTGTTTTAAAATAGAAAGTTATTATCAAGACTGTAGATATTGAACACTTTTGTCACAATACTTCGTACTCGAAATTTGAATTTATTAGGTAGGTTTCTGATATCGGTACCACATTAAAGCACAACAAATTGTGGAAGTATGAGTTGTATCATATTTTGTTGATGATTGCCATTTAGTTTGTCAAAATGGTAGCTATTCTTAAGCCCCAGGTATGGAAATACTCATTTTCGGCTCTCACAGGTTCAAAGATAGTTTCTTTAGTAAAGCATAAAAGTTCTTCTTTTATTTTTGTAGGGCTTACCAAGGGCTAATTTAGTACTCTGGTCTGAATCTAGTTGCTCTTCAAAGAACGGCTTCTCTGCCAAATTTTATAAAGTTAGTTTCAAACGTAGGTATTAAAAATATTTCTTTGTATGTTTGTAGGGCAAACTGACGCTGGTTTAGTTCTTTATTCCATAACTGAATGCTTTTATATTTCTTCAGATATTGGCTGCTTTGTCAGCTTTGGATAAAGTTAACAGAACAACCTAAGAAAAACACCAAACACTTTGTTACTTGTAGAGCAGTTATATTTATTTATTAAATATATTATTTCTGCTATCTTAATATAAAGCTGGAGGAGCAGCCCTGATCTGAAAAAATATTAAAGCACTTCATTTCGGAATACAGCACTGAATTAGAACTAAATCGTTCTACAAGCAACAAAAAGTTTGGTTTGAATTGAGATGCTTTTTCGCTGAGTAAATCTATCATCTGAACCAACCTAAAGTAATCAAATTCGGAATAGAGCAGTAAATGTCCACTTGATATGACCAGCAAGCATAGAAAGTAGTTTTTTGAATGGAATGATATTTATAGGTTGCACTGCTTTAAAGCTTGCAAATTAGCGGTTTTCATACAAAATATAGAAGTAGTTTATTTCGGAAAACAGAACTAAATAAACACTGCTCTAAATAATGCTCTACAAGTAGGTATCAAATAATTTGATTCCAATTCAACTGTTTTTGGAGAGAGCAGAACCATTTGAAAAAGATAATGTAACAGTTCATTTTTACATGCGTTAAAGCAGGTGGTTAAAAGCCTTAAAAAAACTGCTTCCGACAAGTTTTATCAAAATCTTTTTTCGCGTACAGTCTCTAGGGAAACATTTTTTCACTATTATTGCTTAGCAACTAGTATGAGCAGGATGCCCAATCTGTGTCACCAGCAAGCCTATCCAACAAAAGAAAGCGACAAAATCCATCCGTTCCCAAGACAGTTTTGGTACTGACAGACAGAGCAACGGCTAAAATTATGTTTTTTTTAACCTAGGAACCTCTGAAACTTAAGAATCTGTAGAAAACCGGACACCGTTTACAATGCTTTCCTTACTACTTCGTGTAGCGATAGGAACATAAAAATATAGAAACCAGTCATTTCAAAATAAAGAACTAAATTAACTAATCTATATTTTAAAAATGGCGCATTTGATAAATATATGGAAGTGCCTAAGCTGTTTTAAATAGTCTACTCCAAGAAGATATGGTTTCTAGCATTGTCCTTGTGGAAGCTATTTGAAACATAATTTCATAAGATATAATTCATGTTTTCTGTATAAAATATGTTATGCCACCACTAATAAATTTCATTTGATATAGCTCGCAAAAAATATTGCATTTCAACGGAACTCTTTTGTGCTAGAACATTTTGTTCACTTATCTAACAAATTGCTGGTTAAAACATAAAGAAAAGATGCTTAATTCAATTTTCACTGAAAATGATGAATAAGTAAAATCAAAAGTTCCTGATTTAGAAGTTGTTAAACTATTTTCCCAAATAATGATTTTTTCTTCTTAATTTATATTCTAGTAATATATGCTTTTGAACGCACAAACATTTAGTATGTTCTTTCCTTCAATATCTCATTTTCAAGCTAATTCTTATTATAATTTTGTCTTATATTATGAAACTATTTAAAGAAGCAATCAAATGCATTTGATAATATTTCTATATTATGAAGATGATAATATGTTTTACCTTTGTATTTTGGTATTAGGTCTCATTTGTTATACTCGCTAGCCATATTAGGTACTCTACCGCCAACTCAATTCTATCCTTTGTCCTTGTAACAGTCAGCTGAATTTATTAGTTGCTAAGCACATATATTTTTTGTACCCCTACATTTCAAGTCCCATAAACCCAGTGACTTTATACAGCCGAAGGTAACGTTTAAAATACATATATAAACACATCTGTAGGTGAAATATGCCGCCAGTAAATTCTAATACGCGTTCGCTAGTTTCGTTTATCTTTTGTTGAACAAAAACAACAGCGATCCGGTTTGCCGAAACGGTCCCCGGTTAAGTGGTATTAATCAAGTATTCTCAGGAGAGAAAGGGAAAAAGCACGAGTCTCGGCTGCGGATTGTCGACCCGTTCCCTTTTCCCCATACTAATGCCCCTAATTAGGTATTAGTTATAGTTTGGACTCGGGGCATAATTCAGATGCTATCATTTAATTCAGAGCCATATTTTAGACGCTAGCTCTAATATATCTGAAGCTATTAATTTTTTCTACTGCAATGAAAACCCGAGTAATATTGGACCTTGTAGAGGTTAGATGATATATATTTTTTTTTGAAAGGAATATCCTTGAGCAGTTCCTAGCTTTTTTGGATTATTGATATAACAGCATCGCTTCGACAGATGCAAGAATACTGGATCTGGATATGACAGGCAAGTACTACCAACGCTTCTCTACGTAGACAAATGAGATCACAGAAATTGCGTATAAGAGGCGTTCCCAACCAACAATAACTAGCTGTCTACCTAAGCGAGAGAGACTCTTTTGGGTCACCTACGCAATGTCGCATTTATTCGAAAGATATGTTTACGAGATTTGACAAGAATTTAATGTTGAGTTCCAACTCCTTGTTCTTGCTTTATGGGCAGATATCTCAGATTTATTTGTTCAATAAATAAATATTACTGAAAATTGGGTGAATAACTTAATTATCAGAACAAATAAGGATCTTGAAACAAAAGACAAACAACCAGAAGCTTTATCATAGAATGACAAAAAAATGCAATGAAAACAATAAAAGTTGACATTAATATATGGATACAGAGAAAGGAATAGTAGATTAAAAGGGACCTAGCATCAACAATTTTCACCAAGTATAAGTCCTCTTATCCGATATTGAATAGTTCTGAAAGTGGGTGTAACAAAAATTACGTTAATATTCAGTGACCAGTAAACTCAAGTAGTGATAACGATTATAAATTCCTAGTTTGTAGTGGAGATAACGATGCCTAAACTTATTAGGTGAAAACTCCTAATAACATTTAATGTAATGGAAAATGAGAGGATCTTTCTTTAGATAGAATACCAATCAAATGTCGTCTCCACAGAATAGTGACCAATTGCTAATCGATTAGAAATCGGTAGGTACCTAATAACTTTTCATACTCTTGTGGACACAACTGATCTATCGCTTAGCTCATTTATCAAAGCGATTTTGACATCTCTAAAGGTGCGTATATGTATGGCGAGACGCGCCTGAGCCGCGCTAACGACGAGAGTAAATTCGCAATATATATACGGGACTCGCGAGTCTATCGCGCGCCGGGCGTTGGAGGCTCAAGGCGATCCGTGCCATCAAAGGAATTTGCGCGTCAAGTGGGACGGGTGTGTGGCAGGCTCTTTCAAAATTTACTTTGCAGTGAAATGACGCGACAGTTATTGTCGGGAACAAAGTAAATATGGAGTGTTTTTTTTTTACAAACACACATGGTAGGTCTTGTTCGCTAACCATATATATTCTTCAAAAGTTCGAGAGAAACTCGTCGCAGGCTCAACATGCCAGACGAATCAGAGAAATTCTCAGGAGGCTCGCGACAAGCACGTTGGTCAAAAAGGTCGACACTGGCGCGCCTCGCGCACTGTTTCGGGCTCGACTCAGGCGCGTCCGCCATACATATACGCACCTTTAGATTATCATTGTTCTTACGCTACGTCCTAGGTGAACACGATATACGCGGTGCGTGCGTCGCGGAGAACATATGCGATCAAACTGTTAAATATAAATGATTTTGTCCAAACTGAACACGGTATGCGTATGATCAGTGCAGTGTTTTAAAAAACAAATAGTTTGTTTATGCCCGCAGTAGTTGTTATTCTTGCTTGATGGAAGTACTCATCTGAGATTCTAAAACGAAATATTGTGTGGAATAAACGAAATTCGCGTTATAATGACAGATCTGTGATTGATAAAGAATGTGATTAATATCTGGGCGACCGAGCTTTGCTCGGGTAACACAGGATTTACAGTGGGTCTCTCTCCTAGTTCAAATATGTGCATACCTATTTCCAGTTAAAAGGTATTGCGATCGGTAGATCGGTAAATATTGATTTTATTGTTCATAGCTCATAATTTAGAGATTTCCAAATAAATAAGAATGTGAAACATACCAAAACTCAGCTGTACCACCAATCGTCTGATCGACCCCCAAACCCCGTTCTAAAATTTTTATAGCAATCTGCGGAGCCATTCCCGAAATAGCTAGTGTGGACCTCTACGATTGCTCGTATCAATATATTTGATTAGATATGTAAAAAAACTTCATTGAAAATTTCCGATTAAATTATGAGAATCTCATATTAACAACATTTATTTACAAAAAAAAATGGGTTTTGTTAAAAAAAAATCTGAGTGGATCGTTACACGAACCGAGGATCTCCAGGTTATCAGCCGTGAGCTTAACCAATGAGCCACTTATGTTGTATGGTATTAATGAGTTCATATCAACATATTACTTATAAATAAGAATATTAATTGCTGAAATAGATTTTTCTTGTGAATGTGAATACAACTAATCGATTACTTACACTCTAGAACCCATACATATGAATTTTCATCGAAATCGGTAGACCGACATATATATATATATATATATATATATATATATATATATATATATATATATATATATATATTATAATTGAAATATTATTTATAGTCATATAATAATAACAAAGTATTATTTTTAATTATTAAATTTCATAATATTATATTTCACCATATCATATTACATCTGCAAGGCGCAGTTCTAAGATGATAACAAAGTGATAAGGGTGTTTACGTGCCAGAGATGCCAACCAGTAGTCAGCAAGTTAATATAAAGACCATTGTTAGTTGTTTATCCAGTTTGGCCTCTAAAATACATTACTAAGTGTTTATTAATATAATATTTCTAGAAGTTTCGATTTAATCTTAAGAGAAAAAGACCTATTGTATTTATTTACGTTTCTTTTTACATTTTTGATAATTAAACATTTTGGATTGTATAAAGTATCAAGAATTTAGCACGTTGGGAGAACAAGGAACTGGCCTAACTGTCGACGGCAGATTCTTCAACAATTACAGAAGAGGTCCAACGAGGCGTCCTCACTCCTTTGTAAACCACATCGCAGAGATCAAGCCAAATCAATGTACATCTTACTGTAAGTGAATTATGACGTATAATTAATATATTACTATAAAAAGGAAAAGTTTTTAAACTGTTTGATTTTCTTTTATCATATTTTTTATATATTTGATATTTTATATTTAATTAAATCAAAATGGCAAATGAAACAAATCCAGCTCAAGAGGTTGAGCTTGAACCATATAGAATTTCGGAAATATTTAGTATCGTGCCTGAATTTGAAGGTGATCAGATATTTCTAGGAACATTTTTAAATGCATGTGATTGTGCTTATAATATGTCTACCAGAGACCAAAAGGTTCTGTTAGTGATTCACATTAAAAATAAATTAAAGGGAAGAGCGGCCCAACTAATCAGCTCACGAAATCCTCAGACTTACGTAGAGATAAGACAGCTTTTAAATCTTCATTTAGGTGATTCAAGAGACCTTACTTCTCTTATTCATGATTCACAAAGATTAAAACAATTATTGAATGAGTCAGCTCTTACATTTTTCAATAGAGTGCAAGTCTTAAATGCTAAAATGCATGCAAATATACAAAAAACAGCAGGTTTATCAAAAGAACAAAATAAATTCTTATTGATACTATGGCTCTTAATACTTTTTTAACTGGTCTTGAACCCCGTCTAGGACAACTTATTCGTGCTAGTAAGCCTGAAAATTTATTAGAAGCACAAATTCGCATGCGAAGAGAATTGCAATTATCATATTTTGAGAATCAAAAATTTAATAATCCAGCTTCTAATATTGTAAGTAAACCTCAAAATATATCAAATGTTAGAAAACCCCAAATACAAACAGTAAAATGCTTTTCTTGTGGTAAAAATGGTCATACTTCTAATCAATGTCGTTTTCAACAGCAAAGAGATTTTATTCCAAGCTCCAATCAAATTTTCTACCAAAATTTTCAAAAACCATTAAATTTCCAAAATCAACCACAAAATAATTTTCAAAATAGACCAAATAGTAATGTTCCCCAGCAAAGACCTTTTCAACCACAGGGACAATCTCAAGTAAGACCCTCGGTGATTCAAAAGAATCCTAATTTCCAACAACGAGCTCATTTAATTGGCCTTAAGAGCGATAATTCTGATTATTATGCTGAAAACTTAGGCTCTGATCTGGATCATAATCTTTATGATATTAAAGATAATTTTGGAAATAATTTCCAGGAAGATGACAATAATTATTCATTTGATAATCTTTCTGAGTTCGAAAAAGATTCTTAAAATTTTATGTCTGCTGAAGTAATCTCAAATTTCCATGAATTACTATTGCTCAAAATAAACAACACTTTTTTGAGTTTGAGAGAGATTCTCAAAATTTTGTTTCTGCTGAGGTAATTTCAAATTTTCAGGATTTTCCTATTGCCCCAGTCAAAGACCATCCCCCAGATTGTCCGACTACAGAAAATTCAATTTCAGAAACAGTTACCAAAATCCAAAGATTAAGATTCGAAGAGTTGAACCCGAATGTAAATTTTCACTATCAAAATTTTCTTTAAATCCATTTTTGACTGTTAATTCCAAAAATCTTTATTATATTGAAGATGCTTCTAAGAAGTTTAAGTTGCTTATTGATACAGGTGCAGGAGTTTCTATTTTCAAAGAAAATACTGTTAAGAAATTTCCTCAAAGATTTACTGAATATGTAACTATTCAAGGGATAACTGATCAAAAAATTCTACTAAAAGAATCTGTTCTTATTCCATTTGCTGCAAAAGATCCCCATAAAGTTTTTATTTATAATCTTAATATTGATTTTAATGGAATTTTGGGTTCAGATTTCCTAGAACATTATAATTGTATAAATTGATTTGAATTCAAAACAATTGATAACTAATTTTAAAGCTATACCTCTGTTTGAAGTTACCGAAACCTCACACTTGTCTCAAAATAACCAAATTTGTGAACAAGATTCTGAATTCTTAGAATTTGAACAAAATATTGAAAATTGTTATAAAAAATAGCTGAGAAATACATTGATATTTTTGACATGCCTGACGATTATTCATTAGCTCATTGCGTGGCGGAAGATATGCAAATGCAAAAAGGCATTAGCGCGGAATTTAAGAATCGATTTGGAAATATAGAAAAATTATTAATTCAAAATCAAAAACAAGGTGGTATAGCAGGTTTGAGAATTAAGAATGCAAATACAACTAGATATATTTATTATCTTGTAACAAAAGAAACTTCAACTGGAAAAAACACTTATCAGACTTTATAGCCATCTTTAAAGAAATTGAGAGATCATGTTGGTAAAAACAATGTTCAAAAATTAGCTATGCCAAAAAATAGGGTGTGGATTAGACAAGTTAGATTGAACGTATGTTAAAAAATGATATCCTATATTTTTAGAAATTTAGGTGTTGAAATTGTTATTTGTTGGCCAAAGATACAAAATCGAATTTTTATTGAGCCAAGAATTGAAAAAAGTTTCAAATTGAAATGTAAATTAACAAACACAGATGCACTACTTTTCGAACAAGCAATAGAAAATGTTAAAATTTCAAATGCTTTGGTACATGTAAATGAAGAAAGCGAATTCATTACTTCAATTATTAATTCGAATGCTATTCCAAAAATTGTTGAATTTCCAAATTGGAATCTAGAACCCATTCCGAATTCCGAATGTTTTTTAAATTTTAATTGCGTTAATGAAAATAAAGCTAAATTTAACCAACCTGTTGATAGAAAAAAACTATAATTTTGGATCAGTTGCGTACAGATCATCTCAACGAAGAAAAAAAGAAATTATCACAAATTCATGTTTAGAATTTTCTGATATTTTTTATTTGGAAGGAGACCAACTAACATTTACTAATGAAATTAAACATTCAATTGAAACTGACAATGCGAGACCTATATTTACTAAATCATATAGATACCCCCAAATTCACAAAGAAGAGGTAAAAACTCAGGTGAACAAAATGTTGGAGCAAGGTATTATACGTCATTCTATTTCACCATGGTCATCCCCAGTTTGGGTTGTGCCAAAGAAGCTTGATGCTTCAGGAAAACAAAAATGGCGTGTGGTTGTTGACTATCGTAAATTAAATGAAGTTACGGTAGATGATAAATATCCATTACCCAACATCTCTAATCTCCTTGACCAACTAGGAAGATATCAATATTTTACCACTCTTGACTTAGCCTCAGGTTTCCATCAAATCGAAATTGAACCAAAAGATATATCCAAAACAGAGTTTTCCGATAACGGTCACTATGAATTCGTTTGAATGCTGTTTGGACTCAAAAATGCCCCGTCCACTTTCCAACGCGTCATGGACAACATTTTACTTGGCATTCAAAATGAAAGATGTCTTGTTTATATGGATGACATAATAATATATTCCTCTACTATTCATGAACATGTCTCTCTTCTGAATGAAGTTCTTAATAGACTTCGAAACGCCAACCTAAAAATTCAACCAGATAAATGTGAATTTCTTAGAAAAGAAGTCGCTTATCTTGGACACATCATTACCCAAGATGGTGTTAAAATAAATCCAGCCAAAATAGAATATTTAAAAAATTTCCCGGAACCTAGAAATCCTAAAGATATATAATCTTTCCTTGGTTTAGCAGGATAATATCGTCGCTTTATACCAAATTTTGAAAAAATGTCTAAGCCCCTTACAAGACTTTTACAGAAAGATGTTTCTTTTATTTTTAATACTGAATGTAAAATTCAACGATCTAAAAACTGCAATTACTTCAGATCCTATTTTGAGACAGCCAAATTTCGAAGAACCATTTATTCTCACAACTGATGCTAGTGGATTTGCTATTGGCGCTGTTCTATCACAAGGTCCAATTGATAAAGATCTACCTGTAAGTTATGCTTCTAGAACATTATGTAGTGCTGAAACAAAGTATTCGACAATAGAACGAGAAATCCTTGCTATTGTATGGGCAGTAAAACATTTCCGTCCTTATTTATTTGGAATAAAATTTACGCTAGTCACTGACCATCGTCCATTAACATGGCTTTTTTCCATTAAAGATCCCGGAGGCAGACTAGCTAGATGGCGACTCAAATTGGAAGAATATGATTACAAAATTGAGTACAAGCCAGGCAAAATGAATAAAAAGGCAGATGCCCTTTCAAGAATTAAAATTAATCATTTTAAAGAATGTGCAAGTTTACAATCTAAAATTACAAATTTGCCAACTAATGGAACTAATGAGGTTACACCATCAACAAGTAAAGACCCTAATGATCCTATAGAACCACAACAAAGTGAAACATTTATAGATAAACAGGATGAATTAATGACAAATGAATTTAATAGATTTGTCGACCTTTACAAAACAAAATCAATAATCGATTATTCAAAAATTGAAACATCAAATGACCAGTTACTAGATAAGGCTCATAAGAATATTGTTACTTTATTTTGGCAAAATAAACTGGAAGATTTAAATTATAAAATTATTGAAGATATTGTTGAAGAAAACTTAGATTTTCAGATGAATTCAGTAAATATTATTTCTAGTAAGACTGTGAAAGATCGCAAGTATTTTATAATACCTCTCACTTACGAACCAGAGTTTGTAGTTCAACAATTATTTTATACATTATTTAAGAAACAAAGTAAATTTGATCCTTCAAAAACTTATTATATAGAAAATAATCTTGAGTTACCTATTTTAGAAATATTTTCTTTTATTTTTGCTAATGTAGATTTAAAATACGTAGTCTGTCCAAAATATCGTTAAAACACCTGACCGGGATGAAATACCTATTATATTGGACCAGTATCATAAAGGCAAAAGTAATTTACATTGCGGAAACTATACGACGGATTAATTCTAAGTATAACTGGACAGGATTAACAAGAGATGTGGAACAATTTATTAAGAACTGTGAAACTTGTCAGAAAGTAAAAATCTGTCGTAAGAATTTAAGCACTTCTCTGGTAATAACAGAAACACCAAAAACCCCGTTTGAAAGAATCAATATTGATATTTTTGAGTATCCAAGAAGAAACTACGCTTTAACAATTCGAGATGAGTTAACTAAATTTACTCAAGCTTATCCTATTTCAATTAAAAAGTTTCAACAGTATTAAATACATTATTAATATTCTTACATCAATTTGGAACACCCTTGAGAATTCATTGCGATTAGGGTCGAGAATTTGATAATTCATTAATAAAAGATTTGTGACATAAAGCTCACTTTTTCTAGCGTTGGCCATCCACAATCGAATGGTTCTTTAGAAAGATTTCACGGAACACTTGTGGAGATGATCCGTGCACATAAGACAGAAAATCCAAACGAACATCCGTTTAATATTTTGCCATATGCGGTTATATGTTATAATAATACTAAAAACAAAACAACTGGTTTTACGCCATATGAACTGTTTTTTGGTCATACGTCTAGTAGACCACCTGAAACTCTGTATAATGAGAAGGCCCTTATTACCAAATATATATGTGATTTGAACAAGAGAATGCAACATTATTATAAAATTGCACGAGCAAAAACAGCAAGTCAGAAAGAAAGAGCAAACATTAGATTTGATAAAAATATTTCAGGAAAGCTTCCAGAATATAAAGTAGGAGATAAAGTTTATCTTAAAGAATCTCAAATTAAAGATAAAAGTCAAAATTTGTTAAATGGTCATTTTGAAATTGTGCAATTATTTGATAATTCTGCAATAGTTTTAAATCCACAAACTAATCAATAGATCGATAGGCTGAAACCCTACTATGAGTAGTTTTTTAGGTTTCAGATTCTTCGTGCTGATAAATATTATATCATCTCAGTACACCCTTACTCCTGTTAATAACACCGTTGGAATCTTTTTTCATGAAGAATGTACTATCAAAATTACGTATGAAAAATGTACACTTTTAGTTTACAAAGATCTAGGCCCAATTAAATAAAATACTTATAGAAATTTTGGATACTTTAAAAGATACGTCTCAAAGGTTTATAGCTTAAGTCCGAAGTTCAAACACACATAAGTTTTATATCACAAATTTCGAATTCAATAAGTCAAAAATATAAAGAAATTATAGGAGAAACTAAATCATATAACTCCAGGACAAAGCGAGGTATATTTAATGGAATCGGAACTGTTTGGAAAACTATTACTGGTAATTTAGATGCATCAGATGGAGAATATTATAATGATTGTATTAACAAATTATCTCATGATGAGTTTGAGTTGGAAAATCTTCTTAAAAATCTAATTTCTGTTACAACCTCTGTTATTAAAAATTTCAATAATACTATTCAAAAATTACAGATTGATGAGAAGACTTTAAATGATGATATAGAAGAAATTCAAAATACTTTAATAACTATTGCTGATGATGTCGCATTTTATGAAGCACAAATAAGGATATTGAATATATGTGAATCACTAATGGAAAGCTATATTACATAGCTCAATAATAACACCTTCAGATTTAATCAATTCATTACAAGATATAGCAAAATCTCTTGTAAGAAATAATCTACCTTTACAACCGTATACATTAAATATAGCTAATTATCTTAATATTATTGAATTAGAGTTATATCAATCAGAAAGTAAAATAATTTTTGTTCTCAAAATTCCTCTCACTGATCCAGAAGCTTATATACTATATCGACTCTATCCAATACCAATATTAGATGATCGAACATGAAAAATAATTTCGATCCTCGAGATTGCCTTTTTAAAAACTAATTTATTAACTAAAGTTACAATGTTTATGCTACAAAGGTTACTACAGGACTATTCTAATTGTTAACAATCTTATATTTATACTATATATAAAAGTGTTTATATCAGCAGAAATAAGATTCCAATGGGAGACCTGATGGAGATATAATTCCTCCCCCTGTATATCCAACTTTGGAGAGTTCAGCGAGGAAGTTGGACGTTAAGGAGCTCTATCGGTTGGGCTGGACCATTTTGGTTCCCATTTGGTTTGGCTTTCTTATAGGTGAAGTAGATGATCAAGAATATTACAATACAGTATATAATGATCGTCCAGGCATCGGGAATATATAGGTGGGCCATGCTGTCTTCTTTGATCGTTGGAATATTTTCAACGAACCTGGTTTTCAGATCTTGGAGTTCATTGAGCTGAAGTTGATCTAATTGTATGTTGATGTTGGGTATTTTTGAGTCGTATTGATTAGTATTGAGATCTGCAAATAGTATTGGTTTATTTGCAGTTGACTCTCCTTTTTCGTTTTGGATTATTTTGGGATTTGTTGATAGTCTGCATCCTTGTGGAATTTGGAATAGATAGGTACCATATAATTTTAATATTTCTTCTTGGCTGGTACATGGAAGAGTCACTGGTTCTTCGGAAGGAAACAACCCTATCCAAGTTGATTCATCTAGGTTTCTAAATGTAGTTTGTGTGATGGTTATTTGTGCATAGTTACAACTAGAAGTATTCTTCATCCGTGGTAGTTGAACTTCGCAGTGGCTGAGATCGTCTATTTCGTAGATCTCAGTATTTTTACAGATGTATTGCCTATCTGCTATTTGTTCACAAGAGTTCCTCAATAGTGCGTAATGTAACTCACTTTTGATCAAAAATCTACCCTTCGGAAGAATAGTTTTGAATTGACCTTTCGAGAAGACTGGTATAGAAAATAAATGATAAAGGTTGAATTCGGAAGGATAAGTTATTGGAATTTTAAGTATATACACAATTCTATTATTGAGAATAAAGCATTCCACTTCTATTAATTTTTCAAAAAGAAGGGTATTTCCTAGATCAACAGGTATTGGAAATTGGCCAGGAGTGAATTTTGTCAGCTCACGAAATCCTCAGACTTACGTAGAGATAAGACAGCTTTTAAATCTTCATTTCGGTGATTCAAGAGACCTTACTTCTCTTATTCATGATTCACAAAGATTAAAACAATTATTGAATGAGTCAGCTCTTACATTTTTCAATAGAGTGCAAGTCTTAAATGCTAAAATGCATGCAAATATACAAAAAACAGCAGG
The DNA here is from genome assembly GCA_958507055.1 of Crioceris asparagi. Classification (NCBI taxonomy): domain Eukaryota; kingdom Metazoa; phylum Arthropoda; class Insecta; order Coleoptera; family Chrysomelidae; genus Crioceris; species Crioceris asparagi. Next base: position 62,189,993 of record OY293827.1, read on the forward strand.
TTTATCAAAAGAACAAAATAAATTCTTATTGATACTATGGCTCTTAATACTTTTTTAACTGGACTTGAACCCCGTCTAGGACAACTTATTCGTGCTAGTCAGCCTGAAAATTTATTAGAAGCACAAATTCGCATGCGAAGAGAATTGCAATTATCATATTTTGAGAATCAAAAATTTAATAATCCAGCTTCTAATATTGTAAGTAAACCTCAAAATATATCAAATGTTAGAAAACCCCAAATACAAACAGTAAAATGCTTTTCTTGTGGTAAAAATGGTCATACATCTAATCAATGTCGTTTTCAACAGCAAAGAGATTTTATTCCAAGCTCCAATCAAATTTTCTACCAAAATTTTCAAAAACTATTAAATTTCCAAAATCAACCACAAAATAATTTTCAAAATAGACCAAATAGTAATGTTCCCCAGCAAAGACCTTTTCAACCACAGGGACAATCTCAAGTAAGACCCTCGGTGATTCAAAAGAATCCTAATTTCCAACAACGAGCTCATTTAATTGGCCTTAAGAGCGATAATTCTGATTATTATGCTGAAAACTTAGGCTCTGATCTGGATCATAATCTTTATGATATTAAAGATAATTTTGGAAATAATTTCCAGGAAGATGACAATAATTATTCATTTGATAATCTTTCTGAGTTCGAAAAAGATTCTTAAAATTTTATGTCTGCTGAAGTAATCTCAAATTTCCATGAATTACTATTGCTCAAAATAAACAACACTTTTTTGAGTTTGAGAGAGATTCTCAAAATTTTGTTTCTGCTGAGGTAATTTCAAATTTTCAGGATTTTCCTATTGCCCCAGTCAAAGACCATCCCCCAGATTGTCCGACTACAGAAAATTCAATTTCAGAAACAGTTACCAAAATCCAAAGATTAAGATTCGAAGAGTTGAACCCGAATGTAAATTTTCACTATCAAAATTTTCTTTAAATCCATTTTTGACTGTTAATTCCAAAAATCTTTATTATATTGAAGATGCTTCTAAGAAGTTTAAGTTGCTTATTGATACAGGTGCAGGAGTTTCTATTTTTAAAGAAAATACTGTTAAGAAATTTCCTCAAAGATTTACTGAATATGTAACTATTCAAGGGATAACTGATCAAAAAATTCTACTAAAAGAATCTGTTCTTATTCCATTTGCTGCAAAAGATCCCCATAAAGTTTTTATTTATAATCTTAATATTGATTTTAATGGAATTTTGGGTTCAGATTTCCTAGAACATTATAATTGTATAAATTGATTTGAATTCAAAACAATTGATAACTAATTTTAAAGCTATACCTCTGTTTGAAGTTACCGAAACCTCACACTTGTCTCAAAATAACCAAATTTGTGAACAAGATTCTGAATTCTTAGAATTTGAACAAAATATTGAAAATTGTTATAAAAAATAGCTGAGAAATACATTGATATTTTTGACATGCCTGACGATTATTCATTAGCTCATTGCGTGGCGGAAGATATGCAAATGCAAAAAGGCATTAGCGCGGAATTTAAGAATCGATTTGGAAATATAGAAAAATTATTAATTCAAAATCAAAAACAAGGTGGTATTGCAGGTTTGAGAATTAAGAATGCAAATACAACTAGATATATTTATTATCTTGTAACAAAAGAAACTTCAACTGGAAAAAACACTTATCAGACTTTATAGCCATCTTTAAAGAAATTGAGAGATCATGTTGGTAAAAACAATGTTCAAAAATTAGCTATGCCAAAAAATAGGGTGTGGATTAGACAAGTTAGATTGAACGTATGTTAAAAAATGATATCCTATATTTTTAGAAATTTAGGTGTTGAAATTGTTATTTGTTGGCCAAAGATACAAAATCGAATTTTTATTGAGCCAAGAATTGAAAAAAGTTTCAAATTGAAATGTAAATTAACAAACACAGATGCACTACTTTTCGAACAAGCAATAGAAAATGTTAAAATTTCAAATGCTTTGGTACATGTAAATGAAGAAAGCGAATTCATTACTTCAATTATTAATTCGAATGCTATTCCAAAAATTGTTGAATTTCCAAATTGGAATCTAGAACCCATTCCGAATTCCGAATGTTTTTTAAATTTTAATTGCGTTAATGAAAATAAAGCTAAATTTAACCAACCTGTTGATAGAAAAAAACTATAATTTTGGATCAGTTGCGTACAGATCATCTCAACGAAGAAAAAAAGAAATTATCACAAATTCATGTTTAGAATTTTCTGATATTTTTTATTTGGAAGGAGACCAACTAACATTTACTAATGAAATTAAACATTCAATTGAAACTGATAATGCGAGACCTATATTTACTAAATCATATAGATACCCCCAAATTCACAAAGAAGAGGTAAAAACTCAGGTGAACAAAATGTTGGAGCAAGGTATTATACGTCATTCTATTTCACCATGGTCATCCCCAGTTTGGGTTGTGCCAAAGAAGCTTGATGCTTCAGGAAAACAAAAATGGCGTGTGGTTGTTGACTATCGTAAATTAAATGAAGTTACGGTAGATGATAAATATCCATTACCCAACATCTCTAATCTCCTTGACCAACTAGGAAGATATCAATATTTTACCACTCTTGACTTAGCCTCAGGTTTCCATCAAATCGAAATTGAACCAAAAGATATATCCAAAACAGAGTTTTCCGATAACGGTCACTATGAATTCGTTTGAATGCTGTTTGGACTCAAAAATGCCCCGTCCACTTTCCAACGCGTCATGGACAACATTTTACTTGGCATTCAAAATGAAAGATGTCTTGTTTATATGGATGACATAATAATATATTCCTCTACTATTCATGAACATGTCTCTCTTCTGAATGAAGTTCTTAATAGACTTCGAAACGCCAACCTAAAAATTCAACCAGATAAATGTGAATTTCTTAGAAAAGAAGTCGCTTATCTTGGACACATCATTACCCAAGATGGTGTTAAAATAAATCCAGCCAAAATAGAATATTTAAAAAATTTCCCGGAACCTAGAAATCCTAAAGATATATAATCTTTCCTTGGTTTAGCAGGATAATATCGTCGCTTTATACCAAATTTTGAAAAAATGTCTAAGCCCCTTACAAGACTTTTACAGAAAGATGTTTCTTTTATTTTTAATACTGAATGTAAAATTCAACGATCTAAAAACTGCAATTACTTCAGATCCTATTTTGAGACAGCCAAATTTCGAAGAACCATTTATTCTCACAACTGATGCTAGTGGATTTGCTATTGGCGCTGTTCTATCACAAGGTCCAATTGATAAAGATCTACCTGTAAGTTATGCTTCTAGAACATTATGTAGTGCTGAAACAAAGTATTCGACAATAGAACGAGAAATCCTTGCTATTGTATGGGCAGTAAAACATTTCCGTCCTTATTTATTTGGAATAAAATTTACGCTAGTCACTGACCATCGTCCATTAACATGGCTTTTTTCCATTAAAGATCCCGGAGGCAGACTAGCTAGATGGCGACTCAAATTGGAAGAATATGATTACAAAATTGAGTACAAGCTAGGCAAAATGAATAAAAAGGCAGATGCCCTTTCAAGAATTAAAATTAATCATTTTAAAGAATGTGCAAGTTTACAATCTAAAATTACAAATTTGCCAACTAATGGAACTAATGAGGTTACACCATCAACAAGTAAAGACCCTAATGATCCTATAGAACCACAACAAAGTGAAACATTTATAGATAAACAGGATGAATTAATGACAAATGAATTTAATAGATTTGTCGACCTTTACAAAACAAAATCAATAATCGATTATTCAAAAATTGAAACATCAAATGACCAGTTACTAGATAAGGCTCATAAGAATATTGTTACTTTATTTTGGCAAAATAAACTGGAAGATTTAAATTATAAAATTATTGAAGATATTGTTGAAGAAAACTTAGATTTTCAGATGAATTCAGTAAATATTATTTCTAGTAAGACTGTGAAAGATCGCAAGTATTTTATAATACCTCTCACTTACGAACCAGAGTTTGTAGTTCAACAATTATTTTATACATTATTTAAGAAACAAAGTAAATTTGATCCTTCAAAAACTTATTATATAGAAAATAATCTTGAGTTACCTATTTTAGAAATATTTTCTTTTATTTTTGCTAATGTAGATTTAAAATACGTAGTCTGTCCAAAATATCGTTAAAACACCTGACCGGGATGAAATACCTATTATATTGGACCAGTATCATAAAGGCAAAAGTAATTTACATTGCGGAAACTATACGACGGATTAATTCTAAGTATAACTGGACAGGATTAACAAGAGATGTGGAACAATTTATTAAGAACTGTGAAACTTGTCAGAAAGTAAAAATCTGTCGTAAGAATTTAAGCACTTCTCTGGTAATAACAGAAACACCAAAAACCCCGTTTGAAAGAATCAATATTGATATTTTTGAGTATCCAAGAAGAAACTACGCTTTAACAATTCGAGATGAGTTAACTAAATTTACTCAAGCTTATCCTATTTCAATTAAAAAGTTTCAACAGTATTAAATACATTATTAATATTCTTACATCAGTAGATGAGCTGCACGGGTTCTGGCCCAAAATCGGTCAATTTTACATGTAAATTCCCATAAGGAATTCTAAGGTCAAAAATAGCGAAATTGGCTCTATTTGACCTTGAACATTGGAAGACTACTTCCCGCGCTCTGGTAAGCCACGCCCCCTCAGCGGGAAATTTAAATTTGACAGCTGCGCAATCTGGCGGGGAATAGGCAACTGACGCCATCTTGGAAGCGGGGGAAACTGACAGCCGGCATGGGATGCAAAGAATTTGTCATCAGACATCCAAGGAGCATAGTCATCCAGAAGTCGCAGGCAGCGTCAACATCGCCGAGCAGTTGGATTGAGGATGACGTCATGCTGGCAGGAATGAAATGTTCTCACGAATCTCGCTGAATAATCAACAACCCAAATATAACATGCTTCGGTAATATCACAGTTGTGATAAGAGCTAGACCGCACCCACCGCAAATTGTTGTTGAATATTACAACGACATGCTTCGGTGATAACAGTCGGCTGTTATGATAAGAGGTTGAATGAATGCTAGAATAATTATTTCTACAAAATCAACATTATACTTTATTTATAAGGTACATAAGGATCATATATTTCTTATCATTTGTTTATCACACATGTAATAATGAATTTTATAATATCAGTAAACAAGATGTGGAATTGATTTAAATTAATATGCATATTTGTCATAACTGGGAAAAAGGTACAAATATCAAAAAAATTGAAGCAAGTATCTCAACAAATGAGTGAAAATGAGAGAAAATGGTATAAATATCAAGAAAAATGAGTCAAGTAACTACAAAATAGCTATGTGAGATGTGAAAAATGACATAAAGAAATGCAATATACATGAAATGAGCGAGAAAAATGGCGCATATATCAAGAAAAATTATATGCCCGCAGGATTGGTAGAGTTAACATCAGTGCGCACGCGTGCACAATGCTATATAAAGGTTGGTATCACAAAACTTACTCATTCAGTCAGTGACTTCCGTATGAGTAAGATGTGTCTCTTCAATAATTTAGTGAAACAAATTGCAGCCATATTAGGACTTATATCATCACAGTATGATGATAATGAGGCTCGCAAAGGATTAAATGAGTGTGCTAAGTCGTTAAAACGTATTAAAAATGCTATGAGATATGCCAAGAGTGTGGGTGAGAAACAGCATCTAGAAGCATGTTCAAGAAATATCCGAACCTTGAGGAATCAGATTAAAGCTGAAGGAAAGAAGGGAACAGGGCTAGTTTCTAGGCCAAATACTGCAAGAGATCGAGTTTGCTGGAACGAAAGTGAGTCGGCATTTGACGGACGCATTCGCACAGGGATCATCTCTAACCTCCAACATAAAGACCCCCTCACATTCCTTCAAGACTGTTTTAAACTCTTTAGACCTCGTATAATCAATGCTCTGAGGAAAGATGAAGCCATCAAGGTCAACGTAGTATTCGGAGGCGAGTTTGAAATAGTGAAAGGTGATCGAGTGTTAACAGAATATAAATATTTCACTACCTCCAATTCACCCATCTATCGTGAGACAGATATCGAGAAGTGGTTCATCTCAAAGGTCATCACCCCCCTCCTCAAAGACTTAGAAGAATTTCAAGAGAGAGATAGTGGATGGGCACTGAAGCGAGTAATGAATTTAGGAGTAAACATTAACAAATTTACACCTCAGCTGGGCTCATCATATATTGAGCTACCACCACAGATTAAGAAGAAGAAATCCTGCGTTAATGTTAAAAACGTTGATGATGCATGTTTCGCCTGGGCTATTACATCTTCCTTATATCCTGCATATAAAAATCCACAGAGAATAGAAAAGTACCCCCACTATTCATCGGTATTAAAATTGAAAGGAATACAGTTTCCGATGACAATGAAGCAGATTCCAAATTTCGAGAAACAGAACGATATATCCGTCAACGTTTACATTCTCCAAAAGGAAAAAAATACATTTACCACACTACCAACATACCTCACCAAAGAAAAGCGCGAGAAACATGTGAATCTGCTACTTATTCAGGACAGATATGATGATACTGAGATCCCCGTCAAATATCATTATGTATGGATCAAAAATCTCTCCAGGCTTCTATCCAACCAACTTAGTAAAGAAAAGCGTCAAAAGTTCTTTTGCGAACGCTGCCTCCACTATTTTAGATCTCCAGAAAAATTGGATAAACATTTGGAAGACTGTCAAAATATTAATGAAACAGCCATAAAGATGCCCGAACCAGGAAGGAACATCCTTAAATTCAAAAATTTTAAAAATAAGGAAAAAGCTCCTTTTGTTGTATATGCTGATTTGGAGAGTGTCTTGGAAAAAACTGATGACCCAAAAAAACCACAACGTCACGTTCCAGCTGCGATTGGATATTATGTTAAGTGTTCCTACGACCACTCCCTTAGTTTTTTCCGATCTTACCGCGGACAGGACTGTATGCAGTGGTTTGCTAATGAGATGGGCAGTTTAGCGGAAGATATGGCTACAGTCTTCTGGTGCTCATATAACATCCATATGACATATGAACAGGAAATAGAGTATCAAAAAGCTACTCACTGTCACATCTGCGTGAAATCATTTAGCCCTGAAGATAAGAAAGTGCGCGATCACAACCACTTGTTACCTGAAAACAATTATAGAGGAGCAGCGCACGAGGGATGCAACATTAATTACAAGGACAGCCATATGGTTCCAGTTGTCTTCCACAATCTATCAGGCTATGATGCTCATTTCATAGTTACAGACATTGCTACGAAGATTGGGGGAAAAGTTGACCTACTTCCCATAACAAAGGAGAAGTATATCTCATTTACCAAACATATAGATGATTACCCTATTCAGTTCCGTTTCATAGACAGTTTCCGATTTATGGCATCCTCCCTTGATAAGTTGGCATCATATTTACCGGAATTTCCAAATCTGAAGACACAGTTTCCTGAAGTAGATGAAATGCATTTTTCACTTTTAACGAAGAAAGGAGTAATGCCATATGATTACATCGACTCCTTCGACCGTTTTTCTGAAACGAATCTACCATCCATAGATGATTTTTACAACAAGCTGAATAATAAACCATGTCCTCGCCGACTCTACCGACGAGCCCAAGATGTTTGGAGCAGCTTCTCATGTGAAAATTTGGGAGAATACGTTGATTTATATATGAAGACTGATATTCTACTCTTGGCTGATGTATTTGAGATGTTCCGCACAAGCTGTCTGAACACGTATAATTTAGATCCAGCTCACTATTTTACATTACCAGGCTTCACTTGGGATGCCATGCTGAAGCATACAGGAATCGAGCTGGAGCTGTTAACCGATGCTGATATGTTTCTGTTTATTGAACGAGGCATTCGAGGAGGTTTGAGCCAAGTATGTAGTAAAAGGCAGGCTAAAGCTAACAACATGTATATCAATAATTATGACCCATCGAAGCCAAAAACATTTTTGATGTACTTTGACATAAACAACCAATATGGATGGGCAATGTCACAATATCTACCATATGGAGGTTTTGAATGGGCTGATACTAACATTGATGTCGCATCAATACCTGATGATGCAGATGAAGGATATTTTTTGGAAGTAGACCTAGACTATCCTAAACATCTTCATGATAAACATAAAGACATACCCTTCTGCCCACAACATATTAATCCTAGGACGCTGAAGCCTTCTAGGAATGTTAACGAGCCAACAAAATTAATGGCTACATTGTATGATAAACATAAGTATGTTATACATTATGTAGCACTCAAGCAGGCATTGGAACACGGGCTTGTGCTTAAAAAGATTCATCGAGCATTAAAATTCAAGCAGAGTCCTTGGCTTAAAAGTTACATTGATCTCAACACCGAACTTAGGAAGAAGGCTAAAAATGAGTTTGAAAAAAATCTGTTTAAATTGATGAACAATGCTGTTTTTGGGAAGACGATGGAGAACGTTAGGAAGCGTGTGAACATCAAGCTTCTTACTGAGTGGACTGGAAGATATGGTGCTGAGTCATACATCTCTAAACCTGAGTTCAAGACTGCTACAGTTTTTAATGAGAACCTAGTTGCAGTGGAATTAAAGAAACTGCAGGTATGGTTAAATAAACCAATTTATGTTGGACAATCCATCCTTGATCTAGCTAAAACTACCATCTACGATTTTCATTATGGTTACATGCGACAACGTTATGGTGATGAATGCTCTGTACTCTACACAGACACTGATTCCCTGATATATGAACTCCATCAGGATCCATATATATTAATGAGGGAAGATTGTCATAGATATTTTGATACTAGCGAATATCCTCAAGATAATCACTATGGAATACCTTTAGTAAATAAGAAGGTACTTGGAATGATGAAAGATGAGAATAATGGCGTTCCAATGATAGCTTATGTAGGGCTCAGATCCAAATTATATACTACAAAAGTGCATACGACCGATAATGATTTAGAAAAGATGATAAAACATCTGATGGAAGATGAGTATGAAGAGGATGAAATTGCTGAGAATATAAGAAATTTTGGAGTGACCAAGAAGGCCAAAGGGGTAAAATCTTCAATCGTCAAGACCGAGATAACTTTCGAAGACTATATTGAATGCTTAGAAGGGTTTCAAAAGAAGACGGTTACTCAAAACCTTATCAGATCTGACAAGCACGAGGTCCATTCAATAACACAAGAAAAAATAGCTCTCAGTCCTGATGATGATAAGCGTTTCCTTGTTTATGGAACAGATGACACACTTCCATGGGGACATTATCAAATATGTGAAGCTATGGATATAAACTAATTATGTTTTTTACATCTTTTATATTTTTGACAATAAATATAAAATAAAAATCTTGTTTCTTATTTCTTTAACTCCCTTCAAAATTCTCTATATAAATCCCAAAAACGACAAATTCTCTTCATTCATAATCGAGACGTCTAACACTAAACATGCCTATAAAGTGGGATTGCAGAAGAGACTGCAGTTCAGATTACACACCTGATCTCAAAGATAAATGTGAAATATGTGAGAAAGCTGCATTTACAGTAGTATCTAAATACAAACGCGATAGACACGGTATAGGCTACTATAGCTTCACATCCTACTGCTACGATTGCTATGAATTGCATTCTGGTATACAGGAAGCAGCAAGATTTAGGCATATGCAAAACCAGGTGTTAGGATTACCAGAAATTGATGAAACCGACACATTATCCGCTATATTAATGAAGCATTTTATACTACAACTTCCAACTATCGAGGATTTTCGACAGATTACTACCAACGATTTGGTTGTAACATTACGAATGACGCTATACAGTAATAATATTAGGTATGGAACCAGTCTAACACCTGAAATATTAAGCAGCGATGTAGACCTTATAGATTGGTTTGAGTCCATTATACTCATGAGATGTATTGATGAGTTGCAGCGGTATAAAAATGCTATTTTATCATCATTATATATAGAATGTAATGTTTAAATACTTCAAATAAAAATTATATTTATTCAACAATTGTTTTATTCAAATTGAAAATAGCTTGTAGATAATTTAAGTTTAACCAGAGGTGTTTTGTTAGTTCTTTGATAGCCATCAGGCAACAATTTCCTCAAATCAAAGACACTATACGCACTCCAAGGGTAACAACCCGGTTTGTAAGCGAGTCTAACAGACACCCTAAGTATTGAATACTTCTCTCACAGGGTGGTACCTGGCGTGCCTTTGTGCAGGAAAAAGTCGACAACCTCGGTAATTTAGTAATATTGTTGCATTAAGAAATGTTTTCGAATACCAGAAGATCAAGTTGACGGTCGAGCCTGTGTGATTACCAATCGAGAGATAAATATAAGATGATATGATGTCTAATGGCTTTTATTTTGTGTCTACGTAATTGAGAAGAAACACTACTGTGAAGATGGCTAAATTGAAGGCATCGGTTTTTATACAATATAATTGGAAACATGTTGTACGTAGATATACACCACCATACAAATATCAAGAAAAATGAAGCAAGTATCTCAACAAATGACTGAAAATGAGAGAAAAATGGTGCAAATATCCAGAAAACTGAGACAAGTAACTACAAAATAGCTATGTGAGATGTGAAAAATGACAGAAAGAAATGTAAAATACATGAAATGAGTGAGAAAAATGGTACAAATATCAAGAAAAATGATCCAAGTAACTACAAAATACAGCACAATAATTATTTCTACAAAATCAACATTATACTTTATTTATATGTTACATAAGATTCATATATTTCTTATCATTTGTTAATCACACATGTGATAATGAATTAATTTTATATCAGTGTACAAGATGTGTCGGCATTGATTTAAATTAATATGTATATTTCTCATAACTGCGAAAAAGGTACAAATATCAAGAAAAATGAGCCATTATAGAAAACATGCCGAGGTTGCACATAAGAATCAACAATTGTGTGATGAAGATCAAGCCTTTTGAACCTTCCTTGTTAATATTGGGCCGATTGAAACGTGTTAAAATTTATACAGCACAATAATTATTTCTACAAAATCAACATTATACTTTATTTATATGGTACATAAGGTTCATATATTTCATATCATTTGTTTATCACACATGTAATAATGATTTAATTTTATATCACTATACAAGATGTGTCAGCATAATATGTATATTTCTCATAACTATGAAAAAGGTATAAATATCAAGAAAAAATGAAGCAAGTATCAATGTGTGAAAATGTGAGAAAATGGTACAAATACCAAGAAAAATGAACCATTATAGAAAAAATGTTGGGGTTGCACATAAGAATCGACAATTGTGTGACGAACATTTCATTCCTAACAGCATGACGTCATCCTCAATCCAACTACTCCAAATATTACAACGACATGCTTCGGTGATAACAGTCAGCTGTTGTGATAAGAGGTTGAATGAATGCTAGACCGCATCCAGCACGATAATTATTTCTACAAAATCAACATTATACTTTATTTATATGATATATAAGGTTCATATATTTCTTATCATTTGTTTATCATACTTGTAATAATGAATTAATTTTATATCACTATACAAGATGTGTCGGCATAATATGTATATTTCTCATAACTATGAAAAAGGTATAAATATCAAGGAAAATGAAGCAAGTATCAATGAGGGAAAATGAGAGAAAATTGCACAAATATCAAGAAAAATGATCCAAGTGACTACAAAATAGCTATGTGAGATGTGAAAAATTATACAGCACAATAATTATTTCTACAAAATCAACATTATACTTAATTTATATGGTACATAAGGTTCATATCACATGTAATAATGAATTAATTTTATATCAGTATACAAGATGTGTCGGCATAATATGTAAATTTCTCATAACTTTGAAAAAGGTACAAATATCAAGAAAAATGAGCTATTATAGAAAAAATGTCGAGGCTGTATACAAGAATCAACAATTGTGTGACGAACATTTTCATTCCTGCCAGCATGACGTCATCCTCAAACTAGCTAGTCTACGCTACTCATCGCTTCTTCGAAAAAGGGGTAATGCTATATCATCAGGCTGTAAATTCATTTTCCTTTTTCATATGGTTTATCAGTTGACTTGCCAGATTTCTCCTTGGGTATTCTGGAAACATGTAAATATAGTTAAGACACTTTGGATTCTTATGAGTTTGAAGAGGATCAAAATCTACATGTTTTGATACTACATTCCCACTATTTTTCAGTATAAAAGGGATTAACAGTCTGTGCTTTCCAATTATGGTCGTGACTGTCTTTACATAAGTGAGTGATAGTAAATTTTTCCCTCAGGTGAGTAATACTCCTAATATTATTCGAATTAATTCATATTCCCGTTTTTAGAAATTAATGGCTGGGTCATATTAAAAGAATTTTTTGTTGATGAATAATCTCATAAAGAGTATCAGATAGATGTTCCTATGAATATTTTTATACAAATCGGTAATAATATCCTTGGTGATCGAAAACTTGAGATAATAGAAAATAGTATATAGTATTTGAAAATCCATATTCTCATCATATTTTCTCTAATAAATAACTCCAGCTCGACGAAGATGATCCATCAAATATTGTATTCTTTCTGACGAATATTCAGTAAATTTTTTTCTATATAATAGACGCAGCTCATCAATTACACCATTAATATCAAGTGTAGCACAATCTTCATCAAGCTGCTTTGTAGCATCATCTCTTTCGGCATCCTGTAATCTTTTATATCTGAGCCTAGACTTTCTATTATTCGAAGCATTGTGATCAGCTTTTTCAACATGTCTCATGAAGAAGTGGATTTTCAATGTATCACCGCGTGAATTTCTTTCCACACTCAGTACAGGCGAAGCCAATTTTCTTATGTTTATTTAGATGTCTGCTCAAATTATTAGGCAGAGTGTAATTTTTTCTACAGATTTGACAAGTATACATCTTGTTTCTTGGGACGAGTAAAGTGGAACTGAGTAGTATCCGTTTTTGTATCCGCTTTGTATCCGTTTTGTATGTTCAGTTATCTCAGGCTACCTTCGGAAATCTTCAACCACCTTCAGAAATCTTCAGCTATCTTCGGCTATTTTCGTCTATCTTCAGCTATTTTCGGCTATACAAAATCTTCATATCAACATTCTAAATATTCCAAGATTCTTAAAGCCGAAGATAGCCGAAAATAGCTGAAGATAGACGAAAATAGCCGAAGATAGCTGAAGATTTCTGAAGGTGGTTGAAGATTTCCGAAGGTAGCCTGAGATAACTGAACATACAAAACGGATACAAAGCGGATACAAAAACGGATACTACTCAGTTCCACTTTACTCGTCCCAAGAAACAAGATGTATACTTGTCAAATCTGTAGAAAAAATTACACTCTGCCTAATAATTTGAGCAGACATCTAAATAAACATAAGAAAATTGGCTTCGCCTGTACTGAGTGTGGAAAGAAATTCACGCGGTGATACATTGAAAATCCACTTCTTCATGAGACATGTTGAAAAAGCTGATCACAATGCTTCGAATAATAGAAAGTCTAGGCTCAGATATAAAAGATTACAGGATGCCGAAAGAGATGATGCTACAAAGCAGCTTGATGAAGATTGTGCTACACTTGATATTAATGGTGTAATTGATGAGCTGCGTCTATTATATAGAAAAAAATTTACTGAATATTCGTCAGAAAGAATACAATATTTGATGGATCATCTTCGTCGAGCTGGAGTTATTTATTAGAGAAAATATGATGAGAATATGGATTTTCAAATACTATATACTATTTTCTATTATCTCAAGTTTTCGATCACCAAGGATATTATTACCGATTTGTATAAAAATATTCATAGGAACATCTATCTGATACTCTTTATGAGATTATTCATCAACAAAAAATTCTTTTAATATGACCCAGCCATTAATTTCTAAAAACGGGAATATGAATTAATTCGAATAATATTAGGAGTATTACTCACCTGAGGGAAAAATTTACTATCACTCACTTATGTAAAGACAGTCACGACCATAATTGGAAAGCACAGACTGTTAATCCCTTTTATACTGAAAAATAGTGGGAATGTAGTATCAAAACATGTAGATTTTGATCCTCTTCAAACTCATAAGAATCCAAAGTGTCTTAACTATATTTACATGTTTCCAGAATACCCAAGGAGAAATCTGGCAAGTCAACTGATAAACCATATGAAAAAGGAAAATGAATTTACAGCCTGATGATATAGCATTACCCCTTTTTCGAAGAAGCGATGAGTAGCGTAGACTAGCTAGTTTGAGGATGACGTCATGCTGGCAGGAATGAAAATGTTCGTCACACAATTGTTGATTCTTGTATACAGCCTCGACATTTTTTCTATAATAGCTCATTTTTCTTGATATTTGTACCTTTTTCAAAGTTATGAGAAATTTACATATTATGCCGACACATCTTGTATACTGATATAAAATTAATTCATTATTACATGTGATATGAACCTTATGTACCATATAAATTAAGTATAATGTTGATTTTGTAGAAATAATTATTGTGCTGTATAATTTTTCACATCTCACATAGCTATTTTGTAGTCACTTGGATCATTTTTCTTGATATTTGTGCAATTTTCTCTCATTTTCCCTCATTGATACTTGCTTCATTTTCCTTGATATTTATACCTTTTTCATAGTTATGAGAAATATACATATTATGCCGACACATCTTGTATAGTGATATAAAATTAATTCATTATTACAAGTATGATAAACAAATGATAAGAAATATATGAACCTTATATATCATATAAATAAAGTATAATGTTGATTTTGTAGAAATAATTATCGTGCTGGATGCGGTCTAGCATTCATTCAACCTCTTATCACAACAGCTGACTGTTATCACCGAAGCATGTCGTTGTAATATTTGGAGTAGTTGGATTGAGGATGACGTCATGCTGTTAGGAATGAAATGTTCGTCACACAATTGTCGATTCTTATGTGCAACCCCAACATTTTTTCTATAATGGTTCATTTTTCTTGGTATTTGTACCATTTTCTCACATTTTCACACATTGATACTTGCTTCATTTTTTCTTGATATTTATACCTTTTTCATAGTTATGAGAAATATACATATTATGCTGACACATCTTGTATAGTGATATAAAATTAAATCATTATTACATGTGTGATAAACAAATGATATGAAATATATGAACCTTATGTACCATATAAATAAAGTATAATGTTGATTTTGTAGAAATAATTATTGTGCTGTATAAATTTTAACACGTTTCAATCGGCCCAATATTAACAAGGAAGGTTCAAAAGGCTTGATCTTCATCACACAATTGTTGATTCTTATGTGCAACCTCGGCATGTTTTCTATAATGGCTCATTTTTCTTGATATTTGTACCTTTTTCGCAGTTATGAGAAATATACATATTAATTTAAATCAATGCCGACACATCTTGTACACTGATATAAAATTAATTCATTATCACATGTGTGATTAACAAATGATAAGAAATATATGAATCTTATGTAACATATAAATAAAGTATAATGTTGATTTTGTAGAAATAATTATTGTGCTGTATTTTGTAGTTACTTGGATCATTTTTCTTGATATTTGTACCATTTTTCTCACTCATTTCATGTATTTTACATTTCTTTCTGTCATTTTTCACATCTCACATAGCTATTTTGTAGTTACTTGTCTCAGTTTTCTGGATATTTGCACCATTTTTCTCTCATTTTCAGTCATTTGTTGAGATACTTGCTTCATTTTTCTTGATATTTGTATGGTGGTGTATATCTACGTACAACATGTTTCCAATTATATTGTATAAAAACCGATGCCTTCAATTTAGCCATCTTCACAGTAGTGTTTCTTCTCAATTACGTAGACACAAAATAAAAGCCATTAGACATCATATCATCTTATATTTATCTCTCGATTGGTAATCACACAGGCTCGACCGTCAACTTGATCTTCTGGTATTCGAAAACATTTCTTAATGCAACAATATTACTAAATTACCGAGGTTGTCGACTTTTTCCTGCACAAAGGCACGCCAGGTACCACCCTGTGAGAGAAGTATTCAATACTTAGGGTGTCTGTTAGACTCGCTTACAAACCGGGTTGTTACCCTTGGAGTGCGTATAGTGTCTTTGATTTGAGGAAATTGTTGCCTGATGGCTATCAAAGAACTAACAAAACACCTCTGGTTAAACTTAAATTATCTACAAGCTATTTTCAATTTGAATAAAACAATTGTTGAATAAATATAATTTTTATTTGAAGTATTTAAACATTACATTCTATATATAATGATGATAAAATAGCATTTTTATACCGCTGCAACTCATCAATACATCTCATGAGTATAATGGACTCAAACCAATCTATAAGGTCTACATCGCTGCTTAATATTTCAGGTGTTAGACTGGTTCCATACCTAATATTATTACTGTATAGCGTCATTCGTAATGTTACAACCAAATCGTTGGTAGTAATCTGTCGAAAATCCTCGATAGTTGGAAGTTGTAGTATAAAATGCTTCATTAATATAGCGGATAATGTGTCGGTTTCATCAATTTCTGGTAATCCTAACACCTGGTTTTGCATATGCCTAAATCTTGCTGCTTCCTGTATACCAGAATGCAATTCATAGCAATCGTAGCAGTAGGATGTGAAGCTATAGTAGCCTATACCGTGTCTATCGCGTTTGTATTTAGATACTACTGTAAATGCAGCTTTCTCACATATTTCACATTTATCTTTGAGATCAGGTGTGTAATCTGAACTGCAGTCTCTTCTGCAATCCCACTTTATAGGCATGTTTAGTGTTAGACGTCTCGATTATGAATGAAGAGAATTTGTCGTTTTTGGGATTTATATAGAGAATTTTGAAGGGAGTTAAAGAAATAAGAAACAAGATTTTTATTTTATATTTATTGTCAAAAATATAAAAGATGTAAAAAACATAATTAGTTTATATCCATAGCTTCACATATTTGATAATGTCCCCATGGAAGTGTGTCATCTGTTCCATAAACAAGGAAACGCTTATCATCATCAGGACTGAGAGCTATTTTTTCTTGTGTTATTGAATGGACCTCGTGCTTGTCAGATCTGATAAGGTTTTGAGTAACCGTCTTCTTTTGAAACCCTTCTAAGCATTCAATATAGTCTTCGAAAGTTATCTCGGTCTTGACGATTGAAGATTTTACCCCTTTGGCCTTCTTGGTCACTCCAAAATTTCTTATATTCTCAGCAATTTCATCCTCTTCATACTCATCTTCCATCAGATGTTTTATCATCTTTTCTAAATCATTATCGGTCGTATGCACTTTTGTAGTATATAATTTGGATCTGAGCCCTACATAAGCTATCATTGGAACGCCATTATTCTCATCTTTCATCATTCCAAGTACCTTCTTATTTACTAAAGGTATTCCATAGTGATTATCTTGAGGATATTCGCTAGTATCAAAATATCTATGACAATCTTCCCTCATTAATATATATGGATCCTGATGGAGTTCATATATCAGGGAATCAGTGTCTGTGTAGAGTACAGAGCATTCATCACCATAACGTTTTCGCATGTAACCATAATGAAAATCGTAGATGGTAGTTTTAACTAGATCAAGGATGGATTGTCCAACATAAATTGGTTTATTTAACCATACCTGCAGTTTCTTTAATTCCACTGCAACTAGGTTCTCATTAAAAACTGTAGCAGTCTTGAACTCAGGTTTAGAGATGTATGACTCAGCACCATATCTTCCAGTCCACTCAGTAAGAAGCTTGATGTTCACACGCTTCCTAACGTTCTCCATCGTCTTCCCAAAAACAGCATTGTTCATCAATTTAAACAGATTTTTTTCAAACTCATTTTTAGCCTTCTTCCTAAGTTCGGTGTTGAGATCAATGTAACTTTTAAGCCAAGGACTCTGCTTGAATTTTAATGCTCGATGAATCTTTTTAAGCACAAGCCCGTGTTCCAATGCCTGCTTGAGTGCTACATAATGTATAACATACTTATGTTTATCATACAATGTAGCCATTAATTTTGTTGGCTCGTTAACATTCCTAGAAGGCTTCAGCGTCCTAGGATTAATATGTTGTGGGCAGAAGGGTATGTCTTTATGTTTATCATGAAGATGTTTAGGATAGTCTAGGTCTACTTCCAAAAAATATCCTTCATCTGCATCATCAGGTATTGATGCGACATCAATGTTAGTATCAGCCCATTCAAAACCTCCATATGGTAGATATTGTGACATTGCCCATCCATATTGGTTGTTTATGTCAAAGTACATCAAAAATGTTTTTGGCTTCGATGGGTCATAATTATTGATATACATGTTGTTAGCTTTAGCCTGCCTTTTACTACATACTTGGCTCAAACCTCCTCGAATGCCTCGTTCAATAAACAGAAACATATCAGCATCGGTTAACAGCTCCAGCTCGATTCCTGTATGCTTCAGCATGGCATCCCAAGTGAAGCCTGGTAATGTAAAATAGTGAGCTGGATCTAAATTATACGTGTTCAGACAGCTTGTGCGGAACATCTCAAATACATCAGCCAAGAGTAGAATATCAGTCTTCATATATAAATCAACGTATTCTCCCAAATTTTCACATGAGAAGCTGCTCCAAACATCTTGGGCTCGTCGGTAGAGTCGGCGAGGACATGGTTTATTATTCAGCTTGTTGTAAAAATCATCTATGGATGGTAGATTCGTTTCAGAAAAACGGTCGAAGGAGTCGATGTAATCATATGGCATTACTCCTTTCTTCGTTAAAAGTGAAAAATGCATTTCATCTACTTCAGGAAACTGTGTCTTCAGATTTGGAAATTCCGGTAAATATGATGCCAACTTATCAAGGGAGGATGCCATAAATCGGAAACTGTCTATGAAACGGAACTGAATAGGGTAATCATCTATATGTTTGGTAAATGAGATATACTTCTCCTTTGTTATGGGAAGTAGGTCAACTTTTCCCCCAATCTTCGTAGCAATGTCTGTAACTATGAAATGAGCATCATAGCCTGATAGATTGTGGAAGACAACTGGAACCATATGGCTGTCCTTGTAATTAATGTTGCATCCCTCGTGCGCTGCTCCTCTATAATTGTTTTCAGGTAACAAGTGGTTGTGATCGCGCACTTTCTTATCTTCAGGGCTAAATGATTTCACGCAGATGTGACAGTGAGTAGCTTTTTGATACTCTATTTCCTGTTCATATGTCATATGGATGTTATATGAGCACCAGAAGACTGTAGCCATATCTTCCGCTAAACTGCCCATCTCATTAGCAAACCACTGCATACAGTCCTGTCCGCGGTAAGATCGGAAAAAACTAAGGGAGTGGTCGTAGGAACACTTAACATAATATCCAATCGCAGCTGGAACGTGACGTTGTGGTTTTTTTTGGGTCATCAGTTTTTTCCAAGACACTCTCCAAATCAGCATATACAACAAAAGGAGCTTTTTCCTTATTTTTAAAATTTTTGAATTTAAGGATGTTCCTTCCTGGTTCGGGCATCTTTATGGCTGTTTCATTAATATTTTGACAGTCTTCCAAATGTTTATCCAATTTTTCTGGAGATCTAAAATAGTGGAGGCAGCGTTCGCAAAAGAACTTTTGACGCTTTTCTTTACTAAGTTGGTTGGATAGAAGCCTGGAGAGATTTTTGATCCATACATAATGATATTTGACGGGGATCTCAGTATCATCATATCTGTCCTGAATAAGTAGCAGATTCACATGTTTCTCGCGCTTTTCTTTGGTGAGGTATGTTGGTAGTGTGGTAAATGTATTTTTTTCCTTTTGGAGAATGTAAACGTTGACGGATATATCGTTCTGTTTCTCGAAATTTGGAATCTGCTTCATTGTCATCGGAAACTGTATTCCTTTCAATTTTAATACCGATGAATAGTGGGGGTACTTTTCTATTCTCTGTGGATTTTTATATGCAGGATATAAGGAAGATGTAATAGCCCAGGCGAAACATGCATCATCAACGTTTTTAACATTAACGCAGGATTTCTTCTTCTTAATCTGTGGTGGTAGCTCAATATATGATGAGCCCAGCTGAGGTGTAAATTTGTTAATGTTCACTCCTAAATTCATTACTCGCTTCAGTGCCCATCCACTATCTCTCTCTTGAAATTCTTCTAAGTCTTTGAGGAGGGGGGTGATGACCTTTGAGATGAACCACTTCTCGATATCTGTCTCACGATAGATGGGTGAATTGGAGGTAGTGAAATATTTATATTCTGTTAACACTCGATCACCTTTCACTATTTCAAACTCGCCTCCGAATACTACGTTGACCTTGATGGCTTCATCTTTCCTCAGAGCATTGATTATACGAGGTCTAAAGAGTTTAAAACAGTCTTGAAGGAATGTGAGGGGGTCTTTATGTTGGAGGTTAGAGATGATCCCTGTGCGAATGCGTCCGTCAAATGCCGACTCACTTTCGTTCCAGCAAACTCGATCTCTTGCAGTATTTGGCCTAGAAACTAGCCCTGTTCCCTTCTTTCCTTCAGCTTTAATCTGATTCCTCAAGGTTCGGATATTTCTTGAACATGCTTCTAGATGCTGTTTCTCACCCACACTCTTGGCATATCTCATAGCATTTTTAATACGTTTTAACGACTTAGCACACTCATTTAATCCTTTGCGAGCCTCATTATCATCATACTGTGATGATATAAGTCCTAATATGGCTGCAATTTGTTTCACTAAATTATTGAAGAGACACATCTTACTCATACGGAAGTCACTGACTGAATGAGTAAGTTTTGTGATACCAACCTTTATATAGCATTGTGCACGCGTGCGCACTGATGTTAACTCTACCAATCCTGCGGGCATATAATTTTTCTTGATATATGCGCCATTTTTCTCGCTCATTTCATGTATATTGCATTTCTTTATGTCATTTTTCACATCTCACATAGCTATTTTGTAGTTACTTGACTCATTTTTCTTGATATTTATACCATTTTCTCTCATTTTCACTCATTTGTTGAGATACTTGCTTCAATTTTTTTGATATTTGTACCTTTTTCCCAGTTATGACAAATATGCATATTAATTTAAATCAATTCCACATCTTGTTTACTGATATTATAAAATTCATTATTACATGTGTGATAAACAAATGATAAGAAATATATGATCCTTATGTACCTTATAAATAAAGTATAATGTTGATTTTGTAGAAATAATTATTCTAGCATTCATTCAACCTCTTATCATAACAGCCGACTGTTATCACCGAAGCATGTCGTTGTAATATTCAACAACAATTTGCGGTGGGTGCGGTCTAGCTCTTATCACAACTGTGATATTACCGAAGCATGTTATATTTGGGTTGTTGATTATTCAGCGAGATTCGTGAGAACATTTCATTCCTGCCAGCATGACGTCATCCTCAATCCAACTGCTCGGCGATGTTGACGCTGCCTGCGACTTCTGGATGACTATGCTCCTTGGATGTCTGATGACAAATTCTTTGCATCCCATGCCGGCTGTCAGTTTCCCCCGCTTCCAAGATGGCGTCAGTTGCCTATTCCCCGCCAGATTGCGCAGCTGTCAAATTTAAATTTCCCGCTGAGGGGGCGTGGCTTACCAGAGCGCGGGAAGTAGTCTTCCAATGTTCAAGGTCAAATAGAGCCAATTTCGCTATTTTTGACCTTAGAATTCCTTATGGGAATTTACATGTAAAATTGACCGATTTTGGGCCAGAACCCGTGCAGCTCATCTACTTACATCAATTTGCAACACCCTTGAGAATTCATTGCGATTAGGGTCGAGAATTTGATAATTCATTAATAAAAGATTTGTGACATAAAGCTCACTTTTTCTAGCGTTGGCCATCCACAATCGAATGGTTCTTTAGAAAGATTTCACGGAACACTTGTGGAGATGATCCGTGCACATAAGACAGAAAATCCAAACGAACATCCGTTTAATATTTTGCCATATGCGGTTATATTTTATAATAATACTAAAAACAAAACAACTGGTTTTACGCCATATGAACTGTTTTTTGGTCATACGTCTAGTAGACCACCTGAAACTCTGTATAATGAGAAGGCCCTTATTACCAAATATATATGTGATTTGAACAAGAGAATGCAACATTATTATAAAATTGCACGAGCAAAAACAGCAAGTCAGAAAGAAAGAGCAAACATTAGATTTGATAAAAATATTTCAGGAAAGCTTCCAGAATATAAAGTAGGAGATAAAGTTTATCTTAAAGAATCTCAAATTAAAGATAAAAGTCAAAATTTGTTAAATGGTCATTTTGAAATTGTGCAATTATTTGATAATTCTGCAATAGTTTTAAATCCACAAACTAATCAATAGATCGATAGGCTGAAACCATACTATGAGTAGTTTTTTAGGTTTCAGATTCTTCGTGCTGATAAATATTATATCATCTCAGTACACCCTTACTCCTGTTAATAACACCGTTGGAATCTTTTTTCATGAAGAATGTACTATCAAAATTACGTATGAAAAATGTACACTTTTAGTTTACAAAGATCTAGGCCCAATTAAATAAAATACTTATAGAAATTTTGGATACTTTAAAAGATACGTCTCAAAGGTTTATAGCTTAAGTCCGAAGTTCAAACACACATAAGTTTTATATCACAAATTTCGAATTCAATAAGTCAAAAATATAAAGAAATTATAGGAGAAACTAAATCATATAACTCCAGGACAAAGCGAGGTATATTTAATGGAATCGGAACTGTTTGGAAAACTATTACTGGTAATTTAGATGCATCAGATGGAGAATATTATAATGATTGTATTAACAAATTATCTCATGATGAGTTTGAGTTGGAAAATCTTCTTAAAAATCTAATTTCTGTTACAACCTCTGTTATTAAAAATTTCAATAATACTATTCAAAAATTACAGATTGATGAGAAGACTTTAAATGATGATATAGAAGAAATTCAAAATACTTTAATAACTATTGCTGATGATGTCGCATTTTATGAAGCACAAATAAGGATATTGAATATATGTGAATCACTAATGGAAAGCTATATTACATAGCTCAATAATAACACCTTCAGATTTAATCAATTCATTACAAGATATAGCAAAATCTCTTGTAAGAAATAATCTACCTTTACAACCGTATACATTAAATATAGCTAATTATCTTAATATTATTGAATTAGAGTTATATCAATCAGAAAGTAAAATAATTTTTGTTCTCAAAATTCCTCTCACTGATCCAGAAGCTTATATACTATATCGACTCTATCCAATACCAATATTAGATGATCGAACATGAAAAATAATTTCGATCCTCGAGATTGCCTTTTTAAAAACTAATTTATTAACTAAAGTTACAATGTTTATGCTACAAAGGTTACTACAGGACTATTCTAATTGTTAACAATCTTATATTTATACTATATATAAAAGTGTTTATATCAGCAGAAATAAGATTCCAATGGGAGACCTGATGGAGATATAATTCCTCCCCCTGTATATCCAACTTTGGAGAGTTCAGCGAGGAAGTTGGACGTTAAGGAGCTCTATCGGTTGGGCTGGACCATTTTGGTTCCCATTTGGTTTGGCTTTCTTATAGGTGAAGTAGATGATCAAGAATATTACAATACAGTATATAATGATCGTCCAGGCATCGGGAATATATAGGTGGGCCATGCTGTCTTCTTTGATCGTTGGAATATTTTCAACGAACCTGGTTTTCAGATCTTGGAGTTCATTGAGCTGAAGTTGATCTAATTGTATGTTGATGTTGGGTATTTTTGAGTCGTATTGATTAGTATTGAGATCTGCAAATAGTATTGGTTTATTTGCAGTTGACTCTCCTTTTTCGTTTTGGATTATTTTGGGATTTGTTGATAGTCTGCATCCTTGTGGAATTTGGAATAGATAGGTACCATATAATTTTAATATTTCTTCTTGGCTGGTACATGGAAGAGTCACTGGTTCTTCGGAAGGAAACAACCCTATCCAAGTTGATTCATCTAGGTTTCTAAATGTAGTTTGTGTGATGGTTATTTGTGCATAGTTACAACTAGAAGTATTCTTCATCCGTAGTAGTTGAACTTCGCAGTGGCTGAGATCGTCTATTTCGTAGATCTCAGTATTTTTACAGATGTATTGCCTATCTGCTATTTGTTCACAA
Source organism: Crioceris asparagi (assembly GCA_958507055.1). Classification (NCBI taxonomy): domain Eukaryota; kingdom Metazoa; phylum Arthropoda; class Insecta; order Coleoptera; family Chrysomelidae; genus Crioceris; species Crioceris asparagi. The sequence continues at coordinate 62,214,237 of OY293827.1, forward strand.
GAGTTCCTCAATAGTGCGTAATGTAACTCACTTTTGATCAAAAATCTACCCTTCGGAAGAATAGTTTTGAATTGACCTTTCGAGAAGACTGGTATAGAAAATAAATGATAAAGGTTGAATTCGGAAGGATAAGTTATTGGAATTTTAAGTATATACACAATTCTATTATTGAGAATAAAGCATTCCACTTCTATTAATTTTTCAAAAAGAAGGGTATTTCCTAGATCAACAGGTATTGGAAATTGGCCAGGAGTGAATTTTGTCAGCTCACGAAATCCTCAGACTTACGTAGAGATAAGACAGCTTTTAAATCTTCATTTCGGTGATTCAAGAGACCTTACTTCTCTTATTCATGATTCACAAAGATTAAAACAATTATTGAATGAGTCAGCTCTTACATTTTTCAATAGAGTGCAAGTCTTAAATGCTAAAATGCATGCAAATATACAAAAAACAGCAGGTTTATCAAAAGAACAAAATAAATTCTTATTGATACTATGGCTCTTAATACTTTTTTAACTGGACTTGAACCCCGTCTAGGACAACTTATTCGTGCTAGTCAGCCTGAAAATTTATTAGAAGCACAAATTCGCATGCGAAGAGAATTGCAATTATCATATTTTGAGAATCAAAAATTTAATAATCCAGCTTCTAATATTGTAAGTAAACCTCAAAATATATCAAATGTTAGAAAACCCCAAATACAAACAGTAAAATGCTTTTCTTGTGGTAAAAATGGTCATACATCTAATCAATGTCGTTTTCAACAGCAAAGAGATTTTATTCCAAGCTCCAATCAAATTTTCTACCAAAATTTTCAAAAACTATTAAATTTCCAAAATCAACCACAAAATAATTTTCAAAATAGAACAAATAGTAATGTTCCCCAGCAAAGACCTTTTCAACCACAGGGACAATCTCAAGTAAGACCCTCGGTGATTCAAAAGAATCCTAATTTCCAACAACGAGCTCATTTAATTGGCCTTAAGAGCGATAATTCTGATTATTATGCTGAATACTTAGGCTCTGATCTGGATCATAATCTTTATGATATTCAAGATAATTTTGGAAATAATTTCCAGGAAGATGACAATAATTATTCATTTGATAATCTTTCTGAGTTCGAAAAAGATTCTTAAAATTTTATGTCTGCTGAAGTAATCTCAAATTTCCATGAATTACCAATTGCTCAAAATAAACAACACTTTTTTGAGTTTGAGAGAGATTCTCAAAATTTTGTTTCTGCTGGGGTAATTTCAAATTTTCAGGATTTTCCTATTGCCCCAGTCAAAGACCATCCCCCAGATTGTCCGACTACAGAAAATTCAATTTCAGAAACAGTTACCAAAATCCAAAGATTAAGATTCGAAGAGATGAACCCGAATGTAAATTTTCACTATCAAAATTTTCTTTAAATCCATTTTTGACTGTTAATTCCAAAAATCTTTATTATATTGAAGATGCTTCTAAGAAGTTTAAGTTGCTTATTGATACAGGTGCAGGAGTTTCTATTTTCAAAGAAAATACTGTTAAGAAATTTCCTCAAAGATTTACTGAATATGTAACTATTCAAGGGATAACTGATCAAAAAATTCTACTAAAAGAATCTGTTCTTATTCCATTTGCTGCAAAAGATCCCCATAAAGTTTTTATTTATAATCTTAATATTGATTTTAATGGAATTTTGGGTTCAGATTTCCTAGAACATTATAATTGTATAAATTGATTTGAATTCAAAACAATTGATAACTAATTTTAAAGCTATACCTCTGTTTGAAGTTACCGAAACCTCACACTTGTCTCAAAATAACCAAATTTGTGAACAAGATTCTGAATTCTTAGAATTTGAACAAAATATTGAAAATTGTTATAAAAAATAGCTGAGAAATACATTGATATTTTTGACATGCCTGACGATTATTCATTAGCTCATTGCGTGGCGGAAGATATGCAAATGCAAAAAGGCATTAGCGCGGAATTTAAGAATCGATTTGGAAATATAGAAAAATTATTAATTCAAAATCAAAAACAAGGTGGTATAGCAGGTTTGAGAATTAAGAATGCAAATACAACTAGATATATTTATTATCTTGTAACAAAAGAAACTTCAACTGGAAAAAACACTTATCAGACTTTATAGCCATCTTTAAAGAAATTGAGAGATCATGTTGGTAAAAACAATGTTCAAAAATTAGCTATGCCAAAAAATAGGGTGTGGATTAGACAAGTTAGATTGAACGTATGTTAAAAAATGATATCCTATCTTTTTAGAAATTTAGGTGTTGAAATTGTTATTTGTTGGCCAAAGATACAAAATCGAATTTTTATTGAGCCAAGAATTGAAAAAAGTTTCAAATTGAAATGTAAATTAACAAACACAGATGCACTACTTTTCGAACAAGCAATAGAAAATGTTAAAATTTCAAATGCTTTGGTACATGTAAATGAAGAAAGCGAATTCTTTACTTCAATTATTAATTCGAATGCTATTCCAAAAATTGTTGAATTTCCAAATTTATATCTAGAACCCATTCCGAATTCCGAATGTTTTTTAAATTTAAATTGCGTTAATGAAAATAAAGCTAAATTTAACCAACCTGTTGATAGAAAAAAACTATAATTTTGGATCAGTTGCGTACAGATCATCTCAACGAAGAAAAAAAGAAATTATCACAAATTCATGTTTAGAATTTTCTGATATTTTTTATTTGGAAGGAGACCAACTAACATTTACTAATGAAATTAAACATTCAATTGAAACTGATAATGCGAGACCTATATTTACTAAATCATATAGATACCCCCAAATTCACAAAGAAGAGGTAAAAACTCAGGTGAACAAAATGTTGGAGCAAGGTATTATACGTCATTCTATTTCACCATGGTCATCCCCAGTTTGGGTTGTGCCAAAGAAGCTTGATGCTTCAGGAAAACAAAAATGGCGTGTGGTTGTTGACTATCGTAAATTAAATGAAGTTACGGTAGATGATAAATATCCATTACCCAACATCTCTGATCTCCTTGACCAACTAGGAAGATGTCAATATTTTACCACTCTTGACTTAGCCTCAGGTTTCCATCAAATCGAAATTGAACCAAAAGATATATCCAAAACAGAGTTTTCCGATAACGGTCACTATGAATTCGTTTGAATGCTGTTTGGACTCAAAAATGCCCCGTCCACTTTCCAACGCGTCATGGACAACATTTTACTTGGCATTCAAAATGAAAGATGTCTTGTTTATATGGATGACATAATAATATATTCCTCTACTATTCATGAACATGTCTCTCTTCTGAATGAAGTTTTTAATAGACTTCGAAACGCCAACCTAAAAATTCAACCAGATAAATGTGAATTTCTTAGAAAAGAAGTCGCTTATCTTGGACACATCATTACCCAAGATGGTGTTAAAATAAATCCAGCCAAAATAGAATATTTAAAAAATTTCCCGGAACCTAGAAGTCCTAAAGATATATAATCTTTCCTTGGTTTAGCAGGATAATATCGTCGCTTTATACCAAATTTTGAAAAAATGTCTAAGCCCCTTACAAGACTTTTACAGAAAGATGTTTCTTTTATTTTTAATACTGAATGTAAAATTCAACGATCTAAAAACTGCAATTACTTCAGATCCTATTTTGAGACAGCCAAATTTCGAAGAACCATTTATTCTCACAACTGATGCTAGTGGATTTGCCATTGGCGCTGTTCTATCACAAGGTCCAATTGATAAAGATCTACCTGTAAGTTATGCTTCTAGAACATTATGTAGTGCTGAAACAAAGTATTCGACAATAGAACGAGAAATCCTTGCTATTGTATGGGCAGTAAAACATTTCCGTCCTTATTTATTTGGAATAAAATTTACGCTAGTCACTGACCATCGTCCATTAACATGGCTTTTTTCCATTAAAGATCCCGGAGGCAGACTAGCTAGATGGCGACTCAAATTGGAAGAATATGATTACAAAATTGAGTACAAGCCAGGCAAAATGAATAAAAAGGCAGATGCCCTTTCAAGAATTAAAATTAATCATTTTAAAGAATGTGCAAGTTTACAATCTAAAATTACAAATTTGCCAACTAATGGAACTAATGAGGTTACACCATCAACAAGTAAAGACCCTAATGATCCTATAGAACCACAACAAAGTGAAACATTTATAGATAAACAGGATGAATTAATGACAAATGAATTTAATAGATTTGTCGACCTTTATAAAACAAAATCAATAATCGATTATTCAAAAATTGAAACATCAAATGACCAGTTACTAGATAAGGCTCATAAGAATATTGTTACTTTATTTTGGCAAAATAAACTGGAAGATTTAAATTATAAAATTATTGAAGATATTGTTGAAGAAAACTTAGATTTTCAGATGAATTCAGTAAATATTATTTCTAGTAAGACTGTGAAAGATCGCAAGTATTTTATAATACCTCTCACTTACGAACCAGAGTTTGTAGTTCAACAATTATTTTATACATTATTTAAGAAACAAAGTAAATTTGATCCTTCAAAAACTTATTATATAGAAAATAATCTTGAGTTACCTATTTTAGAAATATTTTCTTTTATTTTTGCTAATGTAGATTTAAAATACGTAGTCTGTCCAAAATATCGCTAAAACACCTGACCGTGATGAAATACCTATTATATTGAACCAGTATCATAAAGGCAAAAGTAATTTACATTGCGGAAACTATACGACGGATTAATTCTAAGTATAACTGGACAGGATTAACAAGAGATGTGGAACAATTTATTAAGAACTGTGAAACTTGTCAGAAAGTAAAAATCTGTCGTAAGAATTTAAGCACTTCTCTGGTAATAACAGAAACACCAAAAACCCCGTTTGAAAGAATCAATATTGATATTTTTGAGTATCCAACAAGAAACTACGCTTTAACAATTCGAGATGAGTTAACTAAATTTACTCAAGCTTATCCTATTTCAATTAAAAAGTTTCAACAGTATTAAATACATTATTAATATTCTTACATCAATTTGGAACACCCTTGAGAATTCATTGCGATTAGGGTCGAGAATTTGATAATTCATTAATAAAAGATTTGTGACATAAAGCTCACTTTTTCTAGCGTTGGCCATCCACAATCGAATGGTTCTTTAGAAAGATTTCACGGAACACTTGTGGAGATGATCCGTGCACATAAGACAGAAAATCCAAACGAACATCCGTTTAATATTTTGCCATATGTGGTTATATGTTATAATAATACTAAAAACAAAACAACTGGTTTTACGCCATATGAACTGTTTTTTGGTCATACGTCTAGTAGACCACCTGAAACTCTGTATAATGAGAAGGCCCTTATTACCAAATATATATGTGATTTGAACAAGAGAATGCAACATTATTATAAAATTGCACGAGCAAAAACAGCAAGTCAGAAAGAAAGAGCAAACATTAGATTTGATAAAAATATTTCAGGAAAGCTTCCAGAATATAAAGTAGGAGATAAAGTTTATCTTAAAGAATCTCAAATTAAAGATAAAAGTCAAAATTTGTTAAATGGTCCTTTTGAAATTGTGCAATTATTTGATAATTCTGCAATAGTTTTAAATCCACAAACTAATCAATAGATCGATAGGCTGAAACCCTACTATGAGTAGTTTTTTAGGTTTCAGATTCTTCGTGCTGATAAATATTATATCATCTCAGTACACACTTACTCCTGTTAATAACACCGTTGGAATCTTTTTTCATGAAGAATGTACTATCAAAATTACGTATGAAAAATGTACACTTTTAGTTTACAAAGATCTAGGCCCAATTAAATAAAATACTTATAGAAATTTTGGATACTTTAAAAGATACGTCTCAAAGGTTTATAGCTTAAGTCCGAAGTTCAAACACACATAAGTTTTATATCACAAATTTCGAATTCAATAAGTCAAAAATATAAAGAAATTATAGGAGAAACTAAATCATATAACTCCAGGAAAAAGCGAGGTATATTTAATGGAATCGGAACTGTTTGGAAAACTATTACTGGTAATTTAGATGCATCAGATGGAGAATATTATAATGATTGTATTAACAAATTATCTCATGATGAGTTTGAGTTGGAAAATCTTCTTAAAAATCTAATTTCTGTTACAACTTTTGTTATTAAAAATTTCAATAATACTATTCAAAAATTACAGATTGATGAGAAGACTTTAAATGATGATATAGAAAAAATTCAAAATACTTTAATAACTATTGCTGATGATGTCGCATTTTATGAAGCACAAATAAGGATATTGAATATATGTGAATCACTAATGGAAAGCTATATTACATAGCTCAATAATAACACCTTCAGATTTAATCAATTCATTACAAGATATAGCAAAATCTCTTGTAAGAAATAATTTACCTTTACAACCGTATACATTAAATATAGCTAATTATCTTAATATTATTGAATTAGAGTTATATCAATCAGAAAGTAAAATAATTTTTGTTCTCAAAATTCCTCTCACTGATCCAGAAGCTTATATACTATATCGACTCTATCCAATACCAATATTAGATGATCGAACATGAAAAATAATTTCGATCCTCGAGATTGCCTTTTTAAAAACTAAATTATTAACTAAAGTTACAATGTTTATGCTACAAAGGTTACTACAGGACTATTCTAATTGTTAACAATCTTATATTTATACTATATATAAAAGTGTTTATTTCAGCAGAAATAAGATTCCAATGGGAGACCTGATGGAGATATAATTCCTTCCCCTGTAGATCCAACTTTGGAGAGTTCAGCGAGGAAGTTGGACGTTAAGGAGCTCTATCGGTTGGGCTGGACCATTTTGGTTCCCATTTGGTTTGGCTTTCTTATAGGTGAAGTAGATGATCAAGAATATTACAATACAGTATATAATGATCGTCCAGGCATCGGGAATATATAGGTGGGCCATGCTGTCTTCTTTGATCGTTGGAATATTTTCAACGAACCTGGTTTTCAGATCTTGGAGTTCATCGAGCTGAAGTTGATCTAATTGTATGTTGATGTTGGGTATTTTTGAGTCGTATTGATTAGTATTGAGATCTGCAAATAGTATTGGTTTATTTGCAGTTGACTCTCCTTTTTCGTTTTGGATTATTTTGGGATTTGTTGATAGTCTGCATCCTTGTGGAATTTGGAATAGATAGGTACCATATAATTTTAATATTTCTTCTTGGCTGGTACATGGAAGAGTCACTGGTTCTTCGGAAGGAAACAACCCTATCCAAGTTGATTCATCTAGATTTCTAAATGTAGTTTGTGTGATGGTTATTTGTGCATAGTTACAACTAGAAGTATTCTTCATCCGTAGTAGTTGAACTTCGCAGTGGCTGAGATCGTCTATTTCGTAGATCTCAGTATTTTTACAGATGTATTGCCTATCTGCTATTTGTTCACAAGAGTTCCTCAATAGTGCGTAATGTAACTCACTTTTGATCAAAAATCTACCCTTCGGAAGAATAGTTTTGAATTGACCTTTCGAGAAGACTGGTATAGAAAATAAATGATAAAGGTTGAATTCGGAAGGATAAGTTATTGGAATTTTAAGTATATACACAATTCTATTATTGAGAATAAAGCATTCCACTTCTATTAATTTTTCAAAAAGAAGGGTATTTCCTAGATCAACAGGTATTGGAAATTGACCAGGAGTGAATTTTGTTTGAAGAGTTTTTAATATATTATATTAATCTGATATAGGCATTATGCTTGGATGCATAGTTCTAAGCTTTGCAAAGGTAATAGAATTCTCTATATCCTGAAAAATAGATATTATGGTTTCGTACAAATTGATTATTTGAATCATAACATCCTTTATAAAACTACTACTCTCTCTGTAGGCTCGTGTGGTTACAATTAATGAGATTTGATTTAGCTTGTCTTCCAAAAGTTTTTCATTATGATTAATCTGGCTAATTGTTCCATTAAATTTGTCTATCAAGGTAATGGCAAGTGAACATTGAGATTTTACGCTTGAAGTTATTTTGTTCTGATTCTCTTGAAGTTGTCTAATTAGTAGATCATATCTCTCGCCGTCTCTAGCATAAAGATTACCTGAAATTGATTTGAATATGGATCCTAATCCATTGATCAACCCTCGTTTCGTTCTTTGTGAATGAGGTATAATGTCTGATAGTTTTGACTCAGCCTTATTTTCAACATATCTTAATATTTTATGGTAATTTGAAACATCTCTAGAATAATTTGCATTCATTTGAAGGGATAATGTTAAATTCGTAGATTTAGTTTTAAGCTTATTGATTTCTAAAATTATAGGATTCAGATCGTAATAATGAAAGAGTGAATGTGAATATTCTTGTAGTTTAGCGGTACCGATCTTTAGGGGTATTAATCCTGGGTTGTCTTGTAAGTTTCTTACACTGATAGTTTCTCGGAGACCCAAGACTACGGGAAACCTGTAATACAATAATCTATCTTTACTAATCGAAAGAGTAAATTTTTCTTAAGGGACGCTTAAGGTTGTTCATGTGAATTTTTGCATGTTGATCAGTTTTCACTACTTTTCTTTCGTTATTGATATTTGTTAATTTTGAGGGTTTATCAAATTTATTGACGTGCTTTTGCCTAATGTGTTTCTTGGGAAAAACTACTTGGTTTTCTTCAAATAATTCTGGTTTATCTCGTTTTTCATTAGCTTTTTCAATAACCTTTTCCTTTTGATTAAGTAACGCTGAATTTATCTTAGAATATAATAATCTAGACTTTTCTCTATGTTGATTAACATAGTCATCCAATATAAGTTTATCTATTTCAATATTAAATGGGTCGTTATCTGTGACATGTCCGTTTATAACGTCTATAGGTTTGAATTTGGTGACAGAGTGGATTGAATTATTGTATGCCAAAATTGCATGTAGCATTTTCATCTTCGCTGGTGTTTTTGAAAAACCTTGAGTGTTTAGTAATCTGAGATGTTCTGTGATTGTAGAATGGAATCTCTCAACTATGCCATTTGATTGGGGATGATTAGGAGAACAAAAGTGAATTTTGACTTTATGTAAGTTAAAAAGCTCGGTAATAACAGAGTTTTTAAATTCTGTTCCGTTATCTACAATAATAAGCTTAGGTATACTATGATGTGAGAAAAAGTTAATTAGGTTATTAGCAATTTCTGTTCTAGACATAGAAGATATTGGGTATGCTTGTGAATATTTTGAAAAGCTGTCCGAAATTGTTAAAAATTTTGTTTGTTCGAATGTAAACGTATCCATATGCACTATTTCAAATGGTTTAGAAGCTGTCGGTGTGATGTTCATTTGCATTTCTATGGGTTTTCTCTCGTACTTAGCTTGCTGGCATATTTCACAATCATTTATATAAGTTGAAAGTGAATTTTTCATCAGCGGCCAATAATACTTTTCCTTGATTCTACTTAATGTTTCGTCTATTACTCGATGGTTGGTTTTACCTTCGTGGTATCCCTGTATTTTTGATAAGATTTCTTCTTTATCGATAACATCAATTAGTTTTTTAGTACATCTTCTAAATTTAATAGAGGGCCATTTGAAATTTTGTTGGACTACTGCAGAAAACGATTCATAAATTTGTGGATCTTCGAAATATAGGTGATAATTTACATTGGGAGATACATACTCTATTATAAAGTTTACTATATCTTTTTCAAAATTTTGTTCGGATATTTGGAGATGAATTCTTAATTTCTTTTCAAATAGATGAGATAGCTTCGGTTTTGCTGGTGAATGATGTACTAATTTTATGAAGATTTGGTTTTGTCCGTAATTGATTGCATGATCTGTGACTGGTATATCTGCTATTGGATGTTGGCCAGCCTTCGTTTGTTCATCGCTATCATCGTTGACATTGTTCGTGATTTGCTTATCTTCTTTCGAAGACGACTGCGCCTGCACTTCTGCAATTGATTGATCATGATGTACAATCATTGAAATGTTGTCTTCATCGTCCAGAGTTCTTTCCATAGTATCTAAATCTAGATAAACTCGAGGTGATTTTGGAGATTGTGTACGAAGTTCGATTTCTCTATATTCCGGGGTATTCAATTCATTGTGATCTTGTTTTAATGGTTCTCGCTGGTAATCGAATGTCACTGATGGGTTTTGATAATTTGGATATTCTTTCAGTATATCATCTAGTTGTTCCCAGAATTCTTTCGTATGTATTTCGACTCTTGAAAGCGCGTCTGCGTTTGTGTTTAATTTTCCTTTCTTGTATATAATGTTATAATCGAATTCTTCTAGTCGAATTCTCCAACGCATAAGTTTTGAGTTTGGATCTTTAAGTGAGAATAACCATTGCAAAGGTTTGTGATCTGTTACTATATTGAATTTACGACCATACAAATATGGGTGGAAGTACTTGGTTGCCCAAACGATGGCGAGAAGTTCTTTCTCTATTACAGAATAGTTAATTTCTGAATCGTTGAGAGTACGAGACGCAAATTCAATGGGTAAATCTCTACCAATCGGGCCTTGTGAAAGGACCGCACCAAGAGCAATTTTTGAAGCATCTGTTGTTAGATTAAAAGGTTTCGAAAAATCTGGATATTGTAAAATTGGCTGGTTTGTTAAAATAGTTTTACAATTTTCGAAACAATTAATAAATTCTTCGTTGTGTTCGATTATTGCACCTTTCTTTAAACATTTTGTTAGCGGTTTTGTTAAATTAGCAAAATTGTTGATGAAACGTCTATAGTATCCTAAGAGTCCCAAAAATCCTTTGATTTGTTTGGTGGTCTTCGGAATTGGAAAATTTTGAATAGCCTTAATTTTGTCCGGATTCGGCTTGACTCCTTGTGGTGTTACAACATGTCCGAGATATGCGACTTCTTTCCTGAGAAACTCGGATTTGTCAAGCTGTATTTTGAAGTTTGAATCTCTGAGTCTCTTGAAAACACTTTCTAACCTCTCTAGATGTTCTTGCAGAGAAGTCGAGAAAACGATGATATCATCCAGGTAGACTAGACATTTTTCGTTTTGTATTCCTCGCAGTATATTATCCATTACACGTTGAAACGTGGCAAGGGCGTTCTTCAACCCAAATGACATTCGGAGGTACTCATAATGTCCATTTTCTGTACTGAATGCTGTTTTCTCGATATCCTTTTCTTCCATCTCGATTTGGTGGAATCCACTTGCTAGGTCCAAAGTCGTGAAGTATTGGCACTTTCCGAGTTTATCCAACAAATCATTAATATTCGGAAGGGGATATTTATCATCGATAGTCTTTTCATTTAGTTTTCTATAGTCTACTACGACGCGCCATTTTTGCTTGCCAGAGGCGTCCATTTTTTTTGGAACTACCCAAATTGGGACCAAGGCGTATTGCTGGGCCGGATGATATTGGTTTTCAGCATTTTTTTTATTTGGTTATCTACTTCGTTCTTGTGAATAAATGGATATCTGTATGATTTCGTATAAACGGGGCTTTCGTCGGATGTTTTGATTTGATGTTTAATACGGTTTTTAAAAGTTAAGGGCATCTCTTCATTGTAGAATATATCAGAGTATTTTCGACAAAGTGATAGTATTTTTGAAGATTCCTCAGAATTTAAATGGTCTAATCTCATTTTATTTAAATCTAATGTGTTATTTTCTTCGCTCGAAATATAATTTAAGTTCGAATCTAGTGTGTAATTTTCCTGGAATTTCTCTACAACGAATGGTTCACTAAGGTCAAGTTTAATGGTATCGTTAGTAGTATTCAGGATTGTGGTTAACGCTTCTCCATTTTTTGCAACGCTCAGGCTTTCTGGAATCTCGCAATTATGAATTTTAATATGTGGGATAATGATATCGCCATGTTTTACAGATGTTCTTATCTTGATAACTTGTTCAACAATTTCGAATGTCCGATTAATCGTTGACACGAAAAAATAATCAAACGATTTGATTATTCTCAGACAATCCTACTGACTGCGCCAAGAATAATTTCGATCCTCGAGATTGCCTTTTTAAAAACTAATTTATTAACTAAAGTTACAATGTTTATGCTACAAAGGTTACTACAGGACTATTCTAATTCTAATCTTATATTTATACTATATACAAAAGTGTTTATATCAGCAGAAATAAGATTCCAATGGGAGACCTGATGGAGATATAATTCATGTCTCTATCATATTTTACCAACTACACAAAAATATATTGTGCGTGATGATGATTCACTGCTGTATTTGTCATTGCGAAACCTAGATAATTACAAGACTCTTGAAAGAAACATAATACTTTATGTGACCAGTAAATGTAGAAGAAAGCATCATCGAATTGGAATAGCTTTAACCAACGATTACCCACCATCACCACCAGGTCCAGGTTCCAGTGTTTCATTCCAGCAAAGTATAAGAAGAATTTTTCCTAAAAGAAGAGCAAGTATCCATGTCGGAGAAACCATAGAAGAAAACATCGAATTGAATTTAAATAAATCATTAACTCAAAAAGTTGTTGCAAACTCCACCAACTTTTCTTAAATGGGGGAGTTGTTAAAGTCATATAATAATAACAAATTATTATTTTTAAATATTAAATTTCATAATATTATATTTCACCATATCATATTACATCTGCAAGGCGCAGTTCTAAGAAGATACGTGATATGGGTGTTCACGAGCCAGAGATGCCAACCAGTAGTCAGCAAGTTAATATAAAGACCATTGTTAGTTGTTTAACCAGTTTGGCCTCTAAATGACATTACTAAGTGTTTATTAATTATTAATATAATATTTCTAGAACTTTCGATTTAATCTCAAGAGAAAACACCTATTGTATTTATTTACGTTTCTTTTTACATTTTTGATGATTAAACATTTTGGATTGTATAAATACTAGATCTCCAGCTAACATCACTTGTGAGTCTAGATTCATACAGTCATGTAAAGTTAAGATATATTTGTATATTTTTGTAGATATAGCTGAAAGCATAGGATTAAAATGTTAGTATAATGAATTATTTAAATAGCGAAATAATTATCAGTAATTTTTGGCGTGGTGGCCGCCGTAAAAAAATAATGCATCTGGAAGCATTAGAATAGAATAGATTTCACTACGTTTTTTGTAAATACATACATAATTGTAGTAAGGCAACATGTATCATAATTTGACATAGAGCACACAATTAAAATAATAAATATAAAACATGAAGATAATAATATTAAAAATATAATAATCAAAAGAAAATAAATTAAAGATGGCATGTCAGTCATTGCGAATGAGTGCATTCAACAAAGTGCACAACAAATATAAAGAGAAATATTTAATATTATAAATAATGTTAACATTAAAATGATAATACAAAAAAAACATTTACATACATTCTTGTGTATTGACGAAAGGAGTTTTTTATCTACTCGTAGATGTGGATAAAGATGATAAAATTCCCCGAAATTTAGTCTTTCTCCATAAATTTCAGGCTTCTTTTTTCCCTTTGTGTTTACTTTGTTTAAAATGTTTACTTTCGTCAAAGTATTATCCATTAGAAATATTTTACGCTCTATTTCTATTGAAGCCATGGTTCATAAATAAGAAAATAAAAATAACTTGTTGCAAACGCACTGACACTGACATGCGCGCGATTTTCGCATCGCACGCAACGCACATTTCGTATTTATCTAGGACATAGCGTACAGTTTGATCGCATAGGTTCTCCCCAGCGCTACGCTATGTCCTATGTGAACACTATATGCGGTGCTTGGTTTGCGTTCCGTGCGATGAGGAGAGAGAGAGATATGCACGCTATGTTCTAGGTAAATACGATATGTGCGTTGCGTTAATTTATTATTGTATTTGTGAACCATGGCTCCAGTAGAAATATCACGTAAAATATTTGTAGACATGAAATTTATAGAGAAAGATAGAATATCACTATCACTTCACTGTTTCTTTGATTTCATTTTCGTAATCTATCTATATCGCGAAAAAATCGTAATGTTTGGCGTGGTGGCCGCTAACTATAGTTTTACCAAATGTTATTAATGTCTTAATAAATGAGGTTAAATAATAAACATAACCCCTATTCTCTATCAACCACAAGCGTTTCCTTATAGCGGAAATTTCGTTTATTCCAAAGAACATTTCTTTTTTGAATCTCAGCAATGAGTACTTCCATCATGCAAGAAAAACAACGACTACGGGCAGAAACAAACAATTTGTTTCTTAAAAAACTGCGTGCGATGCGGTATTGTTGCATGATCGCATGCATGTTCAGTTTAGACAAAATCATTTATATTTTACAGTTTGATCACATACGTTCTAAGCAACGCACGTACCGCATATATCGTGTTCACCTAGGAACTATCAGTATGTGAATAAATGGGTGCTTGTCAAATTATTCTCTCGAATATTTCGAGATTTATAAGTGATATCGACGTCGAGCTGGCTTCATTCGATGTATAATCAATTATTATGAGGCAGTTACATAATCAAACTTGGTGGATATAGTAGAGACACAACTTACCCAACAATCAGATCGCAAAATCTCTAGGCGCGAACGCTTCGCGCCGATCGTCGCGCATCCAGCCATTTTATGATACGGGATATAGTCGCCTAATGCAGCGTGAAAGTTAAAGCTTAACCTTCAGTGAAAGTGTACCGGTACCAGTGGCGTTGTGGGAATAATATTATTTTATTTTATATTGTGAAAATGTGAGTGAACGTAAAGGCAGATGTGTGTGCTGCTAGAGGCTGTATGGTAAAAAGCTATAAATCAAGAAATATGTTAATATAGTACCTATTAGGTACAGATCTATTTGGGAATCTGAAAAACACACATAATGATTTTGTGAAATTCATATCAGATATTGAAGAAACGTTTCAGAACAATTTTGAAAATTTTATTACAATATATGCCAAACATATTTAAAACTGTCTGAAACATTTCAACTATATTACCCATACCCGCAATTTAAAAAAATCGAATTATATATAAGAGTAAGAATATACTACAGTTTAAAAAATGTAAGTAGAAATATCAAAAAAAATAATAAAAACAAATCAACTATGGGGCAAAAGGATTAAGAATTTTGTTTTGCCGTATTTATTCTATGTGACTGTGATTTTATGTAACTAAATATGTGATGTAAATAAAATTTTATATTGTTAATTGTATTTTTTGTACTTTCTAACATGAAGCTGGAGGTTTTTCGTATTCACGTCATATGTACTCAAAATTCTATGGTAAGCTTCTGCTGAAAAATTATTTCATTTTCCTTGCGTGAAATAACATTTCATATGAATATTCACTTATTTAAGTCAGAACATCATAAAAGTTACCAATGGGATCATCAGTCGTAAAGGTAAATTTAAACCTCCGCCATTTCAAACCTAACCATCATATTTTGTTCATCTACAAAGACAACCGAGATTTTACACGAATACACCCATCTGCCTAAATTATTAATATCTGTTTAGAAATGTGGCCTCTAGCTTGTCACGAATTAGGTACGATGTTAAACTTTCAAACTCAGCAATTTCTATGAAAGTTATCCTAATATACATATAATAATAAAATAATGCGAAATAATATAAACATTTAGCAACATGATCATCTATTTTGCATCAACTTACGTAATATATTATATGCTTCATTTCTGTCATAATAGGCACATCTTTCCTATCATTCAAGTTTATCATTTGTCAGCTAAATAGCATTGAGTAAATATTGTATTTTTTTCTGGAAGATACACCATATATCTAACGTTATTGTGCTCTAAGAACTATATTTTCAATTATATATCGTTATAAAAACTGAAGTACGGACCACTAATAAATTCTTAATACGGTTCTGGAATATAACATCCCAGTATCATAAAATGGCGTCGTCAAGTTAAAATTTTTATTCATAGCTAGATCAAAGTTACCGCCGAAAGTTTGTTAGCTGATTATTAGGTAAGCTATGGTAGAAATATATAGTATAAATGAGCACTAATTAAATTAACGTCTCTTGAGTTTTCTCAACCACGAAAATTTGTTTTGTACGCATGATTTACCTAGAACGAATTCATGGGCTATATGCTCAAAGCATACAAATGATAATAAAGTCTAAAGTAGCTTAAAATATGAAATCAATCGTTCTATGTCAATCTCAATGCTAGATATATAGATAGATTTTATTTTGTGTCACTAATCAAAACAGATTTCACACTCGTCACGTACATAATTTCCTTAAATTTGTCAGTAAAATAATGCTGAGCTATAATATCCAATTATTGTATTTGTAATAAAAATCTACATGCTAACAAAAATGTCCACATTGAGAAAACATTTAGGTAGGTACATATTAACAAATAGGTATGGTAAATAACAATACAACTTAAAATATCTAGCCATCGACATAGTTTAATAACATTAAACATTTATAGCATTAAAAAACTCCTTTATCAAAAAAATAATTATTGAGAAAATAATAATTCGGCATTTAAATCGCAGTTGTGATAAGCGCTTTAACATGTTCCATGCGCCTGACGCGCTTGGCGCGTTAAGCATGGTTCAACCAGTCTATCTATATATCTATCCTTGGATAGATTTGGTTCGACTGCAGTGCTACCGATCCACCTGGCGGATTATATGTTCCTAATGTTATTTGCTTCCATAAAATCAAGCAGCGTTGAGCGAGAGGTAGAGTTCTCTGGCGAGAGGTCTGTTTTTTTCGGTTTCGTTATAGGAAAATAGGTCGTCATGAATTTGTGCGCAGTTTCGAATTTCAAAATGTAAGTGATCAACAAGAGAGTTGCAAGTCCGGCAGGACCCAGTAAATCAAAACGCTCCAAAGTATCGTGTCTATTATCGAGCTTCAACTGTGATAAGTAATGGGAACTACATAGTCATAGTTACATATAACAGGTACAATTTTCACAAATCTAGTACAATTCGTTCCTAGATGACAGCAAAATTTATTTTTGTTAGTGTTGGAAGAGCCCTGTCGATACAAATAACTTGAAACAACTTGATGCGCCAGAAGCGTTACTAAAATAGTAGTAGCACTTTGCCATATATTGCAGCAGACGCGCCAAGCGGGTGATTAAAACAAAATCCAAAAATATTCAAAATACTAATAAAATGTGCTACCAGGAGCATATATTTAAGAAATAAAACAAAAATTATTAACAAACGGGCTGCAGCTTCCGGGTTGGTCGCTCTTAAATAAGGCGCAGCGAAAGTCTTGAAGCTTCTTATAGAACCTAGGAGCATAAAAGTTTGAGGAATATCGGCCTTTTGTTAAGCGCACAAAATCGGGTGCTAAGAGAGTGGTATGCCTTGTATTATAGCGATGAAAGTCACTATGAAGAGCGAAAAGATTATTGTTTTCGTTGACCCACAGCAGGCATCTGAACATTTTGACATAGGGTATTGTCATGATATTCAGATTTTGGAAATATATTCAATCAGAACGGTACTGCAAACTCTTTATTATTCGAACGACAGGCAACAGGCTATATATTTCTTAAGAGAAAAAGATTTCTTGAAATTTTGTCTGCCTGCTGTGGGTCCACGAAAACAACAATCTTTTAGCTCTTCATAGCGACTTTTATCACTGTAATACAAGGCATACCACTCTCTTAGCACCCGGTTTTGTGCGATTAACAAAAAGCCGATATTCCTCAAACTTTTATGCTCCTAGGTTCTATAAGAAGCTTTTCAAGACTTTCGCTGCGCCTTATTTAAGAGCGACCAACCCGGAAGCTGCAGTCCGTTTTTATTAATTTTTGTTTTATTTTTTAAATATTTGCTCCTGGTAGCACATTTTATTAGTATTTTGAATATTTTTGGGATTTTGTTTTAAACACCCGCCTGGCGCCTCTGCTGCAATTTATGCCAAAGTGCTACTACTATTTTAGTAACGCTTCTGGCGCATCAAGTTGTTTCAAGTTATTTGTATCGACAGGGCACTTCCAACACTAACAAAAATAAATTTTGCTGTCATCTAGGAACGAATTGTACTAGATTTGTGAAAATTGTACGTGTTATATGTAACTATGACTATGTAGTTCCCATTACTTATCACAGTTGAAGCACGATAATAGACACGATACTTTGGACCGTTTTGATTTACTGGGTCCTGCCAGACTTGCAACCCTATTGCTGATCACTTACATTTTGAAATTCGAAACTGCCCACAAATTTATGACGACCTATTTTCCTATAACGATACCGAAAAAAACAGACCTCTCGCCAGAGAACACTACCTCTCCCCCAACGCTGCTTGATTTTATGGAAGCAAATAACATTAGGAACATAAAACGCGCCAGGCGCATCGGTAGCACTGCAGTCGAACCAAATCTATCTAAGGATACACTGGTCGAACCATGCTTAACGCGCCAAGCGCGTCAGGCGCATGGAACGTGTTATAACGCTTATCACAGGGGCGATTTAAATGCCAAATTATTTTTTGTAAATAATTTTTTTTTTGATAAACGAGTTTTTTAATGCTATTAATGTTTAATGTTATTAGACTATGTCGATGGCTAGATATTTTAAGTTGTATTGTTATTTACCATACCTATTTGTTAATATGTACCTACCTAAATGTTTTCTCAATGTGGACATTTTTGTTAGCATGTAGATTTTTATTACAAATACAATAATTGGATATTATAGCTCAGCATTATTTGACTGACAAATTTAATGAAATATATAAGTGACGAGTGTGAAATCTGTTCTGATTAGTGAGACAAAATAAAATCTATCTATATATCTAGCATTGAGATTGACATAGAACGATTGATTTCATATTTTAAGCTACTTTTGACTTTATTATGATTTGTATGCTTTGAGCATATAGCCCATGAATTCGTTCTAGGTAAATCATGCGTACAAAACAAATTTTCGTGGTTGAGAAAACTCAAGAGACGTTAATTTAATTAGTGCTCATTTATACTCTATATCTCTACCATAGCCTACCCAATAATCAGCTAAAAAACTTTCGGCGGTAACTTTGATCTGGCTAAGCATAAAAATTTTAACTTGACGACGCCATTTTATGATACTGGGATGTTACATTCCAGAACCGTATTAAGAATTTATTAGTGGTCCGTACTTTAGTTTTTATAACGATATTTAATTGAAAATATAGTTCTTAGAACACAATAACTTTAGGTATATGGTGTATCTTCCATCTTCTAAAAAAATACAATATTTACTCACTGCTATTTACCTGACAAATGTTAAACTTGAATGATAGGAAAGATGTATCTATTATGAGAAAAATAAAGCATATAATATATGTTACGGGATTTGTAACAATTAAAACTTTTTTAAAAACTTTATTTATTTAAACTTGTTTCACAACTTGTAGTTCAGTTTGACTTTACAATATTTAATTTTGAAAATAACAATCTGACTTAAAAGGTGACTTCAAAAAGTGATTGAAGTGGAGAAGGATCCAATATTTATACCTTCTGTGTTATGACGTCACTAATTACGTTTCAGAAACTTTATGGTAAACAAGTGCAGGTGCCTTTTTGATGATTTTACAAATAAAGGTTCTAGAAGTTTCTCTAGTAATAAAGTACCAAATATTGCGTCTTTGATGAATTTGCAGGTTTCAAGGAGAAACATTAAAACAATAGGAAACTTGATATGAGCGTCTGAGAGAAGAACGTAGAAGATTATTTTAGATAAGTAACAATTAAAATTAGTATGTGACGCAAATTAATCAAAGTATAATCAATATTATACAAGATGTGGTTAGCATATAACAACTCCCCTTTTACAAAAAAAGTTTTTGCTATGCGAAAACTTTTAAATGATAAAAATATAAAAATTAAATTGATTAAAATATTATAAATTTGCAATACAATAGGACAATATTTTAAACATAGTGTTTTAATTTAATTCGTATTCTTCATATTCTGGATGAACACTGGGTCTTCTTCTGGGTAGAAAGGATTTCCATCGACCAACGTTTTTATCTGGTGGTTGTGGTGGATCATGAGGTGCTACTGCGATGCTCATTCCTGTAGGTCTTCTTCGTTTACATTTACAAAATATATAGAGCATAATGAATGCAATTATTAATACTATTACTATATAAGTAAACCATGAGATGTTCTTTGTTATAAAAGGTTCATTTATAATTTTGTCTAAATTTACGGAATATTCATTCAATTTCTGTTGAGCGATGTTTAGATCTTCAGTATCTAATGTGTTGAGTTTCAAAGGTTTTAATTTTGGTAAAAACCTTTTTTCTGGTAAATCTTTACAACATTCATATGGTATTATTACAGGATTGATTTTATAGTTAATATTTTTGTAAGATTCGATAATATATTTCGATCTTATTCTAGTACTTCCAATAAATGCATTACAATTTGGTTTCAATTTTAGTATAGAGTTTCCATTAATTACTCTAGTAACTGGTTCTTGATTATTACAAGTTATAGTTATAAATAATGGATCAGAAACGATGATAATCCATACATTTGTGGATATTTCTTTTACATTATAATCTTTAGCAAAAAGTAGCGACACTTCACAAATTTTTGGAATTTCGGTCTGTTGTTTGAGAAGTTGAGCTTCACAGATAGAATTACTGTCAATCGGTAAAGGCAACATATCAAAGCATAATTTGAATCTGAAGCCAAGATCTTTACATTTATCTAAACTAGATAAGGTAACGTAAAACATAGAATCATCATCTTTAGCAACATATTTTTGACTTGTTGAAATAACATGATGAAGTCCAGTTCGATTGTCTTTAGTTGGTAAAGGGTAGATTCTATATACTTTATATATTTCTGGATCAACTAAGGGAATTTTGAGAATATACATGATTCTTGAGTTATCTTGAAAAGCATGAAGTTCTATAATTTCAAAATACTTGGGAATATTTTTAAGTTACACTGGTAGGGGTAAATTAACATTTTTGAGTGAATTAGAGATTTGCAATAATGAATTCTTGAGATCTCTTGGTTTTATTATAGAAGAGTGTAAAACTTGTAATCTTGCAAAAGTAATTCCATTCAGAATGTCATTCAAACTGTTTTCTAGAAATAATAAACTTTCAGAAAGTTTTTCACATATCTCAAGTATATCTAGTTGAGATTTATAAAATGATAAGTTATCTGTTATATCATAAATTGATTTTTCAATATTTTGAATGTCATTATTAAATGTTGATTCGTCTATTTGAAGTTTATGAATTGTATTATTAAAATTCTTTATTACTGATGTTGTTACTGATATTTGATTTTTCATCAAATTCTCTTACTCATGATCATCATGCATTAATTTATTGATACAATTTGAATAATATTCTCCATCACTGGCATCTAAGTTGCCGGTTATAAATTTCCATACTGTGCCTACACCGTTGAGTAAACCTCTTTTAAATCCAAAGTTATTATAATTTTCTGTGGATTGGGTTGAACTCCTTCTTTAGTTATGACGTGTCCTAAATAGGCAACTTCCTTTCGAAGAAATTCACACTTCTCTGGTTGTAATGTTAAATTCGCACTTCTAAGTCTGGTAAAAACTTCTTTCAGTCTAGAAATATGTTCATGAATTGTTGGGGAATAAACTATGATGTCATCCATATATACGAGGCATCTTTCATTTTGCAATCCTAATAAGACGTTGTCCATAACTCTTTGAAATGTAGCGGGCGCGTTTTTCAAACCAAATGGCATTCGAATAAATTCGTAATGACCATTTTCTACTGTGAATGCGGTTTTTTGAATATCAGGTTTGTCTATCTCTATTTGATGAAATCCAGAAGCTAAATCGAGTGTTGAAAAGTATTGACACTTACCGAGTTGATCAAGTAAATCCGAAATATTAGGTAAAGGATATTTATCATCAATAGTAACCTCATTTAATTTTCGATAGTCGATTACGATACGCCATTTCTGTTTTCCAGATGCGTCTATTTTCTTTGGAACTACCCATACTGGAGAAGAATAAGGACTAATTGAATTTTGAATTATTCCTTGTTCAAGCATTTTAGAAATTTGAGATTTGACCTCTTCTTTATGGATATGTGGATATCTGTATGATTTGGAGACAACTGGCTTTGAATCAGAAACATTAATTTTATGTTTAACTTCATTAGTAAATGATAAAATATCGCCATCTAAGTAAAATATATCCGAGAAATCTAAGCATATCTGGGTTATCATTTCTTTTTCTTCTAAATTTAAATGTTCAAGTCTGAGTTGATTTCTGATATTTTCTTCTCTATTATAATTTTGAGTATTTATTTGAGATATATGATTCATTTCGTAATTTTGAATAGACTCTAATGATAAATCTGAAAAATCTACTGTTTTCGATATTGCATTAGTATTTACTATAGTTGTAAGGAATTCTCCTTTCTCATTAATCTTCACAAGTGCATTTGGTAAACGAACTTTTTCTTTCACTTGGGATAATAAAATAGCATCCGTATTTCGTAAATTGGAAGTTAATTTGAATACTTACTCTGTACGTGGTTCTATATTTATAATATTAGAATGAGGGTTTTGAATTTTCAAAGTGTCAGTTAAATCTTCAGTTATTATTGAATTTTCTACTTTATATAAAGGTATGACTCTATATTTTGTAATCAATTTTCTGTTGGTTATGTCTATAACACACTGATAATGTTCTAGGAAATCTAATCCTAATAATCCATCAAATTCAATATTAAGATCATAAATATAAATTTTGTGCGGATCGTCTGATTTTCCAAAAGGTATCATAACTGATTCATTAATCGGAATTCTATGTTCTGTTATTCCTTGTATAGTAATATTTTCTTTAGATCGATTAGGGTTATTTTCGCAAGTTTTTCTTTTGAAAACTGATATTCCTGCACCTGAATCTATTAGAATTTTGAATTTATTAGACAAATCTTCTATATAATAAAGTCCCTGTGAACTAATAGTACACAGAGGTGTTTCTATACGAAAGTTTGTTCTAATTTCTCTTGCTTCACTGTGTTTATATGGTGGGTTTGGTTTTTTAATGATGTCTTTTGGGAAATTTCTTCTAAAGGTGGTGGAGCATCTTGAATCTGGGATTCGTGAAAATTTTGATTTTGATATTCATTTTGTGGACTGAAGTTATACTGATCATCTTGATAATCATATTCGTTGGGATTGGAATATTGATTATATTGATTGACATCTTGTGATTCGGAATAAGTGTAATCGAATTGATCAGCTTGGGAGTTATCGTTATAATAATATTCATCTGGAAAAAAAAAATTGGATTTGGACTTTCAAATGTCTTTTTTTGAAGATTGGGATGGGGGATTGGAGCATTGCTAGAATTATTTGGATTTGAAGGTTTCGATACTTGGGAATTTGGGACTTTGTTGACTAAAATTTCTGTTTGGATAAAACTGATTTGAATTATTGAAACTTTGCTGAGGATTGAATCTTTGTGGGTTTTGGAATTGTTGTCTTGGATCATTATTATGTGAGTATCGAATGTTCTGTTGTTGCCTTTGCCTACATTCGTTAACTGTATGCCCTGACTTTTTACAAAAATTGCATAATTTGACTGGATTATTTTTATTATTCTGTTTGAATTTCTGTGTCTCAAAATAATGTAATTGCATTTCTCGTTTAATGCGGCCGATTGCAGAAACTATATCGTTAGGGTTACTGGCACGTATTATCTGACCAATGCGAGGTTCAAGACCTGTCAACAATGTGTTAAGACACATATTTTCTATTAATATCGTCTGTGCATTTTTCTCATCAGGATTCATGCGTTGTTTATTTATAGCTGCGTATTATTTAGAGTTCAAGGTTTGTAATCTTGATACGAATGTTAATGGTGATTCATTCGGCATCTGTCTTATTCGTTGCAAATCTTGTATAAGCGAATTTAGATCACGGGAGTCGCCAAAATGTGTTTCTAATAGATTTTTAATTTCGTTCCATGATTCTGGATTGCGAGAATTAACTAATTCTGCTGCAACTCCTTTCAATTTATTTTTTATATGTAATACTAGAAAAATCTTCTGATCACCTACTGCCATACGGGTTGCTATGTCGCATGAATTTATAAAAGTAGTTAGAAAAATTTGATTTCCATCATATTCGGGAATTAGTGAAAAAATTTCAGGCAGCCTATATGGTTCTATCTGAGATTGTGTTGTATTTGCTTCAGTTGTTTCTGTCATTCTAAATGTATTTCTTAGTTAGTGTAAATTAATATTAATGGTAGATAATATTTAACGAAAGACAATAGAACTTTGTTTTCTTTGTTTCAAATGAGAATAGAATCAATATAAAAATGTAATGAAAGTGTGATTCTCTGCTTACGTTTTCCTTTTCTTTCGTTTGGTAAGTTGTGGGTTGTCTTCAGGACTCGAGCAGATGAAATCCTACTTCGTACGTGTCGACTACAGTTGGGTGATTCTCGACTCTCAATCCTGCTGCCGAAGAGACCGTCTTTTCTAGATGAAATCCTACCTCGTACGTGTTGACTACAGCTAGATGATGATCGATCTTCGCTCCCTACTGCCGAAGAGACCGTCTTCTTGAGTTGGAGACTTCTTGTTTCTTCTTTATTCTTTGGGGCTTGCTTCTCCCATAAAGGTTAGGAAACCACTGTTGATTCTGCTGCCAACGTTTGGGAATCCTACCGACTGCGCCAATTTTTGTTACGGGATTTGTAACAATTCAAACTTTTTTAAAAACTTTATTTATTTAAACTTGTTTCACAACTTGTAGTTCAGTTTGACTTTACAATATTTAATTTTGAAAATAACAATCTGACTTAAAAGGTGACTTCAAAAAGTGGAGAAGGATCCAATATTTATACCTTCTGTGTTATGACGTCACTAATTACGTTTCAGAACCTTTATGGTAAACAAGTGCAGGTGCCTTTTTGATGATTTTACAAATAAAGGTTTTAGAAGTTTCTCTAGTAATAAAGTACCAAATATTGCGTCATTGATGAATTTGCAGGTTTCAAGGAGAAACATTAAAACAATAGGAAACTTGATATGAGCGTCTGAGAGAAGAACGTAGAAGATTATTTTAGATAAGTAACAATTAAAATTAGTATGTGACGCAAATTAATCAAAGTATAATCAATATTATACAAGATGTGGTTAGCATATAACATATATTACTTAAGTTGATGCAAAATAGATGATAACGTTGCTAAATATTTATATTCTTTCGCATTCTTTTATTATTATATGTATATTAGGATAACTTTCATAAAAATTGCTGAGTTTGAAAGTTTAACATCGTACCTAATTCGTGACAAGCTAGAGGCCACATTTCTAAACAGATATTAATAATTTAGGCAGATGGGTGTATTCGGGTAAAATCTCGGTTGTCTTTGTAGATGAACAAAATATGAAGGTTAGGTTTATTTAATTTATTTTGTGTTTTGCGAGTATTATTAGCTCTTTCAGTTGAAGTTCATTATTATTAAACAGTGTTTTCTTGTTAACTATCGCCAATGTAGCATTTGTTCTCATTAAATTCAGTTCCACGTTTTTGTCATTAAGTAAATTCCAATCAACTCCTTTAGTTGTTAGTTTGCTATTGTAGCCAGTTGATTTTTTCTTCAAGAACCAGTGTTGTTTTATTTCTCAAAGTCTTACATTCCTGAAGCTCTGATATTTCAACATTCTTGCAAATTATCATTTCTTTTATCGGGGGCTATATTTTCTGATTCTTATTTTTGACTTTCAATCCGGAGATCCTTATGAATGTGTGTAATAGGTTTTCCTTTATATACTGGGTGGTTTATAATTATTGGGAATAGGCTTAGGGCAGGTTATTTGGACCAAAATATGACAATACGACTAAATACCTATGCTTTAATAATATATTGCTGTTAAAGTAGTTTTTTGTATTTTGTCAATAATTTCACCCTATATTTGTCAATTGTTATAAAAATCGGTGCAGAGGCATAACTTTAGATAAGGAATATTATTTTATGTATTATTCCAGAGTTTGATACAGGGGGCGCCACGCGAATGGTTCTTGATGATGAAATTAAGTGGTAACTTTTTTTGACGAAACCTTTTGGTTTTGATTAGAAAATATGACGTAAACATAATTTCTATGTAATATTGCTAATCTTATTTAAACACGATAATTTCATCCGTTTTCAAGAAAAAACAAATGAACAGTTCAGAGTCTCAGAAGGGGATTTTAAATAATACTTAATTTATGAGAGATGTGCTTTGGACAGTCAAATAATTGTTACTGGTGAATTTCATTTCTTGTCAGTGAATAAATTTTTGCAGTGAGATTACAGTGTAGTGTTGCATTTTTTAAAGCTTCTTCGTTTGAAATTCCTCGTCACAATCATTTTACGATTCATGAAATGTGGGATATGATTTGTGTAGGTATACTCACAAGACAAGTTTTTCGGGTGCTCTGCAGCCAAAAGGTATGAATTGTTATAACCATGTAATGTAACCCTCTCTTAAATCTAAATCTAAATCTAACGATGTAGGAGGCAACCAAATCACAAAACTTTTGCAAATCTATTTTCTCGTTTGGGTGAAACCGGGCCATTTCATAATAAAAATCTGGGTGGTCGTCCGAAACAATTCAAACCTGAAGAAGATGAAATTTTGGTTCGAGTGGATGAAAATCCTGAAGAAAGTTCACGTTAGCTGGCAGCAACAACAGGAGTGTCTCTCGTCTATCGTTAGAGTTCTAAAAAACAAAAAGTTACACCCTTATCAATTTACTCCTCTTCAAAATTTGCTTCCAAGAGTTCTCCCACGACGGTTACAGTTCTGCCAACATATTCTCAATAAATATAATGATGATCGAAGTCTTATAAGAAATATTAAGTTCAACAATGAAGCGACTTTTATAAGAAGAGGGAATTTAAATGGCGAAACATTCATTACTGGGAAGAAGAAATCCCGCATGCTGTTAAAGAAAGACATTTTCAGCATGAGTTTAAATTTAATATTTGGTGTGGCATTATAGGTGATCAACATCTAGGGCCATATGTTCTTCCTCCAAATTTAAATGGAGATTATTTTTTTTGCAAAATACTCTGAGTGATATTTTGCACAATCTATCACAAGATGTAAGAAAATGTGGTTTATGCAGGATGGAGCTCCACCATATTTCCCATTACTTGTGAGTGGCATATTATCTCAACGATGGAATGGCAGAGGAAGTAATTTCCAATGGCCACCGAGAAGTGCGGTTTTTAACCCTCTTGATTTTTATGTTTGAGGACATATGAAGTCTTTAGTATGTGCCCATGACCGATCAACTCTGAAGGAAAATACAAAATGCTGCTAATTTTATAAGGGGACATAACAATGTATTCTTTGACATCCGAAAGTCCTTTATTAGTAGAATAAGAGAATGCCCAGAAGTCGGAGCATGTCACGTGGAACATATAGAGTTCTTTTTATGTTCAATTGTTTTCAGTTATATTTTACCGTTGAAATAGAAGCCTTACGTTATGAGTTTTTCTATTGTCTGTTGTCTGAAATTCTCTTTTGAGACTCTGATCTGTTCAATTGCTTTATTCTCGAAAATGGATAAAATTATCGTGTTTAAATAAGGGTACCAATATTTAGTAGAAATCATGTTCACTTCATATTTTCAAATCAAAAAACTAACAAAAATCAACTTTAACGGCCTGTATTCTTTTCCACAGCAATATTTTATTAAGTTATATTTGGTCCCATCGCCGTATTTTGGTCCAAATAACCTGCCCTTATCCTATGTCCCAATAGTTATGAATCACCCAGTATAACTTTTATACAAAACTGACCAACGAACTAGATTTTCATTATACCTAATTACCTCTGTATGAGTTTATTGTCAAACACATTACACATGCGTGTGTAAATTTATTCACAACGAAAATAAATAAAACGTGCAATAATACATGCATGACAACTGATCTTATCCATTAATTGAAAGAATAGCTAAAACAACAGTAGCTTACGAAAATATAACACAGTCCTCTTCCTTGTGAATACAAAGCATATTTATCAAACATGTTCCTCTCCCAGCAAATGCTAATTCATCAATAAATATCCATTACTGTTCTGTTTATCCTTGGTATTTGTGATAATCCTCCCTGTCAACCATCCACGTAAAAATCATCGATAGAATCAAGTCGAATACAATGTAATTAATCATTTAGGTTGAGCCCTACCCCATTACTAAAAACAATAATCTCGACGGCATTACGCTCATGTACCGCAGGCTACGTAAATTTGCTGGTAATAAGCAGCTACCCATATATTTCATTTGAGTGGCCATAAGGACCAACATAACTAAGCACGCCCTGAGCCACCGGAATTGTAACTTAAGACACGAATTATAGCTGAGACTGAGCCCCAACTAATGGACGACAGTATATTTCAAGTAGGGTAGTCCTATGTGTATTTAAAGGTAACTTTTAGCAATAACATTCAAAGTATTATCTAGAATCTTGAATATACTATGCAAGAGAGTGACGAAATATAAGATAAATTTAATTTTCAATGAAAACAGATAAATCACGTAGGTGATTGTTTTTCGAATTCTCAGAGCTTTGTTTTATTAATTACTAAAACGTTAAAGTAAAACAAGTGATTCTTCAAAAGAAATGGGTAATCTTATACTGATTAGAATATTGCTAAAACAGAAATGTAGAGAAGCTTTTCAAAAATGATCAAACAGTCTTCAATAGATTGGTAACAAAAGATTTACAATACCTAAAATAAGTTTAAATTATGACACTAAAGTGCGCGAACAACCGACTGATGTTAAATAAATAAACTGATGAATTCAGCACAAGAAACTTTTTAATATTCTTTGATCTTCCAGCTGAAAATTATTTGAAAAAATGTTCAACAATTTTCATAAATCTTCAATCGTTAGCTGGCGACACCATAGTAACTTTTCTCAATAATAAAATAAAGTAATTAAGATTTTCATAAGAAATCTCCTTGCCTGGATCTTCAATAAAAAATATATACAAATTTGGAACTTTATTACTTGGTGCACTGAAAAATACAAAATAATATTAATTCTATTCGGACTGGTACTTTTGAAGTTGCGGAATTGTAGTTAAATAGAAGACCTTTGCCACCAATTATTTCAAAAGTACTAGCACCAATAGAATTACTATTATTTTGTATTTTTGACTGAAGAACCCAAACGGAGGAAGTATTAAAATATTTTTTTGTTTTGTCCGTGCGCTGTATACAGGTTGATCTCTTTAACGTGCCCATTTCACAATCGAGATAGAAATATGAAAATTTGATCCTGGCTATAATCGACGTAGCCCAATTTAGTAAAAATATCTACAAAATGTTAGCACTTCCTGTTATACCGGAAACTGTACTAACTTTTTTTTTTTCAAATGGAAACCCGTTTTTTCTTAGATATCTGAATTCGAAACATTTAATTAAGTATGAAGTTGGAATTTCCTTCAGTATGCCCATCATTCTGAAAATTGTCTTGTTTAGCACTCAGAAAAATATTAAAGACGACAATGACAAAAGTTGAAAAGCACAACTTTTCTTAATAGCACATAGATATTTTTCTATCGCTATTAGGTAGACAATTGAATTTTAGGGGATTGTTTATTACACTCTTTTAGGTTTTTCAAATAATAAGACAGATATATGATTTTTTTAAATTTTCTATCGCGAATGTCATTTTTACGAATGACTAGTTGACCAAGGACGTAACAAAATACTGATACCACGTTTTAGCTGTCAAGTTGATAGTTTTGAAAGTTGAAGCTATAAGAATCCAAATGAATCAGTGAATCAGTATCCAAATGGTGTCTGTTTACTATTTACGAAAGCTGCGATAGAATAGTGGGAAGAACCTGTCGTGAATTTAATGCCAAATATCCTGATTTACCTCCAATAAATAGGAAGAAATTTTCATGCTTACGCAAAGGTTTATTCTTACTAGAACAAAAATCCACTCAACAGTAGGATTAAAATAATAACCGAAGTTGAACAAGATAATGATAATATTTTGATATATAGCGTTAAGGACACGTTTATTAATATTCCATACTGTCAACTTTCTTTATGTTATTTATGTATGTATGTTTAATTTGATCAGTTATTGAAAAATGGAGATATTATTTTTGTAAAAGACGTTTTGTACTTCAACTTTGAAGATTATCAAGTTGACAGCTACAACGTGTTATCAGTAACAGCGATTGTTTTACGTCCATGGTCAACTCATTCGAAAAAAGACATTCCCGATAGAAAATTTGAAATAATTTCGAATATCTTTTTTATTATTTGAAAAAAACATATAAGTATGTAATAAACATTCCCCTAAAATTTAATTTTCTACATAATGACGATAGAATAATAGGTAGTGCTATTAAGAAAAGTTGAGTTTTTTAACTTGTGTCATTGACGTTTTTATTTTTTTTTGAGTGTTAAAGAAGACAATTTTCAGAATGATGATCATACTGGAGTGAATATCAACCTTGGGGTACCGATCAAAAACAATTTTTTGATTTTCTGGTTTACAATAAGAAAGATATGATTTTTTAAATATACATCGGTCATGAGAACTTGCAATAAAAATGACATACGTAGAAACCTATGACAGATAAGTTATAACAACTAGAGCTTTTCATACTTAATTAAATGTGTGGAATTCAAATATCTCATAAGAAACAGGGGTTTCTTTTTGAAAAAATAAAGCAAGTACAATGTCCGGTCTAACCAATTTATAAATAGTTTCACTAAACTAGGCCAGGTTCAAATTTTCATATTTCATTATCGATTCATTAGTGAAAATCTTCTAATGGGCACGTTAAAAAAGTCAGACTCTATAGTAAACGTAATCCGATTTTGATAATTTTTGATTCATTTGAAAGAGGAGACTTGAAAAATGGTCCCATATTCATTAAAACGCAGATCCGATCCCTCCTGGCAGAATTGAAGGAAAATCCAAGATGGCAGAATTAAAGACACCAAAATATCCGGAAATCCGGAAACGTTCAAAATGACATTTTTTCAAAAGAACAACGGTTTTCGAGTTTGTTCAATGTTAAAATTTGAAAAATGTGTAATTTCGCTATTTGGAAGAGGCAATTTCTTTCGAAAATTGAAAATCTGATTATGAAAAGTTAATGAGCAGTTTATTTGTAGCAACATTTATAGTGATAATTTTTTTACATAGAGTTATGGTTTTCGAGTTAAAAGAGTGGTAAAGTTTATAATATGCGTATTTCCGCGACGATGGTCTTAGATTTCTGATTAAATGCAAATGGTGAACGTTCAACGATTTTCGTGACAAATATAACACTCAAAATTGTGAAATACATATTATTTACAAAAAATTGGACCGACGTTATCAGTTGGTTCACTGAAAAGTACAAAATAATATTAATTCTATTGGTGCTGGTACATGTGAAGTTGGTGTAAAAAGATTTCAATTTAACTGCAACAGCACAATTTCTAAGGAATCGAATTAATATTGATTTGTACTTTTCAGTGCACCAACTGATAACGTCTGTCCAATTTTTTTTATATTTATTTTAAAAGTATTTATTCAGTGCAGCACCTAATAAAGTCGGTGCATTTTTCTTAAAAAATATTCATCTCACAGTTCTGACATGAAAATCGTTGAACGTTCACTAATACTAAAGAAGATAATACTTATCCTATTATACATGTATATACTTTACTTGTACTTGTTATAATTTAGAGATCTCAAAATATCGCGGCGGAAATACACATAGGTATTTCAGACTTCACCACTGCTGTTACTCAAAAACCGTAACTTCATATTTGATAAATGCCCAATTTAAATGTTGCTACAAATAATCACTTCCTGAATTTGGCGACCTCATATTTTCCTCCTCATAGCGGAAATACCATTGCAGTAATTCGAAATCCGTTGCTTTTGAAAAAAGTTTCAATCCAAACGTTTCCTGATATTGTCTTATCTATAATGCTGCCGTCTCGGATTTTTGATTTTCGAGAAAAATTGTCTCCTCCACCCTATTCGGAGGCGGTCTTGGAAGGAAGGAAGCTTCAGATTTGAATTTTTCTATATATGGAACCATTTCTCAATTCTCCGTTTTCATATAAATCAAGAATCATCAAGATCGGAGTACGTTTATTTTACACAGCGCGCGCACAAACTAAAAAAATCCCGATGGCCTGTACAAAAGTTGTAGGTACTGATTATATCTATAACCTAAAATTATTTTTAATAATATTTACACTATGGCTCTTTTTTGATAATTTTTTTAAATGTTTGAGAGGTCGCCATTTTGAAACTACTTACCCGATATTGCCCAATAACGAACTCGACCGAGATATTTGAGAGATTGATTTTTGTAGCAAACTTGAACTTGATACCTTCAAAACTGCGACCTCTGTCGTATATATATATATATATATATATATATATATATATATATATATATATATATATATATAAATAAAAAGATGTTCTTGGGGATGCAGTCATATATTCAATAAAATTCTTTGACTGAAGCCGAGCTTTCGAGAAAAAATTATTAATAATTTTGTAACGATTTGTAGTTTGCCCTGAAGAATAGAATAAACATTCTCGAAAGCTCGGCTTCAGTCAAAGAATTTTATTGAATATATGACTGCATCCCCAAGAACATCTTTTTATTTATTATAAATCCAGTCAAGAATACAAAATCTATATATATATATATATATATATATATATATATATATATGTACATATATATATATATATGTACATATATATATATATATATATATATATATATATATATATATATATATCTAAACTTTTGAACCAAATGTTTTTTTGGACTAATTTATAGACATATAACAACATGCCGTTGAAATTTTTTCGAAATTCAAAAGTGTGAACGATCGCAATAGGTAAATTTCTATAAGAAATTTACCTAAAAAAGCAGACATTTGAATTGCAAAATTTTTGGGTCAATTATTTTGAAGATTTCTCCAGCTCAGCGTCTGAATTTATACCTCCTGGTTATTTAAGTAAATCTTCAGATATGGATGAAAGGCTTTTACTGAAAGTTGAAAAAACTTCAAACTTTAAAAAGTAATAAACTTACATCAGAAAATAATAGAAAATAAACAATGATTTGAAAATATTGTTAAACAAAGACTAAATACCTTTATATACAATTACTCTAGAAACATTTAATCCTTTACCTATTATTTTGTATCTAACCTAGGTACCTATTTGTATATTCACTCAAGTTTTATATTTAGTTACAATAATAATCTTAGCAAACCGTAAATAGCCGTATAATTTTTTTTTAATCTGATTTCATTCAATACATCAATAAAAAAAAAACAAATTGTTTTACTTACTTTAAATAACCTTCAAACTTAAGTATCTTCTTTTATCTATAATCCATTGCGTGTTTTTGTTATAGTCCCTCCCGTCTCATAGGAAAGTATAGTAAAAAATGTATGTATAGTAGTATAGTAAAAAGACTGATAAAGAATAAAACCTTTTGTATAAAATTGTCTTAGATATGTTTACATTTTTATTATAATTATATTTTTAACTACTTCTACGCGTATCCTCTACCTATTTGATATTCATTTCACAAAAAGAGTGTAATTATTTTCAAGACCTATTATGTTTGCAGAACCATAAAATGTTTTATTTGGCTTTATAGCATTGAAACCCAAGGAACACTTTAAAATACTTTCCTCTGACTATTGATTATTTTTGCTTCGCTCTCCGCTCGTTCTCACTTGAAGTTTTCATGTATACCCCACGATAACCATATATATAAATTAAGATTATCAAAACGAAGAACACTTTTTAAAAACAATTTATTTCGTCGCAAAGGAACCTAACTATTATAGCGATTGTCAATAGCTAAATGGTTACCGATTCAAGTGTGTATCGGTATATATCAGCAATTATTATATTTAAGAGATTTGGAAAGTGCTGACGCGTGGTGGCGTTGAACTTTTGTGAACGGTTCGGACAGGAAACGATATATTGTGATATTATAACAGAGATTTAGTAATGATCATATTGTTGTGTATGCGGGTCCGCAGATAAGTGAGACTAATTTAGAGTTATCAAATTAACTTTATTTACACTCGAAATAATATAAATTACAACTTAACTTTACTATATTCTCTCTAACTTACTCGGACTATTCTATTTATTCACACTGTCTTTTACATTTTGTCTTCATGCCGAAAATTCTCCCATATATATATCCGACAAAGGATCCAGACCATTCTAGCGGCTTCTGGTCTTTGATGCGAAAGCCGCCACTAGACGCTTCTCGAAATCCCTTTTGTCGGCATTTTAACAGTAGATGCCGACTGCTGCCGTCGCTTTCTTTGTAAACGCCGCTTTCGGTATTTCCAACCACAGCATATATCTCGCGCTTACTTCAAACGGATGCCGCCACTTTGTAGCCAATACCGGCGGCTGTTCCCCTTGCACGTTACACTGCTCCCTCCCTTAAAGCTGTTCGCCCCGAACAGCTTCTTCCGTTTGACTCCAGACCGGTGGATTATCTCCTCGATACGGACTTAGTCTTTCCACGTGCACCACTTTTGGCTTGGCTCTTGGCGAAAGTTGGATCCTGTACACCAAGTCATTAATCTTTTTGACAATGCGATATGGTCCTTCCCAACAACTTCGGACTTAATCCTCTCCTTCGCTGTGGCTGGTACAACCAAACTGCATCGCCTTCGTTGAAAGTGTTTAATGACTGCCTTTTGTCAAGTCTCATCTTCATTTTGTCGCTCTTCAACTGAAGCTATTGTCTGGCGAAATCGTGGACCACTCTAAGTTGCTCCTGTAGGTCAGCTACATAATGTGGAAGAGACACTTCTTCATGATCGTCGGCTGATGGTCTGCCAAACATCAGATCTACGGGGAGCTTCATTTCTCTTCCCGACAACAACATTAATGGTGTATAGCCAGTAGATTCATACTGGGAACTTCGGTAGGCCAGGAGAAAGAGAGGTACCGGTTTATCCCAGTTACGTTGGTGCTCATCCACAAATATTGAGAGTTATTGATTGATGGTCTTATTGTGCCTCTCAACCATTCCATCTGACTGTGGATGAAGTGGGGTTGTTCGTGTTTTTCGTATCCCCAGCAACCTCATTAACTGCGTCCATACGTCGGATACAAAATTTCTACCTTGATCGGTATGCAGCTCCAAGAGTACTCCGTGTCTGGAAATCACGTTTTCCAGAAGGGCTTCGCCCACTGTAACTGCTTCCTGATTCGGCATCGGCACTACTTCTGGCCACTTCGAGAAATAGTCCATGGCAACCATGATGTACCTATTTCCAGAATCTGTCGTAGGGAATGGTCCTGCAATGTCCACCGCAATTCTTTCCCAAGGTTCACCTGACAGATACTGCTTCATTTTCCCTCGGGATCGTGTTTTCGGACCCTTCTTAGAAGCACAGAGGTCACACCTTCTGCACCATTCTTCCACATCTCTTCGACAGTTGATCCAATAATACCGCTCTTTCACACGTGCCAGTGTTCTATTTACTCCAAAATGGCCTCCACTCCGATTGCCATGCAGTTCACGAAGTACTTCAGCTACCATCGCTCGGGGTACAACGGTTTGATACACAATGCTCCTACCATCTGGACTTTCCCATTTACGAGTGATCAGGTCATCCCGTAAGCACAACGAATCCCACAGAGTACAGTACCCCTTGACCGTCTGATCAAATCTGGAGATTTTTTGCCACTCAGGTCGTCGCTTTTGGTCTAGCCAGCCCCGTACTATCGTCAAATCTTTGTCAGCGATTTGTTCTTTCTGAAGTTGTCTCTCGTGATTTCCTCAGTTATATCCGTTTCTTCATTCCTAATCTGCATTTGTTGAATATGTACAACATCCTCAGCTGGTTCTCTTCGTTCCTGTCTTTGACAGAATTTACAGGTACTGCTACAAGGTCTACTTGAAAAACTGTCAGCGTTGGCGTGACTTCTTTCTTGGCGGTGTTTAATTTGAAAGTCGTAACTCTGCAGTTTCTCCAGCCAACGCGCTATCTGTCCCTCCGTATTTTTGAAATTCAACAGCCACTGTAGTGCAGAGTGGTCTGTTCTTACTAAAAATTTTCTTCCATAGAGAAAACTGTGGTAATGTTCTATGGATCGTACAACCGCTAGCAGTTCCTTCCGGGTCACACAGTAGTTTCGCTCTGCTTTTCCCAACGATTTGCTGAAATATCCAATTACAGCTTCTTCGCCATCCTGTATTTGGGAAAGAACAGCTCCTATTCCACTTTGTGAAGCGTCAGTGTCTAACAAGAAAAATCCTTCGTCCAAGGGATATGCAAGAACAGGAGCACTGGTCAAACGGTTTTTCAGCTCAAGAAGCGACTGTTGACATTCTGGTGACCAGTCAAAGTGGGAGTTCTTTTCGGTTAATTGATGTAGTGGATTCGCAATTTTCCCAAAATCTTTAACAAATCGGCGATAGTAACTGCTGAGTCCCAAAAAGCTTCTAACTTCGTGCTTGTTCTATGGTCTGGGCCAATCTCGCACTGCCTGAACTTTTTCTGGATCGGTCTCAATTCCTTTCGATGATACGACATGTCCGAAAAAGTTGACTTTTTCCTGGACTAGAACGCATTTCTTTGGATTCAGCTGGAGATTAGCACTTCGGATCCTGGCGAATACTTTATTCAGATTCGATTGATGTTCGTCGAAATCTTTGCCAATCACCATTACATCATCCAAGTACACCAGGCAGGTCTCCCAAATTAGTCCTCGCAGAACTAATTCCATTAACCTTTCAAAAGTGGCAGGCGCATTACATAATCCAAACGGCATGACATTAAATTGATACAAGCCGTTTCCAGCTGTAAAGACCGTTTTCTCTTTATCTTCTTTGTTTAGCTCTACCTGCCAATATCCACTTTTCAGGTCCAGAGTTGAGAACCACCTGGATCCGACTAAGGTGTTTAAGGTATCGTCAATTCGGGGTAATGGGTAGCTGTCCTTCTTCGTAACATCATTTAACTTCCTGTAATCCACACAGAACCTCGTCGAACCATCATTCTTCGTCACCAGCACAACTGCTGATGACCAAGGACTGCTGGATTCTTCTATGACGCCATCCTTCAGCATTTCTTGAACCATGGTGTTAACTTGCTGTTGTTTTACGAAAGGAAGTCTTCGTGGAGGTTGGCGAATAGGTACAGCATTTCCCATGTGGATCCGATGTTCGACTGAATTCGTTCGCCCTGTAATTTTTCCTTGCACGAAAACATCAGCTTCTTGCTTTACAAACTCGATGGCCTTTTTCTTTTCCTGTTCGCTAAGATGTTTCCAGGTCTTCTTGAAACTCTCAATTAGCTCTTGGGACAAATGTACATCTTTGGAAACAGGTTCCTCTTGCTCACATCTTGTTACACGGGAGACTGGCGAACAGGTACCGATTAATTCCCCTTTCTTCAATGTCATTCTGTTAACAGATAGATTGGCTACCCTCACTGGAATAATTTCGTTGGAATTAACTAAGCACCTAGCCAAAAGAGCCCCATTCTCTTTGTTCTCGGTTGGTTCAAAAACCAGTTGTTTTTCTAGGTGCGCCTTCACGATCTTCTCACTATTTCCAGGTATTCGTGTGTCTTTGGTGACGATTATTTTAACAGGACAGTTCTTGTTCGAAGACGCTGAGAAAAATATTTCCTCGTTGCCCACTCTCAACATTCTGTTTTTAAAGTCCACTGTGATAAAATTGAAGGTTTCCAAAACGTCTAAGCCTACTATAAATTCATCCACTATGTCAGCCACGATTGCATTAATCTTTACTTGTGCCTGGCCAATTTCCAAAGTGGTGGTGGTCTCTCCAAAAACATTTATCAAATCTCCTTTTGCAGTTTCCAGTATTGGCTTGATGTTGTGCTGCACGATATAGTCTTTGGAAACCATGTCGGGGCGTACCACTGATCTTGTTGCACCCGTGTCGATGGTCAAATCACATTTCTTGCCGTTGATAAAACCTTGAACAACGAGGCTCTCACAGCTCTTCTTGAGGAGCACAAATGTAACTTGGGGGCTTGATAATCAGTGGTCGCCAGCGTTCGCTCCCTTACCTGGGTCGTCGCATGCAGTTTCTACTTATATGTCCCTCTCGGTTGCAATTGTAACACTTAATCGGTTTTCTATATCCGGACTCCTTGTCACCTCGAGAGCAGAATTTCTGGAACATCGCCTCCAGCTTTTTAAAGAAATCTGCATTGTCTTGCGGTTCCTCCAACACCCTGACTTCTCTTAATTTCCTGCGACGATTCATCGAAGCATTTTTGGCAGCTTCGTATTCCAGTGCCTGGACAACTGTTTTGGCTAAGGTGTTATGCCTACTCAATCTCAACGCTTGCTGCATATCGATATCTCGAACTCCATCAATGAAGTACGGGACACTAATTTGCTCGATGAATTCGTCCGGGGCCTGTGGATAAGCCAGTCGTACCATGCTCTCAATGCTACTGCTGAATTCCTGCAGTGACTCCGTTAAACCTTGAGTTCTACTCTTCAGCTGGCTCTGATACACTTGGCTAAGATATTTGTATCCGTATCTTAGCTCCATGGCGCCCGCAACAGCTGAATAATCAGTTTGTTTGGCTTCAGGAATGTTTTGAAGTATTTTAAGCGCCTTTCATCGCAAAGCCAATACTAACGCCGTTGCTTTCTGCTGATGATCCCATCCATTCGCATTAGCTGCAGCCTCAAACTGACGTTTGTACATAGCCCAGGATATTTCGCCGTCAAACGTTGGTGGTTTAAGTTTTTCATTGGCTGTTTTGATCGCCGACGTGTCCAATTTGATACTTTCGTCTTGGTTGGTATCTCGCATTTCCTTCATCTCTTTCTCTAGTATTCGGTACTTTTTCTCAAACTCTTCTCGAACTGTCCCAACGTCTTCTCGTACTGTTCCAATTTCTTCTCGAACTGTCCCAATTTCTTCTCGTACTTCTTGTTTTATGGTCTCGATTTCTTGATGGACATTTCGGAACAATCCTGCAATCTGCTCGAAACCTCTCTGTCGTCGTACCTCTTCTTCTTTCTTTTCTTGTTTTCTTCGTTCTTCTTTTTTCTGTTCTTCTCGCAGCCTTCGCTCCTCCTCTTCTTTCTTATCTTGTTGTCGCAGTTCTTCTTGTTTTCTCGAAAAATCGGAGAATAACTTAGTTAGTTGTTCTTCCATTTTTTCTGCTTACGGGTGTTCACCATAGACAAAAGCCTCTTCACTTACTCGGACTATTCTATTCATTCACACTGTCTTTTACATTCTGTCTTCATGCCGAAAATTACCCCATATATATATATCCGACAAAGGATCCAGACTATTCGAGCGGCTTCTGGGCTTTCTCGAAATCCCTTTTCGCGGCATTTTAACAGTAGATGCCGACTGCTGCCGTCGCTCTCTTTGTAAACGCCGCTTTCGGTATTTCCAACCACAGCATATATCTCGCGCTTACTTGAAACGGATGCCGCCACTTTGTAGCCAATACCGGCGGCTGTTCCCCGTGCACGTTTTTGGCAAAGGTGTTAAATTAATTTCGACACAGGCAATGGTTTTTGTCTTTCTACTCGTTTTGATCGAATTGATTGATAAACCTTAATTACTGTAAACATGCAGAGTCCAATCATCAAAACAATACTTAAATTGATTCCTGAGGACTCAAGCGTTTGTGTCAAATGATTAACTTTAGTAGTTTTCAAATATTTCATTGAAAGCTTCAAGTTTGAAAGGTTTGCTAAATGAATGTTATTAAAATGTAAAGTAGTATTAGGTAATATATAATAATTTTGTCATTTCAAAAATGTAATATTACTATTTGTGTTCACGAATACATCTTCATTGATAATAATTTCGCATCGACTACCTAATAAGTATGAACCCTTGAGTTGAAATTTTTGAATATTTTGACATTTTTCAATGATAGTAACATTTGATTTGGAAGAAAATAGTAAATGGCGGGTCATATCGAGAGACTTATACACCAGGTAGTTGTTAGATGCTTCATGAAAAATACAATTTTTATAATTAAGTTTGAATGAGCATACAGAACTGTCTTGGACATTTTTACAAATGAAGTAGGTCAAATTTCTTATGCATTTTTCATCAGACCAAATCTCTTTCACGTTAGTATACAGAAAATATTTATATGGAGGTAAAGGGTAAATGTGATCTAATTGGTAAGTCAGGTAATCAAGGATAGGAACTTTTAGAGTGCATACTATGCTCTTATAAGTTACAACTAAATGAGTTTTATTTAATTCTAAAATTTGAATAGGATAAGTTTCCTGTAATGTTACTAGATTTTTGTTTCCGTAAATAGCAACTAAATGTTTTTCTAAATCAATCAACTCTTCAAGAGAAAAAGCTTGCGTGTTTGTTATTTCACTCGTCGCTAAAGATAGTGTGTTCTTTATTAAATTGATGTAATTTAATAATTCATGAGCAAGAAATAGTATTCGTACAATAATGTTGATTAATGTCATGTCGTCTCGAATACTTACTAAGTCGGTATGAAATAAATTCATAGTGTTCTGTACTGTTTCCATATTTTTTTCGAATTTTGACCTAATTGAATGAGCGAATGAGACTTTATTGTTAACTTTTTCAATAATCTCGTTTTGCGAATGAAGAATATGAGAAATATGAACATTTATCTCCTTTAAATCGTTTTGATCAAGATTACCATATACGTAGCGTATAGCAGAGCCTAGTCCATCGAATATAGATCTTTTCGGTCTTGATAATGTTAGCGTTGAAATCTCCCTATCAATTTGATAAAGTAAACGTTTCAAATCAGAGGATAGAGTTAGACTGTTGATACGGCTGACAACATTTGTTCATTCATATCATCATGGGGACACTTAATTCTTAAAGTAGTCAATCTTTCCGTAAGAGTGGAATGAAATCTTTCTACGGGACTCTTTGATGTTGGGTTTCCTTTTGTGTTCTTATGAATAATTATTTTATTTATTTTACAGAATTCCCTTAACAATGCTGTGTCAAATTCGGTGCCTTGGTCGTGAGTGATTTGTTTTGGAAAACTATGGTGTGAAGAATAGATTCTTATTGTTTTCAGAATGGTAATTCCAATTAAGTTTTGTATCGGATATGCCTGACCATATTTTGAAAAAAAATCAATTATTGTTAGGAATTTTGACCTATCTACTTTAAAAGTGTCAATATGAATAACTTCGAATGGGAATTTGGCTATCATGGGACCTTCATAAGGTAATTTATACGGATGTCGTTCGTATTTGGAAGCTAAGCAAGTGGAACATTAGTTTATATATTCTGCTATGTTCTTTTTCATATTTGGCCAATAATATCTAGTTGATAGTTGGTTTAATGTTTCTATTATGCCCGTATGCGTTTTCTCATGATATTTAGAAATTATTTCTTTTTTTTCTTCTTCTGATTCGATATCTAAAAGTATTTTAGCATAAATTATCGCACCTACAGACGTTTCGAATAAGGTTCGGAATAATTGTTGTAACTCCCGCTGAATTGCGGGACTGTGACTATATATGCCATACAGATTTTTCGGATCGATATACTTCATAAGAAAATCGGAAACTTGTTGGGATAAACTAATTTTGTTCAATGTTACATATAGTCTTTTCTTGTTCTTGAGCAGTAAGAATTGAGATACGTTATATTCTTCCGTTATTTTAAACTCAATCTTATTCTTCAGATGATTCGGTGGTGTTTCAGAAAACATAAGTAAATTAATAGGATCTTCAAAATTTTAATTCACACCCATGGCTGATTCTGTTGGTACGTGGCTAATATCATCGTGCGAGCTACAAGAGTGTTTTTCTTCCTCACGGTTGGGGATTATTGAGTCACTTTTATCTTTTCTTTTCTGTCTTAAACAAGCGGCAATTATGGGATTTCGTAAGTAACCTGTTTTTGGTACATTGTCAAGTGCATTTATTTCAATACGAGATAGAGCATCGGCGACATGATTTTCGCTCCCTTTCTTATATTGAATAACATAATCGTATTCTTCAAGACGAAATCGCCATCTTGCTAAGCGTAAACAAGGGTCTTTTAAATTAAAAAGCCATGTTAAGGCCTTGTGATCTGTTTCTATAAGAAATTTCTTTCTGTAAAGGAATGGTCTGAAATGTTTAATTGATTCTACTATGTATAAAAGTTCTTTTTCGGTTGTGGAGTAATTCATCTCGGCAGTGTTAAGGCATCTCGGATAAAAGGCGATTGGATGATTACTCTGATTTAAAACAGAACCGATTGCTAAATTTGAGGCGTCCGTTTTTAACTTAAAATCTTTCTCAAAGTCTGGGTAAGCGAGTACATGAGAGTGTGAGATGATATCTTTCAGTTGTTGAACTGCATTGATAAATTCTTGGTTTGTAGAGACGATTTTCGTACCTTTCTTCAAACATCGCGTCAATGGCTGGGCTATTTTCGCGAAGTTCTCGATAAACCTTCAATACTATCCAGTCAATCCTAAGAATCCTTTAATCTGTCTAACTGTTGTTGGAACCGGAAATTTCGTAATAGCTTCTATTTTGTTCGGATTCGGTTTGATTCCTTCAGAAGATATTAAATGGCCTAGGAAGGCAACTTCCTTACACAAGAATTCACTCTTATCAAGCTGAACTTTGAGATTGTATTCACGAATATTGAATATTAGCTGAATATGACAGAAATGTTCTTCAAGGGACTTGGAAAATATTACTACGTCGTCCATATATACAAAAGCAAACTTATAGAGGAATTCTCGAAGGACTTTGTCCATTACGCGTTGGAATGAAGCGGGAGCATTGCGCAATCCGAAAGGCATTTGCACGTACTCAAGGTGTGCATTATTGACAGAAAACACTGTTTTTTCGATTGATCTAGGATCCATTTCAATTTTATGAAATCCCTGCGCTAAATCGAGCGTTGTAAAATATGTACATGTGCCCAAATTATCTAGGATCTCATCAATACGCGGAAGCGGATACTTGTCTTCCACCGTTTTTTCGTTCAGCTTTCTATTGTCAATTACCAAGCGGCACTTCTTTTCTCCGCTAGCATCTAACTTTTTTGGTACAATCCAAACCGGCGAAGAATAAGGAGAAATACTGGGACGAATTATTTTTTTGTCGAGTAATTTTTGAATTTGAGTTTGGATCTCCTTTTTTAATTGAGGGGGGTATCGAAACGATTTTTGGGATACCGGATCTTCATCGGTTGTTCGTATGTGGTATTTCACGGCGTTTGTGAAAGTTAAGTCACAATGGGGAGTATAAAATATGTCTTTGAATCGTTCGCAGATATTAAAAATTTTCTGTCACTCCTCGTAATTTAAGTGGTTTGTTCTTAAAATAAAAGCAATATCTCTATTTGGGATATCTTTCTTAGGTTTTCGTATGTTATAAAGTTGATATGGTTCACATTCCATGGGTTCAACAAAATTTAGTTTGAGTGGGTGATCGAATGGAACTCTCACAGTAAAATTTGAAGCATGTGCAACTTGGCAAATTGATACTATTGATAACCATTTCCGGCAAAACTACAGGGCTATTTTCAACAGTGACTGGTATTTCTAAAAATTTCTCACAAAATTGAGAGTAGTTTTGAAAATATTTCGGGTTTGCTTCAATGAAGAAAGGTATTTTGTATTTGCC
This sequence comes from Crioceris asparagi, assembly GCA_958507055.1. Taxonomy (NCBI): domain Eukaryota; kingdom Metazoa; phylum Arthropoda; class Insecta; order Coleoptera; family Chrysomelidae; genus Crioceris; species Crioceris asparagi. Next base: position 62,257,811 of record OY293827.1, read on the forward strand.
AATTTCTTAGACACGTTGATCGTAATTAATCTTAACATTAAGTTTTTCTAATTCAACGTGCTATTCAATAACATGGAAACAAAAATATTTACATATTCCAAAATCTTTTAGAATTGGATACTTAATATTATCAGAACCTGCCGATAGTTTGTTCAAAGCCTTGATGTGGAAAGGTTTGAGGAAATAAAATTCGGAAAAATACTTTTCAGCTATATTCGGATTTATTACACAGGTGCTTGCACCACTATCAATAAGAACACGGAGACCTGCACGGGGTGTTATAATGTATGGAAGCCTGGGAAGAGAATAAACATTGTTTAAAACTTCTATATTTTCATATTCCCTTCTGAGGCTAGTATCGTAAAATTTTCATCACAGTAGTGTTCTGGGAGGTCCTTTGTTTCATTTCCAAAAGTTTCAGCTTCTTCGGAATTGTATCTCACTCTGCCTCTTCGTGATTATTATAAGTATCTGATTCTTGATGTAATTTCTCTGCTATAAAATGAGGTTTTACCAGAAGATTTAAAATAGTTATTTTGTCTGTAAGGTAGACGAGGTATAGCTGTATGAAGAGTACTTCTATCTATCGACATTGGAGTAGGTTTAAATGAGCTGGGTCTTTGTTGTTGAATAAAATTTGGACGAGCTACTTGGGTTTTATTATTGCTATTATTTGGATGTAAGTTGGGGCGATATTGTGCTTGAGGATGTGTACAGCTTAATTGTCTCTGAGGCTTTATAGGGGAAGAAAAATTTGGTTGGACTTGAAGTCGAGTAGTTGATGGTTGTACATAACTTGATGGATTAAAATTTCCTTGATATTGAGGTCTCAAGTTTGAAATTTTGGCATCAGGTAGCTTAGATTTGGATCTCAAAATTTGTGTAACAGATCCTTCATAGCTAAATGATTCAGATTTATGGCAACGATAAAGGGCATCTTGTAACAATGTTGGTTCTATTGTTTCAAATAGTGATCTATATGGTTCGCACAAACCGTTAATAAACCGATTAAGTGCTTGTGTAAAACGATTCAAAATTTTCTCTTGAATCTTGATACATTCGAGCTAAATCTTGCGCCATTGATTCTTCATTGCGCTTATCACCGTAAGTATTAATTAAGCAGGTCTTAATATCGGACCAAGTTAACCAGGGATGATTAGTATCTGTAATTTTCAAGGCTATATGCTCTTACATTAGTTTGTTAAACAGGCAATTGTCGTCATCTTTCCGTATAAACTTTGTAGCTTGTAAAAGAAAATTGGAAAGGTATTTAGACCCTCCTGAAAATTCGGGAACCATTTCTTTGGCTAGCGAAATTTCTATATTCGATATTTTATGCTCTCTATAATTATTGGTACCAATATTGCTATTAGTATTACTATCATTATTGGCAATGGGATTCATATCACCAGAATCAAAATATAAACTTCTAGGGTGAAAGTATGGATTGAATCCTGACATTAACAGGAGAATAAAAATATTATAAGATAATTCTAGTGAGAAATCGTTAAACAAAGTTAAGTTCAATTCAAAAATATAATATGAAAAGTTAAAGTTATCAAAAATGGAGTCTAATAAAATGTAAAAGTCACCAAAAATATTTTTAATTTAAGAAAAATTCATAATTTTCATGTACGCACTCTAAGAGTTAAGATATGGAAAGTGAGAGGACTTACAAAAACATATTTCTTCGATAGATTGATGTTCTAGATGGAGTCTTCTGGTCTTCTCTTCCTTTGGACAGGTCAGCTGAACTGCAAATTCCTCGGTGGACCTTTGTAGTCGTGAGCTGGTTAGCGGGCTGGTGGCGGTCACTCGATGTGGCTGCTACACTGCTCTTAGAATGTTTATATGGTCTCGGATCCAAAACGAAACAAGTGTCTAAAGTTGTTCCTCTTCTATTTCTTACCAAAGCGGGTGCCAATGAACGTCTTCGCCTCTGGTTCTCCTACGATAATAACCCAAACGCTGGATTCGATTGATTGATGTTCGTATATCGAAGCGGGTGCCGATGAACGTCTTTGGCTTTGATTCTTCAATGATGAAGACCCAACTTCTGGATTTGATTTATTGATGTTCGGATCCCTTTCAAACGTTTAAAAACGACCACTGTTATTGATTATCGTTTGTTATTACAATAGACATCGTTGAGGGATCCCGGTTGAGCCTCCAATTAAAATTATCAAAACGAAGAACACTTTTTAAAAATAATTTATTTCGTCGCAAAGGAACCTAACTATTACAACGATTGTCAATAGATAAAAGGTTACCGATTCAAGTCTGTATCGGTATATATCAGCAATTATTATATTTAATATGATACTTACAGGATGTCATACATACTTACAGGTAATAAAAGAGATTTGGAAAGTGCTGACGCGTGGTGGCGTTGAACTTTTGTGAACGGTTCGGAAAGGAAACGATATATTGTGATATTATAACAGAAATTTAGTAATGATCATATTATAATAATTTAAATGGCTGAGTTATGATTTGGGAATATAATTTAAATATCATGGTATCAAACTTCAGAAAATTGAAGGATTTGTTATATACATTGTTGCCAAACCATTGGGCTACACAAAATACTCTACAGTTGATTTCAAGGAACGTTTGGTTTATATTTGCAGATGAATGGCCACCTTAGGAGAACCACATAAATTTCAAATATATTTTATTTCAAGAACATCTATCAGATATATTTCAAACCTAGACCCATTATATGAAAGACAGACAACTAAGGAAGTCTTTCTTTTTTCTAGAGTCAACAGATGGGGTATTCCATTCAAATTTAGAATATACATAGAGAAAATTAGGAAACCCGATTCGGGCTGCGTAAAACTGCAACTAGCTTCGTATAATCTGCGAAATATGCAATGGTATATATATAATATTTATTATCTTGTAACAAAAGAAGTTTCAACTGGAAAACCCACTTATCAGACTTTATGGTCATCTCTTAATTGAGAGATATTGTTGGTAAAAACAATGTTCAAAAATTAGCTATGCCATAAATGGTGGTGGTTGTTGACTATCGTAAATTAAATGGAGTTACGGTAGATGATAAATATCCATTTCCCAACATCTCTGATCTTCTTGACCAACTAGGAAGATGTCAATATTTTACCACTCTTAACTTAGCCTCAGGTTTCCATCAAATCAAAATTGACCCAAAAGTTATATCTAAAACAGCTTTCTCAGTTGATAACGGTCATTATGAATTCGTTCGTATGCCGTTTGGACTCAAAAATGCCCCGTCCACTTTCCAACTAGTGATGCTGCGAGACTGGTCTTGGTCTTGCAGTCTTGGTCTTGGTCTTGCAAAATTGCAAGACCAAGACCGAGACCAAGACCGTCTATGCAAGACCAAGACCCAAGACCAAGACCAATACTGGGATGCAAGACCAATACCAAGACTAACCTGGTCTTGGTCTTGGTCTTGCTGCAAGACTTGCGAGACTTACAAGACTCTTGCAGTTCCGTAACCAAACACCAAATTGGTAGGAAACATATTATTTTGCTCAATGATAAGTTAAGAAACGCTAATAAATAACCTAATCAATTTAATCTTTGAACTCACTTATTATCGATCTTTATTTTAGAAAATTAGAAAATATTGAATTAAAAGTTGTTGGGTGAAAAGCTAGTTCATTTTACGCTTCTATGATTTCCGGATTTCAAAAAATTCTGAAACACCCTATACTTATACCGTACTTTCAATCCTTCTAGGATTTCCCTTACCGAGCTGTTTTCAAAGAATCCCGATAGTTCGTACCCAGTGGAAGGTAAACTACACGGTTTTTTATTTTTATTATTTTTTCTATCGCGCAGAACGTTTTAAGCAAACGTTAAAAATCATCTATAAATCTGATATCTTTTTGATGACATTTATCCAGTGGCCACTTTTGGAGATATTTGAAATTTTAGATTGCCCTTATTTTGAAACTATTTTTTCGATCATGCTCATTAACTAACTCAACTAAGATATTCACACGACTGACTTTTTAAATAGATACCTAGTTTTATAAATGCGCGTTTTAACAAATCTCTACCTGTTTTTAATTTTCATTTTTTGGAAAAAGCTTTCTAAAAAAATTGGTGTTAGTTTTATAAACCAGAAATACTTTCGATCGCTTTCAGAGATTCTTTCTATTTTATTAAAGAAAATGGTACAAAACCATTGTAGAATGAGCAAGAGAATGAGTTATGAAATAGAAGTATAAAGTAGAAGTATGTAGTAAAATGAGTGCTCAGTTGGGACGGATGATACCAAGAAAACACAAGCAGACTAAAGCCCGCTGCAGACGGAGTATGTTTTGCTGCATGTTTCCTTGATGGGAGCTAGGCTTGGTGCTGTGCATGCTTCCGTGTAAGAAAATGACATCGCGTGCACGGTTGGTTGCTTGAAATCGTGCATGATTTGATGATAGAACCGGTGCTATTTTTGGTGATTGTTTCCATGCATCGTGCCTTGTCGGAGCACTCGGAACTAGTCGAGTCGAACTCAAAAGTTATTTTGCACAAAATAACATGTTATTTTAATTGTTGGGACCTTTTCTCTGTTGTAACAATGAATAAAAATAGAGCTTGATTAGAATGATCAATATTTTGTATCATTTGTCACAGTCATATTTCTCTGTACTGTCATTTTACATGCATGATGGCCTGCATCGTGTGAAGCCAACACAAGCAAGGGAGCCATCAGCACACCATGCGCGGCAGCATTTATCGGACCGTGCAGCAAAACAAGCAAGCAATCATGCAGCAAAACATACTCCGTCTGCAGCGGGCTTAAGTCGCGCAAGTAAGATACGATTCTCATATGTGAATGGTGATTATTAATTTATAAACTTTATCAATTAATTACGCATCTCACTTGCCCTAACTTAATTCTACAAGCCTAGTTTTATACTCATTACTTATTCTACAATGGTTTGGTACCATTACCAGGCGTGTTTGTTCTGGACAATGACAATTTTTTATACGGTCGATATCTATCCATCTCGAATGATAATATAATTACAGGCAATCTTATAAGATTATGAGTTACATACTTCCCATACATATGCAGGGTTCTTCTTCATTTAAATTAAGCAATTACGGTTTAGAATCGCTACAACTTTTCACACTTATAAAAAGATCAAAATTTTTGCAAGAGTCTTGCGAAGTCTTGCAAGTCTTGCAGCAAGACCAAGACCAATACTAAGACCGTATATGCAAGACCAAGACCCAAGACCAAGACTAAGGATTTGATGCAAGACCAAGACCAATACCAAGGATGCAAGACCAAGACCAATACCAAGACCATGTCGGTCTTGGTCTTGGTCTTGCTTTGCGCATCACTATTTCCAACGCGTCATGGACAACATTTTACCTGGCATTCAAAATGAATGATGTCTTGTTTATATGGATGATATAATAATTTACTCTTCTACTATTCATGAACATGTCTTTCGTCTGATTGAAGTTTTTAACAGACTTCGAAAAGAAAACTTAGAAATTCAGCCAGATAAATGTGAATTTCTTGGAAAAGAAGTCGCTTATCTTGGATATATCATTACCCAAGATGGTGCAAAAACAAATCCAGCCAAAATAGAATGTCAAAAAAAATTTCCGGAACCTAAGAATCCAAAATACATAAAATCTTTCCTTGGTTTAGCAGGATATTTTCGTCGCTTTATACCGAATTTTGCCAAAATTTCTAAGCCCCTTACAAAACTTTTACAGATATATGTTCCTTTTATTTTTCATAGTGAATGTAAAAATTCCTTCAACGATTTAAAAACTGCACTTACTTCAGATCCTATTTTAAGATCCCCAAATTTCGAAGAACGATTTATTTTCACAACCGATGCTAGTGCATTTGCCATTGGCGCTGTTTTATCACAAGGTCCCATTACTAAAAATATACCAGTAAGTTATGCTTCTCGAAGATTATGTAGTGCAGAAAAAAATATTCGACAATGGAACGAGAATTCGGGGACAGTAAAACATTTCCGTCCTTATTCAATTGGAAGAAAATTTACGCTAGTCAATAACCATCGTCCATTCACATGGCTGTTTTCCATTTAAGATCCCGGAGGCAGACTAGCTAGATGGCGATTCAAATTGGAGGAATATGATTACAAAATTAAGTACAAGCCAGGCAAAACTAATAAAAATGTAGACGCGCTTTCAAGAATTAAAATTAATCATTTTAAAAATGCGCAAATTTACAATCTAAAATTATAATTTTGGCGACTAATGAAACTTAAGAGGTTACACCATCAACCAGTAAAGACCCTAATGATCCTATAGAACTACAACAAAGTGAAACACTCATAGATGAACAGGACGAATTAATGACAGATGAATATAATAGATTGTCGTTACAAAAAAAATCAAAAATCGATTATTCAAAAATTGAAACATCATATGACCAACTACTAGATAAGACTCATAAGAATATTGTTACCTTATTTTGGCAAAATAAACTATTTATTAGATTTACATTATAAAATTATTGAAGATATTATTGAAGAAAATTTAGATTTTCAGATGAATTCAGTAATAAATATTGTTTCTAGTAAGACTGAAAGATCGCAAGTATTTTATAACACCTCTTACTTACGATCCTGAGTTTTTAGTTCAACCATTATTTTATTCATTATTAAAAGACCAAAGTAAATTTGATCCTTTAAAAACTTATTATATAGAAAATAATATTGATAAAAATTCATTTTTATTTCTGCTAAAATTGATTTTAAATTTGTAGTCTGTCAAAATATCGTTAAAACCGTGATAAAATACCTATCATATTGGACCAGTATCATAAAGGCAAAAGTAATTTACATCGCGGAATAAATGAAACTATACGACGGATAAAATCTAAGTATAACTGGTCAGGACTAACAAAAGATGTGGAACAATTTATTAAGAACTGTGAAACTTGTCAAAAAGTGAAAATCTGTCGTAAGAATTTAAGCACTCCTCTGGTAATAACAGAAACACCAAAAACCCCGTTTGAAAGAATCAATATTGATATTTTTGAGTATCCAACGAAAAATTACGCTTTAACAATTCGAGATGAGTTATTAGCTAAATTTACTCAAACTTATCCTATTTTAAATAAAAAAGCTTCAACAGTAGTAAATGCTACCCGGAAGCTTAACCATAGGACTATATTTTCCTATGATGATATTGGGTTCATATTGGTATCCTAGATACAATCTGTAGAACTCGTAAAATGAAAATATATTAATTGTTGAAAACGATTTTTCTTGTGAATGTGAATACAACCAATCGATTCAATACACTCTAAAACCCATACATTTTCATCAAAATCGGTAGACCAGATTCCGAGATAAAATTTGAATATATATATATATATATATATATATATATATATATATATATATTTATAAATATATAAATATATATATATATATATATATATATGATTCTGAATTCTTGACTGGTTTATTATTTAATAAAATAGATTTTTGTTGGGGATGCAGTCATTTAATAAATAAAATTCTTTGGATTATGCCAAGCTTTCGAGAATGTTTATTCTCTTCGTCGGGGCAAACTAAAAATCGTTATCAATTTATTAAATTCACGAATGTAAGTACTTTAATTAATAATCTATTATGTAGTTAAAAAAAAAAAAAATTGTAACGATTTTTAGTTTGCCCCGACGAAGAGAATAAACATTCTCGAAAGCTTGGCATAATCCAAAGAATTTTATTTATTAAATGACTGCATCCCCAACAAAAATCTATTTTATTAAATATATATATATATATATATATATATATATATATATATATATATATATATATATATATATATATATATATATATATATATACATATATATATCTACAAGCATCGCTAGTTTAATATAATTAGATAATTGATTGGTGATTTCCATATTTTGGTCGACTCAATATTCCTATCACTTTCATGTTATTAGCTGTATTATATGGTGATGTATAACTTACATCATCATAGTTTTTTGAAATTGACAGACTAATCCACCTGGTCTCAACCCCCTTTTTGTTGCATAAAGGTACATAGTACAATAAATAGTCGAGCTCATTTTTTTAATTATTGCGACTTTTTACAATTCTCCAATAATTTGAAAACTTTTTATATGATTAAGCTATTTTGGGTTTTTCATCAACCAATGTTATGAAGTTTTTTTTTATTTTCTTAAGTTTATAACCCCTTAGGTTTGAATATTTATTTAGGCTCCACAACCCAATTCTTCTTCAATTGTAGTCACAACCAAATTTTTTCTCATGATATTTCCCTACTCTTCACTTTCTTTTCTTTTTTTAAAGTGAAATTTTTTTACTCAACGATGAGCGCATTAGACACTCTTTCATTAATTTTCAAAAACTAGGTAAATTCAAAATGACGGTGGTGGCAGGTCAAATTAGATTAGCTCAACTGTAGCGAGACATTTCTGCTTTTTTAAATAGTCATAAGATTGTAGTCATGCCAGACAGCAAGGAGCATGATTACACAGCATCGAAGCTTTTCGATGAGACTCAGGAAACTTATTTTGATTTGGTAGGTGCGTTTATGGAACATTTGCTTTCGTGCACCCAGCACACCAACATGAGTGATGCTATTGTTGATAATGAGATTTCAAACGCTAACATGTTTAACATGCTTAATAAGTCATTGCCGAAAATAGAAATACCAAAGTTTAACGGTACCCTTACGGAATGGGGGCGGTTCAGAGATATTTTTGTCTCACTCGTACATGTCAGAACCGATTTGACACCAGCTTTGAATTTTCTTCATTTATCTGCCATATTAGAGGGTGATGCCATTACTAAGATAAAAAATTTAGACATATGTTCAGACTATGAGGTCGCTTGGAACAATCTCACTGACTTTTACGAGAATAAGCGGCGGTTAATTAATTATTCTGTTGGTAAACTTGTATCTTTTAAGTCAATGAGAACCGACTCTTATTTGGAACTCGAAAAAGTCTTCACTAATACCGTTGATATGGTCGGGTTTCTGGAATCCCTAGGTAGATCAGTCGAAACTACGGGCGAGGATTTATTGGTCTTTCTAACTGTCTCTAAGTTAGACACAACCACGCGCTGTGAGTGGGAAAAAACAGGAGATTCTAACAAACCTTCTACCTTAAAAGAACTTAAGAATTTTTTTAGGGATCGAATAGCTTCTTTAGAGTCGGTGGAAGCAAGCAATCGTAGTCTTAGCCTTCCTACATAAAAACCAACTAACGCGAAGACTCATGCAGTTTCTACTTCATCAGATAATCAAAATAAACCGAAACCTTGCCTGAGCTGTGGTGAACCACAGTTGCGTGGTTAGGGTAAGCTCGATCCAAAAATCTCTGTTACTTATGTTTAGGTAACCATTCTTTCAAAAATTGTAAATCGATGTATCACTGCAATTTATGCAAAAAAAGCACCATGTACTTTTGCATGAAGGCATATTTACTTCAAAAATAAACTCACAACACAATGTAAGTAACTCAGCCTCCGCTGAATCTCACCCTCAACTGCCTGGTCTCAACGCCAGTGCCAACTCGTTCAACCCGCTCTCTCCCTCTCAACAAACTTTGAACACCGTCGCTCAAGATTCTTTTATTCTTTTACCCATGGCATGGGTAAAAATCGAGGATAATGGCAGGTCTCACTACTTCAGAGCATTGATAAACCAAGCTTCTCAAATTTCATTAATAACAGAAAACTGTTGTCAAAAACTGGTACTACCTAGATCGCGATCGCTAGTATCAATAAAGGGTGTGTCTTCCCAGTACTCAGCAAAGACTAGAGGAAGAGTAGTTTTAAAAGTTAAATCGAGAACAGAGCCTGATTTTGTATGCCACGGTAACGCTTGGGTTCTAAATACTATAGCCAATAATCAACCTCTGGTTTTTTCTGAATGGCGGCACCCCCCATCTCTCTGCACTCGAGTTGGCTGATCCAGAATTTTTCAATCACCAATCGGTAGATTTACTCCTGGGTGCCGAGGTGCATGCAAAGATTATCAATAACGAATTGGTTAAAGGTGCCTCACACGATCCTGTTGCTACCAATACTAGGTTGGATAGTTCTAGATCGTGTCATTTAGTTGACAACTCTAACTTGTTAGAAGCCGTGGAAAAAATTTTGAGTCTTGAGGAGGTAACAGTGCTGAAGTCAAATTATACCGAGACTGAGGGGGCTTGTTAATCTCATTTTGTTAAAACTCATTCTCGCGATGAACATGGTAGATACATAGTTAGGTTACCATTTGACCAAGAAAAAGTAGCAACTCATGGTCTCTACTTCAAAGGTTCGTATAATCGTGCCATTTCTGTTTTACGGTCTATGAGAAATAAGTTCAAAGATGAAGTTTTTTTGTAATAAATATTGTGATTTCATCGATGAATATGAGAGGTTGGGCCTTGGTCACTCAATTAAATACAGCACAGGGACTAAATGCTTTTTACTTGCCTCATCATGGCGTTTTGAGTTCATGTGGAAAATTGCGTGCTGTCTTTAACGGATCGGTCAAAGTGGGCGGGGGTTTATCGCTGAAAGACATTTTACTGCCAGGACCCAATCTAATTCCTGATATTTCTAGAATAATCTCACGATGGAGAAAATACCCGTTTGTATTTACTTACTACAGACGTGGTCGAAATGTTCCGACAGATTCTGGTCCATTCCAGGAATAGGCACTTTCATCTCATACTCTGGTACTCTAATACTGCTGACATTCAAACCTTTGCTCTAAATACGGTCACCTATGGTTTGAGATGCTCCCCTTTTTTAGCCATTCGTTCGTTATTCCAATTAGCTGAGGACGAAAGTTCTCATTTTTGTTTTGCTCCCGATATTATCAGATACGAGAGCTATGTCGATGACTTTATCACCGGTGCATACTCAGTTGAGGAAGCGTTGATAAATCAACGTGAACTAATTTCACTTTTAAAATTAGATGGGTTCGAAACGGGCAAGTGCGCCGCTAATACCCCGGAAGTATTTGAATGGGTAGAACCAGATGCTAGGACAACTGAGTCTCCAGTTTTTGAGGATTAGCAGTGAACTTCAGTCCTTGGGTTAGCCTGGTCCCCTACTGATGACTACTTTCATTTCAATATTAACTTAGAGACTTACAATCCCAGTGAACTCACAAAGTGCACCGCACTCTCGATGTGTGCAAAACTTTTCGACTCTTTGGTTTTTTTTTATCTCCAGTCACTATAAATTCTAAGGTTTTTAATAAATCGTTGGGGCTGCTGAAATGTAGTTGGAAAAGTCCTCTCCCCCCAGATTATTCTAAGCGATGGGACAAGTTTTATTCAAAATTATTAGTACTTGATAAAATTATGATACCGCGTTGGATAGGATCTAGATTTGCGGATGTCTCCCTTCGTGCTAACGGTGCTGTGCTCTATTTAAGGGTGATGCACGATTCTAAAGTCACCATTACCCTCCAAGACTAAAGTATTCCCAAACCTCTCGGTTCCCCAATTAGAATTGTGCTCAACACACCTACTCACTAAATTAGCTGACAACTCATCTGCATCATTAGGTCCTATTAAGGTGCACCTTTGGTCAGACTCAAAAGACGCCCTATATTGGATCCAAGATCCCCCGTCCAGATGGCAAACCTTTATAGCTAACCGCTACCACGAGATACAGACATTGGTACCTGGGGCTTGTTGGCAACATGTCAAGAGCTCGGAAATCTCATTGATCTCATCTCTAGAGGTGTAAGATGAACTTCTGGAATGCAAACTCTGGTGGCAAGGTCTTGAGTTTCTGCATTATTCACTGGAGTGGCCAGAACTTGTCGAGATGGTTCAAACTTCGCCAAAAGAGGAAAGGAGAGCTAAACCAATAGTGCTCACTGTTGCTGTCGTCACCAAAGAGATATTGACAAGGTTCTCATCACTATCATGACTACATAGAGCTACCTGCTGGTACCTAAGATACTTGAAGAACCTATTGGACCGAGTCAAGTCCGATTTCAAGCAGCGACTCACGCTGTTTCATCGACTACCTACTGATGGCGCTTCCGATGGCTCATGGGAGCTAACTCCATTGGAACTAAGGCACGAGGAATTACTTTGGGTAACCTTGGTTCAATGTAATCACTTTGCTAGCGACATCGCTAGGTTGGAAGGTCATTCGACGCTCGAAAAGATCCCACTACTCAAACTCAACCCCTTTTTGGAAGATGGTCTGCTATGGGTTTGCGGTCGTCTTCGTCACTCACTGCTTGACCGAAACTTGCCCGATAACTGCCATCTCACGACACTGTTAATTTGGGATGCTCATCTTCGATCACTCCATGGTGGTACTCAACTGACGCTGTCTACCCTGCGTTGCAACTACTGGATACTGAAAGGACGACAAAGGGTTGGAAAGGTCATTGGCTCCTGTGTCATCTGTCTGAGGCACGCGGGGAGAGCTCCAGTCCCATTCATGGCAGACTTACCAACCGAAAGAGTGAGACCAGCAATACCCTTTGTAAATTCTGGAATTGACTACGCTGGTCCATTCAAACTACGACTCACCAAGTTCCGAGGCAAGGGCACCATGAAGGCGTACATTGCTGTCTTTACTTGTTTGGCAACCAGAGCAGTTCACCTTGAGCTGGCAGAGGACTACACCAGCCAAGCATTTCTTGACACTTTCTCTCGATTCTGCAACCGATGTGGTCACTGTGCTGTTCTCAGAAGTTATCGCGGGTCTAACTTTGTGGGCGCTGACGCTGAACTATGCCGAATGTTTGATGAGGCTTCCCAGCAAATGGTTACTATCATTCCTGCTCTGGCCCACCATGGGGACTAAATGGATATTCAACCCCCCGGAGGCATCGGACTTTGGTGGTGTATGGGCCGGAAGCCCGCCTCAATTCTCAGCCTCTTGGCAGTATATCAGATAACATCGATGATGGCGAGACCCTAAGTCCTGCTCATTTTCTCATCCAGCAGCCCTCATTCCTTTTACCAGAGCCGTACTACCCTGATAAATAAAGTTCCATTGGGTCAAAGGTGGGCGTGGCTCAAACAGCTGTTTCAGTCTTTCTGGTCCAAATGGTCAAAGGGCTATCTAAAAACTCCATAGGAGCAGCAGAAATGGCTCAGACCTTCACGTTATCTCAGAGTCAACGACCTGGTGACTCCGACCAACTCCCAGCCCAGTGGCTATTGGCAAGGATCATCAATGTCTACTACAGCGATGATGGTCAGGTACGAGTAGCAGATGTCCAAACTGCGAGAAATGTCTTCACACGTCCAGCCGTAAAATAGATTCTTTTATGCCCAGCAGACTCGCCAAATGAAGAAACATAAAGTGCAACCTTTAGTGTTATTTTTAGTTAATTATTTCAAGTAATCTTTTTGAACTTATTATAATTTATTTGTTATTTAAACAGTGAAGGAAATTAAGAACTGATCTTGATTATATTGAGTTAATTTAGCATTTGGAACAATTTTAATCTCGAAATTAGTTTTTCTTTGTCAAGTTGTTGAAAGGTAACAAAGTTCTTATTTAATTTTGTTGTTTCCACAATTATTTTTGTTATTTAATTTATATCTTTTTGAATACGTCTAATACGAAGCATTAAAGTGGGCGGTATGTCGGAAAACGACACTTAAATCTATTTAATTTAATCATTTTAAACTTAATTTACATTTTGAATCTTTCGCGCTTCCAGGTAACTGACGATGGCGCTGCGACGCCGCATGCTCAATGTAAAGATATACTCTATTCTCTGATGTATAATGTATTATAGTCTAACCTATAACTCTGCGGTATGGTCAGTTCACCTCTGGTCGTCGCGTAGGTAACACTGATCGCCATGTGCCACGAGTGCTCAATAAATCCTGTTTATCCTGTTAATCCATCAGCTTCGTTGGCTAATCTTCCTACACATGTCATAATTCAGATATATAAAGCCATGACGATCACGGGATGAGTCAGTTTATTGTATCAGTCAATTGAAGATATAAGTCGAAAGTAGTTGAAACGCGATAGTCAAAGTGACAAGATGTGACAGTTGTACTACAACAGAAAGCCGTGTTTGAGTGTTTGAAAATAAACTATTGGAATCAATCTGCGACCTTTTGAGTGAACTCACCCCGCAACGTTTAGCACAGGGTTAAACGTTACAACTGCTGTCAGAAGTTGGATCATCACATTTTGCTGTGAATATATGGTGAATACCAGATCGAAAGATAAAGACGAAATGGAAAATTTTGCAGAAATAATGAAGTACCTAGAAATTCAAAAAGAAGAACAAGATAGAATTAGACAACAAGAAAAAGAATAACGAGAAAGAATTAGACAGGAATATCAAACAAAAATGAATCAATTCCTAGAAAATCAAGAAAAGAGTAGACAAGAACAAGAAACAAAAATAAGTAAAATTTTAAAAACCAAGAAAGGAGCAGAGAAGAACATGAAAGAATTAGGCAGGAAGAACAAACAAAAATAAGACAAATCCTAGAAGAACAAGCAAGAGTGAGACAAGAAGATAAACAGGAAGTTGACCAGAAATTAGAGAAAGTTGATCAAAAATTAGGGAAAGTTCAAGTTGAGCAGAAATTATAAAAAGTTCAAAAAAGTTTTGATCAAAAATTTCAATTAATAGAGGAAACGATGTTACAAATGAAACCTGAAATGCCTTCGAGAAGATCGTTCAATGAAATTCAAAATGATTTAGTTAATCCAGTTAAAATTGAAGCCCCAAAATTCGATGGTAAATGGTCTTGGTCTACATATAAAAATAAATTTTATGCTGCTGCTTTGGCTAGTGGTTGGTCAGATGAAGAGAAAGCCACTGCAATAATCCTGGCTCTACGTGGTGATGCCTTGGAAATCTTAAATACTCTAGCGGGCGGCGAACATTCGTATGAGATTTTAGTGGATCAACTTGAAATGCGTTACGGTGACCAACATCTACAACAAATTTACTAAGTACAGTTAAAGAATAAACAACAGTGGTCTGGAGAAACACTGCAATAATATGGAATTGATGTTTCCCGGCTCGTTAGACTGGTATATCCTACAGCACCAATATACTTTTTGATAGTTTAACAGTGCAAACATTCATTGATGTTATAAAAGATATTGAAATGCAACAGGCTCTACGGTTGAGTAATCCTACCAGAATTGAAGAAGTCCTTGCACGGGCACTTGAATACGAAGCTGCTAAACAGGCGTCCAGAAGTCATCTCAGACTGTGACAGACACGATGGGTCAGTTCAATCCAAGATAAGTTGTATGGAAAAGGCAACTCCATTAAACAAGTTATTAAAATGTTACAAAAACTGGATGGACAAACAAATTAACAAAGAATTCAGACTCTGTGTTGGAATTGTGGACAAGAAGGACATATAAAGAAGAATTGTCCACAACTTCAAAGTTGCAATGTACAGGAAAACGTTAAAAAAAGTTAGCCAATTTTGCGGGGCGACGACTGGCTTAATCAAACCAAGCCCCAACATCATTAAAAATCTAAATTTCCCGACTAAGTCATGAAGTATCCAGATTGGTTGTGAAAGGAAGAATATGCGGTCGGGATTGTAATATTGTTATTGATACTGGTTCATGTTCTCCATTGTGCGAGCTGATGATATTCCTGCTTGCAAAATTGACCATCCCAATAGAAGTTACATACTTGAAACTGCAAATGGAGTGACAATACCCGTCATAGGTACTCACGAAGCAGATATTCAGCTGGGAAAATCCAAATTCAGACATAAAGTATTTGTTGCCGAGATTTTGGACGAAGTTTTATTTGGGCTTGACATCATGAATAAATTTGGCTTCAACCTGAACCTCCAAGACCGAATACTCAAAATCAGTGAAGAAGAGTTATTCATGTCAACACCTGAATCTAGAATAAGAAAAATTAAGGTAAACAGAACCATTACGATACCTGGATGGTCTGACAATCTCATCCATGTTAAAATAGAAGGTTCTAAGTGCAAGGAGGCACTGGTATTGGAAAGTAACACAGAATGTCTGCCAAAGGAAATGATTTTAGAAAACGCATTAATAAATCCATCAAGTGAGAATCCAATTAAGGTTAGAGTCTTAAATCTGTTCGAAGAACCTATAGTTTTAACGAAAAGTGAAGTAATTGCCTGTACGGAACCTATAGTATCTGTCAAAATCTCAAGCCGTCAAGGGAAAACCTTGTACCAGAAAGGAAGAGAGCTGAAAGAGAAAATCATTTCTCAACTTCCTAACCACCAGAAGGCGAAATTTGATGATTTATGGGAGAAATACAAAGAACTATTTTCTTTTGTGGAAACAGTTCTAGGACGAACTAATATGGTACAACATCACATTAACACAGGCAACCAACAACCAATAAAACAAATTCCAAGAAGAGTACCATTAGCGAAACAGAATAAAATGGAAATACTTATAGATAACATGAGGAAACAAAAGGTAATTGAACCTTCGGACAGTCCTTGGTTGTCACCGGTTGTCTTAGTCACAAAGAAAGATAGCTCGACTAGGTTTTGTGTTGATTATAGAAAATTATATGAAATCACAAAAAAATACAGTTATCCTCTTCCCAGAATAGACGATACACTGGATTAGCTGTCAGAAGCGAAATGGTTCTCTACATTGGACTTGAAAAGTGGATATTGGCAAGTCGAAATGCATCCTGAGGATAAAGAAAAGACAGCATTTTCAGCCAACACCGGTCTATGGCAAATCACCGTAATGCCATTCGGATTGTGCAACGCCCCCAGCGACTTTTGAGAGATTGATGTAAAGAGTGATACGTGGACTCATTGGAAAGAAATATTTAGTATACCTTGATGATGTAATCGTTTTCAGCGAAACATTTGAGGAACACTTGAAAACTCTAGAAGAGGTATTTCAACGATTCTCACAAGCAAATATTAAACTTAATCCCAAGAAATGTGCTTTCCTAAGAACTGAGGTGAAGTATTTGGGACCCATAATATCTGCAAAAGGTGTAAGAGCAGATCTGGAAAAGAAAGAGGTGGTTCGTAATTGGCCTGTACTAAGGAACAAAACAGAACTACGAAGTTTCTTAGGCCTGTGTTCATATTACAGACGGTTCGTAAAGAATTTGGCTAGTATTGCCCGTCCATTGCATCAACTAACTGAGAAAGAAAGATCTTACAATTGGACTGCAGAATGTCAGGATGCTTTCGAATATCTGAAAGGTGCTTTGAGCTGTTCTATTGTTCTGGCTTATCCCCAGAGATAAGGAGAATTTATCCTAAATACTGATGCCAGTAAAACAAGAATTGGGACAATTTATCCCAAAGAATAGGAGTGGAATATGTACTAGCATATTACAGTAAGAGTTTATCAAAGGCTGAACAAAATTACTGTGTGACGCGGCAGGAGTTACTAGCTGTAGTCAAGGCAATAAGACATTTCCACAAATATTCATACGGTCAGACATTTGTTTTACGGACGGATCAAGCATCACTTGGATGGCTGTTCCAGTTTAAGAGACCAGCGCGCCAGGTCCAACAACTTCAAGAATATGACTTCAAAATTGAACATCGTCCTGGTATTAACCACAGAAACGCTGATCCACTGTCAAGACGGCCTTGTGCAGAAGACTGTAAGAACTGTTCAAGACTTGAAAACAATATGAAAACTTTGATAAATGGCGACCCAAACTGGAGTTCGGAAGTACTCAAACAAGACCAACTGGATGATAATGATATTGGACCAGTTATGCCGTGGAAAATGGATGGAGCAAGACCTACTTGGTAGAAGATATTAGACTTGTCTCTTGTGATAAATGAATACTGGTCACTTTGAGAATCTTTAATAATTGATGATGAAGTTTTGAAAATAAAATGGTAACACTGTTCATTTGCAAATAATTCTTCCACGGAAAAGAATTACTCACTACAAGAGATTCATTGTGGAGCAAGTTGTGGCCATTTAGGTATCAATAAAA
This sequence comes from Crioceris asparagi, assembly GCA_958507055.1. NCBI lineage: Eukaryota > Metazoa > Arthropoda > Insecta > Coleoptera > Chrysomelidae > Crioceris > Crioceris asparagi. Next base: position 62,275,748 of record OY293827.1, read on the forward strand.
CTTTATCGAAGATCGGAGAGAGATTCTATTGGTTAGGAGGTCGTGCTGACGTAGAGGACTGGTGTCGGCGATGCGATACCTGCTTTTCCAGTAAAGACCCAAATACCATAGAGTGCAGCAGTAAAATGTGGGTGACCCATTTGAGCGAATAGCTATCGATATTACGGGGCCATTTCCAATAAGCAGATCTGGAAATAAATATATCGTGGTCATCATGGATTATTTCAGTAAATGGCCAGAAGTAGTCGCAATTCTAAATCAGGAAGCAAAAACAGTGGCCGATGCCCTCATTGAAAATTTGATAATTCAGTTTGGTGTGTCGTTAGAGACCAAGGTCGAAATTTTGAGTCAGAAATCCTTCAGTGTGTGTAACTCGAAGAACTCCACTGCATCCACAATCCGATGGAATAGTAGAGAGATTTAACGGAACACAAAAAAAATATTTGAGGTCAGCAATCAACGAACACCAAACAAACTGGGATAAGTGTATTCCGCTCTTCCTACTGGCCTATAGATCTTCCACTCATGAATCGATCAAAGAATCCCCAGCTGTTATTGTCCTTGGTAAAAATCTCAAACTTCCGTCTGACATCTGGTTTGGTTCACCAAGCGAACCTCCCACATCTGTAAATGCCTACATTCAGAGTTTGAGGCGAAAACTTGAGGAAATACACAATCTTGTTAGAAAACAGTTGAAGATTTCTAGTGATCGAATGAAGGCCCGATATGATATTCGTGCAGAAACGGTATTATTTAAAACTGGTTGATAGATTTATTCTCGTTCCTTCCAGAAATTATATGTGATGTACACGTTGTCACATTATTGTCAGTTTGACAAGCTTCTGGAAGCTTTTTATGAGCGTCTATATAATCATAGAGCATTCTCGATGAATGTCATGTCATAATTCAGATATATAAAGCCATGACGATCACGGGACGAGTCAGTTTATTGTATCACTCAATTGGAGACATAAGTCGAAAGTAGTTGAAACGCGATAGTCAAAGTGATAAGTTGTGACAGTTGTACTACAACAGAAGGCCGTGTACAAAGTGTTTGAAAATAAACCATTGGAAACAATCCGCGAAATTTGAGTCTTACGCAAGTGAACTTACCTCACAACTTTTAGCACAGGGTTAAACGTTACAATAATACCAAAAACAAAACAACTGGTTTTACCTCATATAAACTGATTTTCGGTCATACGTCTAGTAGACCACCTGAATCTCTGTATAATGAGAAGGCCCTTATTACTAAATACATACGTGATTTGAACAACAGAATGCAAAATTATTATAAAATTGCACGAGCAAAAGCAGCAAATCAGAAAGAAAAAGCAAAAATTAGATATGATAAAAATATTTCAGGAAAGCTTCCAGAATATAAATTAGGAGATAAAGTTCATCTTAAAGAATCTCAAATTAAAGATAAAATTCAAAATTTGTTTAATGGTCCTTTTGAATTGTGCAGTTATTTGATAATTCTGAAACAGTTTTAAATCCACAAACTAATCAAAATTAATTTCGATAGACTGTAACCCTACTATGAGTAGTTTCTTTGGTTTCAGTTTCTTCGTGGTGATAAATATTATATCAGCTCTGTACGCCCTTACTCCTGTTATTAACACGAATCTTTTTCCATGAAGAATGTACTATCAAAATTACGAACGAAAAATAGACACTTTTAATATACAAAGATCTGGGCCCAATTAAGAAAGCAATGGAAAACAATGATAAAATACTTATAGACATTTTTTCTAGCTTTTAAGTCAGAAGCTCAAACACACATAAATCTATTATCACAAATTTCAAATTCAATAGGTCAAAAATATAAAGAGATTATAGGAGAAAATAAATCTTATAACTCCAGGGCAAAGCGAGCTACATTTAATGGAATCGGAACTGTTTGAAAAACTACTACTGGTAATTTAGATGCATCAGATGGAGAGTATTATAATGATTGTATTAACAAATTATCTCATGATGAATTTGAGTTGGAAAATCTTCTTAAAAAACAAATTTTTGGTACAAGTTCTGTTATTAAAAATTTTAATAATACTATTCAAAAATTACAAAATGATCAGAAAACTTTTAATGATGATATAAAAGAAATTCAAAATACTTTGATGAATATTGCGGATGATGCCGCATTCTATGAAGCACAAATAAGGATATTGAATATATGTGAATCACTAATGGAAAGCTATATTTTCTGAGAAGATTATCTTAATACAATTCTAAATTCTATCACTTTTGCTCGAATAAGATTATTACATAGCTCAATAATAGCACCTTCAAATTTAATCAATTCATTACAAGATATAGCAAAATCTCTTGTAAGAAATAATTTAGCGTTACAACCGTATACATCAAATATAGCTGATTATCTCAATATTATTGAATTAGAAGCATATCAATCAGAAAGTAAAATAATATTTGTTCCCAAATTTCCTCTCATTGATCCAGAAGCTTATATGTTATATCAACTTTATCCGATACAAATTTTAGATGATCGAACAGGTCTAGCATATTTTACCAACTACATAAAAATATATTGCGCGGGATGATGGTTCTCTGCTGTATTTGTCATTGCGAAACTTGGATAATTGCAAGACTCTTGAAAGAAGCATAAAAATCTGTTCGGATCTCCTCCCATATCCAATTGACAACGATGCAATTTGTGAAGCACAACTACTCAGAAGATTAACTCAGATGCCCAAGACATGTCAAACATCTCTTCTTTTTCTTGAGTATTATAATCTCTACCAAACTGATTTAAATCTATGGTTAATCACTGTTTCGGACCCTCTGCCAGTCACAGTTAAATGTGGAAATAGAGAAATTAAATCAGAAATTACTAAAACTAATAGTTTGCTGAAATTACAACCCGAATGTAGTGCCTTTATTGAAAGTACAAATGTTCATGCCCAATATCCAATTGACACATATAAGGAAATTACGTATTGAAGTCATCCAGTCACAATTCCATTTGACTGTTGAAAGGATATTCCCGAAAAAATGCAAATTCCAGAACTAGAACTTCTTAAGTTGAACAAAATTGATTCCGAAGATTTGAACATTGCACAACACAAACTAAATCATTATTCAGAAAAATTTGAAAAAATGATGAAACAATCTCCGATTAGTAAATATACACATTGGTTTACCATTTGAACCATTGTAATAATAATTTTATTCCTAATACTTTATGTGACCTGTAAATGTAGAAGAAAGCATCATCGAAATGGAATAGCTTTAACCAACGATTACCCACCATCACCACCAGGACCAGGTCCCAGTCCAGCAAAGTATTAGAAGAATTCTTCCTAAAAGAAGAGCAAGTATCCATGTCGGAGAACCCATAGAAGAAAACATCGAATTAAATTGAAATAAATCATTAACTTAAAAGTTGTTGCAAACTCCACCAACTTTTCTTAAATGGGGGAGTTGTTATATGAAGTTATAACTGCAATATTATTCAAAGTCATATAATAGTAACAAAGTAATATTTTTCAATATTGTATTTCATAACGTTATATTTCATCATATAATATTACATCTGCAAGACGCAGTTTTAATAAGATAACAGAAGCGATAAGGTTGTTTACGAGCCTGAGATGCGCACCAGTAGTCAGCAAGTTACCATAAAGACCTATTGTTATTATTTACGTTCTTTTTATATTTTTTGATGATTAAATATTTTGGATTGCATAAATACTTGATCTCCAGCTAACGACACCAATCGTGAGTCTGGATTCATACAGCCAATTAAAGTTATGTTTGTATTATTATATTATATTTTTGATTTAATAAATATTGTTTTTAAAAAGTTATATTAAAGTTGCGTGATATAACATGTATATTAAACAGAGAATAAAGTAAATATTTTCAGAAGGTTGGTGACTTAATGCTAAAAACATTTGTCATCTTTTCGATGTACGTTGTTGATAAATCAAGATGGTAGAAGGCTGCTAATATAGTCTGAAAAGTATAAAACACATAACGCAAGAATTAGAAATATTTTGAAATTTGTGTCAGAAGATAAAGTCATAATTTATTTAGTGTTAAGTGTATGAGTGTTTTTTTAAGGGTTGGATACCTGATGTCCGGTTAAATTTAAAGATATGAAAAAAAACTTTAATAAACATTTTTGTCTGAGATGGATTGTCAACGACTACAGCTATGATATGACGTCATCGCTGTTCTCTCAAATGGATTACCCTGTATATTTTGGGTATCATCCCACTTTCTCAATAACTCAAATAATATCGAGTATGCTGGGTATGCTACTTGCGATTCTTTCAATATTATTTTTTTGTCGATATGAAAGTGCTCAAATTATCGTAAAAATAAGATGATTTAAATATTTTTTGTAAGCTTCCATCTAAGGAATCTAATTCTATCCTCTCTATCCTTAGTGCCTAAATTATTTCGCATGGTACCATTTCTCAGCTGCTCTCTATGGAATCATCCAAATCGGAAAACCTTTTGTGAAATCGGTCAGATATTTAAGCTATGAGTCCTCAACACAGCTCTGTGAAGCTAGAAGCGCCAATTGAGGAAGTTGATTTTCGAATATACCAGAATAATGTGGTAATTAGATGCCAAATTCAACAACTGGATGCTATTGCATCATAACCGATTTGATATATATGCAGTATAGTGCAAACTTTGCGTGATTTTTTCGTTATCTCATTAGCACCTTATTCTGAATTTGGCTCGCAATGAGCTCTCAATTATTCCACTCTGGATCTCAACATTTATATTTTTTTGAACTTCTGACTACCACTGATTCATCTATCTATCAATTTTTCTTATTCAGTTGAAAGACTATACCAAGATCTAATTAATAAGCACTAACTTAAATAGCTCCTAATAATTTCCCATTTGGTGGCGCTAGATCTATAGAGCTGCTCGACCAGCCACTCCAATAATAAATTTCTTCAATATTTATTTAAAATTTAATGTTATACTTATTACAAGCTTATTTAATTTTATGATATTATCCAATACCTATAAGTGATCGTAGTTTTTCAAAGTGCACAACTCTGATAATTTGGACAATCAAGAAATGTTAGGTAGAAATACAAACGTTTCCGTTATTTTTTTAAATTCTTGTCTGGAAATAATTTTTTGTTGTAGAGATAAAATCGTATATTGAATGAATCTGACAGAACAAACAGCTAAGAGTACTCTCGACCAAGTCAGCTTTTAAACTTTAAACAGAAAAAACAAAATCAAAACCCATTCATTCGTTTGAGTTCTACGATTCCTCATACAGTGTGGATTATGCAAATGGAATAAGCCCATTATATTAATTATTGTGCATATTTATTAGAAATCTTGAGACCTGTCGATTTTTATTCTCAAGCGCACATCGTATCGAATATTACGTCTTTTGTGACGTCATCACTTTTTGATAAATGACTTTATCGTTATATTTGAAAATAGAATACCCTAAAGAAAATATTTTGGTACTACACAGGAAATTTCAAAAATATATCATACTTATGTTGATTAATTAACAGTTTTGTTGATATAATCATTTTAAACACAATAATTACACAACCTTTAGAATTATTTATTTCAAATACTTGAGGAAAGCATATAGCCTTAAAAACAATCAGACAGGCAAATTTTCTAATGCTTTTAATGAACACACTCTAATTTTTGGCTGTTTAGTATTAGTTACTTCTGTGATATGTGAGCATCTTAAGAAACACTGATTTTAAAACGATTAGGTGTATCTTCAAAACTGTTAATACTCGACCATAAGCTTGATATATTTTTAAAACTGTTTTTAACTGTAGAATGCAGAAATATAAAGGGTATTTTATTTTCTTCTTGGTATACAATTCGGTTGTAAGATTGCTTTTTTATTATATTTTTATAGCTGTTTGCCCGTTTTGCATAGTAAACGTACTCCGGAGCATTACGAATATCACGCATATCAGCAAAAAATGGCCATCAAAAGGCCCCGCATAGTCGATGTGAACTCTCTCCCAGTTTTCATCAGGTTGATCCCAGGGATGAATTGGCGCTCTCTCTGGATTATGACGAACTTTGGCACAGGGCTCACAGCTCTTCCCAAGACGCTCAATGTCTTTGTCCAATCCTTCCCAGTAAACGTATCTCCTGGCTGCTTCATCTTTGTGATTCCTAAATGCGATGCATGAAGCTCTTGCAGAATTGGCACTTTGGAATCACTACTCGATCGAAACGAAATAGCATGTTACCAAAGATAGTGTACGAGCTATCATTGCGGCTTGTCTTGAGCTCCTGTAGTAATTCTTGTAATTTTTGGTCTTTCGCAGTCTCCTCGGCAACTGTTGCTGGGGTCATAGACAAACTGGATATCTGAAGCAAGGTTTCCGCATATAGAGCCTTGACTTCTTGGTCAACTAAAATCTCAGATGACTCACTAGTTGCGGAGACTGGTGCACGTGACACACAGTCGACGTTCTCGTTTTCTTTTCCCTTTTTGCATCGAACAGTGTAGTCGAGCCCACTGAGGAAAGATGCATACCTCAGAAAACGCGAAGATGTCATCTGCGGCAGTGCACAGTCTGGATAAAAAAATCCTTGAAAGCAGCTCATTGTCTGTGACGAGAACGAATCTTTTACCGAATAGGTAGTTGGAAAAGTGCGTTGCTGCGTACACTATAGCCAGAGCTTCTCTGTCAAGCTGGCTGTAGTTTGATTCAGCGTGCGTCAAAGCTCGTTTGGCGTAGGCAATTGGATGTTCATGACCATCAATTTCGTGACTAAGTACAGTAGCTATCCCTACTGGTGAGGCCTTAGCAGCTGCAGACCAAAAGAATCGTTCACACGTCCTAGTAAACGTCCTAGTGGGTAGGACTTTGAAGAGAAATCCGATATGAATTTGGCATAATATGTGACTAGGCCAAGGAATCTTCTCAATTCATCCACATTCTTCACTGTCGGCATCAGAGAAACTGCTTGAACCATAGCTGGGCACTTTTGAATCTGATTGTGTGACACTACATGACCTAGGTAGTTTATGCTTTCCTTAAAGAATGAACATTTAGCACGATTGAGGTGAAGATCATTTTCTTTGAGACGTTCCAAACATGCAATGATATTTCTGGTGCATTCTTCTAAATCTGAGCCATAACAGATAATGTCATCAAAATATGCATCAACTTTTGATAGACCGTTCAGCAATTGACCAAGGGTGAGTTTAAATTCTACTGGAGCGGTCTTAATCCCGAAGCTGAGTCGATTCATCTTAAACGTTCCCTTATGCGTTGAGATCATTTGAATCTTGCTCCCTTCTTAATCGAAACGCAAATGCAAATACGCTTTATACAAGTCCAATTTGAAAAAGTACTTGGAACCTCTGAGACTATGCAGAACCTCATCTATTTTGCGGATAGGGTGATTTGATGAAACGAGTCTGGAGTTCACCCCACACTTATAATCCACGCATAGTCTTACACCACCATCGGGCATTGCTATAACAACGAGAGGCGATCCCCAATCACTTGATGTACCGGGACTGAACACTCCTTGAGACTCTAGTGTGACTATCTCTCTCTCGACTCGCTCTCGCAATGTATAGGGAACATCGCGTTCACGGGTGAAAACTGGTTTCACACCTTCTCTGAGCTGAAGCTTAACTTCGACATTCGGATGTTGTGAAAGTAGTGCTAAGAGTCGATGATGAACGTTGAAACTGATGGAGACAGCATTTTCTCGAAGTGACTTTTCAAAGTTTTGAAGTCGATTTCCTTGATAGGATTATCTGGTTCTAGAAATTCCGCCAGACTATTATAGTGATCTTTTCCAATCGAAGAACGCAAGAGTTGAGCCTTTCTTGTATCATCACTGATATTCTTAAGATCACAATAATTATCAAAACGCTCCATGTAAGAAGAGAACTTATCATTATTGGCGTCATAGTTTTCAAAAGGTATTACTACTTGCGTTGCTGGTGCAGTTTGTTGACTTCCAAGAGTGGATGTCAAAACTGACATGAACTTTTCAAATTGTTCTGAATCCATTGTCTCCAATTTGTGATTTTCGAAATTACTACAATTTAGATCGTGAGACCTAAATCAAAATCAGGAATATAACGACTTGTACCTGGAAGGGTTCAGCATTCAAATTTCACGATGTTTTGCATTTTTTATCTTGTCGCCAACTTGTTGTGAACAGGGGCTGAGCAATGAGACACAGTTTTCTAATAATAAGAACAAATATATACAGGCTTCCCCATTTTTTAGTTAACAAAACAAACTTTTTATTTTACTATATTACAGCTAACTCTTTGGGATTTATAATAACTTATAAATATTTGGCTGATTTAATTCTTTAACTGTTAAAAATCACGTCTTCTAAATGACTTCCACCAACTTCAACACATTTGTCAATATTAGATAAAAAGTGTATCATTACACGGCGTAGCAAAACTTCGTCTATTCCTTCAACTCCTTCACGAATTTTGACTTTCAGTTCCTCGATTGTACCTGGACGTCTCGCAAACACTTTGGCTTTTAAATATCCCCACAGGAAAAAATCGGGTGCCGTTAAGTCGGGGGACCTCGAAGGACAAGGGAAATCTCCGAATCGAGAAATGAGTCGGCCATTAAACTTTTCTCGCAGGACCCACATTGAGTTTCTAGCAGTATGAGCTGTTACCCCATCTTGTTGGAATAGTAAGGCATTGTTTAGTAATCCTCGTCTAATTAATTCTGGAATAAGAAATGTCTCTAGCATATTAACGAAGCGCTCGGATGTTACTTTTACAGCGCGGTTATTTTCATCCTCAAAAAATAAGGGCCAATAATAACAAAAGATCCTACTCCCCACCACACAACATATTTTGGATTTTGGAGATTCTCTTTAAATAATTCACGAGGATTTTCATTTGACCAGTATCTAAAATTCTGCTTATTGACCATGCCGTTCAAATAAAAATTTGCTTCGTCGGTCATTATGAGACTGAATTGCTCTTTGATGTAAATCCAAAAATTTTTGACAAAATGCTAACCTTGCTTCTTTATCTTGATTGATAAGCTACTCTGCCATTTGGTATTTAAAGGGATGATATTTTAATTCCCTTTGAATAATTCTATCTAAGCTTACCTTCGATATTCCTAGGATAACGGTTTGTCGATTAGCAGACCTTTTAGGACTTCTCGTAAACGCAATTCTAACTCGTTCAATACTTTCTGGTGTACGAACTGTTGTTCGACGTCCACACTTCTTCAAATTTTGTACAGAACCATTTTCACGCAAATGACGAACCAATAACTTAACAAATTTACGATTTGGCGCGTGACCCCTATGGTTGTTATTAAACTGACGCCGAAATGCACGCCTAGCTTCTTCTATCGAATTGCTTCTTATGTAAGTTTCTACACAAAACACAGGTTGTTGGATAGAGTAATCCATGAAAGTTCAAATTGATGCTGAGATAATGTCTCAAAGCAAATAAATTAAATAATTATTGATGGAAACTAACAATTTTCTCGTAGAAAAATGACGTTCCACGAAATTATTAATTTAAAATTTATTTGTGACAGGCGCCTACTTGATTAATAATTTACTTAAATCCCAAAGAATACAGAAGATAATCCCATAGAGAACAACCTACTTAGTTATCTCGTAGGAAATTTATTATTAATATAAAATGGGTAGTCTATTATGGGGAACCTTGTATTATTACAAAAGAACAGAAGTTAATCTGAGACTTGATGATCTGACATGTATAACTTGGTTGTTGAATGTCAACTATTGACATCTATCGAATACAGGGTAACGTGAGGGACCATACTGTTACTTTTATTTGTTCTTCACAATAGTATTAGCGAATTTTCATGACTAATATTACACTCAAAAATGTGAAATAAATATTTTTTACAAAAAAATTGGTCCGACTTTATCACTTGTTGCACTGAAAAATACAAAATAATATTAATTCTATTGGTGTTAGTAATTTTTAAGTTGTGCCTTTGTGTTGTTGTAGACACCAATTTTCTAGATTGATTCATTTTAATTTTATTGAAAAGTTTTTCGTTTTTTAGTGTTTCTATACTCATAAAGTTGATATATAGTTGGGTTGGAAGTTGAAAGATTGGATTTGTTCAATTTTAGTCTTGGTAAGTTTGATTTGCGATTCATTGTCAGTAATAAGTAGGTTTGCCAAAAATACATAAAGAAAATAGTAGACCTATTGTATCTTGCGTCCAATTTCCTTCCGAAAAATTATATAAATTCTTAGCAAAGATCCTAAGCAATATTACGTGTAAACACGAATATTACATCAAAGACTCGTTTCATTTTAAATTACAGATAAAAGAAATAAAAATAGCAACGAACCACATACTTATATCACTAGATGATGTATCACTATACACCTATATCCCATTAAAACAAGCACAAGACATAATCACAAAAAAAAAGTATACCACACTACCACTTAATGAATTTCAAAAAGCAATTGACTATACCCACTTCCACATATTCTCAATGCAAAGATAAATTCTATAAACAAATTGAAGGTTGCGCGATGGGAGCAGTAATTTCTAGTGTTGTTGCACAACTTGTCCTCGAAGAACTTAAAACTTGCATACCTAATACCCAAATTATATTTCAAAATAACACTTTATCGCAAATATGTCGATGACTGCATATTAATAATTCCAAAGGAAAAATCAAACCCAAATTAAATTTAAAATTAACACTTCATCGCAAATATGTCGATGACTGCAAATTAATAATTCCAAAGGAAAAATCAAACTATACCTATCAAGGAAATGTTTAACTCATTTGATCCTAAACTAAAATTCAAAATTTAATTAGAAAATAATAACAAAATCAATTTCTTTGATATGACTATACATAGAATAAATGAAACACTAAAAACAAGTTGGTACACAAAAGAAACGAGGTCTGGTAGATATCCTAATTATAGATCTCATCAGCCGTTCTCCCAAAAAAAATCTGCTATTATCGGACTTGCAGACCGTGCGATTTCACTCTCGGACCCGGAACTCCGATATCTAGCTATTGAAAAGGCAAAGAAAGCGTTAACAAATAATAACTATCCCTCAGCCATTATAGATAGAATTTTCAAGAGCCGAATTCATAAGTTTTACAACCTGTCAAAAGAAACAAACACAAATCTTCCGGAATCTCTTTGACTACCGTATATTAAAAGACTTTCGGAAAAAATCTCAAATATTACGCGGCCATAAAATATTCAGATATGGACACAAAGAATATAATCCCTAAACAGAGAATGATTAAGAAACTCATCTTAAAATACAATTTTCTTTGGAATTATATTAAAAAATAGTTGCAATTGAAAATAATTGAGTTTTTAACATTTTTATAATTCAACGTTTGAAAATCATTTGCGCCTATAGGGAACAACATGGGACAAATTTGGCTTTCTAGATTTGAATAGTCAGTAAGATACCATTTTTTTTAACTATTACGACGCTTTTTTACGAAAAAATTACATGTCAAAAAATGTTAAATACCGGTTATTATAACTCAAGTGGATTCAACTCAGAATTCGAAACCCAGTCAAACCATGTGGGTATATAAATTTCTATTTGAAATAAGAAAGTTGGTACCGACTTTAGTATGTCTATTCTGTTCGCCTTCGCCATCTTACAAAAAACGACCACCAATAAATCAAAAAAGTTATCTTTTTTTATCTACTAAAACGAAATTTTTTTCAGAAAAACTAACATATGTCAAAAACTGTAATAGATGAGTAATTAAAAATGAGGTTAATTAGGCTCAGAATAAGAATGCCAATCAAAACAGGTATACGGAAAAATGTAGGTTTATATTTGAAATAAGAAAGTTAGTATCGACTTTTGGCACAGCCTGTATAGATACAGTACTAATCTATACTACTACTATATACTAATATTATAGGTAGAACATCTTGATAGAACATTTCCGCACTATAAATTTCAAGTCTTAAATGCTATCTACTGCAAATTGAAAATTTTCTAATTCACGTTACGACCGAATTCGGCCACTGACCCAAATACATATTCAGAACGCGACTTGGACATGAGTACCCACGTCACGTTCTTGTTATTTCTATTCTGTCTGCATACGAATACGAATATATATATATATATATATATATATATATATATATATATATATATATATATATATATATATATATATATATATATATATATAGAAGCGGCTGTGGCGGCAGCTCAAGCGGTGACAACGACGCAGGCAACGCCGCCCAGCATTGGCAATGGTGTACCAGTGGTGGCATCAGTGGCGGGGTCGTCAAGTGGCCGAGCATCGACAGAGGCGTCTGTGGTACCTTTAAGCTGGAGTGAGGCGACGTCTGGGACAGGCGCTAAGAGGCAAAATCCCGATCTTTGGGTGGCGCTTGAAATGTTGGATTCCTTCAACCCCCACAACCGGAATGTCAACATCCATCGTTGGCTGGCAATGGTCGATCGGCTGGAGGCTGTTCATGGGTGGACAGAGGTGGAGAAGACCTTCTTCATCCAGGCAAAACTGGCGGGCTCAGCTAAGATGTGGTTTGGGCGGCTGGATAATTACTCTCTTTCAGGGAGCGAGTCGAAAGAGGCTTTAAAGAAGGCGTTCCCGAGGCAGCATGTCTACGGCGAAATGGTCGAGAAGATAGCGGAGAGACCTGCCCAGGCGAGACCATGACGCAATACTACCATGCGAAGTTGGCGATGCTGAGGCGGTGTGATATCACAGGCGAGCGTGCCGTCTCCTTTATCATCCGAGGGTTGCCAGAGGATTTAAGGGCGAATGCTTGCGCGTGTTTGTGTAAAACTCCAGAGGCATTGTACTCCGAGTTCTTGGCGGCGTTGGGACTATCGGAGTGCAACAAAGTGCGGGTGGTAGAGGTGACAACTAACTCGAGGCGACAAAGTCTGAGGCGTTCTAGTCCTATGCAGAAGCAGCAGAAGATTGACCGTTGCTTTAACTGCCAGAAGACGGGCCACTTCAGCAGGGACTGCATCCTGCCGAGGCAAGATAGGTGCATCCGGTGTAAGGAGGTAGGGCATCAGCTGGCACAGTGCTGAAAAAAGTTCCGGACTGATGATGACGGCGAGGGTGGCAGAAGAGGCGGTGACACCAACGGCGGTGGCGTCAAAGGCGGGCGGTCTTCGGCGATGAGGGACCACCTCAAGGTGCGACTGGTAAGTCAAATCTTTGACAGGGTCTTTAAGAATTTCGCAAAGGTAGGCGGCCAAATCGTGAAGGTGTACATCGACACTGGCTGCCAGCACAATTTGACGGCGGGAGATTGTGCGAGGCGCTTGGGATTGGTAGTCGGTGGATTTTTTCGAGGGTTTTGGTGGCGGTATGGAGGCGGCCTATGACTCTACGAACTTCACCATCAGCATAGATGGTTTGGTTGTCGACATAGAGGCATTGGTGACAGAATGTGACATTTCTAATGCTGAACATATTCTAGGGCAAACGGCGATAAACACCCCAGGCGTTCTCCTTGTCGTGCGGGCGGGCGTGGCACAGTTCGTCCATGACGACGAGGAGTTCTTTCGGAATCTAGTTGTGGAACCTGAAACGGCGAGGAGGCGAATCGTTCTAAACGAGGAAGTGAATTTGCCACCTGGAGTGACACAGATGATACGAGTGGCGATACAGAGGCGGAACCAGACGAGTGGATGGCAAAGGACGTGGCGATCTTCGATGATGGTCATACTACCGTGGAGATTCCAAACGGCGTATTGGAAGGGACAAGACCGTCGGTGGCGATCAACAGCCTGGGCTGTCAACACCTGAAGTGGAAAAAGAGGCGTATATTGGCGAGAGGCAGTCTGTGTAAAGAGGCGGAGTATGTGCATCGATTACGGGCATTCATTGCGATCACGGTAAAGGATAGATATCCGTTACCTTCAATATCAGATCAACTGGATCGTTTGTCGGAAGGGCGATACTTTACGACATTAGATCTGGCGCAGGGCTATCGTCTGATGCTAGGCGATTTAAGACATCAAAAAATCTTTGCGACTTTGGATGATCTCCTTATTCGTTCGGCGCTATTAGAGGAGGTATTGTCCCTGGTCAAACGGGTGAGTTTCAAGTTAAACTTGGCGAAATGTTCCTTTTCGAAATCATCCACTGACTATTTGGGACAGGAGGTGAGTGGCGAGGGTATTAGGCCCGGTGGGAGAAAGATTGAGGCGGTCCGTTCTTTTCCCATACCTACCAACCTTCAGTTATGGCGAGTTATTTCAGGAAGTTCATTAAGAACTTTGCAATTTTGGCAATACCATTAACTTCTTTGACAGCGAAGAATGCTGAGTGGCGATAGGGCGAGCAGGAGGAAGCGGCGTTTGGCGAACTTAAACGGCGGTTGGCGGAGAGACCGATTCTCGCACTATAAAACAACAATGCGGAGACTGAGCTGCATACAGATGTGAGTAAAGTAGGTCTCGGCGGAATTTTGTTCCAAAAATGGGCGGGCTAGTTATCTCCTATTTTAGTAGGACCAGTACAGCTGCGGAGGTGAGCTACCACAACTATGACTTGGATACTTTGGCCATAGTGGAATCGATTCCGAGTTTATCTTCTAGGCGTTCATTTTAAAATGGTGACAGATTGTTCGGTGGTTAGGGTAACTCTGCTTAAGCGGGAGTTGGTACCACGCATAGCGAGGTGGTGGCTGCAAATTCAATAGTATGATATGGAGGTGTAACACAGACCTGGCGATAAGATGCAGCATGTGGATGCTTTGTGTCGTAATCCGGGCGAGGCGAATAAAGACATCCAAGTGAATCGTAAACTCAAGGGTGGGCGATTGTGGCGAAAGACGGGAGATGGCGATAAATTGTACGTACCGGCGATAGTAAAGTTCCCATTACTGAGAAGGCATCATTACGACGTCGGACACCCAGGGTTCGACATATGCTTGGAACTTTTGAGGCGACAGTACTGGTTTCCCGGAATGAAGCGGTTTGTACAAAAGTACACGGCGGCGTGTCTCAATTGTGCGTTGCGAAAGGTGCTTATGGGAAAGGTTTCTCCAATAGAGAAACGACCGATTCCATTCGATACATTGCATGTAGATCATGTTGGTCCATTCATAAGGAGTACGAACCGGAATAGTTATCTTCTTATGGTGATCGACACGTTCACGAAGTTGTGTGATTGCAAGACCCACACGCACGTTGAGTTTGGCTGAGGCGATCAAGACTTTGAGATCAGTATTTATCGAATTTGGGTACCCACGGCGACTGATAACAGATCAAGGCTTGGTGTTTACTAGCAAGGCGTTCGCTACTTAGATGGTGGAGAAGAGAGTTAAGCATGTGCAGAATGCCATTGCTACCCCAAGGGCGAATGGGCAGGTGGAAAGGCCCATACGCACTATTATAGAGTGAGAGTGAGGCGAGATGGAAAGAGAAGTTGCCGGAGATGGTATGGGGCATTAACCACACCCGCATTGTAAGCACGCAGATTTCTCCAGCTGACCTCCTGTTTTTATATCAGGCAGGCACAGTGGGGACTTAGAAGGCACTTCTCAGGCGAGACTGATAGCACCGCGGCAAAAAGCGGAGGAAAACTGGGTGAATACCTCTAAACCCATGAAGGCGAGATATGACAAGAGGCGACAGGCAGCAACGTCTGTAGGCGAACAAGGCATCAACAGCAAGGTGACGAGCAAATATGATGTTCCCTATCGGATTACGAGGAAGCTCGGAAACGATAGATACGAAGAAGGGTGTCAGGGGATATAACGTTATCAGAATGGCGCAGTTACTGTATGGGGTGAATTTGACAGTGACTCCACAGATAGTGAGGTAGAGCAATCAGACAACCAAGACCCGATAGATCTCCTAGAGGCGTGATTGAGGTGAATGAATTGTTGTGGTAAATTAATTGTTTCAGGTTGGCCGAGTGTTACGATCCTAAATTGGAGATGCAGGCGAGCTGTGGCGACATCTTTGGCGAAGGCGACTAAATCGGCTCTCTGGCAGCTATCCGGCTGAGTAGGTGCGGTCCTCTACGTTTACGGCGAATGTGACGAAGAGGAGGGGTGGTTGTTGAGGACCCACACAATAGCGACGGCGTTAGGCAAGCGATCGTCTTTGCGATGTCGTGTTTCCAAAAATGAAATCAGTGTAACAATAGTTCATTAATGAAAGAGATATAATAACTTAAAAACAAGAAAATGCTCTATACATTTATGCTTTTATTTAGTCGGGTACAGTCACTCACTGAAGCGGATCACGGTGATTTCAAGCTTGTTAGCTTTCATCAGCGCCACATAAGTGGAACCTGTATCTGAAGAAACAAAAGCAATTGGAAGATTGTCAGCTTTGTGACTCTATCTACCAGTGGGACACAATTTGCGCCACCTAGGTATTGAGAGCTTAGTTACGTTTAACGTAATGTATATAATAATTTAATGAGAGCTATAATAGTTCAATAATGAAAGAGATATATTAATATAAAAATAAGACAATGCTCTACACCTTTATGCTTTTATTTAGTCCGATACAGCTTCCACTTATGTGGCGCTGATGAAAGCTAACAAGCTTGAAATCACCATGATTAGCTTCTAGTGGATGGTCTCGGAAGGTATCGAATTCTTCAGTGCTTTTATATATCTTTTCGGGTTCTTCGTCGTCGCTACATTCGGTGAATATAAGAGTTCGATAGGGAGTTGGTTGCTCTGAAGCTTGGAATTGTAACTTGGAATTCTAATTTTAGATCTTCTGATCTTTCCAGGTTTGTACCGAATTTCGTAATCGTATTCTTCTAGCTTCAGTCCCCAGGAAGCTAGTCGGCTACCGGTGGCTTTACCAGAGAAGTGCTATGATAATGGACGATGGTCTATAACGAGGATAAATTTTCAACTGAAAAGTTAGGACCGAAAGTGTTTTACGGCCCAAATAATAGCAAGAGTTCCCGTTCGATTGTTGAGTATTTGGTTTCAGCTTTGCAAATAACTTTCCCGATTGGTCCTTATGAAAGAACAGCGCCAATCGCGAAGTTAATAGCATCAACGTTTCATCAAAGTTGAGGTAGATGAGAACTGAGGTTGTGGTTAAAGCAGTTTTTAAATTTTCAAATGATATTTTACAGTCTGAACCAAAATCGAATGGTAGATCTTTCTTTAATAAATATATAAGAGGCATAGAAATTTTGGCAAAATTCGAGATGAATCTTCGTTATATCCTGCTGAATCTTCATGTTTGCTTGTCTGAGTCTTCTGAAAACGCCTCTCAGTGTGTTTATGAGTTCGTGTATAGATGGAGAACACTCTTTGAAATGTTGATGGAGTGTTCTTGAGTCCTAAAGGCATTCTAACAAACTGAAAATGTCCGTTTTTAACCGAGATATGAATGTCTTGAGTGTCAATCTCCATTTGATGGAAACCGGACGCAAGATCGAGGGTGGTGAAGTATTGGCACTTACCAAACTGATTTAAGAAGTCGGACATATTTGGTAATGGGTATTTATAGTATACAGTTATTCAATTGTTTCCTGTAGTCAACAACTACTCTCCTCTCTTATTTTCACGAGGTGTACATTTTTTTAGGGACAACCCAGACAGGTGACGAAAAAGGGTAATTAGAGTGTCTGATTATTCCCTGATCGAACATTTCATTTATTTTACTTCCTGCTTGTGCATGTGTGGGTACCGATAATATTTCGTTTTTGTCGGTTTGTATGAATTCGTCTTAATGGTGTGCTTAATTTCGTTGTTGATCGTTATTTTGTCGCCTTCTAAGAAGAATATGTTGGAGTAGTAGATGCAAAGTTTAGGTATTAACTCTACTTCCTCTTCATTAAAATAATCGAATCGTAGTTGGTTTCTGATTTCCGGTATTCTGTTTCTAGTTTATTTTGGTTATTAATCGCAATATGTTGAATAGGCTCCAAAGTTATTTCGAAAAAGTTAATTGTCTTTGGAATTGCGTTTGGATTTAAGAATAAAGTGAGAAATTCGCCATTCTCTTTTCTGTTACTTGGGATGATAATATAGCCTCAGTATTAGAAAGAGCACACTTTAAAGTTTGTTTAAAAACTTGCTCAGTTCGGCCATCTGTTGTAAAATTATTGTGATTAATGAGATTTTTGTCGATATGTCTGTCTGTGTTTGTGGTAATGATCTAAGAAGTCTGTTTATAAAAGTCCGTCGAAATCAATAGTCAAATTACAAATGTAGACTTTGCCCGGATCTTAAAAATTGTGAGGGACAAGAGTGGATTGACTGATATTAATTTTCTGCTCATTGATTCCGTTGATGTTGACATTTTTTGTGAAACTTTGAGGAAATTTTTCACATGCATGGGTTCTGAAAATAGAAAGACCTGAGCCTGAATCAGTTAAAAATTTGAATGTCTTAGAGGCATAGGTTATGTAGCACAAATTTTTGGATTTAACAGAGAGCAGCGAATTAAAATTTAAATGAAGTTCTGTTCGGGGACTTTTCTGATGGATAGCTTGGATAATAGTTATCTTGTGACGTCTGATCTGAATATACGTTGTCATACTATGAAACTATGAAGAGAAGATATAATCAAGCGCATCTCCATCGACAACAGTCCGTGACAATACATCAGGGATAACCATAAAACGCATGTTTCAAAGAATTCTGTTACATACCAGAACTTTGTAATTTGTATGGAGCAATTCAACACAAGTGTATTTGTCTTGAGCACAGCACACGACACATTAATTATAATATATAATAATAACATATAATTTAAAACAGCTCTATAAAAATGTGTTATATAATTAGTTATTCGATTGTATTTGTTAAAAAACAAATGAATAACGGAATATTTTTGATTTTTTACATTTTAAAGATGGGTGGTACGTGGCCCTTTTCATCAAAATAACGCTGGACTTCACTAGAAGACTGAAAATTGAAAATAATATGCAGGGTGCTTCTAAATATAATGCTAATATTTAAGGAAGTTATTTTTGGATCCTTTTGAGGAAAAAACCTTATGGTTTCTTTTTTAGTTACAGGCTGCTAAGGTTTAAATGAAAATATTGGTGCATTGGTATGACCCTAAATGTCGTTTATGCATCAAAATTATTTTTTTATTTACAAACTATTTTTCATTATTGCCAGTTGCGTTCGTGCGGGATTTGCTCTGAATCATTTTAATGAGAGAAAACTGATACGCCAGAGCATTTTTTTAAAGTAAAACTTCATTCCTATCTTAGAAAATCTAGTATCGCGATTTTTTTGTTTGGAGTACGTTATTTGCAATAAAGAGTTCATTCGTTTACATCTTGCCAGACCACATAGGAGACTGAATAATTCATTTAATTAAAAAATATATATATTTACGAGAGAAGTTTTTAAACAGTTAATTTATAGAATTAAACTAATCTAAATACAACCATGGTTCAAATGGAAGGATGTGATAGAGATGGTAATTCGACATAAAAAAGGTCATAAAACATAATATGGTCTTCTCTGGTTTCGAGTAAGTTTTATTTATAATATTATTTTTAGTAATAACTTATTTTTTTGTTAAAAAAATAATATTGTAAGAAACCCAAGGACATATTTACGGTTTTTATTGAAGTAAGTTGCAAGATTGTTGGTGGTTCATTTGCAGTATATTTATACAAAATTTCATGTTTTTTTGTAAATTACAGTTTTTTCAAAAGTAGCTATACTTTTATTGCGCTCAACTAAAGCCACCAGAGTCACAAGAGATATCCATTTCTTTGTGATTATTATATTATAATGTGCTGATCAAGTAAGTATTTTTTACAATGTACCTACTCTCATCCTAAATATGAATATAAAAAAGTTATCAATAATGCATTGTAATTGCCTAAAAATTATTTTGGTCTCATGGTAATAGAAAACCCACACATTTTAAGAAATGATCGCTTACAACACCAATTTGGAATTAATTTAAATATATTAAATGGTGCAATACAGGGCTCATTTGAGATACCTGAGAGATTGAACGGCCAACAGTTTTACGATTTCTACGAAAAACATATCAACGACGATTCATGGGAAGAGGTAGACGAATCGTTTGGCCCCCGCGAATCCCGAATTTCAGTCCTCTTTACTCACGAAATACGAACAAATTAAGCAGCATTTAGAAATTAGAAACTCTATTCAACGCTGCCGGCTCTGCATTAAAGTTGGAGGGAGTCATATCAAAAATGTATTGTAAAATTTCCTGTATGTTAATATCAGTAAATTAATATTTTTTATTGTTATACCCTAACTCCAGGTTATAGGAAGATAATATTGACCAAAAATACAAATCGGCTTAAGAAACTGAAGTAACAAGATGTTGTGGGTAAAGTAATATCCAATTTTATTTAATAAAATGTGTAGTAGGTAGTTTCTAAGAAGGGGTACATTTTTGACTGTGTTGCCAGTTACACTATCATACAAAAATTGTAACTTTTTAACTATGAACTTCTCAGTAGATCGATATTCCAAATCATGATATACCGCAGGTGCGAGTTCAAATAATGAAACTAGTCATAAGTCGATATCAGTCATGTTTCTCGGGATATTTTATACGAGAACTATCTTCAAACTACAATACCTATATACACATAGAAATCATTCGACACTGAGGACGATAAAACGTGGAGATATGTCAAAATTTGAAAATAATTTCTATCATAATAAATTCCTATCAATAATTTAAAATATACTTTAAAACGAGTAGATTTTCAGCAATGACGGAACCACTCTAAACTTAAGATTAGATTGGTCCGTAGATGGAGTGGCGTTTCTAATCCTATCGCACAACGAGCTTTCAATTGCGGCTCTTCATTTAATTAGTGTTCATTATCCGGGTTTATTCTTTTATTAGACATAAGCCTAGATAGACACTCCTTCACTTATGCCAGGCCTATATTACAAATGTGCATCCTTAGCCCTGAACTACCCTGTCATTATCACCACCAGGTTCATCGTCATTTCTTCAGTTGGCGTAGTTCCCGTAACAGATTGGCCGAAGAGTTTTTTAGGATTGATTTAGTTTGTCTCTCTTCTGGAGTATCTTGCTACCATCCTTGCAACTGGTTATTTATCCACTGTTGGATGTGCCCCTTAATCTGTTAATTCCAAAGGAATATCTTTAAAAAAATAGTATTGTCGAAATTTTTGAGAGAAATTTAAACATATGAATAAACGGTATATAAACCAATCTCTTCTGACCCAGGGGTAATTAGTTCATTGCTACCTAGTTGTGCATGGAACTCGTTTCGAATATTGGCGACCATCCTCGCAATTATGATATTATTGACTGCTGCTCTAAATAGTTCTGTGGTTGTTTTTAAATACCATGTCCTTAAGCTCTTGAGACATGAGATCATTTTACTTAGGACCTTGCTTTTTTTTTCTAGAAGGACGGATTTTAGTAGTTTTATTTGATGTCATTTTCCATTCCATCATTCTTGAGATAATCGGACCCTTCAAAATAACTTCCTATACTAGGAAGTTCTTTTTTTTCTGAAAATGGATATTCGGTTTGTGAATATCTCTGACCAATCTACAACTTTGAAAAAAAAATTCAATTGGCTTACGAAATATAAACAACTGAAAAGAAGAACCAAATAAAACCCATTGGTTTTTCAGCTAGGTCAAACAACAACGCCTTAAAAAGAAACAATACTATCTAAGATACATATCTAATGAGTTTATAACTTCCAATCACATAACAGCAGAAACGATTACAGAATATATTGATAATGAATATCAAAGGAGAGAAACAAAGAATAGAATGGAAACACCAGAACTAAAAGTTCATTTGGATAATATTATAATAGAAGAAAAAAAAATTGACAATGCACTTAGAAAGCTCGACCAGATGGAATACTAGATCATTTACGAAGTATGTAGGAAGAGATGTAAAGCAACAACTAACAATCATACTAGACAATATATTGTATCATCGATAACTTCCAGATGAATGGTGAAGCAGCCTCATCATATTACTATTTATGAAAGGTGATTAGAAAAAAACCATCAAACTACAGGGCGATCAATCTACTCAACACAAAATTAAAACAAACAACGAAGATCATCAAAAACAATATTAATAAAATTATAACACTTGCGAAATGACCAACAGAGGTTCAGGTTCGGGAGGTCCTATACAGATGCATTCTTCATAATGAGGCAGATAACTGAAAAATCTTTCGAATATAACAAATCCACCAATATATGTTTTGTTGATTTGAAAAAAGCTCAGGAAAAAGCGTATAATCAGATTCAACTCGAAAACATAATACATCTACTTTAAGAGAGACAAATCCCCCATGGTATCAAGACGATTGAGAATATTTATAAAGCAAATAAGATCCAAACTAAATAATGGCATACAACAATTCGTTTAGTCCACTCCTCTTTAACATCGCCATGGATATACCTAGTACTAAAAATGATTTGAGAGTTGAAAGATTACAGAATGGGAGACAGTTAAATCTTATTCTAGGCCGACGATCCAGTGCTAGCAGCTAAGAACGAGGTTGACTTCCAAAGACAACCACTCGAATTTTATACAACTAAATCACAATGTCCTTAAGAAATAAATGATGAAATATATTAGATGTCTGTTATACAACAAAAAATGGGGCTCAAATACTTGGGTATAGAAATATCTGCATATGGAAACGGAGCTAAGAAACCAAGCCACGAAAGCAGCGAGAACAGCAGCTCAATTGAATGACACAATTTGAAGAAATAAACATATAGGAATTGAAACCTAACAGAAAGACACAACAAAACAACAGAGGTGAATGCAGAATCATTGCAAAAGGATTATTGGACAGAGAGAGGAGTGAGAATATAAGAAGACACATCACCAAAATGGCAAACGAACTCATGCTAAATGTTGCTGGTGACAAGTCAGCATAAGGTCTTAGAAGCATCGGCGGACCCAGAAATAGATGGAGCGACGACATTTTATATAAATGAAGGCAAAACAACGAGGAGAAACAGGGTCATACACTCAAAATATTTGTGGTATTCAAGGGATAATTTTTAGAAATATATTTATACGTATATGTAATGTATTATTTCGTTCTTTGTGTAGAATATTTACCTGAGTATTTTTTATTAAGAATAACATTATGAAATAAATATTTTTTACAAAAAAATGGACCGACGTTATTAGTAGTGACGAGACGAGAGATTCTCGCCTCTCGTCTCGTCGAGAGAAGGCGAGAGATAGATATTTTCTCTCGAATGAACGCTCGAGACGAGACGAGAGAAATACCCTCTCTCGTCGAGAGATTCTCGTTCTCTCGTGCAAAAATATTTGGCTTTTCGTATTGACTTATTAAGGAGTTGAGCTGATATTTATGGACTTCTTTATTTTAAAAGTAGGTATGCAAAATTTACCTTCCTTGAAAACATATACTTTGGCTTAATTTTCGTTTGCTTGAAATCAGAGAAGTTCCAAAAGTCTAATTAAATTGTACTGTTGATGCTTATTGATGCTTATAATTCTTGTTATTTAAGAATCTGTTAGGTATTTAGAGATTTTTTTTGTTTTGGAAGTTTCTTTAGAGAGTAAAATTCTGAAAATCAGATATTTTTTTAACTTCTAACTTCTTTTCACTTTTTACTAAAAATTGTCATAGGTCCTGAGAAAAAAAATGTATTTGATATAAAAGTACGAAATATTCCATGTTTTACCAGTAGCGCAGCTAGCATGGCACTCGATATGGATAGGGCCACAAGCATAAAACTGTGCACCATAGATTATGAAGGTTAGTTTGTTTCTGTGCACCTACTTAGTAAATATTTTGATGAAATATTTTATCGGACTATTTGATTTCCTGTGAACGGCATATAAAACACAATAACACAAACAAGTACAAGTAAAATATAATACAATCTTCTCTCGTCTCGTCTCGTCTAGCGGCAACACTAGTTTAGTTGGTGCACTGAAAAATAAAAAAATAATAATAATTCTATTGGTGTTGTTACTTTTAAAGGAGTCCCCTCGTGCCTGTGTGATCATAAGAAACAACACACATGTGTTTCAGAATTCATGACTCGGGACCTAGTTCCAATTCTAGTACACCTCAACACTGGGGGCATAAACCGAGACATAGTTATTGCATCTGCTTATTTTGCTGGAGACAATCCTGCAATACCTCCAGTCGAAGCTCAAGAGCTAGTGCAATACTGCAATAGCAGACATCTGCCAGTCATCATAGGCTGTGATGCCAATGCGCACAATGTTATTTGGGGAAGCACGAACAACAACCCTAGAGGTGAGTGCTTACTTGAATATCTCTTAGCTAATAATCTAGAAACCCTTAATGTGGGAACAACCCCCACTTTTGTCACGAGAGCAAGAGAAGAGGTCCTGGACGTAACAATTGCCAGCCTTACTGCCAGGAATAACATATTTGATTGGAGAGTGATGGTCTCTCCGACCATAGGATTATAGAGTTTAGGATTGCGGGGGAAGTAACCTCACTGTCTCCAACTCGTAACCCGAGAAATACAGATTGGTCTAAATATAAGACCCTTCTGAAGCAAAACTTGGAACAGATCGAAAGTAATGGGGTCAAACACGCACACTGCGATCTGGATCAAGAGGTCGAACTGGTCAGTGTGGCGATAACGGATGCATTCCAATCAGGTTGCCCACTCTCAAAAGCTCGACCAAGCAAGGAAGCACCTTGGTGGAACAAAAACCTGTCAAACCTCAGATTAGAGGTCCGTCGGCTCTTCAACAGGGCCAAAAGAGACGATAATTGGCAGGGCTACACCGAGAAGCTCACACAATACAATAAGGAGATCAGGAAGGCCAAGAGGCTTCACTTTCAAGCTTTTAGTGAAAAGATCACTTCGACTGCTACTGCAGCCAGATTGCAAAAAGTCATGGCAAAAGGGGCAATCAGCCCCTTAATGTCGCTAAAGAAGCCAGACGGGTCATACACTGAGGGAGAAGTGGAGCGATCTGCTCTACTTCTCAAAACACACTTCCCAGGAAGTGAACCCCTCAGTAGTATTGACGTAGCAATCCAAACCAAGAATCCTCGCAAGGAAGATTGGAGTATTGCTAAGAAGATATTCACAAGACAAAGGTTGGAATGGGCAGTCAACACCTTTCAACCTTATAAATCGCCGGGAGTAGATGGCATATTCCCAATACTCCTACAGAAAGGAATGGAGGAGATCCTTCCCCATCTCCTGAAGATTACAAGAAGCTGCCTAGCACGGGGCTTTATACCTAGCATATGGCAAAGAGCCAAAGTAATCTTCATACCGAAAATAGGGAAGAAAAATGGGACTGATCCCCGATCTTTCCGACCTATCTGTTTAACATCGTTTCTACTGAAAACGATGGTGAAAGTAGTGGATAACTACATAAGAACAGAGATTCTGGACAAACCACTTCATAAATGTCAGCATGCATACAGGGCGGGGCGTTCAACAGAAACCGCGCTGTATCAGCTAACTGAGGTCATTCAGAGTTCTCTGAGCAATAAAGAAATCGCAATGTGTGCCTTCCTGGACATATCTGGGGCTTTTGACAACACCACACATGTGTAAATCAGGGAGGCACTCACACGGCGAGGAGTGAACAAGACCGTTATCAAATGGATGTATGAGATGTTGAAGACGAGAATAGCTGAGGCCCAAGTAGGTGATCATACCACCTCTGTTAAAGCTACTCGTGGAACACCTCAAGGAGGAGTAATATCTCCCCTCCTATGGAGCTTAGTAGTAGACGAGTTACTCCACAAACTCACGGAGCTTGGCTTCACATGTATAGGCTATGCCGACGACATAGTCCTAATAGTCCGAGAAAAATTCGCGAACACCCTATGCGAATTATTGCAGGAGGGCCTCAGAACTATTGAGCAATGGTGCTTGTCAGTGGGGCTTAGCATAAACCCATCCAAGACCACAATTATTCCATTTACTAGGAAAAGGAAACTTCCAGCTATGAAACCTCTCACTTTGAGTGGAGATGTAATAAGCTGGAAGGCTGAAGTCAAATATCTGGGATTAACACTAGATAGCAAGCTTCTATGGAACAAGCATATTGAGGCTACTGCTAGCAAAGCAATAAAGGCCTTAATGGCGTGCAGAAATCTGACTGGTAAGACTTGGGGATGTAACCCAAAAATACTGCGATGGATGTACGTCATGATTGTAAGACCGATAATATCATATGGGTCAATAGCCTGGCATGGCAAGGCAAGTCAGAGCAATACGAGGAAAACCCTCGATAGAATACAAAGACTAGCCTGTGTCTGTATCACTGGAGCCATGAGAACTTGCCCGACCAGGGCACTAGAGATCATCACAGATCTCACACCTCTCCATCTAGTGATAGATAGATTGGCCCATGAGGCCATTCTAAGACTATCTAGGGAAGGTTCAGACATTGTGGGAATTCGGAATCAGAGAGCTTGGTCCTCTCTGTCCAAACACATCCCATCAGCAAACCTTCCCAGTGATGTAATGACAAAGAAAATTAGCATCGAGAGAACTTTCACCACGGTGCTAAGTAGCAGAGAAGATGGGGACAGGGGGCTCACAACCCAAGCTCTCAAAAAGAATACCATTAAATGGTACACTGATGGTTCTAAGACCATGACGGGGACAGGCGCTGGAGTGTTTGGGAATCACACCAAATGCTCACTTGCGCTAGGCCGCTGCCCAAGCGTCTTTCAAGCAGAATTGCTTGCAATTGAGAGATGCGTGGAGGTGAACCTTGAAAGAAACTATCAGAAATGTGACATTGCAATACATTCTGATAGTCAAGCTGCAATTAAAGCACTGAACTCTCATACCATTGAATCTAAAATGGTATGGGAGTGCCGAAGGAAGCTCAATGAGCTAGGCAAGAACAACAGGGTCTACTTAGTCTGGGTTCCCGGCCACTCGGGAATCAAAGGCAACGAGGAGGCCAACACACTTGCCAGGAAAGAAGCACAAACTCCATTTACTGGCCCAGAACCCTTCTGTGGCACAGATAAAAGCACCTACAAGAAGGAGTTTCTGGAGAGGGAAAAAACCGTAAGAGAAACACTCTTGCGGGATACCCCTGGATTGGATCATTCCAAAAAGTTTCTAAAAAACTTTGATACTGCAAGATCCAAAAGGTATTTGGATCTCAGCAAGAACAAGCTACACCTACTCACTGGATTTCTCACAGGACACTGTCGCCTCAAGAAGCATCTAATGAGATTAGGTCTAGCAGAGGATGACGAGTGCAGATTCTGCGGGGAAGAGGAGGAAACTCCGGATCACCTGGTGACGGAATGCCTCGCCATTGCTAGCCAACGCAAACAGTGCCTTGGAATAGCAACCTGCAGTAATGAGGAAGTATCCTCCTTGAAGCCAACACAGATACTGGAGTTCATTAGAACTCTGGAACTGGAAGGCGAGTTGTAGACCGCGTATAGGCGAGTGCAACTCAGGTAGGGGGCACAATAGACCTTATGGTAGCAGTGCAATGTAACCCTCTCTTAAATCTAAATCTAAATCTACTTTTAAAGTTGTGCATTTGCAGTTAGATTGATAACTTTTGACACCAACTTCACAAGTAGAACTAATATTATTTTGTATTTTTCAGTGCACCAACTAATAACGTCAGGCCAATTTTTTCTCTCCACTTAGCAAAAACACACATATTTGAAAATTTAACAAGCCTCTATTTCGAAAACCGTAACTCTTTTGAAAAAATGTTCAATTTCGGGATATTGTCCTATCCTTAATTATACCATCTCAGATTTTCGATTTTCGAAAATATTTGCCCCCTCCACCTCCTTCGTGGGCAATTTTTAGAAGGAAGGAGATTTCGAATTTTCGTTTTCATGAATACAGACCAGTTCTCAAGCCTCCTCTTTCAAATGAATCAAAAATCAGCAAAATCGGGGTACTTTTACTATATACAACACTCAAACAAAAAAAAAAGAACAAATGCGATTTGAACTCGCACGCAGAGAGTTCCGTACGTTCATGTTTTTTAAATCTGACCCAAATTTGTAATTTGTCAATATTGAGTGATAGGTATACCATGTTCTTTTAATATTATGGACTTCTCATAGGTTTTCCTAAACCTAATCTATAAGTAGGAAACTAATTTCTGTATTTTTTATACATATTAGGTTCAATAGTTTCGGTGATAAGGGGGAATGGTCAATTTTCGTCTATTTTCTTGAATAACTTGGAAACTATTTATTTCAAAATTACAAAAAAATACAGGTGAGATCTCCACAGCAAGACCTTCCATCTGATACGTCACACGATGCAGTTTTCAGCTTTTTTTTATTTTCCACATTCCCCTCTCAAAATACTCCCCCATATACAGATTTAATCTATTCATGTGACACCTGTGCGTTCGGATCACAGAAATTGATATCTGTACAAAATTTCAATTCAATCTGTCGAGTAGATTCGGAGATAATTGAGTGTGAAGGACGGACAGACGGACACACGAGTGATCCTATAAGTATTCCGTTTATTTTTTCTGGACGTACGGAACCTAAAAAAAACGATTTGTCTACCTCCTCTGTTCGGGGATTGTTGGTCAAATAGATAAAAATTGGTGGCAATACCTAACAGTTTTATGAATGGTTAGCTTGGAACAGCGACTCTCCTCTTGACTTTATGTGTTTTTAGTGATTGAACTAATAAAATTGCTCTTACTGTATTCAAATGCGAAGTGATCAAATAGTTTATATTTTAGATTAAAGATTATAAATCTACTCGAAATATGTTGATCAAGATTTATCTACATAATTAAAAATCGAACGAAACCTTTTGATTGTTGATATCCTTATCGCGATATATAAGGAATAAAAAACTCTTCTTATACCTATATAATATCAAAAATTAGAATCCTCCGTAGAAACTGACTCCTATTACATTAAGAGATGATACTAAAGCCATAATTAGTTTAAGAAAAAGATTCTGAATACTTTTTTCATTGATTTTTCATGAAAGTGTAAGATTTCAATAACCGTCACATATCTTCTCTCTCACTGATAATGAAGTAATTCTGAATTTATAATAACATACCAAATTAGAAACGTGTCTCTTGGCAAACCATCTGAAAAGTTCCTGTGAATCAAGATTTTATCACTGTAATTTGGCACCACCTTAATCTATGGGTAACTGCTAGTCGGACCTTTTTACCTATTTTAGGTTTCCTGTTCCAAAATAAGCTTTATGTTCAGCTTCGTTTCTTTCTCTGAAACTGTTCCAGATAAAAGCTGCAGAATTCTACTGCAGGAGCTTTATATCCGTCAAGGGATCGAAGCACATATACTGATACAAAGTAATAGTGCTATGTTAATTAATGAATAATAGTTCTGATATACTTATTATTTATGCAGTATATTCATGAAATTATAATATATCTCATATTATAGTATTAAACTGATTAAAATAAAGCAGTTAATAAATTATTCAAAGAGCTAGGTCCATCTAAAGTAGTTCAGGTATACATAATGATGTTTGCACAAACTCATACTGCAAAGAAAAAAGCAGCATGATATAGGTAATAAATATATAGGGTCTCCCACGACTAACGCCTAGGTCTAGCCGACCTGATAAATTTTCTTGTAAAGGATGTTCAGTGATTCATTTATACAGGGTGTCTCAGAAGAAAAACTCTAGGCATCAATGTTATCTTTTTATAAATATAACACCCTATATTTTACAGCATATTTCTTCTCAAAAACTAGATATTACTTTGATATAAGGTATTCTCTATCTAAGATTTACGGTTTTTGAAATAATTGAAAATATCTGAAAATGTTAAATTTCTGAAAAACTGATATTTCTTTATATGACCTCTGAGTCTAATATAACTTTACTCACATTTTTTTCACTTATGGTTTCGAAAATATTGGATCGATCTCAGACAGCTAGGAAAAAAAAAGTTCTAATTTTCTGATTCTCAAAATATTACAATAAATATTGTGTGATCAACTTCTTCTATTCACATTTCAACTTCCTCTTTGAAGGATTTCTTAGTCTTTCAACATTTTCGTAGCAATGATGGCAAATTCATAAACGCAGACTTACTTAGAAGTTCTACTGAAGCAAAACAGTTATAACTACAGCCCTGTAGAAAAAATGTTACTAAACTATTTTATAGATAAAAGAGTACAATAGAGATTTTAGAATTTAAAAAAATCGACTGGATAATTGAAATTTAGCGATCTTTGATAAATTTAAACAGGCCGTTTGTCTTGTTATTTTTTTTATTTTGGACTTCCTTCTTCTGGTTCAATTGGCCTCCGAAAGGTTTTATTTTGATTCCCCCAGAAATTATGATTTTCAACATCAACTGGACTTTCGCATGTAAACTCTGGACTATATATTAGACTCTTGTTTGAATACGATTTTTGGCAAATGTTCCAACCTTTCACAATAATGGAATCGGGAACTGGCATAATTTCCATTATTATGTGATGAAATACCACATTTACCTAGTACTTATTGCTGGCATATTTTCGTGGATATTCTCGAAGAGAATGTCATTGGA
Source organism: Crioceris asparagi (assembly GCA_958507055.1). Lineage (NCBI taxonomy): Eukaryota > Metazoa > Arthropoda > Insecta > Coleoptera > Chrysomelidae > Crioceris > Crioceris asparagi. Next base: position 62,306,245 of record OY293827.1, read on the forward strand.
CATAATCTCTTAAAAAAAAATGGGAACAACTCTTTGCAGTTAGAAAAAGATTTCTGGAAACTCATAGAAAATATTCTTAATAAGGAAAATGTGGCGGCAACTAACCCTTAATATGATGTCATCTACACTAGAAGAAGGAAAGCAAAAATAATATAATTACTTGAGGCAGTTTCCTGGGAAACAAAGGTAACGTTTAAATGTAAGGAAAACTACCTGTATACCTCTATAACTATTGGATATAATTTTTTCTACCAATTTTAAATAAGGATTATGAAAAAATGCAATAACAAGTATCAATCACCGGTCAGTTGCAAGTTTTATAGAAATGCTAACTACACCATCAGAGCACTTGACTTGACAACCCAACATATCGATACTTAACTATAAACGGGTGGCCGATGTAAATTTATTTTATTCAATACAGTATATTTGTAACACATTTATTTCACATTTCTGTATCTAACTATATGGTTATTAGCCAGAAAAGATTCCACCCTGTCTTCTTCTTCTTCTATGCTTATTTGGCCCTTGCTTCCTTTACGGCACATTTGGTCAGCACTCCTTCGACTACGTTCCGTAATCGAGGCTTCGTGTCAAGGCGGAACCGAGAATTTGCTTTGATCAGAATATAACCGTCGCTGTCACGCCCTTGAGGTTAACCGCGAAGTGTTCCTCCTGTCTCCGCCAGACCACGCTACCACGTGCTTTTAACCTACAAAGACTTCTTAGGAATCGACTTCTTCTCAAAAACAACCTCAGAACCACACTTGATTATCAAAGCCGTGACGTCCCTATCCACCTCGGGGGCCCAGCACTCGAGTTTTCTACGTACAACGTGTACTTCCCGTACGAAAATTATTTCAATTTCCTTCCAACCCGAAGTGAAGAGTAAGTGATTCCACCCTGTCAACTGCGTCATTCAACCAACAACAGATCATAAAAGTCAGCAGTTATACTTACCTATAGTATGATACCACAATTGTAGATAGTTACTCATTTTTTAAAGAGATTCCATAGGCCAGTTAAATTATACGTTTACTCCGTAGGAAAAAAAATGTTTTTGATACTTACTTTTAGGTTTTTTTAATACCGATAAAAGTAGAAATATTCAGTGTTAATTAATAAACAAACTGTTTCTTTTTTGATTTAAAATGGATTTCTAATTTACCATATCTTAATTACACACCTCTAATATTGTTGACAGTTTCATTGAAGAGCTTGTAGATACAATTAGCTGCATAGGATTAGATCAGTATAGTGGCGTAGATAACGTGCTCTGCAGGAGGCTTGATTTAGTTTTTGCCAACTCAGGTAATAACATTCATGTATGTCATCATCCGCTTCCGTTTGTTCCTGAAGACGTACATCATCCATCACTTATGTTCACTTTTCATAAGAGCGATATCATACTCAGACAAAAATCTGATTATAATCAGTTGAAATTTGCATATGCTTACTACGATGTTATTAATGATTAATTAGATTCTATAGCGTGGGTGGACGAACTGGACGATCTAAATACTGAAGAATCTGTTAGTAGGTTTTATATGATACTGAACGGGATAATATCTAAGCATGTTCCAGTGAAACAGGACAATAAAAAGTACCTTCTATGGTTTTCGAATCGTACCATCAACCTAATATCAGTCAAAACTACTACTTATAGGAAGTTGAAATTGTTTAAGAATTCTCGCGATTATCAAAGTTTCTCCTCACTACGACGGCAGGTTAACTTGTCAATGAGAGATGATTATATGGCCTATGTTTCCAAAGCTAAAGATAATCCTACTAAATATACTAAATATTTCAAGTTCATCGCGAATAGAAAGCATATTTCATCTATTCCCACGATAATCACATATAATAATAATAGTATCCTTACCAATACGGCTGACATCTGTGAGGCATTCTCAATTTTTTTTTCATCTGTTTTTCAGCCCAATAATTCCTATCCTATCCTATATCTATCACAGAATCAAATCATAGTTTTAGTATCAAAACTATATCACGGGAACAGATTGAGGCGGAGGTTGGCAGGCTCAATATCAATAAGGGACCTGGTACTGATTTTATACCTGCAGTAGCTATAAAGAATTGTTCAGGTACCTTATCCTTGCCACTATTCATTATATTCAATAAATCTTTGAAAGAATCAGTATTTCCTAGTGTGTGGAAGGTGGATTGTGGCGTTTCAGTTCATAAAAGTGGCAGCAAGAATGAAATGTCAAATTATCGTCTCATTTCAATTCTGCCCGCATTGGGTAAGATACTTGAGGCAATAATAACTAATGAAATATTTTTGTTAATAAAGCACACACTAAGTGAGAACTAACATGGATTCTTCAGGGGTAGGTCAGTTGTAACAAACTTATTACCATACATTCAAAACATATTAACAGCTATGGAGCAGAGGATGAGAGTCGATGCTGTGAACACTGACTTGTCAAAGGCATTTGATACAGTCCATCATTCAACTCTTATGGTAAAACTTCGAAATTTTGGTGTCCATAGCAATTTGCTCTCATGGATTGAATATTATCTCACCGATAGGATTCAGTGTGTTAGTATTGGCTCAACTAGCTCTAGCTTTAAATCTGTTACATCTGGCCTATCTCAGGGATCTCATCTTGGTCCTCTTCTGTTCATCACTTTCATAAATGATATCGGTACTTCCTCTGAAAACTCTAATTATGTGCTTTACGCTGATGATCTTAAGGTTTATAAAACCGTTAATGATATACAAGACTGTCTAGCCCTTCAGAGAGATTTGAACCGCTTAGGACAATACTGTCTTGATAACCGACTGCCACTGAATCTTTCCAAGTGTGTGCAAATTGTTTTCTCTCGGTTGTTAGATAATTTCACGTTTAATTACGAATTACTTCTCCAAGATCTAAGAGCTCTTGATTCTGATAGGGATTTAGGTATTATCCTAGATTCAAGGTTAACATTTTCTTATCATATTGAATCGGTAGCTAGGATGGCATTCAGGAATTTGGGATTTATTAATAGCTTTTCGAAACATTTCATCAACCCAAGATCATTAATTATATTATTTAATTCCTTAGTTAGAAGTCACATGGAATATAGCTGTGTTTCGTGGAATCCTTGTTTTGTCAAATATGCAGAAAAACTTGAGCGAATACAGAAAAAATTCTGAATACATTATGTTATCGTTTCAACAGAACATTGTATCATGCTCCATATGAAACTAGACTACGTAATTATAAGTTAACCAAGTTGAGCGTCCGTAGACTAGTGGCATATCTTATTTTAATAAATAAAGTTGTAAACGGTAATATTGACAGTTCTTACACTATGAGTTCTCTCAATTTTAGTGTAAGATCTTATGCCTCGCGAATGTCTCACACGATCTATCCACCCTTTTATGGAACTAATTACGCTAGCAACTCTCCTATAAGATTGATGCTAAACACGTTTAATGCTATTTCAACCATAAAGACGTTATGAATTTATCGACAATAAGAGCTACCTACCTTGTTTTTCAATATTTTAATGTTAAAAATATTGTAAAATAATTATTGGTATTGAATGATGGTTAGCTGCTGATTGTAACAGCAAGAACAGCCTTCACTGAAATGAATACCTTACTCAGTAGCCAGGATTTTAACCTAAAAAAACAAAAATCGTCAATTGAGATGCTACGTGTTCGTAGTCGAGTCTTAGACACTATCCGAAGTGTTTTTCGGCTACATAAGCCGTAACGAACAACGATATGGTCTATAACAACTAATCTCAAAAGGCAAGATCAATGGTAAGAGGGACCTAGGAAGATTGAGAATCTCTTGGGTTCAGAACTTACGTAAATTGCGGCAGCCAACTAAATTGAGGTAGCCATGCTAGTAGCCAACATCTCAATGGGAAACACTATAAGAACCTTCTGTACTCCTTTTCCATATAAAATTTAAGTATGCCAAACCACATATTCGTCTAAGAAATATGCTTAAGAATACAATAATACAATATACAATATAAGTTAATTATTGAGTTTTTTATTGGCAACAAAATCAAACACTTTTGAAAGATTATGCAGGTTGTTTATAAAACATACGTCAAAAATTCACACGGTTATTCCCCAGCCTATTTTGTCTTTTGATGATTTTTCAGAGTAATATTAATTCCACGGGTTCTCTAAACATCGCGAAAACCACACTTTTTCTTAAATTTCAAATTTAAATGTTGTTGGATATGGTCTCTTCTTCAATTTGAAGGTCTCGAAATTTGAATTTTCGAAAAAAAACTCCTCCACATAGTGGAAACACACATATATCTACCAGACATTACCATTGCTGTAACTCAGATACTGTAATATTTTTCGAAAAAAAATCAAAACAAAATATTGTGGATATGGTCTCTTCTTTAATTTTGCCGTCAATCTCTTGCATTTCTAAGAAAATTCCTGCCGCCCCTTTCTGGGGCAGTGTTTTGCGGCAAGTAGATGCTGGATTTTAAATTTATTTTGAAGGGAACCTTTCTCGACTCTATTTTTTCAAATAAAAGTAAAAATATCAAAATCAGCTTAAGTTTACTACACGAAGCCCGCATACGAACATAAACAGCACACAGTCCAATTGAATACCTCCTCCATTTGGAAGTCGGTAAAAAAATTTGCAATCTACAAGAACTGTAGAAATAACTATCTTATCTCTAATCTCCAGCTTTGATGACTACCAAACTCTTTCAATAACAACATGGTTGTATATTATTTAGTCACAGACAGCAATTATTCGATGCCCTAAATCTTCCACATTTTTCACTGTAGCAAAATAAACTGAATTCAGAATCGTCATACAATGTGCCTTGAAAATTTAAGATTTAAATTTTGCAAACAGGAGACATACAAATCGAAATTGGCTCTTATCTTGTAGCTTCAATCTACAGTTGTTTTTAAAAACAGCATGTTATATAAAGCAGAAGATACAAGTTTTGAAATGTTGTAAGAAAATATGGCTTAACTAACATTTTGATGAATTATTCGATTTTGAAAATGGGGTGTTATAAAAGACCAGATGAATTCAGCTCGATTCAAACGCATCAAAATTATGTTGTCTTGATATAGCAAAGAAAACGTTTACGTTTAGTACCTTCATCAAAAATCAAATGGACTTTGTATCATAATTCAAATAAACTGGAAGGCATAATTTGAGAATATTCTGAGTGTATACTTAGGTATAGGCAAAGTTAAGAGCTACAAAAACTATTTTGGATGATACAATGAGAATACAATTGAATATTTTTATAGGGGAAGGAAATAATATCTTTGTACTTCCATTTAATGAAAAGCAGTATTTAGATACGTATAAGAAATACAAAATAGCAGCTGCGAGAAATAATCGTTACGGACTTTGCGTAGTTTGAAAGCAATATATTTTTCTTGTACTCTGGCGTAGGCGACTTCTCTGTCTTTGATGCCCATAAACATATGGACCTATAGTTTAAGATGGAGTCCGAACTACTATTATGTCTCAGAATAAATCTCAAACATATCCCTCGAGAAAAGCGTATTAGAGAAATGTACCGTCATTGATTTCGCGTTGCCATGAGAGAGGAGGAGAATGACAATCCGGGATTCGAAGGCGGGTCCTGCTTATGATTCTGCGCTACTCAACTTTGTTTATTGAAGTCAGCCAGAAGTTAACTCGCAGCCACGCCCACATATGAAATCATTATATTTTAAAGTCGATTAGTTTTTTTTAAAATAAAAATATTATTCCAGTAGTTCCAACTAAGGAAATACAAGGGAAAATAATAATGAGACTGAACAATTTTCACAATTTTCACAAAACCACAATCTTATAATATTTTTACACTTCCTTGTGCTAATATAACCAAAATGGCATTACATCTATAACATAAAATGCATAATAAACAAGCAAGAAGCTCCGCAAATGTACCTACAATTTAACACTGAAGAGAATGACAAGTAGCTTATCCAAAAATAAAAGCAAACTATAATATAACAATTCTTATATACGGTGGTTCATAGAGGTATTAGGGAGATTTTAAGCCCATTATTTTACGTACCCTTATTAACGTCATCATTATAGTGAGTATGCTCAGTGCAAAGAACCGTAAATAAAAGTTTGTGAAAATAAAATACTTTTTAAGCCTTCTAAATAACCGTGCGTAAATAACCTATCCCTTCACTCTATTTTGTTTACTTATTTGAAAGTGGGTTATGGTCATTGTTTTTTTTGTGTCGGAATATTTATAATTTTTTGGCAATTAAAATAATAATGGATAATATTCTACAAAACATCATCCAACGCGGAAATCCTCATGGAATCGATCACAATTTAATCAGGGGCATAATTTTGCATGATATATTTGATAATCCTCTGGAAGACGAAAGGGAAGACTTCCCGCTGCGACCAGCCATTAATTTAGAAGATATGGAGGCTACAGAAGTAAAACTAACACATACCCAGGCTATGCCGAGCTTTACGCATACATGAGCGAATCACCACACAATCTGGATATCAAGCAAACGGTAAATAAATTGATCACTTAATAGTTTTTTTGTTTAATTTGGTAATTACAAATTAACTTTTTCCATTTCAGGCATCGAAGGATTTTGCATGTTGCTAAGACGATTAGCATATCCTAATCGCCTCTGCGACTTACAATATATTTTTGGAATGTCTAATAAATTATGTTAATGCACACATATGTAATGAATTTGGACACCTTCTGGAGAATCTAATTAATCTATCACATAAGTGATTTCTCAAAGGCAGAAATATGTTTTTGTAGAAATACTATTTTTATATTACCTTGATATACAAATATATGTGTACAAAAATATATGTTGACAACCCTGCAAGGTGCACATCCGTTATTAGGCGGACGTTGTCGAGTCGCAACTAACGTAAAACGCTATCGTTTAATAGCGGGATCAGTTATATTCTGGCTACTGCGCATGAGCACTATATCCGATAAAGTGATATCTACGTTAAATAAGGGGCTTAAAATCTCTCTATTCTGATTCGATTTGCCTTCGAACGCTTTACGCTCTTCGTTAGTATCAGCTACTTGACATTCAATATTGCTTTCAATTCAATTCCTTTTCGCAAAATATCGATATTAAATACTGCGGAATTTATGGTTGTTTTGTGTTATTATGAAAATATTTGGCAGCAAAACTTTCAAACAGACTAGTGTTTTATTGAAATTTTAATACAAAAATACTATCTAAACTTCCGACTTTGCCGGGAGTATTTAAAATTTCCTTGTCTGATATTAGGACACCAAAACAAATCAGACAAAACAGTAGAATAGTACAGCAGTACATGCGGGAATAATTTTAATCTATAGATAAAGATCTATGGTAATTATTATCTCGAACAGAACAATTTCTTGGAGGCGAGTATATTCAAATTTCAACAATACTATATATTCCACCAAAGACACAATGGTGGTTGATTATTTCCAACTTAAACAAAAGCAGGAACTCACATACTTGTGGAAGCATTCTATCAAATACGGCCGGAAAGATGCTGACACTTCACATCCTTCCTGTGCCCGCAATAAAAAGAATAAGGACACATATTTCGAGCCTGGCGAAGCACTAAACTTTGCAAATGAACGGCAGTTTTTGTGTTTGAAGAGAAGTTGCGTGTCATGTCTGCGGACGTAACGAGTCTTGATGAAGTCCTCCACGCTGATGTGACCCCGGGGAGTCCCACTTTTTCGTACTTCTGTGTTGAACAGAGAGAATTTCCAGAACCCTCACCAAGTGTCTTATCTTATCCCCTTTTGGATGGAACACCATTTTCTTATAACAAATAGCGTATTGTTTTGTTGTTAGAATGATACAGCATGTTTTTTCAATCTTAGTGCTAGATTAAATAAAATTGTTTGTTAATCAAAACTTATTCGAGGACAACGTGAATTGAAAATTGTTCTGGATTATATGAGTCTGAAATAATAGAACAAAAATATCGTAGTTCTCTCATTTACTTCTTATATCCAAGAATTTTGATGTGATATATGGAACTTCATAAATAAGTTACCATTGGCGTATGCCTTTAACATATTTACGTCTACTGAAATCTGTAGCTAATTCTCAACGCTCGAAGAACTTCACCTATAAATACCAACTAAAAGTTTGATGGAATAGCACAGGTTTGGCAAGAGCGTGGAATAATGTCGATAGATATTTTTCAAGTAATAGGAAAATACGCTCCAACGAACACTAGACAGGAGGCAAAAATAATGACTTTGACGTGGTGCCAAAGTCTAATAGATGCATTTAATAAATTATTCTAAATATTCTTTCCAAACAAATTTTCACAGGATAGCTCAGTTCAATACTGAGAAGCATTGAAATGCTATATCTGATGATATCTTCTCGGCTTTATGATGTAAATAGTTTATAATATGGATCATATAGGATCATAATGATCCCATGGGGCTATTTTTTGAAGCAAAGTTTCTTTAAGCACAGTTTGTTCATATAGGTAAATCTCATAATAGAAATGTGCCAATTACGATCGTTTACACTTTTGAGTTTAAGAAAAAAAAATTAACGACATGTTGTTATATGTCATTAGAAAAAGTCGGAAAATTTATATACCTACATATCTAAATGATTTTAAATCATTGACTGGTTCAATATTTGATAAAAGAGATTTTTGTAAAATTCTCTGGATTATGCCGAACTTTCGAGAATGTTTATTCTGAAGGATGGTTTCAGAATATTTCCTGTTTGTAGTTATTCCATCTAAATTCAAGAATTTTGCCCTGAATAAGAGAATAAACATTCTTGATAGATCGGCATACTCCTATAATTTTATTTAATAAATAACTGCAACAAGAATCTATATATATATATATATATATATATATATATACATATATATATATATATATATATATATACATATATATATATATATATATCTATATATAACAAACATTCATAGGGTTGCGGCACTATGGGCTGTAGGATGATGAAAACTCTTTTTCAATTACCAACGTTTCGATAGCGGTGGCTATCATTTTCAAGGCTGTATTAAAATAAAAGAAAATTACAAAGTACTTAATTAAAGGGATATAAGAATCATCGAAATAATAATCAAGAAAAATAGTTACATATAAAAACACGTTATATATAGATAGGCACATCATTCATTCTTATGTTATCAGAACTAAATTGAATTTCTACATCTAATATTAGAATACTGAACTCAACTGTACGAGAATTAAGGTAGAACAGAAAATTATGGTCATAGATAGCAAAAAACTAGAATAAAGAAACAGGGGAAGATTGTATTTTTACTTTTTATTTAAATTTTTAAATACATGGAAATCAAAGTTACTGTCTTTTATTTTTTTCCTTGATTTGTGTGTTCTTTGTTAATTTTGTCTATGGGTTGCATGTCTGACGTCTAATATCTAAGCTGTCAATCAAGAATTAAAAATAAAAATAAAAACAAAAACAAACAGCAAACGTATGGAGCAAAGTTATAATATTTGTAGTTAAGTTTCCTTTCGAAACCAAATAATGTAGGAAATGACTAAAAACAACAACAGTCATGTATGATCTAGGGTGCAACAAGTTAAAGTCTGGTGAATAATCTATGTTGGAAATGTATATTGCAAGTGTTTATGCATGTTCATTCTCTTCTAGTGCATTTTCTCTTCTTTGTAGTTGTGGCCTTTTATGAAAAGACAACAAATAGGAGTAAACCTGACTCAGACCATGGATGTCAGTTCTTTTGTTCATGCTGTTGCACTCCTTGTCTATTTTCACCATTTCAAGAAAGATGCGCTTATGCCAGTTTTTTTCTATGTGAAGGACTCTAGGGTTATCCATGTCAGGTAGATGTTTGGTTGAGGTTGCATGCTCTGCCAGAGCATAGAACGTCTTTTTTATGTTTATATCACTGCGGTGGCCTATTATTCGATTTTTAAGAAGTTGGATGGTTTGTCAAATATATTTCATTTCACAGTCTGTGCATTGAATGCTTTATACACAGTGAGATATGTTGCTGGTAAGTACTTTATCTTTAGTTCTGGTATATAATCGACTGATAGGTTTGATGTTCTTTTGTGCTATTTTTAAGTTATCTTGTTTAAATACACTTATTAGTCTAGTAGAAAGCCCTTCAATGCAAGGTAAGGAACCATATCTAACCACTAAATTCTGGTTTTCTTCACAGGTTTGTCTTGTATGTGGATCTACCGTTGTGTTGTATAAGAGTCTACGTAACAACCCAGATGGATAGCCATTTTGTGTGAGAATTCTATACATACTTCTTAGACTCTCATTTTTCAGACTAGGATGTGAAATTTTTTAAACTCTGTTTTTCAGTGCTAGAATTAAATTTATTTTAATTCTAACAGGATGATGAGATTCATAATTGATGTATCTCCCAGTGCTGTTGGGTTTAGTGTACCAATCTAGGATTATCCTGTTGTGTTCTAGTCTGATAACATGAGTGTCCAAAAAGGGCAATCTTCTATTAGTCTCTCTTTCGACAGTGAACTGTAAGTGTCTATGGTAGCTGTTAAACGTTAATAGAGTTTGTTCAATTTCAATTTCTGGAACTGTACAAATTATGTCATCTACATAGATTTTAAGCCAAGGAATTGCAAACGGTAATTGAGCGATGCATTCATCAAGCAGGTCTTTCATTACATAAGAGGCTAGAATTGGTGAAATGTAAGAGCCCATTGGTGTGCCTATTATCTGTTTGTAAAATATTCCGTCAAATACTAGATATGTGGTATCGAAGACATGATTTATCAGTTCCAGAAAAGTTGTTTTGTTAATTTGACAGTTTATACGAATGTCATCCCAATGTTTGTTGATGAATTTCTTAAATAAAACGCGTGGTATGTTATTGAATAATGAAACAACATCTAAGCTTATAACGACATATCCTTCTGGTAACTGTTTTTCTTGCACAGATTCCGCAAATTCGAAAGAATCTTTTATATATATATTCATTGTTGAAATTCAATGATCTTGATAATATTCTAGTAACTAACTTTGCAATACCAGAATTCGGGGAATTGATACTTGAAACGATAGGTCTTAAGCTTAGTGTTGGTTTGTGAATTTTCGGTAACCCATAGTATCTAGGAGCAACTCCGTTATGAATAGTTAAGTTTTGTTGTTTATCCTTACTTATTGCTCCTTTAGAATAATTTTTTTTAATTAGTTCATTAGATTTTGTTTGAATTGTGAGTGTAGGGTCTCTAGGAATTCGTTTATAGTACTTTTTGTCTTCCAGTAAATTATTTGACCAATATATTGATGTTTAGACATTAATACAGTTGTATTCCCTTTGTCTGATCTAGAAACCACCAAGTCATTATGTGTCTTTAGAAATAATCTTGTTTTATTGTAAAGGTTATTCAATAATTGATTAATATTAATCTTTTTATGTAAGTGATTTGTGATAATATTAGTTAATTGTGCTCTCATAATATTCTTTTGGTTAGACAATAGGAGTTCAATTTCAGCTAATAATTTAGGTATTAAAATATCTCTAGTATTGGGTGGAACTGCGAATTTATGACCAAGTGACAGAAATAATTTTATGTCTTCTGGAATGTAAATGTTGGTAAGGTTTTTTAGCCAGTTATCATTAGTTTTCAGTTCGCTAATTTTATCCGCTCGTAATCTATTAAGTTTGTTTATATTGTTCTGTTTAATGTTATTAAATAATCTATTAAATTTTACTATCTGTCTGTTGAAAAAATCTCTAATTATGTTAGGTGGTAATAAATTCTGTAAATTGTTGGAAAGTTGGTTGAGCATTATTTCAATATTAGATAGCTGGTTATGTGAGGAGATGATTTCAAGATTGAGAATCTTCAATTTAGTTCTGATATCAAAATTAAAAACTTGTTGGGATAATCGTGTATTCGTTGTTCCAATGAGGTTGCAGATGTTTTTTGTTGCATCTTTAATATGTCTCGGTAGCAGACCCTCTCTTCCGCAGTTGAGTAAAAATATTTTCTTGTTTTTCAATGATGCCCTTTTGGTGTTAAAATTTGCCCACTGTTTAAGTAAATGTACAGCGTTGTAACCATAACGTAGTTGCATGTTCAGGTAGAACCCCATCCTTCTTATAATATAATTTTAGTAATTCACTGCCGAGAATGTATAACCAAAGTGACAAACATTCGTAGGGTTGCGGCACTATGGGCTGTTATATAACGAAAACTCTTTTTCAATTACCAACGTTTCGATAGCGGTGGCTATCTTTTATCAGGGTCTATATCAAGATCTCCAGAAAATGTACAATTACATCAAATTTATATTGATTGTTCATATTTTATCAATATTTCATATCTTTTCTTTATTATTTTTTTTCTGTGCATTTTATGGAAAATTGCTACGAACAAAAGTTGTAGGTACTGATTATATCTATAACCCAAAACTATTTTTGATGATATTTACACTACGGTTCCTTTTTGATGATTTTTTTAAATGCTTGAACGGTCGCCATTTTGACACAACTTACCCGATATTGCCCAATAACAAACTCGGCCGAGATATTTAAGAGATTGATTTTTGTAGCAAATTTGAACCTCTATCGTGTTAACAAATCTCGTAACATCCCATATATATATAAATGTTATATTTTATTGTACCCAATATTTACTTAACACCCTGTATGACATTGCACCATATACGCATCATGTAATTGGATACTTATTCTTTCTTATCAATCTTGAAAAGACGTAATAATTTTAAAATCAAAGAATAATAAGTCTTTGTTATAACTATTGAAACAATAACTTATTGTTATAATTAAATATCATGTTTCTCTGCTACTAAGAATAGGAATTAGCAGTTTATTATCAAAAGACGTAATTACATCTTAAAGTGCAAGATATGCAGTCTCATACAAAGTAGTTCACTGGGAATAGGAATGTATCAGCAATTCTTCCAGAAAAACTTCTAGAACATTTAATTATTGTTGTACAATATTGTGAAATAGTGGAATACTATTTAAAGGCAAGAAAGAGCCTCCCTAGATTATTATTACTAGAATACTGCTTCACATAACATCAAGTTAAGCCTAGTTAATAATCAAAATATTATATTATAATATATTATTTATATTGGTGACAATAATAAGTTTAAAAATAAAGTTTTAAATATATAATTGTTGGCCGTGATACGCAACATATATATATATATACAGATTTCCCTTTCTTTATTCTAACTGTTAGTGATCTAAAAATACTGTCGTACTTCCACCACTAATTTCTATATATATATATATATATAAACTTTGAATCAAATATTTTGTTGGATTGACTTAAAGACATTTAACAACATGCCGTTGAATTTTTTTCGAAATTCAAAAGTGTGAACGATCGCAATAGGTACATTTCTACAAGAAATTTACCTAATAAAATACAATATTCCGAGTATCCCAGAATCCTAGAAGATCAGAGCAATGGATTTTGAATTTTGAACTAATAGTTATGTCTGCAAACGTTTCAGTCATCTGTCATTAAGAAATCAAAAAGTTTTTAATCAAAGAGAAAATTATTTCTAAGGCAAAGCAAACTAATGGCGCCCGACGAAAAATTGGCTTTACTTTCATTTCAGGGCCGCTATACAGAACAGCATCTCCCTATCTCTACTCTAAAGATAGACGTGTACATGATTTGCTTCTGTCAGGCATCCAGCGCCGCCGCCATTTTTTGGATGTTGACGTTATAGATTTGTAAAGAAGTTTCAAACGTAATATATTTTAGTAGCCTAATAAATTATCTGTTCCTCAAAGCAATTAACCATTTGAATATGTGTACTGTTTAAGAGTTTCTCTAAAGGAAACGAGTATGCTTATTTTAATTATTGTCTAAAGGCTCGATACTCGGAAAAGAAGAAAAAGATTAAAAATTTTGATAAATTGCCTCGGAATCAGGACAGATCAGAACGGAAGATTGATGCAACGGCAAAAAGCAATAAGAAGTCTTTCAGGAACTTAAAAAGACGGATATTGATATTTGTGTATTCACAAAGAAAAAAAAAGAGGAGAAAGTATCGAAAATATTGGAGAATACGTTTACTTAGGTATATAACCGGGTATGAAAGGATACTAGAGCAAAGAGAGAAGTAAGAATAGACGTTCATAAGGACATGAAAAAGGTGGGTAAAATCTGGGAAGAAATAACGAACAAATCATGATCCTAGAGATCGTTAAAAATAGCCGACATATTGTAATAATTGGAGTTTACGCTCCAAGCCATGATACTTTCAGTAATACAAGACAAATGACAATGACAAATTTATACAGTTGGTATCAAACATCAAAAGAGATAAATATAAGACTTAAATGCAAGGACAGATTCCAAACACAACAGCAGAATAGTAGGAAAATACTGTGAACCCGACATAAATGACAATGGCATGCAGCGCGAAACTACATCAATTAAAGTAATGAACACTTTTTTTATAGAAAAATTAGAAAGGAAGGAAAATCATAATAACGACAAAGAAAAATAAACAAAGGTAAATACAATATCGACACTCTTAAACAACCCTCAATAAACCAAGGCTGGCAAATAAACTACAAAACATGGAGACGGAAAATGTAAACGCAGAACAGTTATACAGACAAATAAAGCAATATATACATCAAGCGGCCAACGAACCTCTAAGATAACAAGAAATTAAATAGTGAAAATCTGGAATAGTATACAAAGGAAATAAATGAGCTGGTACAAAAGAAAAAGAAGGCGAATATTATTTACCTAAAATCACATTAAGCAGAAGACAGAAAGGAATATATGTACTGGAATGGAGAAGTGGAAGAAGGAGTCATAAAATATAAAATAAAACATGGAAAAAGAAATGCGAAGAGATAGAGACAGATATATGGGAGGAACAAAAGTTCCACAACATTAAGAAATATGAGAAAGGAAGAGAAATAACAAAATACGTTTAATATAATACACAAAATTGAATGGGTGAAACTTGTAAAGGCTTAGAAGAGTAAAAAATGGATAGAAAGCTACTTAATAACTGTCTGATGAAAGAGACGCAATCCCAGAAGATTTGATTATAGCATATATGAATGACATCAATATATAAGAAAGGGAATAAGAAGAATTATCGTGACATCAGTGTAACTAGCGCAATGGGAAGGTTGTACGTCAGAGAACTGAAAAATAAGATTGAAAAAAAAAACGATAGAAATAGAGGAACAGAATGGATTTCGTGCGGGAAGATCATGTATCTCTTCTCTATAATATAAAAATGAATAGCTGAATGTGTTGCTAAGCGCAAATCTCGAGAGCAGCTGAACCGATTTGGCTAATTCTTTTTTGTTGTGTTCATTATTATCAGAAGGTTCTTATTAGAATATTTAAGAACATCTATGAAAACTTAAATACAATATTAATTTTACATACAGTACATACATTTATTTGACTTCTGTCAGTTGTTTGAAATAACTGTCAGCAATTGACAGAACGCCCGCTGCGAATATCGTTTAACAAATAGATGGATCGGATGATAAATAATAGTTTAATTTCAATTTATTATACAGTAAGTTTTTGAGAAGTGTTTATTCATCTCGGTAAGTTAAAATCAATCACACCTAATATCGAAAGAATGAAGCCCATGGATTGTGTTTCGGGAGCGGTAAAGTCAAATTGACGCCATTGGTAATGCCACCAGAGCCTCTGCATTCATTGGTTTACGGAAATGGGAAAGATTCTATACATTTTTAACTCATATACAGGAATACAATAAATGTTTTCAAATTAAGTCATTTGGCGCAACAAAATTTATTCAAGACAATTTTATGCTAACTTTCGAGGTAACTATATTGTAAAACAATAAACTTTTACCACCACGTGCCTGAATAAGTTGGTAATATATATCAACTAGCTGACCCGACAGACGTTGTCCTGTCTTAAAAAAAGAAAAAACAATATCTTGGTTTTCTAAATTTTCACCCTTGACAACAATAGCAACTCAATTGTTGCCGTATTTAGCGTCTTGCGTGTTATCCTGCAGGCGTCTTATAGGCTTTGCTGACAATTTTGTGGTACATCAGATGGCATGCGGTTTTATGTAGTCTTGAATAATACAACCAATTCGTTGTCTGATGGAAAAACATTTGAAGTTTTGAAGTTTGAAGAACTTTTGTCTGGCTGCTTTTGGTTATTCATCTAGCTACAAACCTACTGTACGCTTCTTTAATTGATATATGATTTCAAATGAAAATTACCATAGTATTCAGGCACGTGGTGGTAAAAGTTTATTGTTTTACAATATAGTTACCTTGAAAGTTAGCATTACTTTTGTTGCGTCAAATGACTTCATTTGAAAAAAAATATTGTATTGCTGTATGTGAGTTAAAAATGTATTTAATCTGTCCCATTTCTGTAAACCAATGAATGCAGTGGCTCTGGTGGCAGTACCAATGGCGTCAATTTGACTTTACCGCTTCCGCAAGACAATCCAGGAGCTTCATTCTTTCAATATTAGGTGTGATTGATTTTAACTTACCGAGATTAATAAACACTTCTCAAAAACTCAACGTATAATAAATTGATATGAAACTATTATTTATCAACTGATCCATCTATTTGTTAAACGATATTTGCAGCGCACGTTCTGTCAATTGCTGACAGTTATTTCAAACAACTGACAGTTGTCAAACAACTGTATGTACTGTATGTAAAATTAATATTGCCTTTAAGTTTTCATAAATGTTCTTAAATTTTCTAATGTTCCGCTCAACTTTCTTAATTCTTTCGTTCGTAAGAACCTTCTTCTAATAATAATGAACACAACAAAAAAAGAATTAGCGAAATCGGTTCAGCTGCTCTCGAGATTTGTGCTTAGCAACACATTCAGCGATTCACTTTTATATTATAGATTAAAGTATCGTACAGTAGGTTTGTAGTCAGGTGAATAACCAAAAGCCGCCCGTCAACATTTGATGGGGGATGGCAGTGCTGACAAAGTATCTTGAAAGTCACATGGTGGTACAATTTTTGCAAATTTATTTCATGGGCGATTCAACAAAACAAGTCGATCAGCGTTATGCACACAATAAATCGGTGAACAGACCAAGTGTGGAGCAACTTCAAATGTTTTTCCAAAAACGAATTGGTTTTATTATTCAAGACTGCATTAAACCGCATGCCATATGATTACTACAAAATTTTCAGCAAAGCCGATAAGACGTCTGCAGGACAATACGCAAGACGCTATAATACGGCAACAATTGATGATGTTGCTATTGTTGTCATGGGTAAAATTTAAAAAACCATGTGTTGTGATACTTGGTTTTTATTCAATTCAAAATTATAGAAATCACCCTGTGACAATTAGTTTTTATTCAACATAATTTATTGTTGTAGAAGTCACCCTGTAAATATCAAAAATAAAGGTCGTTCTGTATCCAGCTGACATAAAGTGAAAATCGCGTAACAACCAAAAAGGGTGACTTTGATAAATAGATTTCCACCAATACTAAGCAGATCAGCAGTATAAAAGGCGTGCTGCTTCGCATTAAAATTCAGTCAATTTCTTCGACTCATTCCGAAAACATCTTATGTCAGCTTCTGCAGGTTTTCCATATATACCGAGAGTTTTATTTCACTACTAGTCTTGCTATCTTGTCGAAATTTTCTCACGCTAATTTTAACTTTCATGGATCATTTATTTAGAGATCTTCGATATGTTTTTGTGTACTTGGACGACATATTGATAGCTTCACATATCAAACAACAACACGAGGAACATTTAAATGAAGCACTCAAACGTCTAAATGATAATTGATTGACCCTAAATTTAGCTAAATGCAACCTAGGACAACCTTCAGTTCAATTCCTCGGTTATGATGTTTCCCAAGATGGTATCACTCCTTTAGACGATAGAATCAAGGCAATAATAAATTTTAAAAAGCCAACTAATATGTCTAAATTAAGACGTTTCCTGGGTTTGGTTCTATAGAAAAAAATTACCAAACGCAGCGACAGTTCAGAAACCATTGAATGAAATTTTGGCCGGCGCCAAGAAAAGAGATAAATCACTCATAGTTTGGACAGAGCAAGCAAATGAAGCCTATGAAGAAACCAAGAAAGCACTAATCAACGCTACAAAGTTATCACATCCAGCACCTGACATGCCATTATCATTGGCAACTGATGCAAGCAATACTGGAATGGGAGCGGTCCTTCAACAACTAGTAAACGGAAAACAACAACTTCTAGGATTTTTCACCAGAGCATTTAATAAGGCTCAGGTTAATTATTCTACATATGATAAAGAACTTTTGTCAATCTACGAAGTGATCAAATATTTTCGTCCACCTATTGAAGGAAGAGAATTCTGTGTATATACTGACCAAACGCTCATTAATACAAAATTCTAAATCAGCCTGTCCACGACGTCTACGTGAGCTAAATTTTATCTCACAATTTACAACAAAAATAATTTATCACTCTGGTGGTATAATCTAGTGGCAGACACATTATCAAGATTATCTGAAATATGTCCCCCTGAGAACCTTCATCTGTTGGCTAAAGCAAAAGAGGAAGATGATAAAATAATCAAACAATTAAATCAACGGAAAAATATTAAACTTCAGAAAATAACAATACCAGGAACAGAAGTATGTCTATGGTGTGAAACATCAACAAATTCAACTGGGCCATATTTACCAAAACAATTTCGACTACCGACCTTCCAAAAATTCCATAATTTAAGTCATCCTGGTATTCGAGCTTCAAGAAGTCTTATTAACAAACGTTATTTCTGGCCAAACATGAACAAGGATATAGGAAATTGGTCTAGATGTTGTGTTCCATGCCAGACTTCAAAGATCAATACGCATACCATCACCCCCCGAGGCACCTACGGTTTTTCAAGACGATTAGAACATGTCCACATAGATTTAATTGGACCATTGCCTCCATCAAATTGGAAAAATTATTGCCTTACGATGATAGATAGGAAAACACATTGGCCTAAAGTAGTTCCACTCAGCAATATAGAAGCTCTGACCGTTGCTGTAGCATTTTATAAGCACTGGGTAGAACGATTCGGAGTTCCTGCAAAAATTACTACAGATCAAGGAAGACAGTTCGAATCAGAACTATTTAAAAAATTAACATCATTACTCGGTATCACTAGAATCAGAACAACGCCATACCATCCTCAAAGTAATGGATGTATTGAAAGATGGCATCGTTCATTAAAAGCATCTCTAACAGCTCAGATTCAAGAAACTAAGAGTTGGACTGAAAGTTTACCTACTGTATTATTGGGACTAAGAGCAGTCCTTAGACAGGACGAGGATGCTTGTACAGCTGAGCTACTTTATGGGTAACCATTAAGACTTAAGATTAAGAAACAAGAAAACACAAATCTTTTGTGAATAAAGACCTATCTACATGCACTCACATTTTTATAAGAGATGATATTTCAAAAAAAGGATTAAGGCCAGCGTATTTGGGACCATATAAAGTTCTGGACTGGGATAACAAAACTATAAAGGTTACAAATGATCGTGAGGTCAGAATCTCATAAGACAGAGTAAGGCCAGCATATTTATTTGCTGACTCAAGTCAAAAAAGTTTTTCAAAATACAATGACAAAATTTTGCATAATCATGGGAACGAGGAACCTAGTAAAAAAAAAATAAATCAACCTGTTCTTTTCTTGGATGCAATCGAATAAAAAAGTATATATAACGGCAATTAATCACCAAAATTGATCAGTTCAAGAAAAGTGATAAAACCAGAATGGACCTACCATGGAAATTGCAGGAGGTAGAAATCTCAGACCCGGATATAAGCGTAAAAATAAAGAGAATGTGGGAAGTAAGAGTCTTCCCACACTTGGAGATAGTGGAGCCCATCGAAGAGGAGCCATATGTTCCTGTCGGTTTGACGATGGGGTCGTCAAGTTCAAAGAGGGTGTACCAACCACCGGTCAAAGTGCTGGAAGGATTTAAGACCAATACAAGGACGCAGACACCCAAAAAATGGAAATGTGGGATCGTGCTAGGTCCAGGAGGACAGTGTACTGGAGATGCAAGAAACAAATTTACGAACACTTAATTTTTATGTTAAAAATTGTTATTATTTCTATTATTTAATTTTGTTGAATATTGTTATTAATCATTGTTATTGTTATTTATTATAATTTTATTTACCGTTGATCTGGAGGGAGGTATGTTGTGACATTTAGTATTTATTCAATTCAAAATTATAGAAATCACCCTGTAAATATCAAAAATAAATATCGTTCGGTATCCAGCTGACATGAAGTGAGAATCGCGTAACAACCAAAAAAGGGTAACTTTGATAAATACATTTCCACCAATAGCTAAGCAGATCAGCAGTATAAAAGGCGTGCTGGTTCGCATTAAAATTCAGTCAATTTCTTCGACTCATTCCGAAAACATCTCATGTCAGCTTCTGCAGGTTTTCCATATATACCGAGAGTTTTATTTCACTTCTAGTCCTGCTATCGTGTCGAAATTTTCTCACGCTAATTTTAACTTTCAGGACTTATTTTGACTTGTTCCCCAAGTAGTCTATTCTAGTAGGAGAGGCTTCTCACTCTTCTACACTCTCACTTCCTTCAGGACTTACTTGGGCTGGTTCCCCAGGTAGTTGACTCTAGTGAGAAAGGCTTGTCGCCTCTCTTACACTCCTACTTCCTTCAGGGCTTACTTGGGCTTGTTCCCCAAGTAGTCGACACTAGTGAATAAGGTGGTTCCCTTACTCACGCACATCTTTTACCTAACTAGCTTTTAACCTCTGTACCTGGAGGACTTCTTCTTAGTAAATACGCGAAATTATTGTCGAGACCTTCTGTGTAGGACTGATACTCCATTCACTTGAGTATATTCAACTATTATTTAACAATTGATACACTCCACTCGACACCAAGGTATTGTTTTTGTTTTTGTTAAGACAGGACAACGTCTGTCGAGTCAGCTAGTTTATAATACATTCGTACTACAAAATGGTAGGTACAAAACAATATTTACTTATGTCTATTGGTAATGGTAGTTTCGAAGTTCTGCAAGAGATGACGTTGGTATCAATTGTAGGTAGAAGAGTCTTGGCACCTTCTGCAAAATTTATAGTACCACTAAAATTAATATTAAATAAATTATATAAATCAGTGCATTAACTAATGAAGTCGGTTCTAGGTTTTGTAGAAATGCATTAACTTCGGAGTGTGCAGTGACCACAGAATCAAATAGAACTTTCAAAACAAAGTTTTCTGATATGCAAGATTTAAAGGTTTCAGGTATTTTCTTCAATTTTGTCACAATAAATTATTTAATTTCGAAGACTATCTCCTTCGAGTGTAATAGGTATATGTTAGACTTCCTTATTATTTTATGAAATCATTCCTCAACCATCATAAAGGAGTCACATTTACCATGAAAAGCATGGGAGCATACAAATATAAAAAAGTAAATTTACAATCGAATTGTATAGGCACCTCTCACTTTTTCAAGTCTGTCAGAAAACTATACTATACTTATGAAACAAAAATAGTTAAGCTCCGCCCCATAAATTTGCCAAAAATGTGAGCAGCAACGGTTTCTTGTGTTACGGTATTTAAAATTGGACCAATAGAAACATTTTATTCGTATACTGCGGGCGTTTATGGGGCGAAGCCTGTTCAATAAATAGATTATAGTAATGGAGATCTACGTGCAGAGCACTTCTTGCTGAATCAACATAGGTAACTTTATTTGTTGTTGGCTTCTTTTTTCCGATAAGCAATAGCCCATAATATATCAATGACCTATTTAACTGAAGTTTTCATTCAGAGGTCATATATGTGTCGATTTTCATTAAGCGCATACGATGTCCTGATGAATGACTATTCACGAATTCACTAGCTATTTATTCGCATCAATTATTTGTATGCCTATATAGTGACCTAAATATACGCCACTCAATTATCATGAATAATTTAGAAATAAGCAAACGATTCTCGCTCTGGATTCTAGATTTATTTATAAAAATAACTACTCTACTTCTGTTATATTTTAATGTTAGCTGATTGTACATTACTCGTAGCACTTATTGTTTGACAAAATTGAATAGTTTTTAGAATATCTATTGTATCTACGCACAGGACGTTTCTAATTTACTACCGCTCTAAAGCAATTTCCATCGCATTTAAAAATTATTCGATTGTCTCAATTATATTATTAGCTATTTTCCTAACACCAGAGCTGAGAAAAATTAATGGTACACCGTGCCTCATCAGGCAATTTTTTCGTAACAAAGAACAACACAATTATCCCCGAGATAATCTTGGCACAGACAGACTAAATAGCTAAATTTTAGATTTAGGAAGTATGAAACTTAAAGATTTAATTTAATTTAAGAATAATACATGGGGTGGCGGTACCAAGACAGATTATAAAAACTAATATCATTCTGATTTCACAAAACAATATATTTTTTTCTAGTGAATTTAATATCGAGAATGCCAAGGCGATGTGAAGCAGTCATTAGAAGAAGAGATGGAAACACTCGATCCTAATGTACTTTTGTTCTATTTATTGTTAAATTTTATAAGTGTTGTCAAAATGCTATTTTAATCAAGGAAAACATGTTCCGGTATAGAACTGTGTATTTTCTTTGATATTACCTACAGTTAGACATTTATAAACCAAATTGTTTCATTTCATTTCAAGTTTTCGTTTTTGATGCTAGTGCTCCCTACAGGGTGTCTCAAATTTAACGTTAACGTTGCATCTTGTGTAAGCCTAAAACAGAAATCTGAATAAAAAATTCGATCAAATTGCAATTAACAAAAAAAAGCAAAAAGAATTATCGAAATCGACTTATCGGTTCACGAGAACATCAACTTTTAAATTGAGCACAATTTGGGTTGTGCGTTATTTTTGCGTCTAAGTGTTTACATGGAAGTTCATGGAGACGTTATTTCAACAGCTTTGAACCATATTTAGTACGTATAAGTTAACAATGCCTCGTGAAGAAACTTTAAGTATCATGTCAGTATAGTTCTGATAACAAAAATATAAAGTATGACCATAACATTTTCTTTTTCATCTTCACTTGAAATGATTTCTTCAGCATCTTACAATATTTAATTCCTTTATTAACTGCACTGTATATAAATAGCAACAGATATACCTACCTAAATAAAAATGTAAAAATAATTCCAAAGCTCCATAAATTGTTTCTATAGTGAAGACTGTACAAGTTGTCCAGAATAAGATTAATTACCCCCCATATCTCAGAAACTATGAGAGATACGTAGAAAATTATGAAGATAAAATATTTGTGCATTTCATAGAATTTTTTATTTGAATCGTTGTCATATTCACAGGTTGTTTAGTATTTCTGTAACAGGTATCAATTTTATTTTTTTTGATTTTAAATAGTACACCCTATATATTACTAGATTTTTTATTTCTACATAAAATTTTAAGTTAACTTTGTATAATAATATAATATAATAAATAATAAATATCAAATAACCATTATCATAAATTTAATAACCATTGCTGAAAACACAATTTTTTTCTGTTTCACTTTATTCTACGACTAAAAATAAGGGTATTATCTGTTTACTTCCCTATACCTAGTATCAAGAAACTCTGAAATACAAGCCTCAATTAAAAAACCCCGATGGGCTTGTAGCCAGCGGAAAGGTAAATTTCTCAAAATCCATGGAATTTAAATTTGAACAACCTTTTCATTGGAATACCTACCTACATGTCATTACATATAATTTTTCGCCTATATCTTATCAATAAATATACTATATTTTTTTTTAATCAAGGTCTATATTAAGATCTCCAGAAAATGTACAATTACATCCAATTTATATTGAGTGTTCATATTTTATCAATATTTCTTATTTTTTTATTAATTTTTATTTTTTACTTCCCTCAATACGTATTCACGTAAAAAATCGACCTCGAGATTTTTGCTGATATTTACGTTTTGGGGTTTCTAGATCAAGAAAATCATGGTATCTCAGGTCCGTCGGTCTGTTTGTCTGTCTGTAGCCTGTCTGTAGTCTGCCTGTAGTGCGTTGGCGGTGTAGCTCAATAACGGCTTGACCTAGGACAACGAATTTTGGTATGCATATTGAAGGACTACCGGCGACGCAATGTAAGGGTTTTCGTTATTCATATATACAGGGTGTCCAAAATATGAAGTGCCAATATAAGAACGGTAGAAGCGACGAGGTTGTTTCCATCTCGAAGCGGGGAAGTCAAGGCTTTTACCAATTTTTTTTTCCGTGCATTTTTTGGAAAATTGCCTCGAACAAACGTTGTAGGTATTGATTACATCTATAATCCAAAATTATTTTTCATTATATTTACACTACGGGTCTTTTTTGATATATTTTTAAAATGTTTTAACGGTCGCCATTTTGAAACTACTTACACGATATTGCCCAATAACGAACTCGGCCGAGATATTTAAGGGATTGACTTTTTAATAAATTTGAACTTGATACCTCCAAAACTGCGACCTCTATCTTGTTAACAAATTTCGTAATATCCCATATATATATATATATATATATATATATATATATATATATATATATATAATTAAATAAATGAGGAGCTATCCGTACCAGATGACCATATTAGAATATGAATAATAATTTCACGCCTAGCTGGTAAATTGAACCTACATTTCGTAGGGTGCCGCAATAAGAACGAGGTTTGTCGTCTACATATTGCGTTTGTGTGCATTTTTTCCACTATACTGCTCAATCAGATTGATTACCAAACATAGCATCAGTCTCCCAGATATACATCATGATTTCGAGGTTGTTGCCTCTCATCAGTATATCGTAGGGTGAAGAGCCATATTTGATAATCAATCCTTATTTGGAACTCATACTTGTATCAATCTTCGGTATAGAACTGTCGGTGGAGACGATACGATATACTGATGAGAGGCAACAACTTCGAAATCATGATATATATCTGGGAGACTGATGCTATGTTTGATAATCAATCTGATTGAGCAGTATAGTGGAAAAAATGCACACAAACGCAATATGTAGACGACAAACCTCGTTCTTATTGCGGCACCCTACGAAATGTAGGTTCAATTTACCAGCTAGGCGTGAAATTATTATTCATATTTTAATATGGTCATCTGGTACGGATAGCTCCTCATTTATTTAATTAATTATTAACCTTTGCCGATTGTTATTATCCAACATTATACATGCTTAATATATCGCTCATACTTGTCTCCACCGACAGTTCTATACCGAAGATTGATACAAGTATGAGTTCCAAATAAGGATTGATTATCAAATATGGCTCTTCACCCTACGATATACTGATGAGAGGCAACAACCTCGAAATCATGATATATATCTGGGAGACTGATGCTATGTTTGGTAATCAATCTGATTGAGCAGTATAGTGGAAAAAATGCACACAAACGCAATATGTAGACGACAAACCTCGTTCTTATTGCGGCACCCTACGAAATGTAGGTTCAATTTACCAGCTAGGCGTGAAATTATTATTCATATTCTAATATGGTCATCTGGTACGGATAGCTCCTCATTTATTTAATTAATTATTAACCTTTGCCGATTGTTATTATCCACCATTATACATGCTTAATATATCGCTCATACTTGTCTCCACCGACAGTTCTATACCGAAGATTGATACAAGTATGAGTTCCAAATAAGGATTGATTATCAAATATGGCTCTTCACCCTACGATATACTGATGAGAGGCAACAACCTCGAAATCATGATATATATCTGGGAGACTGATGCTATGTTTGGTAATCAATCTGATTGAGCAGTATAGTGGAAAAAATGCACACAAACGCAATATGTAGACGACAAACCTCGTTCTTATTGCGGCACCCTACGAAATGTAGGTTCAATTTACCAGCTAGGCGTGATATTATATATATATATATATATATATATATATAATCCCCAAAAAACATTCCCAATGTAAAACTTTTGGAGGTGAGAGCTATATTCAGCAAAATTCAAGAAAAAAACTCAAATCTTTCGCATATGTTCAGTTAGAGCTGAACCACACCGATAAAATTTTTAGTATGTTGTTTTGTATAAGAATTTTGTTTGAATGGTACATTTTCATCAAGTGATTCTATCGCTTCTCACCGCCCCCAAAGTTCCTTCCATGAAATCACAACTTGACGTATTATATTCAAAATTTTTTTTTTTCAAAAATTTCACTTGTTACTGTTGACCAGGGGCAAGAGAAGGAAGTTGAAAGGATTTACAATTGACGATGACGATCAAAATGCGTTAAGATTGCGAATCATAAATGCAGGCTGGTAAGGAAATGGAAATGCTCGAGTCCAGATTTACTGTAAATGTGGGTTATGAATATAATACGTCAAGTTGTAATTTCATGGAAGGAATTTTGGGGGCGGTGAGAAGCGATAGAATCACTTGATGAAAATGTACCATTCAAAAAAATTCTTATACAAAACAACAAACCAAAAATTGTATCGGTGTGGTTCAGCTCTAACTGAATATATGCGAAAGATTTGAGATTTTTTTATAGAATTTTGCTGAATATAGCTGTTACCACCAAAAGTTTTACATTGGGAATGTTTTTTGGGGATATGGATTTATTTTGGAAATCGGTTAGCTGTCAGGGACTTCAATTTTCAATAATCATGTTATTTTTAAATATATGTAATATTTTAATATCTAATGTTTCGTTCTTATAATATGTATATTGTATTGAAATACTCGTAGTTTATTATGCTAAGTTTTCTATCATGAATGGTATTTTAAACACTTCAGGAAATTAATGAATGATTGGTATGATAGGTCTTCAAGATTCAAAATTAGTTTTTTCAGTTATTCAATATGCGCAAGCTCTTATCTATGATATAAATATTTACTCAAATAAACGGTCTCCATCCTGGTCATTCTGTGGTAAACTTATATTGATGCCAACCAAACCTGGCGGTACATCCAAACATAACTGCATAAGGCGATTCACCGATTCCTATTATTTTTCTCATAAATATTTCTAAGACCCACTTAGTTTTACTCACCACTACGTATAAAAAGCTAGGATCTCCTGGAAATCGATATATTTAGTATCCTTGCACAATCTAAAGTCTTGTTTTTCGGCCAGCTAAGCGGTAAGAATTATGCAGTTCGGCTTTTAATGAACTTTACCTATCTGAGGATAAGGGGAGGATAAGGGAAAGGTTTCTGTTTCTCTTTAAAGTTAATGGTTCTTGCTATATTTGGTTCATTTGGACAAATTCTTTTAATCGAATTATTAAAATCACTGAATTAGAATGAATATTGATTAAATAACATAATTATCGATTGGTATCAAAAGTTTTTCAATATACGAGAGTTCATCGTCTGGCGCAGTGCTGGTATATATGGAGAGTGTGCGTTTGCAAGCTACAATGACAGGAATACTGTATATCTGACATAGACATCATACTGACACTGACATAACAAACCGATAATCTTTTATGATCCGGACAGTTTTCTAAAGCGAGAGGGATAAGTTTCTACTTTGGGATAAGTTAAATAAATAATTTAACGCGATGAGGAAAATCAGGTGCAATTAAGATGCAGTGGTCACCAAACTCTTCTGCAAGAGTATACTCTTATACCAGTATGTCTACGTTTGATTTATTCTAATTATTCAATCCTCATTAATATTGGAATTATTTTCAATCTAGTTTTTGAGATAAGTTGGCACCGAAAAACTAACGCTTCGTAAATTCTACCAAAAATTAAAGAAATTAATGACAAATATTATTTATTTAACCCAAAATATATTACACACACATTTTAAGTGGTAATTTTTAATTATCACAATGATATTAGAATGACCATTCTGTGAAAAAACTAACAAGATGCTCACCAATATTGAGGGTTGCACAAACGTGCAGAAAATTATAAGCATAAACCAGATATTCAGGCAGAGATCTTTGCGCAGGTTTGAAATTAATCATGGTATGGCAAAGAGATATGCTAGTCAGTACCTACTTAAGTTTCAGCTAAGTAGTTTCAATATGTACATGTTCCAGCTTTAGTGAGAATACGAATAAAATATAGGAACCATCTTCGCTATTATGTCCCAAATTTATCCCATGTATTGACGCTGGTTCATTTCCAGCATTTTCAATTATTAATGTTTCTCAGACGAGTCTCTCCATAGACAAAAAATAATTAAATTTTCTTATCTCAATTTGTGCCTTAATTCCTTAACCTTATTGTGACAGCAAATGATTCTATTCTATCATAGAGATAACATATAACATACAGTAGGCAAGTCGATCGAAAATACGTACCCTCAATAGAAAGAAACAGAAAATAAGGCAGGACTATCTATCTTTTTATTTTGAACACTCGTGATTGGTGGATTACTGTACCCACATAATTCGATATACCTATAATTTGATCCTTGAATTTTTATGTAAAGCTCAGTATGTGGATTGCGAGTTTAGTACGCATG
Organism: Crioceris asparagi; assembly: GCA_958507055.1. Classification (NCBI taxonomy): domain Eukaryota; kingdom Metazoa; phylum Arthropoda; class Insecta; order Coleoptera; family Chrysomelidae; genus Crioceris; species Crioceris asparagi. Next base: position 62,334,742 of record OY293827.1, read on the forward strand.
CGCGAAAGAGGAGGTGGCTTGGAGTCACATAATTTGGTATCCATGGTAACATCACAGCTTACCAATGGCATAGCTAATCAAATAAACTGTGCCAGTGGTAAGCTTAGTAACATAACGACATGTCCCTCCTTTCAGCCAAAAAAGTTCATGACGCATGCGCATATCGCCAGCTATCCCCAGGTCTTTGGCTTCATTTTTGCGTATTTTTTCCACAATGCTAGCGGTATAGTAGTTTAAGTATATGACTGTACCTATCTGTCATCCGCATCCGACTCAGCCGTCATCCAAACTCAAATAGCAATCCGAAGCAGTTACGTTTTTATAATTTGTAAATAGGGAAATAGTTCATAATTAAACGGTTAACAAAATACTAATCATGAAAAAAAGAAAGTTTGTCTCTCAGCGCAAGTTTTAAGTTTAAGTACTTCGGCTGCAGTAAACTAACTTAAATTCGAAATAAAGGATAGTGAGTTTGAAAATGCTTCAACGTTACATATACCTAAATTCTTGAAAAACTTCAATGACATTTTTTATTTGTTAAATACCAAGAATCTGTTTTGTAGAACAGTTGGAAAGATGAGTATAACTGAAAAATCAATACCTGAATTGGAAATAAAAATTAAACTATATGGTAGTTACATACAACAATTAGAAATTGATGTAGGTACAAGTTAAAGTTAAGATTAGTAAATTTGAACAATCCAATATGAAGCATTTGAATCAACCTTAGTTTTATAAAACTATTCGCAGGCCTGTTCTTAAATCAATATCGGTTCTAACTAGCTTTTTATTTTTCATTATTTGTTTAATAAATTTATATATCTACTTCATGTGAAAAACTAGTAAAATATTCTTTATCATATAAATTATCTCAAAACTATGTTGAAATGTTTTTTGCGCTTATTAGGAGAATACATTGATTTAATAATAATCCTTCCACGATTCAGTTCCAATCAGCCTTTAAAAAGTTAGTTCTTAATAATGTAAATGTATTTAGTTCCTGCTTCTGCCAATAGACCGATTGCGTTGAGCCAACATTGTTCTTCGCATGCGCGGCGGGCAGTTTCAGCAGCCACTTTCATTTGAAATGGCACTCTTTTGAACAGAATGCTTGTGTCCAACACACATCTAGCTAAGAAAGCGCTGCAGTATTTTTGACAGATTTTGGTATGAAAAGCTTGCGCTTTTTAAGCTGCAGCATTAGAAATACTCCAACAGTTATTTTTAAAAGCTTCTTTATAAACCAGCTTAAGAGCGCAAGAAGTCTACCAGCAAATTCTGTCAAAAATATTGCAGCAGTTTTTTAGCTAGATGTTTGTTGGACACAAGGTATGTACTATACCTATGTGCAAATAATTCCAAGCTAATGGCTCTCTGTGAGCGCTTCTATCAATTTCCTTATGTTCTATGACATGTACCAGAGAGCAATGATTCTAGATAAGCTTGAAAGAGGTATTCTATGACCGATAATTCGCGCATGCGGCAAATTGAATCCATTGATGCAATTGGTCTATTACGCACTTCAAGATCTCACATTTCTGGTAACGACTTCTGCCGAAAATAACAAAATTAAACATATATTATTTGTTATTCGATGACATGCGTCATAGTAGTTTTAACATACTGAAACAGTCAGAATATCTTGACGACATCATAAAACATATCGCTGAGTTTATAGTTTATACATATAAGGAAAAGAATTCACAGTGAGCAATGTTTAACTTTGTTGGTTTTAGAAAATTCAGACAAATTAGAATTGACAAATTGGTTAGCAAAGTTAAACTAAGCATCAAATGATGTCAATCTAATTGGTCATCATACAGAAAGAATACTGCGTTTATATAAATATTCCTTATTAATGAAAAATATATATTTAAAAATTGTAAGTGAAACCTTATATCTAGTACAAAACTAAATAGATATTCGCCTATAGGCCTAAAACATGAAAGTGACAAATTAAATGACCTTAAATTTAGAATTAGAATGTATTATAATAAATGAGCTATTTTTAGAGGACAATAAGAATTGTAATAAATTTCAATTTGAATTATGCGCAAATATAAACTCTTCCCTCTGTATGCGTCATGAAACAAAGACAGACACGGGCACGATATTCTCTATCTCTTTTTATCTATGGACCACATCCACTAGCAGTGCTGCATAGGACTTGCCTACTCTGTGTTAAATATTATATCTCTATGGTTTGCATTGATTATGCAGATAGCGGCTCCCTGAACACAGCCATCGTCACTTGCATTGTTATTGTGACTGACATTTGTTAGTTGGGAGAGAAATACTGCTACAATGTTGCCGTTTAGTTAGGGATACCTTAGTTATACGTTTGACGAATATTATTAATGCGTTAACAATGTACCATTTTCGAATAAAAGCGAAGTCAATTGCATGCTTTTTAAGTAAAAAATGATTTTACTATCACGTTCATTATTACATTATTGGTTTCACTTAAGTATTTATCCGACATTTATATATGACTTAGGTCTTTACAAAAAGGTAAAATTTTAGCACCGGCAACACCGTAGAGTATTGAAAATAATAAATTGTGGAATCCGTCTACTTGGTTTTACATATATTGATAATATAAATATTACAGCCTTTTACGACTGGAAAACGTTCTCAAATGATTACTTATCATTGTAAGATTGTATTATACACAATATCTCATTAATTTGAAGCCATATTTTTAAATTAATCGGAAAAAAACGTGACCTTGAAAATCCAAAATTTTTCTGTAAATAATGCTTCTGAGAGATACCGCTCTCACCTCTGCAAACTACAGTTTGCATTGATAAGTTATCTGCTAGAACGACTGTCTAGGTTTTCTTTGTGCCAACAGACTGCAATACCTAAAAATTTAAATCTTAGGTATATATATATATTGATTTTGTATTCTTGACTGGTTTTATAATAAATAAAAAGATGTTCTTGGGGATGCAGTCATATATTCAATAAAATTCTTTGATTGAAGCCGAGCTTTCGAGAATGTTTATTCTCTTCTTCAGGGCAAACTACAAATTGTTACAAAATTATTTCAACAACAACTTAATAGTATTATATAAATACTTACAATCGTGAATTAAGATTAAATTAGCCAAAAAACAGGAAAGATTTCATAGCCATCAATTACAAATGTCATTATTTATATTTGTCATGGTAACACAATAAGTAAGAAAGTATCTAGATTTTGTTGATAAAAATGAATATTACTGAATGATCTTTATATGTCAGTTCAAGCCCAGAATAAAAGTAATTTAGTCTATGTATGGGTATATATGTAAGTATTTATGCAATATTCTTAAATTACATATTTTTTTAAAACTGAACCTGTATCTGCCTTAATAATAATTTTAATTTAATTGTGCTCCTTGTTCAAATAGCTACAAACATAAAGATCATTCAGTAATATTCATTTTTATCAGCAAAATCTAGATACTTTCTTACTTATTGTGTTACCATGACAAATATAAATAATGACATTTGTAATTGATGGCTATGAAATCTTTTCTGTTTTTGGCTAATTTATTCTAAATTCTCGATTGTAAGTATTTATATAATACTATCAAGTTGTTGTTGAAATAATTTTGTAACGATTTGTAGTTTGCCCTGAAGAAGAGAATAAACATTTTCGAAAGCTCGGCTTCAATCAAAGAATTTTATTGAATATATGACTGCATTCCCAAGAACATCTTTATATATATATACAGGGTGGGGCACCGTATACGACACGGTCTCTCAAGGGGAATCCATACAATATAATGTTTTTGTGATAAACGAAATAGATGCAGAATTTTTCTGGCCACAATCTAAAATTATTTTTATACATACAGGGTGATTCAAAAAAAAGATACATATCAAAGTTATGTTTTTTTAAATTGAATGTCCTATATTTTTTATTATTTTCGGATATAAGAGTCAAAATAAAAGTGAGTTTCTTCAGTATTCCCTATACCTATCTCTTTCCATTTTGAAAATATCCAAAGATTTGTTGAAATGTAAGGTATGAACTATTTTTCTATAATTTCCAAAGTTGCTCATTTTGAACTTGAGCTAAAGGTTTTATCATATTGATAAAGGTCAAGGTTATAGCCTGTATCATATTTCAATATCAAAAATCATACAGGGTGTTGGAAAAATATGGTTGTAAAATTTCAATATAAGATATTGAAAAACTTCGTTATCTTAAATGGAACACCCTCTATATTATTACATATTTTAATGCAGAATTGAATCCTCTTTCGAATTGTATAAGGGTTCCCTATAACTAAACTCAAGGCATTTCTTGAATTTTGCTTCTTTATCACAGTAGGAACATTACCCAATTAATCTGGACAGCTTTGAGGCTGTTACCATGGAAATGTTTTATAACTGACAGTTTTGAAGCGTTTAATTTATAAATACAATTTAAATCAGTGTACTATTCAAATAAAGCAAAATGAAGACTTATCCTATCGAAGAGAGAATAAATATGCTTCTAATAATTGGTGAGTGTCATGAAAATTGCCTATTGGCTTCAAGAGTATATGCTGAAAGATATCCAACCGTATCACATCCAAATAGAGCTGTGTTTGAACGGTTACTGAGAGAATTTCGGAATTCTGGTACTGTATCCTACAAACAAAAAACTACGCTAAAACCTATTGTAGATGATGAAGAAAATGAGTTTGTGGTCATAGGATCTGTTATAGAACACCCTCATACCAGTCAACGCAAAATAGAAAGAGAAACAGGTATTAGTAGGAGAAGCATTTCAAGAATATTGAAAAAATATCGGTTTCATCCTTACCATATTCAGATACACCAAGAACTTTATGAAATGGATTTTAATCACAGACTTGAATTTTGTGTTTGGACTCTAGACAGATTAGGCGATAATGAACTCTTTCTAGATTCAATTCTGTTTTCTGATGAATCCACTTTCCATAATAACGGCCTGGTGAACAGACATAATTTCCATTATTATAGTGATGAGAATCCTCGAATTTTTCGAAATACTAATTACCAACATAGATGGTCAGTTAATGTATGGGGGGGTGTTCTAGGGTCCCAATTAATAGGTCCTTACTTTTTTGATGGCATTTTAAATGGACAAAAATTTCTAAGATTCTTACGTGATAAACTACCCGAACTTTTAGAAAATGTGCATTTGAATATCAGACAGCAGATGTGGCTGCAGTTGGATGGTGCTCCAGCCCATTTTCAAAGGATTGTTAGAGAATTTCTTGATAGGCGTTTCCCAAACAGATGGATAGGAAGAAGCGGCTCGCAAAATTGGCCACCAAGATCTCCAGATCTAACATGTGTGGACTTTTTTTTATGGGGATACATTAAAAACATTGTATATGACACCCAGCCCACAACAGCTGAAAATATGAAAGAGAGAATAAGAGCCGCTTTTCGATCCGTGACACCACAGATGTTGAGGAAAGTTAAAAGATCTTTTGAAGAGAGAGTTCAATTATGTATTCAAGAAAATGGACGACATTTTGAACATTTACTCTAGTGTTTCTTATTTTATTATATTTTTATACTGTTATTATTTTTATATCATTCAATAAATGTCTTGTTCTTAATACTTTTATACCGCTACGCCTAGTAGCTGTGTAAGGGAAGTATTGTATTCGTGTAAAATTTTCGGTACTCTGTTTCTACGTTCCAGGGCTTTTTGAGTCCAACAAACATATGTTTTGATATTGGTCTGTCTGTCTGTATGTTTCTCATATTCGTCAGTATTTGTTTGAGAGAGGTAGAAAAGAAATGTGAGTGGACTTACCACATTTTTCCTTGGGCTTTCATAATAATACGTTATCAATAAATACTTATGGGTATTTCTTTACGTTTCACAGTATCTATGTAAATGTAAAACGCTGATATTCCAAAAAAAAATATATTAATGGAGTAGTTGTCTTTTAAGGGTAAAACCGACAGCAATAGAATAGTATAGTATCATTACCCGTCAGTTAATTATTTCATATGAGTTTTGAAATTCTAGGAGATTGGATAATAATCGTGAATCAATTAGTACTGTAATAATAATAATGGAATTTAACTATAATAATGATTATTTTAAAACGTCATCCCAATCATAATGGCATTGGGAATATAAGACAGAATTATTAGAGAAGTGCGAAATTGAAGAAATTCGTTGAGTTTAGTTATAGGGAACCCTTATACAATTCGAAAGAGGATTCAATTCTGCATTAAAATATGTAATAATATAGAGGGTGTTCCATTTAAGATAACGAAGTTTTTCAATATCTTATATTGAAATTTTACAACCATATTTTTCCAACACCCTGTATGATTTTTGACATTAAAATATGATACAGGCTATAACCTTGACCTTCATCAATATGATAGAAGGTATAGCTCAAGTTCAAAATGAGCAACTTTGGAAATTATAGAAAAATAGTTTATACCTTACATTTCAACAAATCTTTGGATATTTTCAAAATGGAAAGAGATAGGTATAGGGAATACTGAAGAAACTCACTTTTATTTTGACTCTTATATCCGAAAATAATAAAAAATATAGGACATTCAATTTAAGAAAACATAACTTTGATATGTATCTTTTTTTTGAATCACCCTGTATGTATAAAAATAATTTTAGATTGTGGCCAGAAAAATTCTGCATCTATTTCGTTTATCATAAAAACATTATATTGTATGGATTCCTCTTGAGAGACCGTGTCGTATACGGTGCCCCACCCTGTATATATATATATATATATATATATATATATATATATATATATATATATATATATATATATATATAAACTTTTGAACCAAATGTGTTTTTGGACTAAATTATTGACATATAACAACATGTCGTTGATATTTTTTCGAAATTCAAAAGTGTGAACGATCACAATATGTACATTTCTATAAGAAATTTACCTAAAAATCTGTAATATATTAGGTGCACATTCATTAACGTATTGATTGTTACTTACCTACATCTTGATTATCTAATTGCCAGACTGTCAGTTGTGTATCAAAAACAATAGAGTTATTGCCCTAAAAATTAGAGACCTTCGACGAAACTTCCCAGAAAGAAGAACTCTGGAAAACCAATTTTTCAGCGATTCGAACAAGATAAAAGAAATCACAATGTTATTATATTTAAGAAGTGAAACAAATTACCTAATGTATTTTAGATAAAACACAGTAAAATATATCGCTGTATTTTGAATAAAATCAAGAGAACTTTTGAATAATGCTAGTTGTTATTTGGATGTCGCTAGATCCACGACCTACGAAAATAAATGGATATAAGCCATATAAATTTGCAAAGCTATAGCTTTGATGGACCATCAGTTTCAACACAATGACTTTGTACTTTGCACGAAGCTGTTGGTCTGCCGAAGCTATGTATAGGTACCACTGCAGGGTATTTTAATAGGAAGAATTATCATGTCTGGTCGCGCGCAAATTCAAAACAGTATAAAAACATCCAAAATCTGGGTAGACAAAATGTTTGTTGTAGTATTTACAAGGGATATATTTTAGGACCTTTATTTTTGTATCAAAATTTGAATGGAACTCAACATCTCGATATATTGTATTATCATATAATCCTCTTACCAGACAATGAAAAATACAATAACTATTATATTATACACCAAATGGATGGAGCTCCGAATCATAATACAGCATTAGTCCAAAATTAACTTAGCGAACGGTTTTAAGAATGGATTGGGCCAAATGTAAATGTTGCATGGAAACCGAGAACTGATTTGACTCCTCTTGGGGAGACGTTAAAAGATCGTGTGCACCTAAATAATACAGACGGCGTGGTTAACTTCGATAGAGAATTGGAAGCCATATATATATATATATATATGTATATATATAAAGAAATCTTTTAGTTCATTAATGAATGAGATATAAAATATATAAATAGGATGAAGCTCTACACCTTTATGCATTTATTTAGTCGGATACAACCAACCACTAGAAGCGGATCACGTGATTTCAAGCTTGATGTGAAAATCAGCGAATGCAAGCATAACACTTTTTGATGATGCTTGATTTTATTACTCATCAAATCATCGTACCGGTGGCTATAAATTATATCGATTCCTAAGGAGAACTCCAGTAAATTCCAAAACCAAAAAATCTTTCCATTATTTCCCCGAAATAAACTTGGCAAAGTCAGGTACACATACCTATGGCTAAGAGTATGTTTTTTGGGCTTCAGGGAACTTCTAAAAGTAAAACATGTGTTGAAAACCGGAGACTTAATGTTTACCTGAAATCTTGTCATTGGAAAGTTGTTCTGATCCTTGAGATAATCGTCAATATCAGTTAAGCAATATTTCGTTGGTTTGAATAAAATACCCAGTTGATTTGAATTTGGGTTCCTGATTCTGGTTGCCGATTCTACAGAAAAACTTTTTAAAATCCCATATCTCAAAACAACCTTCGTGAATATTATCATTTGAATCTGTATTATGACTGCGAGAAAATAATTATGCCAGTTTTATCTTGAAGTTAATGCTCCTACGTTTAGTTTTTCTGGCTTCTGGCAATGGTGTTAGTCTGGTAATCCAGAAAGTTTGGAGTTGTATAACTCTACAGGGGATTGTAACGAACTTATAGCCGAGTTGAATCTTTCAGGGGCGCTACTTTTCGGAAAAAACATGGAGCAGTGCTTCGCTTTTTTATACGGTTAGACAAGTAGTTGTGTGGCATCACGTTCTATCATATATCATAATGTTTGATTATTTAGAAAAAATATTGACGAAAAATCGGACTCTCTAATGCCAGTTTCTTAAAATATGTTAATCTGAATGAATGTATATTTATTTTTGTAGCTGTAAATGATTCATCTCAAAGATTCGTACTGACTTTATTTAGATTCACATATAGAACGATTTCCGAAAAAGACCCTCATAAATAGAGGCATCTTCATATTGCATATATATATACTTCACAAAAGCTTTTGGCATAATAAAAAGGCGAATATTTTGTCCAAGACATCTATGAAAGGCGAACAACGCATTCACCGCCAAAATCATATAAACTGATGACGAAATTAATGAACCTGTTATCAATCAAGGTGACAGACAAGATTGCCATCTCTGTACATATATAGATGACATTATCAAAAAATAGAGTGCAAGAGCACCCACAGAAATTGGTCAAAGATGATTCACAGTTTTCATATAGCCTTGAGAGCAGTACCTAGCCTTCATTCAATCTTCAAATAATCTAACTGAAAAATATGAAAAAAAGACCAAATCGTTGATGACATTCGCGGCTAGAAATTATGATCTAAAATATTTCCGATGGGGAAATATATATTCAGAAAAAAGCAGCTACTTCTGATAACTAGGGTGATATTGTGACCCATGTATAATCATGACGTAGTAAGCAAACTGTCAACTTTTACGTTTTAAACTGAGAATGCAGTATGGCGTTGCAAGGAGTCCATTTGTGCCAGTGCGTTCTTATCAAAGGCTAGGCCAACCACTATCAGGTCCTGTGTCAGACAAATTTCACGACTTGGGTTTAAATTATCTCAACATTTGTAAAGCCAATAATTATTAATAATAAACAATGAATTTCAAAATTACGAAAGAAAATATTACAGGTAAATTAAAAGATCGGCAATAATGTGTGCCGTTCTTCCAGTTTAAATTCATTGCCTATCCACAGACACAGTGCATTCTCAGAGTGAAATGTAGTATATAATAGAAGTAGAGATACAGTAAAAATAACGAATTTAGTAGGATTTAAAATATCTATCGGAAATATGTCATATTCAGTACAAACCACCTACCTCATAACTGAGGCGTTATGTGACCTATGTATAATCTTGACAACTGGCAACTTTTACAAGACTGAACGACACAATAAAAAGAACTTTAAGAAATAAGAGCAGATATTTTGTTATTACAATTAAATAAAAAAAAAATTGGGGATTCATAATTAAAGCCTATTTTAAGTTATCTAGATATAGATATTTTATTTAATTAAATTGTTCTTTGGTCTTTTTGCTTAATATTTAGATTGATAACTTCCTGTTGTTTTCTACTATAGATCTGTGTCAAAGACACACAGTCCTTTAGATTTGTAGATACGTTCTAATAAACTGCATCTACGCCACTGTTATCTGGACGGCAAAGTGCACCGCTGGTCGCGCAACTAAGCTACTCCATCCAACTTTGTCATTTTGTTCAGAACTTTTTAAGTAAGTCTACTACTCTATTTCGCTCAACACACCGATTCATGAGATATCAACACCGGCGGGCAAAACGGCCTTCCGGGAGCAATACGGTAGTCCCACTCACAGAATTTTAACAATATCCATGTGACGATAAAACTTTTTATAGATAAAGTTATAATTTTATGAAAATACCAAGTCGCCACACTAGTCATAAGAAAGTAGAAATGCCCACGGGTGTACTTTTACAGACAGTAGATCATTTTGTAAATATAAAGACAGAATTTACATAGTAATGAATTATTTTAAATGAATAAAAATCTATTTTATTCTAGAACAAATTCAATGGAGAGCCACAAGTTGCTATTAAGATATATAAGTTGTATCACATTAAATTCTCCTACTATTATTAAATCTTTGAAAATTTAATAGTAGCTTGCTATTCCAGAATATTAAACACAGTTTCTCGCCTCTCTCTTGTTTACAGTAAAACTTTGCAAAGTATTACAGCAAGTTTCTCGAATTTACTATTAAAATATTCCTCTTGTCTCTAGTTTTCGCAGTTATTCAAAACGTGGTTTTGTTAGCAAACTTCGAAATCAGGATTCCGAATAGCAATAACATTTTGGTGAATAGAATATTATTATGTTAATATGACATAATATTTTGTAACATGATACTTAATAATACTCAAGATTAGTAGATATTACGACATTGTTTGTTTATCTTATTACTTATAGCCCATAGGTATTATTGTGGTATATATATATTGAATTCAGGGAGAAAGGTCAACGAAAACTATTGCACTGTCATATGAGGGTTCCGCAATGCCTTAAATATAGACAAATGTAACTATTAGTTGCCAGCTCTGTAAAAAATATAACGAAAATCAGGATAAATTGTCGAACTTTAAAAGAATAGCGGGTTTAAAATAATACTGTTATGACATAAAGTTGGACGACACCCCTATAAAACTAATTGATATATATTTAGGTATTAAGTAAAATTTATTTTGTTATTTATGTAATTATAAGTAGGTATATAAGTTATATATTATAAATATGTTATATGCTACAGAACCCACATTTTGGGAAGTTGAGACCTCAATAAAAAAAACTGGTAAGTATTTTGGAAGAATGTAGTCGAGAAATTACTCCAACTTTCACTTACTCCTGTATTATAACTAATACGATGGCATTTAACCAAATGCTGCATATGCAACATGAAATCAGTAATGTTAAATACAGTTTGCAAGAAAATTGGAATAAAAATAAGAACGATGAGACCTCAAATTTTAACAAATATTACCTTGTTGCGTTTTTTTGTACTAGAGGGTATTACATTATTATGACAGTTTTATTAAAAGATTAAAAAATTACTAGGTAAGTCTTAGAGCCAAATTACATACCTACTGATATATTACAGTTGATGATGAGAGTATCAAACATTTAAGTGACTTGAACAAACTACAACAAATGACCAGCGTTAGAATGAAGACAAATATTTCTGAAAACAAAAAAATATTCTGATATCCGTTATCTGGCCATACAACCATCCGTTTTCTCTCTAGTTTAACTCAATGTCGTCGGGAGAAAACATTTGTCAAAAATCAAAGGTTTCTATCTAAAATTATAGTAGATTATAATACGAGTCAATAATGAATATTTACGAACAGAGTCGCGTTAGCAAGGGAGCAAAATTTCTGAAAGAATAATATACAAATACACAAACACTATGCGTTTGACGCTGACAGTTTGATTTTGTTTCCATGAAATGAATGATGTTAATGTGCAATTAATAATAATTGATAATACGACAAAAAAATAAATCAAACCACATAGGTGTATAGATCTGAATATCCTCCAAAGTATAATATCGTTACTTTGATGAAATATCACGTAATTACAATTATTATTTGCTTTGGTAATAAGGTCGTTACTACTTATATATTTTATTAATTAGTTCTATAATTAGTAAATTGATTCTCGAACCTTCCAGAAACTATACAGGGTGTTTCTTCGAAGCGTCTGCGGAGCTTTACGCGGAAACGGTTATAGATATCTAAAAAATCTGATTTTGAAAGGTCTATAAAAAGAAAATATTTTCATATATACAGGGTCTGTCCAAATAATCGCAATCCAGAACAACTTTGTTTTTTCTTATGGAACATGTACAATTTATATTTTTTATCAGATTCTACATAACAAAAATAATATTATGTTTATTATGTAAATTTAAGCCTTTTTCCATCAGTTGTCGAGTTAGTAATTTTTTTTGAGAACTTTTGACAGATAACTACCCTAATTTGAAGATTTATATCTTTTGACCTTGATAAGACAAAGTAATAATATTCTGACGAAATCAAGTCATAATATTGAAGATTGTATTGCACTTGCACAATTTAATTTAAATTATACGGCGCCTTTTCAAAAAATAAATATGTAATAGTTTCATATAAACATCAATAAATCATTTCAATATATATATATATATATATATATATATATATATATATATATATATATATATATATATATATATATATATATATATATATATATATATATATATGGATATTACGAAATTTGTTAACACGATAGAGGTCGCAGTTTTGAAGGTATCAAGTTTAAATTTGCTACAAAAATCAATCTCTCAAATATCTCTGTCGAGTTCGTTATTGGGCAATATCGGGTAAGTAGTTTCAAAATGGCGACCTTTCAAACATTTAAAAAAATTATCAAAAAAGAGCCGTAGTGTAAATATTATTAAAGATAATTTTAGGTTATAGATATAATCAGTACCTACAACTTTTGTTCAAAGAAATTTTTCATAAAATACACAGAATTTTTTTTTCTGTATATATATATATATAATTTAATAAAGAAAAATAACAAATATTGATAAAACATGAACACTCAATATAAATTTGATGTAATGATACATTTTCTGGAGATCTTAATATAGACCCTGATTAAAAAAATATATAGCATATTTATTGAAAAGAAATAGGCGAAAAAAAAGCTGCCTTGAAGTGGACTCGAACCCTGTCTGCTTTATATTCAACAGCCAAAACAAAAACCTCTAACCGCAAGGCTATGACACATACGACAATTTTTTGTAATAACATGTAGGTATAACAATGAAAAGGTTGTTAAAATTTCAATTCAATGAATTTTGAAAAATTTACCTTTCCGCTGACTACAGGCCATCGGGATTTTTTTTCGGTTGGTTACGTTATGTATATATATATATATATATATATATATATATATATATATATATATATATATATATATATATATATATATATATATCTGGGAGACTGATGCTATTTTTGGTAATCAATCTGATTGAGCAGTATAGTGGAAAAAATGCATACAAACGCAATATGTAGACGACAAACCTCGTTCTTATTGCAGCACCCTACGAAGTGTAGGTTCAATTTACCAGCTAGGCATGAAATTATTATTCATATTCTAATATGGTCATCTGGTATGGATAGCTCTTCATTTATTTAATATATATATATATATATATATATATATATATATATATATATATATATATATATATATATATATATATATATATATATAACCAAAGTGACAAACATTCATAGGGTTGCGGCACTATGGGCTGTAGGATAATGAAAACTCTTTTTCAATTACCAACGTTTCGATAGCGGTGGCTATCTTTTTCAAGGCTATATTAAAATAAAAGAAAGTTACAAAGAAGTACTTAATTAAAAGGATATAAGAATCATCGAAATAATAATCAAGAAAAATAGTTATATATAAAAACACGTTACACGAACTCCAACTTACATTGATTTGAGTGTTAAATATGGTTAGGTACATCATTAATTCTTATGTTATCAAAACTAAATTGAATTTCTACATCTCATATTAAAATACTGAACTCAACTGTACAAGAATAAAGGTAGAACAGAATATTATGGTCATAAATAGCAAAAACTAGAATACAGAAACAGGGGAAGATTGTGTTTTTACTTTTTATTTAAAAATTTTTAAATACATGGAATTCAAAGTTACTGTCTTTTATTTTGTTCTTTGATTTGTGTGTTCTTTGTTAATTTTATCTATAGGTTGCATGTCTGACGTCTAATGTCTAAGCTGTCAATTAAGAATTAAAAATAAAAATAAAAACAAAAACAAACAACAAACGTATGGCGCAAAGTTATAATATTTGTAGTTTAGTTTCCTTTCTAAAACCAATAATGTAGGAAATGACTAAAAACAACAACAGTCATGTATGATCTAGGGTGCATTTAAAAATTTTTAAATAAAAAGTAAAAACACAATCTTCCCCTGTTTCTGTATTCTAGTTTTTGCTATTTATGACCATAATATTCTGTTCTACCTTTATTCTTGTACAGTTGAGTTCAGTATTTTAATATGAGATGTAGAAATTCAATTTAGTTTTGATAACATAAGAATTAATGATGTACCTAACCATATTTAACACTCAAATCAATGTAAGTTGGAGTTCGTATAACGTGTTTTTATATATAACTATTTTTCTTGATTATTATTTCGATGATTCTTATATCCTTTTAATTAAGTACTTCTTTGTAACTTTCTTTTATTTTAATATAGCCTTGAAAAAGATAGCCACCGCTATCGAAACGTTGGTAATTGAAAAAGAGTTTTCATTATCCTACAGCCCATAGTGCCGCAACCCTATGAATGTTTGTCACTTTGGTTATACATTCTCGGCAGTGAATTACTAAAATTATATTATATATATATATATATATATATATATATATATATAATATATATATATATAAATATATATATATATATATATATATAAAACTCTTGTTCTGTTTTGTATTTAGAAATCAACATATTACAAGCTAGACGAATAATCATAGAACAATTTCGAAAGGTATCATGTCACATGCAGGCTATATAAAGCTATAAAAGTCGGTCAGAGTCCGATATCGATAGTAGTTCTGAAAAGCGAATGTCAAAATGACTAGTGATGACAAAACGTACTACAGCGGAAGGTGGTGTACAGGGTGTTAGAAATAAACCTTTGGAAGCAAACTGCGAACTTCGGAGAGAATTATCCAAGTGAATCCCCACAACGCTTAGCACAGAGTTAAACGTTACAATATTAAAGGGAACAATCTTCTGAGATCTCTTCAAGGGATCTTTCTTGTTGTTGACTTTCGGCTGTAGAAAAACATTTTGTATAGTAAGTATAGTATATTTCTTTTCCAAAATTATAGTATAGTCCACTTAACAAGGCGTTTAAGAATTTCCGATTGAAATCATTAGCAGCAGAGGTTCCAAACAATTTTGTAATGTAATAACCAGTGTGACAGATTAGGAACAGCTGATTTTCTGTAAGGTTTAATAAAACAGGTTGAAGACTACTTCTGACTGATAGGCACCTAATGACAGATTGGCAAAGAATATTTTTTCCGAAAAATATTTGTTAGACGTTCATATTTAGTGAAATCCAAAATTCCAAACTTCCTATCTCTTAGTAAAGGAATAATAATTGAATAATGTAATTAAATAAGAAATAAAATAAAATAAACTAAAATAATAACAAACATAAAGTTTTGTCAACGAATTATTATAAAGTTATTCTTTTTTGAATTACAATAATTAGGAACTGCAAAAAGGTCATTGATATGAAAAATGTAGACAAGCAAAAATTGGTTTTAAACCTATTGACTTATTTGATTTCAAAATAAGGAAACCTACGGAAATAATTCACGAATATAGTGAAGAAAAGGAATGGCTAGTAATGAAAACGAAGTATAAGAGTACTGTTATTTCATAGTTGCTTAAAGAATAAGCTAATTTTGAATATTGGTCATAGGTCATTATTAAATCTAATAAAAAACTTAGGTCTCCGATACAAAAAGACTGCAGTTGAGAAATTCTGACTTTTCCTTGAAGCAACTTGGGTATTTGCTAATAGTAATGACTCCAGAAGATGAAACGTCCCGATTAAATCAGTGATGCGAATAAAGTATGTGATGAGATATCCATGGTTATTTAAAGAAAATCAGAATCTATCACCAGACTTTTAAATTTGCTGAGTATTTCTGAAAACGACATTTGTGAAGGAAGTGTAGTTTAGTAATATAATTATGATTTTAAGCTACAGAGATATGTCAGCGTTTAATACTAATATAACTTTTGAAGAAGCTAGCTAGAAATGCCTTACTGCAAAATCAATATGCAATTCAAACTTAGAATGGCCAATAAGCTCAGCGATTCTTTGTGTGTCTCTATGAATCACCTGCTTGAAAATTATCATTTTTTGAAAATCACACAATTATAAATAGATAAATAAGAATATTGCTATGATATAACTCATATTCAGAATCATCAGATTCTTCTGAACTACTTTCTCCATCTTCTGTAGTAGAGATGATTAGTGGCGCTACACTTTTTTTCCGCCAGTCTAGGATTATTTTTTCCATATGCTCCACAGCTTTCTTCCATTAATCCTCAGTTATAGTTTCTACAGCTATTCTCAAAATTTCTTCTATATGCTTTGTAAGTCCATCCCCACAATTTTTTCATGGTGGAATTTTGCCAGTTCAATGCAGTCGAAATGATTTGGTCAGGTAAATCATTCCGATATCATTGAACTGGCAATGATAAACGCAAAACCTTATGTTCATTTTCTCGCAGTGTTTCATCTACATCGTATAATTTTTGCCTTTGTATCGGTTTAGCTTTTACCAAGAGCTTTTAATAAACCTGGTGATGGATTCTGGTTTTTCTGAAGAAGCCATTGAAATGTTTGGACTTTTTCAAAATGAAGTGGGTTTATTATAAATTGTTCTCAATCACGATTATCGAGGGCTCTTTAAGATTGAGAATAAGTTGTTTCCTCATCCATTACCAAAAAGTTTACAAATCATATTATCGTGGTAATAGGCGCTCTTTGATGTGGATAAAAAATTAAACTGGCTCTATTTTAAAACCACTAGATGGTCCCGCTTGTAGTACGATAAACGTCTTGCCGGAACCATAACCTTTTTTTCGCTTCACGGATTTTACTGAATCATCTTGCAATGATTTAGACCCACTTCCATTTGCAAATATCAAAGTTTCATAAAAAACTAGTTTTCTGAATTTTGACTCGTAGTTTTCTACATTTTTCCTCAAAAACTTACCTCTTTCACTAGCAATTCTAGGTAGCTCATATGAGTATCTCCTACTACAGACCTTTTTGTATCGGAAACCAATTTTTTTATTAACTCCCCTAATGATCCAAGGCCAATATCCTAGACATTGTTATTCTCTAGAGTGTCTTCCAAAACTGGAAGTGTTATATGGGTCGTAAATTACATTCCTTAGACTCTTCTGCGACTTCTTCTATCATCTCAGTTTTTTTCTCCTTGTTTTATGATTTTCCTCTTCATTAGTAAGCCCGTATGATTCTCCTGAACAATTATCTCTACCGAGGGATTAAGTGCCTCCGTGACTTTTTCGTCTGCTGCTAAGTTTTTTATGTTGTTGGTATAAGGTTAGGTTAGGTTAGGTTGAAATAATTCAACAAATTTAAAACCACTTATGGCACCTGTGGATGCAAAAATATCCGCAAGAACATTTCGTTTTGTCAAACTCTTTAACATTAACTGACAGATCTGTCAAAATTGAAATGAAATTATTTCAGGCAAAAATGACAGTGACCTATTAGAAAAAATCGTTTTTAAGCAACCACCTCAAATTTAGAAAAGTTTTTAAGCACATTTTTGTAGCCTCTGGAATTTTTATGTTTGTCATTTTCTGATTCATGAAACACGGATGACGTTTCTAAAGTACTGCTGTCTTTACGACGTTATTTCCGGGACCCGAGTAACATTGCACCAGATTAGTTTTTAATAGATAAATTCATAATCCGCTTCGTTAAGTTGAAAGCAACTGTAACAATAATTATTAATTTTTCTACATTTATCCTTTTGTCATCGTTTTTGTACCTTTAATGCGAGTAATTGTCGGTCCTTTAGGCCCCTTAAAATGCAATGTGAACATATAAGTATCTTTATTTATGTTGTAGATCAAGTGAAAATTTACAATGGTCACAACGAAAAGGTTTGAGCTCTAGCAATGCCATTACACAGCTTTTCTACACCCTTTACACTAATAATTACAAATTAAGTCTTTATTAAATTAATGTCCACTTGTACAGACCTCGTCACAAAAATTCGTTTTTGTGCATCTGAAAGTATCTCGATGTTTAGATTTTTTTAATAGATCCCATTGTATATATAGTTAAATAACTTTACTTGGTAAAGTCCTTAAGAAAATTATTTAATGAAAAGCGATTAACAATATTTAGATGTGGTTAATACGAGTGTCAACTTAAAGATAAATCATTATTCTACAGCTACCTATTTATATATAAATATTATAATGCATAGTCAGCACTACGCCTGTGGTTACATCATATCCTTATTTTAATACAGGGTTCAGCGATAATGACCATATAACTCCTCCCTTCCTAAGATTGAGAAAAGAGAGTTGTCTTTTCGAGGGTTTTGAGTTCTCTGCTCACGTTTGCTCTTTCCTTATTTTTACAATAGTAATATCTTATAGTTACAATTAGTACAATAACCAATAATTATTAAATGAAATACAATATTAAATACTGATACATATACATATTACTGATAAATATTAAAATATTAAAGTGGATGTATACGAAGTTTCAATTGGTCTTAGATCATCATGAATTGAGTTTATCTTCTCTAATTGCAATGGTTTAATATTTTGGATTAACGCTTTATCTATATTTACTGAGGGTGATTTCAATCTCAAATTTATAGTATTAATTTCTTGAGAATAAAAATGTTTATTTCTTATACTGACCATACATTGTTGAGGAATTATTAGGGATGGTTTGGTAATTGCCTCAATAATTTGGATTGGACATTTAAAATATTTTTTCTTTTGATGATGGCAATAGATGTAATAGAGGTTTCTTTATCGATTATTGGAGATAAAGGACAATGACTTGTTAGATTAATTGTATTGGCTATGCAAGGTTCATTTTTACTTAATTAATCTTGGACCCATAAGTTAAGAGGATAATATTCGTTTTCCTGAAATAGATCATTGTCGTCTTTTAATATCCTTGGGATGTCTGATTTCTGAATAATTTCTTAGAAAATTTTGGTTTCATTTTTTGATTGTTCAGTGGTTGAGGAGTGGTAAAGAACTGATCTGTGCCTTCAGGGTTTTCGGGATCGTTTTCTCGATTACTATTTAGTTTTACCACAACATTAGCTTTCCTAGCATTTCATTTTAGATTATTGTTCTCATTAAGTTCTTTCAAAGTTTGAGCTAATTCTTATATATAGTCTGTTTGAATTTGGTTTAAATTCTTTTCAAATCTTGAGATTTCCTTTGATGATTTGAAAGAGCGTATAATGGAAGAGTGAATACAATTAATAGAGTTCAATATAGCAATATCTATAAGCTCCTTTATTCGTTTTTGATTTGTACTCTTGTTTTAATGCGACTAGGCTTTCTTCCAAGGTTGAATGGAATTGTTCAATAGGTGAATTAGAATTTGGATTGTAGGGTGTTGTAACGTGTAACTGAATACGATATAATTTACAAAGGTCTTGTACTAGATTACTTTTAAAATTTTGAGCATTATCAGTTAAGATAATATCAGGTGTGCCATGTTGTAAAAAGAACTTTATTAGGTTCTGACAAATCCCAAAAGAATTTTCATGTAGAGGATAGGCTGCTGCAAATTTTGAAAAATTATCTATTATTGTCAAATATTTTTGTGATATAGGGGAATAAATATCCATATAGATATGTTCAAAAAGCTTTTGTCCTATTGGTGTTGGTTTGAAGATAACTTTATGAGGGTGTCGGTCATATTTTGACTTTTGACAGATTTCACAAGTATTTATGAAATTAATAATATCCTTTTTCTAAGCTAGGCCAATACTAAGACTGTTTGACATTTTTAATATTTTCAGTGATTCCTCTATAAGATGTTTGTGTGATATCTTTGGATTATTTCTTTTTGTTCATCTGGATCAGTTATATCTCTTAGCAGTGTATTAGAAATTACTAATTTATAACAGTTATGTCTAAAAGTGTTCTGAAAAGTTCGAAGAATTAACGGTTGAAGTTTTTTATAGGGAAAATGCAAACAGTAGGTATCAGGGGGTAAATAGAAATGGGATTATCATTGATAAAGACGAAAAATCTTTTCTTTGTCTCAAATATTGTTTCAATAGTTACATAAGGTTGGTCTCTATTAGTCCATTTAAAAATGACTTTATAGGTTTTTATAAGTATTGACACTCTTATTGACACATGCAGCTCCTAAAATAGTATTTCCATGTGAGGAGTGAATTGTTTCCGTTTCAGAGGTGTCACTATTATTATCGTTTGTCTGCTCTAATGGGATGTTTTCAGCGGAAGTTCCAGGGATTGTACTTTCTGGTTTATTAGTCGTTATTGTCGGTGGTCTAATTTGGATAGATGACATACAAGAATTTCTATATTCTGCTTCCTAAATATATGATTAATCATGGATTTTACTTTTTTCTAATATAATTTATCATGCCCGCATCCTAATCTAGGGATTGCCATTTTTGACCGACGAACCCCGAACGGAGGTGGTATACAATTCGACTGTCTGCTTTTTTTTTGGTTTGTGCGCACTTTTTATATAGTAATCGTACTCCGATTTCGATGATTTTTGATTCATTTGAAAGAAGAGGCTTGAGAAATCTTGCCATAATCATAAAAACAGGAATCCGATATCGCCTTCCCTCCGTAAACCGCCATCGAAGAGGGTGGAGGGGGCATATTTTCTCGAAAATTGAGAATCTAAGGTGGTATAATTAGAGATAGGACAATATCCGGAAACGTTTGAATTGAACATTTTTTCAAAAGAGTAACGGTTTTCGAGATAGAGGCATGTTAAATTCTCAAATGTGCAATGTGGAGAGGGCGATTTCTGTCGAATATTGAAAATCTGTGGACAGTACATGAAGGACATAATTATTTGTAGCAACATTTATAATGAACATTTCTCCCTTAGAGTTACGGTTTCCGAGTAAAATCGGTGTTAAAAAGGTGACAACTAAAATATTCAAGCGTATTTCCGCAGCGATGTTCTGAGATCTCAATAATAACAACTAAAAAGCAAGGAATATACGAGGGTAATAGGATAAGTACTATCTTCATTGGTATTAGTGAACGTTCAACAATTTTCGTGACTAATGTTACACTCAAAAGTGTGAAATAAATATTTAAAAAAAAAAAAATTGGACAGACTTTATTAGTTGGTGCACTGAATAGTATAAAATAATATTAATTGTATTGGTGCTGGTACTTGTGAAGTTGGTGCCAAAAGCTATCAATCTACCTGTAATGAAATAATAAATAAAACGTTTATTCCTACCATCAAATAAAGTAGCTATTTCTCCTGGTTTTGCTTTTTGATTAATTAGATTTTGCATGTTTTTAAATTGATGTTTGAAGACTACAGCAATACCTTCCTTTATTTGCAAATCAGCTGCAATAGAATGAGCTACAGAATAATCATCAGATTGTTAAAATAAATTGCCATTAACTTATCTAATAACTGTTTCAGATTTATCAATAATTGATTTCCAATTTTCATCAAATTTGTTAGATTCTGTGTTTTGATTTATCATAGGTTCAAACGTGGTAAAAAAAAAGATATTGGTCATCATCAATGATTTTTTTGGAGGCCAAAGGTTGGTAAAAGGTCCTAAGGGCTCAATAGACTGCTGAGGTCGATAAAGCATTTATAACCTTGGGAAATGCCTACTGTTTTCGGCGAAAGGGACAGGGGTTCGAGGAATCGAGCTCAGCTCTGCCAACAAATCCTACTTTCACGTCCAAGAAGACCTGGGTCGCGTGGCTGCTGGGTGCATCGCGTACAATGGGTGTGCGTTATGTAGCAAACGAAAGTGGGTGAAAGGCGAGTTTCCAGCGCCTAATAAATAACTGGGACAAATAAGCTAAGGGTAGAAGACCCCTAGAGAAAGCTTCCTGGTCCTCCAGGTTGGGGGTTGTGAGAACGGGCCTGCTCCTCGTTTCACGAAAAATTGAAAAAAATCAAAAAGCCTAAACCTTGCCTCGGACAAAAGGACGGTGTAAATGGAAACCGACACATGCAATGAAAAAGGACAATGATTATTGGAACATTAAATACACAGGGTTGTAGAGGAAAATTGACACAGATTGCTTATGAATTAAGCAAACATCATTTTAATATATTTGCCCTAACAGAAACTAAAAAGAAAGAATATGGCACTGAAATAGTTGGTAATTATCTTCATATATATAGCGGTGTACCGAAAGATCAACATGCACAACGAGGGTTCTCCATACTAATAGATAGAAAACTAAAACCAAAAATTACAGATTGGGAAGCAATAGATGAAAACATTATAAGAGTTAACCTGAACATCTTACAACACAAAATTACGGTATTTGGAATCTACGCGCTATCAAATTACACTAACGTTAACGAGAAGGACCAATTCTTTGAAAAATTAAACCAGGAAATAACAAATGTAGTAAACAACAGGGAATTAATATTATAGAGGGACCTAAAGAGCAGAACAAGATGAAAACCAAACGACAAAATAATAGGACCATTTGGAGAAAATATTGTGAACGATAATGGGGGAAGGCTCGTAAATATCTGCGAACAACAGCAATCAAAGATTACCAATGGTTACTTTAAACACAAAGAAATACATAAATTCACATGGACGCAATAGACGAGGAATTTGAAATCAGTGATAGACTATGCAATAGTCAAACAAAAAACAAAACTAAAAATTGAGCACGTTGGAGTTTACAGAAGAATCTGCAACGTTTCGGATCACCAGACCAAAATAAGTTTCCCCATTAATCATACAACGGCAAAATAAGAATCAACCATCACAGTCCAAACTACAGAAATCGAAGACGAGAAATTTAACTTGGATAGCCTCCATCACGACAGCACTAGATACCTTTTCCAGAAGAGATTAAATGAGTATATGCAAACAACAGATAACGCAAGCATAAAAGAAATATATGAGAATACAATAGAAAAGAGCTGCAAATGAAGCCTTGGGTATGAAAAAGAGACCAAAGAGCGTTAAATATTGGTGGAATCGTGAAATTGAGAATTGGTCAATGTTAAAAAAATACTGTACCAGAAATGGCTAAATACCAAGAAAGAGGAAGATCTCAGAGAATACGAAGAAAAGAAACGAGAAGCATGACCAACAATCATAAAAAGCAAAATACAATCATGGGAAGAGAAGTGTCGAGAAATAGATACGTGTATAGGTGGATGAGAATATAGCGAATCCTGAAAATTTATCAACAAAGTTAAAAGGACCGAACGAACAAATAGTACGATACAATTAATCCCAACACAAGAATGGGTGCAACATTACAAAACTCTGCTGACAGAACATAGACTGGAATACATACGTACAACAAAGTTACACAGATATTCAGATAGACGGGGAACAAATACACATAGATGCATTAACAGTTAAAAATGCAATAAAACAACTATATAAATGCTGAACTCTTAAGAAGCGGAACATTAAAACTTTACGAAACCTTGGCTTATGTATTTCCGAGATCTATAAATGGCGAAAACATCCCCGAAGAATGGAAAATGGCGTACAACATATCTTTACACAAAAAAGGGAACAAACTGAACTGCAACAACTACCGTTATATTTCAATAACAAGCACTATAAGCAGTGTCTACAGAAGAATACTGAGAGATATGATGGAATAAGAGTATAAGAACTATGAAGAGGAAAAACTGGTTTTCGAGCGGGTAGATTTTGTACGGATAACGTATTTTGCTTGAAACAAATTATCGAGAAAAAGTGTGAAAAAAATAGAACAACGCATATACTGTCCATAGATTTGCAAAAAGCATACGATAATGTACCCATCTCTAAACTTTGGGAAGCGCTCCAACAAACTAACATCAATTGTACACTTATAAAGGCCATACAAAACCTCTATGAAGACATGAAATCTACGGTTAAGATAGAACAACGAATATCTGAACCATTTAGAGTCAACAGGGGCCTTCGTCAAGGGTGCTGTATATCCCCGACACTTTTTGAAATATATGCCGCTAAAGCACTGACTATATGGAAGAGGAAATGCAGTGGGATGGGCATTCAAATTGACGAAAATATCTGCCTATATACGCTTCAGTTTGCCGATGATTAAGTGATATGTGCTGATGATAAGGAAGATCTAGAATACATGGCACGCAAACTGAAAGAGGAATATGAAAAATGAGGTCTATGTTTAAACATAGAGAAAACACAATACTTATGTGTGGGTGAAGAAGCAGGCGACCATACATTGGAAAACATCGTAATAATCAAACAATGCGAGAGCTATAAACATCTTGGGGTCAACTTCAATGGAGAAGGTACAGACGACTGTGAAATAACGGACAGATTAAACAAAACAAGAAGAATAATTGGCGCTCTAAATGGAATACTAGGGACTACGGAAATTGGAAAGACACGTAAGATCAGAATCTATAATAGTTTGATTAGAAGCACGTTGATGTACGGATCAGAGACATGGAGAATCAAAGAACACCAAAAAAAAGATTGAAGCAACAGAAATGGATGCCATAAGACGAATGGTAATAAGCAAATCTATTACAGAATGTAATGAAGAAAAACAACTAACCTGGTATGGGCATGTACAAAGAATGAGCGACGAGAGATTACCGAAAAAAATAATGAAGTGGATACCAAGGGAAAACCGCAAAAGAGGAAGACCCAAAGCATCGTGGATCAAGGGCATAAATGGGTCAATAATTGAGAGAGGCCTAAGAGAAGAAGACTGTAACAACAGAGAAAATTGGCGTTTAGGTATCGGACAACGTCGCAGGACGTTTTACAACCGATTATATATATATATATCAATGGTTTTTCATTTCTCGCATTTTGCTGACATGTGTCAAAATATCATCTTTTTCAATAGCATTAATGTTAATAGGGGGTCGAGAAAGAGCATCAGCATTTGAATTTTGCTTACCTTTTTTATAAGTAATGGAATAATCAAATTCTTCTAATTTGAGGCGCCACCTAACAAATTTCGAATTAGGTTCCTTAATGGAGAAAAGCCATTGAAGAGGTTTATGATCAGTTATACTTGTAAACTTCCTACCGGATAAATAAGGTCTGAAATACTTCATTGCCCAGATATTCTTTTTCTATTGTTGAATAGTTGCATTCTGCTGAGTTCATAGTTTTACTTGCATATGAGACTGGGAGGTCATTGTCAACGTTTCCTTGAGATAACAGGGCGCCGATTGCGTAATTTGATGCGTCAGTGGTTAGCAAAAAAGGTCTGGTGAAGTCGGGATGTTGAAGAATAGGATCATTGATTAAGATATTTTTACACGTGTTGAAGGCCTCGATAAAAACTTTGTCATGAATGACTTTGGAATTTATCTTTACAAGCAGTAAGCTTAGTTATTTTTGCGATTTTTTTTATAAATTTCCGGTAATAACCAATAAGGCCAAGGAATGATTTTATTTCTTTTTGAGTGTTGGTAATTTTGAAATTATTATAACTGAAATTTTATCTGGGTTTGGCTTAATAAACCGTTCGGGGTGGTAACATGTCCTAAAAATTCGACAGTCTTTTCCAATAACTCTGACTTGTCTAATTGGATCTTCATATTAAAAGAAATGAGTCTTTCTAAAACTATCTGAAGAGAATGCAAATGTTGAATGAATAATAATCATCCATATAAACCAGGCAGATATTTCCTTGTTATCCACGTAATACATTATCCATAGTTCTCTGGAAGGTAGAAGGGGCGTTTTTTAAACCAAAAGGCGTACGTTTATACTCATAATGTCCGTGCTCTACGTTAAAGGCGGTTTTTAATTGAATCTGGGTCCATCACAATTTGGTGAGACCCACTAGCTAGACCAAGGGTATTGTGAACGTCCTAGTTTGTCTAAAATGTCCGTAATGTTAGGGAGAGGATACCGATCGTCAATGGTTTTGTCATATAACTTTCTATAAACAATAACATGTCCATTTTTTTCTCCAAACGCGTCTAACTTAATTAGGACTATCCAGATGGGAGAATTCCAGAATTAGAGGGTTGATTTGTCTATTTATCTCATCCTTATGTATATGGGGATATCGGTAACTTTTGGTATGGACTGGTATTTCATCAGTAGTTTTAATTGTATGTTTAACCGGATTAGAGAAAGTTAATGCATCACCTGGTTTATGTAAAACTTTATTGCATTTCTGAAGAGTTTTAAATAATTGAGTCTTTTCTTCAGAATTTGAATTCTGTTTTTTCAGCGTTATCTGAGGTACTTCAATATGGAACATTTCTAATTGATCTTCCTCGAATGATCGCATAGGTAATAATTTTTCCTTAATATTATAGGTAAAAGTAAAAGTTTTATCGCTTAGATTGGAAATTCCTGTTGTATAGGAATTATCTTTTACTATAACAATCGTTGACTGGATTTCTATGTTTTTTGTTTTTATATGGGGTATTAACCAGTGTTGTTGGGTAATTTTGTATAATATCTTAATAATTTGCAATGTACGAGATGGAATTTCAAATGTAAATTGATCAAAATTTTCTCAAAAATAGAATGGAATATGTATAAAATCATTTTTTAAATGTATATTGATCAGAATTTTCTCGAAAATAGAATATAATGTGTATAAACTAATTTTCAGTAAGCTGTTTTGTAAGTCAATATTTAAATTGAATTTCCTAAGGACTTTTATTCCTAAAATACCATCAAAATAGTCATGAAAGGGGAAGAGAATAAATTCAATCGGTTGAGAAATACCAAAACACAAAAATAGGGATTAGCTTTACTTGTCGCTTTCTTTTAACCTGCACATGGTTGTAATTTTGACCGACGTACCCCGAACGGAGGAGGTATACAATTCGACTGTATGCTTTTTTATTTTCTTTTTGTTTGTTCGGGCCTATTATATCGTAAACGTGTTTCGATTTTGATGATTTTTGATTAATTTGAAAGATGAGGCTTGGGAGATGGTCACCGAAAAATACCCCCGAAGGGGGCGTGGGGGCAAATTTTCTTGAAAATCGAAAATTTGATTTGGTATAATTAAAGATAGGACAATATCCGGAAACGTTTAAATATTAACTTTTTTTCAATAATATTAATTCTATTGGTGCTGGTACTTGTGAAGTTGGTGCCAAAAGTTATCAATCTAACTGCAACTGCACAACTTCAAAAGTAACAGCACCAATAGAATTAATATTATTTTATACTTTTCAGTGCATCAACTAATAATGTCGGTCCAATTTTTTTTTAAAAATATTTATGTTACATGTGGTCTAATTAGTTCAGGAAAATAAGTTTCTACTAAAGAGGGTCTAAGTAAAGAAGCATGAGATCCTGTATCAATTAATAATTTACCGTTAAAATTTGGAATTTTTATATAAGGTAATTGGTTAATTTGAAAGCTGTTTAGTTGGAGGCATGGTTTAGGGTTTTCGAGGCTGTTAATCGAAAATTTTCAAATTGATCTTCGAGGTATTCAGCTTCTTGATTAGGAATTTCGTTCTTCAAATGAGTTAGTTCCTAGAAGGTATATTTAGGGGTCAAGATTGAAATCTATAGGTTTGATTGTTGAATTGGGGACTAAAGTGAGAAGTTTGATTGTTATATTGTGGTCTGAATCTGATTAGATTGATTATAAATTGGGGTCTAAATTGACTTTCTGGACGTCTTTTTAGGGGTATTCAAAAATATATAGTCATTTTGTTTCAGTCTAGCAGGCATATTATTAAGAAAATTATTTTTAAAAGTATTCTGACTTGTTAAAATTTCATAGTTCGAAATAATGTCAATAGAAGTATTAAAATTTTGTGGATTTTGAACAATTAAAAGAATTCTCAATTCATTTGAAATATTTGCAAGTAAATTTTGTGTTGCGGTCAATTCATTTTGAGTTATAAGTATAGTTCTAGCTATTTCTATACAGATTTTATTATTAATTTGAGTAACCAAGGCCTTAAGTTTTAAAATATTAAGATCAACAAAAAAACTCGAAGTCTTCTCCACAGTTTATTATTAAGGATTAATTAATTACTGAGACATGTTTCGAGATTGTACAATCTCATTTTCAATCTAAATATAGAAATTCTGTAACAAATTAAAAGGAATTGTAGTAAAAGGAGTACCATCAAATGTTTTGAGTAAATTAATAGTAGATCTTAACGCGTCTACCATTGTAAAACTTCAAATTCGTTAATAGTTTCTCATTTAATTTGATCAAAACTTATGTTCTGATTATCAATGTCCAAATTTTGAGAAGTTGATAGATTATGAATTTTCTTAACTTTAGGATAGGTTATATCTAATACTCTCTTTCTATATTTGTTCATAAAAAAACTTATAAATATAAAAAAATAATAGAATATAAATTCAAAATCAAAATAAGATAATCAGTAAAATAATAATAAAATGGATAGATATATAAAAAATAATCATTAATCTCCAATTTTAAACGGAATAACAACTATAAGAAAAATTTAAACTCACTGGGAATTATTGTTTGTCTGAGTTTTGCTTCCGTTATCGGGTAGAAGCTCGTTCCAGGAAGATTAACGTCCAGGGTGGCAGCTACTCGTAGTGGATGCTAGCAAGGCCAATATATCCGGTAGATTTACGGATATTAGTCAGTATCCGAAGGGTTGATGACTGACTTGTTGTTCTTCCAAAGGCAAGTCAGGATCCAAGTTGAACTCTTCTTAACACACACGGTTCTTCTTTGTTACACCTTAACTGTAGAAACAGACGGTACACAGTTTTATTTCGATTTCGATGATTTTTGTCGATTATCACTTGTGGAGTCCACACGAAACAACAAGACAACAAGTCACGTTGATTAATCGAAAATTATACCGGGTGTATATTACTGACTGCGTCAGTTAAATAACTTTTCTTAGTAAGTCTTTAAAAAAAACTTTATTTATTGAAAGGCGATTAACAATATTTAGATGCGGTTAATACCATTGTCAACTTTAAGATAAATCATAATTCTACAGCTACCTATTTATATATAAATAGAATGCTTAGTCAGCACTATGGTTATGGTTAGATTATATCCTTATTTTAATACAGGGTTCAGCCATAATGACCATATAACTATATTAACTTAAATTTTAGATTTTTGGTCAACAACTCAACAGAATTTATTTGATTCATTTTTATCGCCAATGATCCACAATATTAATATAAAGGAAATCCACCGAGATTTATGGACATATTCACTTTAATTTGACAAAAGTAACAAGGCCTATGTACATGTAAAATATAACTTAACTCAATATAAAGCTTAAGAAAATTATACTGCTACGATGAAGTGAATAATTTATTTCTGAAATATGTACTTCAAAATCAGATAGACCAGTCTCTCTTTCATCTCTATAACAAATTACTAGCCACGCGTCGCGATTCATCGTTAGCTTCTCAATTCCACCGTAAAATATTCGAATCCTTTGATTGTCCTTTTTATCTCCCCCATGAAAAATATATATCCCGTTTTCCGTATTTCCTTCTATATTCAGTAGCTGTAAGGAGCAAAAGCAGCGTTGCAGTCAAGAAAGACATCATTATTTTCAACGACTTCTACGGCTACGCCAAATGTGACCAAGGCGCCCACAAAACACCCAAAGGTATCATTAGTTGACATCGTTATGTGATGTCCTACAGATTTTTCATGCCTTTGAATGCTGAATTATAAAGAATTTGTACAAGATGCATATACACAGAGTGAACGTACCTCTACTTTTTGAAAAGTTTTTCATGGTTTTTCATGAATTATTAGATAGTTATAGATATCTACAAGAAATACGAATTTAAAATTTTGGGTATCATATAGCTTTTTGCAAGATTTGTTTTGGATTATACCATTATAGATATTTTTTTTTTATTATTTAAGAAAAAAGTCGCATCCACCTTCCGGTTATTAGCGACATTACAATATTTAACTTAGATTCACAAAAAGAATACAAAGTACATCAAAATTTAACAATTTTATATCTCATGATATAAGTCTATATCCTTCATGTAATTTTTAAGATTAAGTAGATTACATGTTTCTCCTAATAATGTCTTAAGGTCTTGTGGCAAGTTATACTTATTTCTAGATAATGTATATTTTTTACAATCAATGAGAAAATGTTTCACTGTTAGAGTCACATCACAGACATCACATCTGGGAGCTTCGGTTCGTTTCAGCAGATATTCATGGGTTATTCTGGTGTGGCCAAGTCGAAGTCTGGTCAGAATTACTTGAGAATGGCGGTCTTTTGGTAATGATCTCCAAGGATAGATGTCACCTTTCACTTCACGCAGTTTGGATCTTGAGTTGCACCATTCAGTATGCCATTTTGTCGATAATTTGTTCTTAAACCAGGCTTTCAAATCCGAGGCTACGCACTCCGAAAACTCACTAATTCTACCACAAGTCACGGCATTTCTCGCGTTTCGATCAATCTTCTTCATTACCATGAATTCCAATGTGTGATGGTATCCAGATGAAGTGAACAATCTTAGAAAAATTTTCGAGGCGGATGAGTTCTGCTTTAATTAATTTTTCAATATGATGTTTTGGATATAGTCTCCGCAGTGATAAAATAGAACTTAATGAATCAGTTAGAATGACTGATTTCTCATAGTTGTAGTTGTTCAAGTATACTAATGCTCGGTATATTGCATATAGTTCAGCTGTGTGGATGCTGCTGAGGGGTGAGAGTTCATATTTTCCAACAGTTTGACCTATAACTACTGCACATCCCGTTCCTTCTGAGGATTTGGAGGCATCAGTGAAAATTGTTTGAAAGTCTGAATAATCGTTGGAAAGAATTTCCAGTAGTGAATTTTTGATGATTTCTATATTGGTGTTGGATTTGTTATACTGAGTGAGGGTGTCATTGCATTTTGGAATGCTAATAGTCCATGGTGGTGGGTGCTTGATGTCATCGGAAAGGACGTTTGGGAATGTAATATTCAAATCTGTTGTGAACTTTCGAATCCGAGCATAAAATGGTACCTTAGATTGCGGTTTATTATTGAAGTGGCTAGTATATCTAGAGGTGAATGTAGAATCAAATGATGATTTCGTCCTATTTGCAGCGGTTGAAGCAGCGTTAGAAAGACTAAGAAACTGTCTTCTTAGGTTAAGAGGTGGTTCGCCAGCTTCGCTATGTAAACTCTGAATTGGGGTTGTTCTATAGGATCCTAATATTATTCTGAGAGCATTGTTTTGAACTGTATTGATAGGTCTTAGCGTCGATTTACTGGCCGAAGCGTAAATAGTACATCCAAAATCTATTTTCGATCGGATTAATGTCCTATAGAGAAGAAGAAGCGTCCGCTGATCAGCTCCCCATTTTTTGACCACAAGAGTTTTAAGCAGATTCAATCTCTTATTACATGCCAGCAGCAGACCGGAAATATGTTCCTTCCAGTTCAGTCTTCTATCGAGAGTCATTCCCAGAAATCTAACAGAAGATCTAAGTTCAATGTCTTGTTGATATAACTGCAACTTTGTTTGTGTATTGATGTCATTTGAACTAAATATATTTTTGTGAGTTTTTGTCACAGAAAAAATGAAACCTGTTTCGTGTGACCAATGTTCCAGAGTGTCGAGAAACTTTTGAAGCATTACTTCCATAGTGTCTAGATTTTTTCCTTTTACGAAAACTACGAGGTCGTCAGCATACAATCTTGCTTTCAGTGGTTTCTTCAAGCCTTTTAGGATAGAATTGATGGCAATTAGAAATAGGGTTGGACTAAGCACAGATCCTTGTGGTGTACCGTTTTTTTGAGGGTGTTTGCTTGATAAGATACCATTGACTCTGACCTGGAATGTTCTATTGTTCAGAAAATTCCGTATAAATGCTAAACAGTTGCCTCTTATATTATTTTTTTCCAGTTGTCCTAGTATATGGTTTCTACTGGCTGAATCGAAGGCTCTTTTAAGGTCAAAGAATATGGCATAGCATTTCTGCTTTGTAGATAATGCCTCATGGACATCGCTTTCTAGATCTACTAAGTTGTCCAAAACTGATCTGTGAGGTCTAAATCCATTTTGTTCTGGAATTATCAAGTTTCTGCTTTCTAATGTCCATTGTAATCGTTTGTTGACAATTTTTTCGAACAATTTGCTGAACGCGCATGTCAGTGATATCGGTCTGTAGGATTCAGGATCTAGACGCGACTTATTAGGTTTGAGAACAGGAATAATTATTGATTCGTTCCACTCTTCCGGGAATGTTTGAGTCAACCATATACTATTGAATATTTTCAGGAGATGGATTCTTGCTGTTTCAGGTAGGTTCTTAATAAAATCATCTGGAATGTCATCGGGACCTGATGCTGTGTTTCTCAGATCGAGGAGGGCCTCATCAAGTTCGTCTCTCGTTATTGGGAGGTTAATTGGGTCATTGTTCGCTGTAGCAGTGTCGATCATGTTAGATTCGGATGTTGTATTATGCTCCAGAAATTTTGCATCAAGATTTGAATCGTCTGAATGTTTTTCATAGGTTTGGGCCATCAGTTCAGCTATATCATAGCTTGAGGAAATCAATTGATTTCCGTCTTTAAGAGTTGAAATATGAGAGGATGTCTGGGTGCCTGATATTTTTTTGACTCTGTTCCAAACTTCCGTCATGGGAGTGGAGGAGTTAATGCTAGCAATGTAATGTTTCCATGAGTTTTTCTTGGCTTCATGTATTATAACACTTGCTTTAGCTTTCAGCCTTTTGAATTCAATGAGATTTTCTGTTGTTTTGTGCCTTTTGTATTTTACAAGTGCTGATTTGCTAGCATGGATAGCCTCATTACATGCGTCATTCCACCACGGTACAGGTTTGTGGTTCTTTATCAGCTTAGTCTTTCCGATCGATATTTGTGCACTTTCTGTGATTATGTTTGAGAGATCTTTAAATGTGATTTCTGTTCCATCACGAACAGCAATTTCTATTCTATTATCAACTTCTTTCATGTATCGCTCCCAATTGGCAGATTTCACTTTCCATTTCGAAGGAATAGGATACAAAGGTCCTTGGAGATTTATGTTTGTGATCTCGATGGGGTGATGATCACTACCATATAAATAAGGGAGTACCTGCCATGAAAGGGATGTAGTCATAGAGGGATCACATAGGGTTAGGTCAAGGGCCGATGAGTCACCTGTAGCTGAATTAAATCTGGTGTTATTTCCATCGTTCATAACACATAGCTGATAGTCTTGAATGAAGTTAGCGATGATTTTTCCTCTAACATTAGTGTTATTCGATCCCCAGATTGCGTTGTGGCCGTTGAAATCTCCTAAGATAAGTCGTGGTGTTGGTATTTGATCTATTAGGCTTTTTAGGTCGTTTCCGTCTATTTGTTTATCGGGTGGTAAGTAAATATTACAAATATTAAAAGTTTTATTATGAATGATTTTTATAGCAATAGCCTCCAGTTGTGTGGTTATAGGTATCTCTTCTGCTTCGATGTGTTTTTTGACGAGTATTGCAACACCTCCAGATGATTTGGTTATATTCAGACGATCCTTTCGAAAGTAGTTGAAGCTGTTTAATGAACAAATGCTATTTACATTGAAGTGTGTTTCTTGTAAACAAAGAATATCTGGGCTTAGCTCCGAGTTGAGAATTTGAAGCATAGGTAGATGGCGGAAATATCCGTTGATATTCCATTGAATTATAGATTTGAAGTTGAATGTTAATTATAATTATTATATATATATATATATTTTTTTTTAATGTTGATCGGTCGACGAATCACTCTCTCCTCCAGTACTTTCACAGCCCATTTCATTAAGAAGTTTTCGTTTAAGTTTTGTCAGTCTTGTCTTTATTGCACGATCAGTAAGTTTAGGGTAGATGATAGTTAATAGATCTTTAAGTGAAGAGAAGTTAGTTGTATAATCCTTTACCACACTAATGGGATCAGTAGAACCTTGAATATTTTCAAAAAGGCTTATGATTTGATCATAATTTAAAAATGGTGCAGGAGTCATGTTGTCGATGAAAGATTTTGCCGGTTCTAATAAGTCTTTATTGGATTTTGCATTTGCTTTGAACTTTTTAATTATTTCAGTAGTAGCCGGCTTGATGAAAGTACTATTTTCTGTTGGAATTTCTTCTTCGGGCGTCAAAATTTCTTTAGCACTCCGTTTGACTTGTGAACATGTAGGAGACCTTTGAGTTATTAGATGTTGCCTCTCAGGTGTTTGAAATAGTGGCTCATCGGTTGTTTCAGGCCTCGTAACTTCCATGGAATCATCGATAGTTGAATTAGACTCAGAACAATGCGCTGCTTTATGACCTGGTTTTTTACATTTATAACATGATAGATTATCTTGTGAAATAAAGATTCTGTAGGACGTATCCTCGAATTCAACCACGATAGATTCAGGAAGAGTAATGCTGTTTAGTGAGCTGATGTATACCTGTCTTCTGAAACTGAGAATATGGCTATATTCTGGAGATGTAGCATTTATCTTCAGAAAAGTTATTGGAGATACAAGCTTAAGACCGAGTTTTTCAAGCTCTGTTATCAAGATATCATGTGGAATTGTTGGACATACATTTGACAGAACAACTCGTTCGGTTGGTGCAATAAGACGTCTAGCTTTGAGTAGTTGTCCGTTGACTTCAATAGTTCCATTTTTTTTAATGAATTCATCAACAATTTCTTTGCTTGCCAAGTACATACAAATTCTTTGGTTGGATAGTCTTGAAGTGAATATTATATTTTTGGGTTGTATAATAGTTCCTAGTGGTATGAGATAATCTTGGAGACGGGTATTTTCTATTGCATTGAAAATTATTGCTTGTTCTTTTGTTGGAAAGTTTTGCTTAGCGGCAAATGAGGAGTAGCTCTTGGGTAACATTTGTTTCTCAAGTAAGTTGTTATTTTGAGAACTGCTGTAGTCAGCAGTCTCGAGAGTGGTTGAGTTTATTTGTGTAGCAGTATTAAAATCTCTCGCTCCGACCCTGTCCATTTTATCAAGCGGACATGGTGTTTCGCGCGATTCACGTTCGATGTTATTGTTTATATTTACATTTACCTTGATTGTCTTCAGATCTTGATTATTCAAATGATGTTAACCATACAAGTTAACTATTAGATGCAGGAAAGGTATGTAAAATCTCACAATTTCTGAAACGATATTTCCACTACAATTTATAAAAATTCGATGCACTGATAAGATAAGGTGTCACTCCGTTAATAACCAGAACCGAACTCCCATTATAGATATTGAAAACACTTATTGTTTCGATCAACTTGCTTTTTTGAGCGACATCAAAAACCGAAGACGGTATATAATTAATCTGTATATATGTGACAGCAAAAAGAGTAATAAAAATAATATACAGGGTGAGTTTGAGGGAACGAACCAATTTCCAGTTGTACATCATACACATGAAAATAATGAAAAAAAGATAAATAACGAGAGAAACAGATTCCAAGTAATTCTGGTAAAGTACACATGGAAAATTTTATGTGTCTATACTGTTCATGTTTAAATTGCCTTTAATTTTGATTATTATTATTATAGTATTATGCAGTACAAAAGCTTGTAAATACTTAATATGTTAAAATTTTTATACCGAAAAATTTATAATGAACAAAGCATTTCTTTTATATATTTGCGTTGAAAAGTTTAATATTATCTATTTTTTTTTAATTTTACTTTGGCAATTTCTGGATGTTAGATAATATTTTCTCGCTCGAATTTTAACACTAAGGTATCTATAAAATTCTATAATAATTTTCTATCTATGTGTACAGGTTGTACCATATTCAATATTTCGATATCTCTTATACATTCCGAGATCATTGGGATCTCCGAAATTATAAGGCTGGATCCACTCTATAAGGTCGATCACGGTTCGTTCGCGGTCCGATCTCGGTCCGGTAAAATATTATTAAATGAAAATCAATCTGTGCATTCATACTATCCGTAATAGTCAAGTTCCGGTCGAATCCCATTCCAGTCGCGATCAGTCTGAGTGAAATTTTGTTTGAGCGAGATCGAACTTTTCACAACATGTATCGATAGTGTGAATGCTCTTCCGATCTCGGTTCTGTCAGCTTTTACGCTTCGAAGCGACAATTGTATCAAATATAATTAATGTAGGTACATTTGAAAGATTTTTAGAATTTCTATTGAATAATTAGAAAAATTGCTAATTGAAGTTAAATATATGTAATGACGTTGTCTAATCCAGTGTGGTAATTGATCTTTAAAATGATATATTTTATGATTTTTTTTCAGATGAATTGCTTATTGAAGTGGTTAAAAGTAAACAAGGCTTTTACGATTTGCTATCAACTTATTATAGTGATAATAATTATAAGAAGAAAATGTGGGATGAAATTGAACAAATGATTATAAAAATTGTGATTGCTTTGTAATTTCAATTAGGCTATTTTATTTCTCGGCCATGGCATTGAGCCTTCCGCAGAATTAAAAAAATCCTTGAAAGTTTCCCTCCTTTCAAATGCCTTCCTCTTTGCATTTCCTCCTTGTCTTCTTAAATTTTGCATATTGTTATTTTTATTATTGGCACTGTCTACATTACTTTCTGCATTGATAATTCTGGTATTTCTATTAATATTATGCAAAATACCTACATGTTGTTAATATCACTAAGGTTGCATTTTGAGGATCAGCTATAAGGCTTCTGCAATATACTCCGAAAGTTTGTCACGAAATTCCGAATGCACATTCAACTAGTCGTCTTCCTCGACATAACCGGTAATTAAATATTCTTTTCTCATCGTCGTCAACACGTGATCTTGCGTAAGGCCACATCATATATGTTTTTAAAGGAAAAGATTTGTCTCACAATATGAAGCCAAGATGTTTGTTCCTGGAAGTTGAGAGCTTTCAGGAATATTCAGTGTTTAATTTTCCAATCGTTTACCAAATGCTGACTGAGCCAAAACACCTCCATCGCTATTTTTCCCATAAAACCCAATGTCCACGGCTAAGAATTATTAGTTAGAATCTATTAAAGCTAACAGTACAATGGAAAATGTTTTCTTGTTATTAAAATATAAAAATCCATGATTAGAATTTGATCCTAAGCAATTGGGAAAATTCCACATCGTCCACACGTCATTAGCTATTTGTAACCACCTTTCTCGAGAAGTCGTTGTTTTAAAAGAATCGCCTGTGGCCAAAAATAAATAATAACAACTTTTGCTTTAATTTTGTAAAATTCTGACACTTTTCTTTACCTACTATGACTTTGGAAATTTGCATTTAATTCAACATATTTCATTACAGGAGTGAAAATTCGATAGGAATCACTACGAGGTCAATATAGAAAGTATCTTGCAAAATTGAGAAAAAATTGGCCAAGCCGCTAAGAAAACTATGAAATGGCGATATTGTGATCAAATTGTAATTTCTCAATGATTATCTTGCTGTTGATAGACCACGAATATCGTCGATGGCAGATGAAGAAACGGATAACGAAAGTAATGGCTCTGAAAATAACGAGAGGGTAGTTATTCAGGCGACTTCATTGGGACAGGGCAATAATAACGAAGAAATTATATCTGCCAATGATTGTAACCATTCATTTCATCAATCGAAAAGTGGATATACCAATAATTCACCAACAACCCAAACAAAGAAAATGAATCGAACTAATATTAATCCCAAGAGCGCCTCATTAACCTTGATGAAGTATATTTTGGAAAATAAAGAAATCAGAAAGTCCAGTGGATTCAATCGATCAGTTTTTCTCATTAATGGCTACAACTGTAAAGAAATCACCCCTTGACCAGCATGTTGAAAAATCTCAATTATTTTCTGTTATAAATAAAATAGAGGAGAAATATTTGACAAGTGCTCCAATATTTTTACCACTAGCACCTACTTATCACAGCCAAATATCATCTGGTTCATCATAAGATTCATCATCAACATTTATGGATATTAGTCGATCTTATAACTTTGGTGACAGAAATATAATTCCACCAATACCACCTGCCATATTTTACGATAGCTCATCAGGATTGTAACTGTCTACTGCATGAAATGTCCGGAATCAAAAGTACTTACTGAAAATAACTTACAAGTACAATATTCATCAACAACGCGACAACATCAGGAGCGTGAAGAACCGTATTAATCAAAAAGTAAATAAAAATAAATTGAGTGAAATAAGAATTTAATCTTTGCAAATGCAAATAAATATGTAGATTACTCTATAATAACAATTAATAATTAATAACTTTAATGAATCTTTAATTGCAATAAATGTTACCTTCGTAACTCAAACATACAATTAATTTTTCTCGTGGAGAAATCGAAAAGTTGAGTGACATTTTTCAGCCGCGAATATTTTATTATTAATTATGAACCATACATCCCACTTCGATTATTGACGGTTCAAGAGTGAATCGTTAATTGAGTCAGATTGAGATTTTACCAAACCGAGATCGGACCGCGAACGAACCGTGATCGACCTTATAGTATGGATCCAGTCTAAGAGATAGGAGATCGGTTATATGAAGGCAAAGTTGCACGATTTGTTGCTCAATAAAACGCCGCATTGATAATGGAAGAATTCCGAATACTTTTATTTTTTATATTTATTTATTTTTTTAAAGAACCGAATATTCTCGTGTTACGAAGGGCTGTCCTCAGGGGGGTACACTCCCCCTTGCTATGGAACATAGTAGTAGACGACATTCTGACGACCCTGAACCACGAGGGCCTGTACACCATAGGATATGCGGATGATATAGGCATTCTGCTGAGAGGGAAGCACATTGGAGTGCTATGCGATCTGATGCAAAGGGCACACTGCATCCTAGAAAAGTGGTGCACGGCAACGTCTCTTTCTGTGAATCCCTACAAAGCAGAGGCTCTGCTCTTTACCAGACAATGAAAGGTGGGTGACATAAAAATGCCTATACAAAATGAAACCCAGCTCAAGCTATCCAATGAGGTGAAATACCTAGGGCTGGTTATCAATAGAAAACTGACCTGGGAAAAAACATCTGGACAGCAAGCTGGACAAAGCTAGTGCTGCTCTATGGCAATGTCGAATAGATGTAGGTAAAAGCTGGGGTCTATCACCAACGGTCACCCTATGGTTGTACATAGCGGTAATAAGGCCCATGATATGCTACGGTTCACTAGTTTGATGGCGACGCACCAAACTAAAAATTGAGAAGGACAGACTTGCGAGACTGCAGGGATCCAGATGAGGTCCACACCATCTGCTGCGCTAGAGGCGTTGTTTCACCCGCCATCACTATTGACCGCCCTTCGTTTGAAAGATGGTAGAACAGTGCATAAGAGCGCGAAGAGTCATACAGCCACCTTGGAGGAGGGCCTCGCCGGAATACCACTCCTCGAGGCCAGCTCAGACCGCATTGCACCCCTATTCAGCAAATGCAAATACCACGTTTTGGGAAGAAACAGGCCCACGACAATAGACGTATACACTGATGGGTCTAAGATGAGGGACAGTACAGGCATGGGAATCTTCAGCCAAGACCAGTAATTATATTTACAGCAACCGCTTGGGAAGTATGCCACCGTATTACAAACGGAATCAATGGCACTAGCCCGAGCGGCTAATTAGATCCACATGAGCAAGGTGCGAGGTACAGTTATACGCCTCTTCACAGACAGCAAAGACGCCTTAAAGGCGCTTGAAAGGGGCAGGTACGGGGCGAGAACCAGCAAACGATGGGAATGAGGGCAATGGCCAGACGGATAAGCTGGCTGTCAGAGGTGGAACTCACTTCTGGGCTGTCGACAGACCAAGAACTTCATCGCGGAGCCATGACGGAATCGGGCCGAAGACTGCCTAGCGACGTACGTAAGGCCATCCTAGGACTGAAATGACCGGATCTGGTTGTCGGAATACTCGGAGAACCGTAGATCAGGGGAGCAAGAGGGAGAGTCACAATGGGCCGAATGACCTGAGTACCCGCTTTGGCTACCCTGCGTCAAATAATCATAAATAATACTGTAAGTAGCATCTTGAGTTTCCTTCAAACTAATAAATAATAATTAATGATGATCAAAAGCTCCTTTAGAAAAAAATGGGAACTTGAGCCACTGAGCTATATAACATGGAAATAAAACCAACTATAATATATGCCTCTTTGGTGTGGTTGAAAAAACACAAGTAAACAAGTAAAGCTATGCTAAGGCTAAGCAAGGTGCAAGGTTTCGCAAGTCTAAGGATCACGGAGGTTATGAAATCAACACCCACCATGGCAATGGAAGCGCATCTGGGACTGCCTCCATTGCATCTAGCAGTGCAGGGTGAAGCAAGAGTAGGAGCTTTCGGAATAAGTAACACACTTGTTAATATCAATATTGGAACAGGACACATGAGTATAGTCGAAGATTTGACAGGGGGTGTGTTAAATGTGGAAAATGATCACATTTCTAAACGACAATTCTTTAAAAAGGCATTCAGGATAAATATACCAAGTAGGACTGGATGGTCTGATAATGAGCTTAATTTAATCTTTTAGGGTGAGGTCTGGTATACTGACGGACCCAAAACCGAAAAAGTAGTTGGTAGGTACAGGCATTTTTTCTAAGAATCCAAGTACTTGTATTAGCCATGCACCTGAAACCTATATTTCTGTATTTCAGGCAGTGGTATATGCAATTCTCGAATGTACAAGAGAAAACAACAGAAGAGCCGTGGCACTTAAGGCCTTAAAAGTCAGGAGGTGACGTCACAGCTGATATGGACTTGCAAGGAGGAACTGAAAACTGGTGAAATCGGAATCACGTAAATCTGATGTGGCCGCCAGGACATCAGGGCATGGTAGGGTAGACAACAATCAAAACCAGAGAATGATACTAGGAGGTCCTAAACGCAACGCAAAACCAAAAAATGATACTAGGAGTGCCTAAACGCACAGTACGAGTATCAGTAAACCAATGAGTTTTAAGGAAACAAAAACAAGACTGGTACAACACACCAGGTATCAGACACGGGAAAGAATACATTCCAGCAAGGGGAATGCTGATGCTACCAGCTTAAAATTTAACAGGGCTTATGACTTGTCATGCACCAGTCAAGGTGCACCTCAATAAAATTTACATTGTACAACTGTAACTTAACATGCAGACTATGTGATAAGGAACCGGAAACAGTTTCGCACATACTGTGCGATTGCGGATCCCTAGAACGCAAAAGTTAAAATATAATTAGGTTACCAAAAGGTGACACAGAATCTTTCTTTCGACTTCAAAAACCATTTTTTAGACAGCACGATTACCTCAGTAGTAATTTAGCAAATTATGGAACCAATGAAGCCTTGGAAAATATAGCACCCCATACGGTTTTACTTTTTTTAGAAAACTGGATATTTCACATAACTTCACATAACCTTTTAATACGATTTTTTAAACTCAAACACTTCCTCATAGTCGGATCTAAATTTCAGCAGTCAACCTTTAAAAAAGGAGTGGTATTTTAGATAATAAATTGTGCTTCGGGCATAAAACTAGAAGTTTTGCTTTATTGCGAAGATTTAGTTATGCTCTCTGATTCGGAAATTATTGAAAGAAAAAACAATTTGGAAAAATACCCAGACGCGAATTTGAGATTCCACAAGTATTCATACGAATTAATTTCATTACAGAAATATTTCTATAGAACTCGTCAGTTTTCATACATATTTAGGAATTCACTTTTCCTCTTCATGAATATTCAAATGACAAAGCTAAACAAGCCTCTGATAGTATACTTCCTATAATTTATTAAAAAATGGACTCAAGGGCTTCTAAAATACAATGACTAGATTCACTTGTCATATGAAGTATTTCAAGCTACCTTTCCATTTGGAGTCATGGAAATTATGCAAACTAATTTCTTTGAAAAGTTGCTCAATTACCCATACTTCAATTCTCCCGATTATGTCTTTAGTTTGGAGTCCAACAGAGTTAAACTTGTATAAGTATGATGTTTTTAAAAGCACGATACACAGGCTTATTCAAGTATATGAAAAAGGAGTTTGCCGCCTTCCTAAAATTTGATTTATCAGACAACGCCAATTAAGCGATAATAAATTAATAAAAAAAAAACTAAAAAGAGTTCTCATAATTTTCCATAATAAACTAAAAACTGCGGACACTATTCAAGCAGCTTCCAACTTTCTGTCACTCTATCCCTATTTAATTTATTCTAACAGTGTACAAAATTATCTACTGCTCAATGTACCTATTGCGATCGTTCACACTTATG
The DNA here is from genome assembly GCA_958507055.1 of Crioceris asparagi. Classification (NCBI taxonomy): domain Eukaryota; kingdom Metazoa; phylum Arthropoda; class Insecta; order Coleoptera; family Chrysomelidae; genus Crioceris; species Crioceris asparagi. Next base: position 62,377,277 of record OY293827.1, read on the forward strand.
AATTTTGAGAAAAATTCAACGGCATGTTGTTATATGTCTATGAGTAAGTCCAAAAAAACTTTTGGGTAAAAAAATTATAATATATATATATATATATATATATATATATATATATATATATATATATATAAAATTTGCAGAAGGTATATTGGGGATGCAGCAATCATAAAGAACACTCTATAAAGTTGTCCTAAGCTTTCGGAAATTTATTTTCCATCTTCAGAGGATCTACAAAGGTGCATTTTATGTATTAAGATTTTTCCTTTTTTTATATATACATGCAGTATCAAAGGTTTTACTTACACTTTGTTGAGATTTGTTTTTTTTTTGGTTGAGTTGTTAATATATAAATAAAAAGATATAAGATCACAGGTAATGTACATTACAATTTAGACAAAAAACAAGTTATTACTAAGCACATGTCTCCTACGAACTAAGTCTAATGATCATTAATTTCTTAATATAAATAAATAAAATCTAAAAAATGAGTTTTGGTATATGTCGTGGTAGTTTGTTGAGTTTGATGTAGGCAACACCTATATCGTATTTTTGAATTGTTATTACCTTGGACCCTATTGATGATTCCTTCTGCTCAAATTTTGATCAGTAGCAAGTAAATGGTAGTAGATCTCAGTCAAATGACTAATGTCCGTTCTTTTATTCATACTATGTGGCTCTTGTGATATAAGAGCCATTTCTATAAATAATCTTTTTTTTAAGGTTGCGCTCGTTGTGCAGAATGTTGATATTATCATAATTCATTTCGTGCTTCAATAGATTTACATGTTGTGCAAGGGCACATCTTTTGGGATGTAGCCTTGAATCACTTCTGTGTGCCGTTATGCGACTCTCAATGGTTCTCGAAGTTTGTCCAAGATATATCTTCTCACATGACCTACAAGGTATTGCATACACTACATTAGAACGGTTTTTGATGTCTACTCTTCCTTTCAATCGTGTAAAAATTGTTCTTATGTTCATAACCGTTCTGTTCGCTATGTTTATGTCATTTATCGGATGTAATAATCTCGTTACTCTTGGGGTAATGTTCCTAAAGTAAGGCATGGAAGCAAAAGTGCTAGATTGGCCAACTGTGCTGGTATCATTTTGAGGGTTTTCTAATTCCTGTCTTCTCTCTCTGAGATTTGATGTATTGTTGGTAGTCGATAGCGTGCTATATAGAATCTTCTTTAGAAGTGTTGTTGGGTAAGAATTATCTTTGAAGAGGTTGTAAAGATCTTTTAAGTTTTTGTGATGGAATGTTGGATCTGATATATTTAATATTCGGTTTTTCATTTATCAAGTTTGTAGGATATAGTTCGATTGGAAAATGTATAAATGTTTTTTACAAAAAATTGGACCGACGTTATTAGTTGGTGCACTGAAAAGTATAAAATAATATTAATTCTATTGGTGCTGTTACTTTTGAAGTTGTGCAGTTGCAGGTAGATTGATAACTTTTGGCACCAATTTTACAAGTACCACCACCAATAGAATCAATATTATTTTATACTTTTCAGTGCACCAACTAATAACGTCGGTCCAATTTTTTGTAAAAAATATTTATTTCACACTTTTGAGTGTAACATTAGTCACGAAAATCGTTGAACGTTCACTAATACCAATGAACTTATTCTATTACCTGTATATTCCTTGCTTGTAGTTGTTATTATTGAGATCTCCGAACATCGCTGCGGAAATACGCTTGAATATTTTAGTTGTTACCTTTTTAACATCGATTTTACTCGAAAATCATAACTCTAAGGGAAAAATGTTCATTATAAATTGTAGCTACAAATAATTATGTCCTTCATGTACTGCCCACAGATTTTCAATATTCGACAGAAATCGCCCTCTCCACATTACACATTTGAGAAATTACCATGCGTCTATCTCGAAAACCGTAACTCTTTTGAAAAAATGTTCAATTTAAACGTTTCCGGATATTGTCCTATATTTAATTATACCATCTCAGATTTTCAATTTTCGAGAAAAATTGCCCCCTCCACCCCCTTCGGGGGGAAGGAGATGTCGGATTCCCGTTTTAATGATTATGGGACCATTTGTCAAGCCTCTTCTTTCAAATGAATCAAAAATCATCAAAATCGGACAAAGATTACTACATAAAAGGCGCGCACAAACCAAAAAAAAAAACAGTCGAATTGTGTACCTCATCCGTTTGGGGTTCGTCGGTCAATAAAACGGCTTCTGCAGTCTTGTGTGTGGAAATACGAGTCTTTTTTCTAGTCTAGCTTTCGAATCTATATTGATTCTTCATCAGGATTACTTAAATTATACAAATTATGAAATTAAAATGTAAACATGAAAAATATATGGTACTTACGAAGTTGAGATTTAATTAAACATTAAATATTTCGGAATAGAAGTTATCATCAGTAACAATATCGTACGTATCACTATAACAATGTTTAAAATAAAAAATGTAAATAAATTTAGAGACTAGAAAACTTTTGAAAAATTTAAATTGTAATACTGAAACATAATATTGACTTGACAAATTTATTAGATTGAAATCTAAATAGTCATGAAACAGATTCATACAAGGTAATAATAATAATTTATGTATTATTTTGATTAAATTGCAGTAAATAGGTATACATTATACTTAAGCCATCAATTTCTTTTTTTGAATTTAATTAAATTATTATTAATACCTTGAATGAATCTGTTTCATGACTGTTTAGATTTCAATCAAATAAATTTGTCAAATCAATATTATGTCAAAATTTCAGTATTACAATTTAAATTTTTCAAAAGTTTTCTAGTCTCTAAATTTATTTACATTTTTTATTTTAAACATGGTTATAGTGATACGTACGATTATTGTTACTGATGATAACTTCTATTCCAAAATACTTAATGTTTAATTAAATCTCGACTTCGTAAGTACCATATATTTCTCATGTTTACATTATAATTTCATAATTTGTAGCTAGACTAGAAAAAAGAAGTACTATTATTTCCACATACAAGACTGCAGAAGCCATTTTATACATTTTCCAATCGATATATATATATATATATATATATATATATATATATATATATATATATATATATATATATATACCTATCTATATTTTATATTTGTAGTTTAAAACTTCACTTTTTAGAAAATAATAATATTTATTATAATTTATAAGTTACAAAAATACAATATTAAAAATGAAGAAAAACAGCGTGAACTGAGAGCTACTGCTTATTTGAACCAAGAACCTCGGTGAACCAGGTGCAATCGTATTTATAGTGATTTTATGCTGATTAAGCATCATGTGACTTGCGCTTGGTCCGTCCGTTACAAGTTCTAGAGCATGGGATCTGAAAGTTTGCATATTCTGATAAAACTACAATATTCTTAGAATATGGAATATTCCGGAGTAAGGGAATTGCAAAGTTGCATATTCTGTGAGAATGTAAAATATATTGAAGTCTGAGAATGTTCTAGATTGCAAAACTGCAAGTCAGCATTATCTCTGGGAACGAAAATATGAACAATGAAAAATAATAAGACACGTGTCGGTGAAATATGACACCTATGAGACTTGATCGTTATTATTGAATATGATGAATTATATTGGGATATAACAGCTCCCCCTTATAAAATAAAAATTGATGTTATCCAGCAATTTTTTGGTCAGAATACAAAATTAAAATAAAATGTAAAAATAAGAGTATACAAAAATATAAAAAAAAGTAAAAGGTAAAATAAAAAAAATAAAAATGACAGTGTCAATAAATGTTCACTTTTAAAAGAAAAGAATCTCACTTCACTTAGAAGGTCCTTTAAACTGTAGTTTCGACATCAGGCTGTAGATTTGGTCGTCTTCTATAGATCATGGATTTTATTCTTTGTAATGTCTCGTTGGGTTTCAAGTCCGGTTCTAGATTTGAAGATGTTTTCTTATAGTATAATTTTGAAAATTACATAGATGGTTGTTAGAATCACAATAAGTACAATAGTAGAAACGATGAACCAGGATATGATTCTTTCGATGAAGGGTTTATTTATAAGTTCAACGAGATCTTTAGAATCTTGTTCTAACTTGTACTTGGCTGATGAAAGATCGTCCATATTCATGTTATTAAGGTTGAATGCTTCCAGTTCTTGAACTACAACATTTTTTGGTATATGTAAACAGCAATTACAGTTGATCATCACTGGATGTGGATTGTGTGAAACTTCGATGATGTTGCGTGTTTCTGCTTGGACTTTAGTGATGGCAATAAAGGCATCGCAGTTTGTGGTTAACTTGAAGATTGAATTCTTGTCTACAATAATGGTTTTGGTGTTGGCTTCTTTGCAGTGAACTGTTATGTGTAGTGGCTCTGTTACTAGAATAAGCCAGATATTTTCGTCCAGTTTTTGGACGTTGTACCCTTGGCCATGTATTAGAGATGTTTCGCAGTTTTTGGGAAAGTCTCTGAAGTTTCTAAAGAGCTGTGCCTCGCAGATAGCATTTGCGTCTATTGGATATGGGTAGACATTGGAACACAATTTCTTATAGGGTGCAAGTTGTTTGCACTGGCTAGGATCTTTTATTAGTGCATATGTCAAAGAATCATTATCTCGCGCAATGAATTTTTAGTAAAAGATAGAATGTGATGAATACCAGTTCTGCTATCGTATATTGGGATAGGATAGAGGTGGAACTTTGTGAATGTTTGAGGTTCAACTAATGGAATTTTTAAAACAAAAATGATTTCTGATTCTGTTTGAAATGCTTCTAATTCAATGATTTCTAAGAATTGGGCTATACTTGTATGTTTAGCCGGTATTGGTAAGTTATTTCTTAATAGATTTTGAGATATCTCCTTTAATGATGTAATTAGATTATCTGGTTTGATTATGGATGAATGAATTATTCTTAATCTAGCAAATGTAATATCATTCAAAATGTCATTCAGGTTATCTTCAAGGAACAAAAAGCTTTCCATCAGTTTTTAACATATTTCGAAGAAACTTAATTTTCGAAATAAGGTTTCGTTCTGTCAAAGTTAACTTTACTTCTTTGATTTGTTCTGTTGTTAAGAACAATAGCTGAATTTCTATGAGCTTCAATAATTTCGAAAGGACCGTTAAATTTATTTTGTAATTTGTCCTTGATCTGCTATTCATTAATATAGACTCTGTCGCCTATATTGAGTTTATGCGACTTCTAGCTATTCTATAGTAATGAGAAATTCTCGTAATTAATCCTTTATGATTGTATGTGATTTAGGGAGGTCTACTTGAAGTGTGACCAAATACTAATTCATACGGTGTAAAACCGTGTGTCTTGAATTCTTGTATGAAATGATAGCGTATGGTAAGATGTTAAACGGGTGATCATTTGGGTGTTCTGATAAATGCGTTCGAATCATTTCTAATAGTGTGTAATGAAAACTTTTGAGAGATCCATTGGATTGTGGATGTCCTACACTGGAATTGGTTACTTTTATATAAGAGAGTATACATGTCACGAAAAAGAGAGTTGTCGAATTCTCGACCCAAATCGCAATGAATTCGAGTTGGGGTGCCGTAGTGTTGGAAATAAATCAAAAGTGTGTTGACTAAACTTTTTGTTGTTTTGTCAGGTAATCCGTATGCTTGAGAGAATTTCGTTTGTTTCGTCTCGTATAGTTAATGGGTAATGTCTTCCGGGTACTTCTAGAATGTCTGTTAATCCTTTCAAACGGGACTCTAGGTGTTTCTGTGATAACTAGAGGGCTGTCTAAGTTTTTCCTGCAAATCTTTGTTTTCTGACAAATTCCACAAGTTTTGATATGCGTCCTTATTTATACCGGGCCAATTGTATCGTTCGCGAATTCTACGGATAGTTTCGTTAATACCGCGATGAATACTGGTTTTTCCGTTATGGTACTGATCGAGGATGATAGGGATCTGATCCTGGTCTGGTGTTTTGAGAATACCTTGACATACTTTAAATTTAACATCTTTTTCAGAGAATATAAATGAAAGTATCTCTAATATGGGGAGATCAGGATTATTTTCAACAAAGTATGTTGTATAGTGTCTTGATTTCTAAAAATAGAAGCGAATAAGTATTCGTTGACGGAATCGGGATCGTATGGAATTGGAATAATAAAATATTTTCTATTTCTGACACTTTTGCTTGATAATACATTGATTTTACAGTTGGAAAAGTCAGCATTCTCTTCGGAAATGTCTTCTATAATCTTGTGATGATAGTCTTTTAGATTGTTTTATTGAAAGAAAGTTAAAATATTTTTATGTTTTCTTGCTAAAAGTTGCTGCAAATTCGTAATGTCCATTTTCAACGGAGAAAGTTGTTTTAGGAATGTCTTTCGAATCAATTTCTCATATTTACCTAACTGGTCAAGGAGGTCGGAAATATTTGGAAGAGTCTATAGTCTATAGTCTATCACAACTCGCCATTTTTCTTTTCCTGATGCGTCAGATTTTTTGGGTACTACCCATACAGGAGAAGAACATGGAGAATTTGATGGTCGAATAATACCTTGCGCTAACATATTGTTGATCTGAATCTTAACTTCTTGCTTGTGTATGTGTGGGTATATATGTGATTTCGTAAAAACAGGTTTCGCGTCGTTAGTATCTATAGAATGCTTGATTTCGTTTGTAAAAGTTAACTGGTCGTTTTCTAGATAAAATATATTTTCAAAATTTTAACAGAGATTGATGACTTCCTCTCTTTCCTCATCGTTTAGATATTCTAAGCGTAATTGTTTTAATATTTCAGATTTTCTGTCCGTCTGTTCGACAATAATTTTATTATCAAAATTATTAATGTTAAAATTGTCAAACGGTTCCATATGTAATTCTGGAATTTCGATATCGATAGCGTTTGCATCTAAAACAGTTATAGTAAATTCTCCTTTATCATTAATATTTACAAGGGAGTGGGGAATATAAACCTTTTCAATTTCAAGAACGGTAACAATAGCGTCAGTATTTGTTAGTGTCGTTCTTAATTTGAAGACTTATTCAGATCTGGGTTCTAGCAAAACACGGTTCTTTATTGGTGTTAGAATGTTGTGATGTTTTCTTTCAGGATGGGATAATTTTGGATTGCTTTCGAGAATGTTGTCGATAACCTTAAATAGTGGGACAATTTTGAAATTTGTTTCTAACTTTTGATCTTTGAAATTAATTACTGCCTTGTAACGGTGAAGCCAATCTGCTCCAACTAGTCCATCGAATTGAATATCAAGATCGCAAATGTAAATTTTATACGGATCATTTTTGGCAGATTCAGAAATTAGAATCTTTTGGTCTGTTATTCCTTGCATAACAACATTTTCGGGGCTTCTATTTAAAAATGCTTCACATGTTTTTGGTTTGATAATTGATATGCCTGCTCCACTATCTACGAGAATTCTAAATCTTTTTGAGGAATCTTCGAAATATTGGAGATTTTTAGAATTTACGATAGTCATAGTTTGAGTTGGGGTTGTCTGTTTTTCCAGAACTGGTTTGTTGGGATCTGGGGCTATAGAAGTTGGGCGAAGAGGAAAATTTTGATCATGAAAATCTTCGGATTGTGATGTGGAACTTTCGCAATTGTTAGGGATAATTTAAAATAAAAATATAAATACAAATATAAATGATGACATTTGTAATTGATGGCTATGAAATCTTTCCTGTTTTTAGCTGATTTATTCTAAATTCACGACTTTTGCCCTGATGAAGAGAATAAACATTCTCGAAAGCTCGGCTTAATTCAAAGAATTTTATTCATTACATGACTGCATCTCCAAGAACATCTTTTTATTCTATATATATATATATATATATATATATATATATATATATATATATATATATATATATTGTTTTTTCCTCGAAAACAGATAAATCTAAAAAATATTTGTAAATCTGTTTGCAATGGTCTTGGAATCAGATTTGCAGAAATCTTATAAAAAAGGTTAAGGTAACTAGAATTACGTAAGAACTGTATTAATTTTAATACAGGGTGTCCAAAAACTTCATCTTCAAGAGTTGTTATAGAAAGTAATTAAAAGTCAATTTTCCTAAATACATACCTTATGTTATTCGAGAAATGAATAGAGTGGAATATTCCCGATCTTTTGATGTATGCTAGTCCTATACCTATCTCTTATGATTCTTTGATTATTAATGGCGTTTTTTTCTAAAATAATTTTATGTTTAGTGACTGGTATCTACACATAGCTTATTTATTTTGAAAGAGTGCTATGACTCATAACAGAGTTATATGGTCATTATGGCAGAACCCTGTATAAAAATAAGGATATGATGTAACCATAAGCGTAGTGCTGACTATGCATTATATTTAGATATATATGAATAGGTAGCTATAGAATAATGATTTATCTTTAAGTTTACACTCGTATTAACCCCATCTCAATTTTGTTAATCGCTTTTCATTAAATAAAGTTTTTTTAAAGACTTTATCAAGAAAAGTTATTTAACTACAGCATAGTTTTAGTAAATAAATAAATTGACATATTTAAGAGATAATTTCTTATTTGCCGCTTTAAACTCACAGAAAATAACGTATAATGGAGAATAATTCTTATTCAAACGAAGATATAATGACTCTATTTCTCATATATGGTGAGTGCGATAATGTTTTGAATAGAACATGTAGAAAATTCAATAGACGCTATCCCAATCAGCAGAAAATGAATGCTAAAATTTTTTTGAGAATCAGTTCTGTATTTTGCAACTTTGGATGTTTTCGTACTCGAAGAAACTAGAGACAACAGGTGATTGGAGATGAGGGTAATGAAATAACTGTTCTTGGATATTTTCATGCCAATCCCAACTTCTTAACACGATAGAGGTCGCAGTTTTAGAGGTATCAAGTTCGAATTTGCCTTAAAATCAATTTCTTGAATGTCTCGGCTGAGTTCGCTATTGGGCAATATAGGGTAAGTAGTTTCAAAATGGCGATCGTTCAAACATTTCTAAAAAATATCAAAAAGGGCCGTAGTGTAAATATCATCAAAAATAATGTTGTGTTATAGGTATAATTAGTATCTACAACTTTTGTACAAAGCAATTTTTCATAAAATGCACACAAAAAAATTAATAAAGAAAAAAATAAGAAATATTGAAAAAACATGAAAACTCAATATAAATTTGATGTAATTGTACATTTTCTGGAGATCTTAATATAAACCCTGATTAAAATATATATATATATATATATATATATATATATATATATATATATATATATATATATATATATATATATATATATATATATATATATATATATATATATATATATATATATATATATAGTACCTATATCTATTGATAAGAAATAGGCGAAAAAAAATCGGCCTTGAAGCGTAACGCGACCCTATCTGCTTTATATTCAACAGCCAAAACAAAAACCTCTAACCGCAAGCCTATTATGACACATACGGTTGAAAAAGGCAATTTGCATGTAATGACATGTAGGTATACAAATCAAAAGGCTTGACAAATTTCAATTCTATGAATTTTGAGAAATATACATCAAATCATTCTGTATGTGAGAATAACAACAATACCTATCCATTTTACCTTAATTCATTAGTTCATTATTGACATATCCTAATTTTGACCGACTAAAAAAAGAAGAATAATACAATTCGGTTGTATATTTGCATTTTTTATGTATGACTGTTCGAGCATTTTGCATAGTAAACGTATTCCGATTTAGACGATTTTTGTTTCACTTGAAAAAGGAGAGATGAGAATAGGTCCCATAAGTCAAATCCGAGATCTTTCCCTCAAAAACTGCGTTTCTAAGAATACTAATTTTAATAAATTATATTCTTAGGAACAATAAATTCTGAATCTCAGATGTAGCTCTGAATGCTTTGAAGGGAAACACGGCTGTTGAAAATGCTGGCGATGTTCGGCTCTTTTAAAATCAAGGGTTTTAGTTTTTTTTGAAGTTTTTGCAAATAGTATTTAGTGTTCAAATAAATCTTAAGTGTTAAGTGCAGTGAATGAACATGCAGGGTTCTTATTTGAAAAATTTATGGCAAGAAAACCCAGAGGTTATATGTTTAACGAAGATCATGTGTATGACTATAAAATAGAATTACTTACATAATATGTTCTAATTTTTATGTTATTGAAATCCTTATCATAGCTCCTATATAACAATTATGTGAAATGAAACAATTATTAATTTATGCCATATATTTTATTTATTAAATACATATACTTGAACATTCAATGTCCTATATACTACATGTGAATATTTCCTGTGTTTTTTGAAGGCAATCAATAAATACATATTTATTATTCTTAGTTTTACGACCACTACTACCGCGAGTACTTTTTTATAAATATAACCAATACAAAACAGAAGATCTTCATAAAAACATAATAGATCATAATAAAGGTAAACCTGTTGGTAAAGTACTTTCCTGATAATTCTGATCGGATAGGTCTGTTTGTGAAGTACAGCCCGTCGTTTCGTGCCTTGCAACAGCTCTCCGTCTTCTAGAACACGCTATAATTAGGAAATTAGAATATTTTACAAATAACTTCATCTTAAATAATAATAACAACTATACTTGGCAGGCAAGTTTAATCAATTGAAAAAAAAATAATATATAGGTGGTTCAGTTTTGAGTTTACTTTGCTGGTTTATTAATTATGAAGTAGTCGCTTTATAGAAAGACAAATATTCGAATTGTCAGCTCTTTTGCCGCTTCCACTAAAATTTTTACTGTTCGTATTATTCACTACAGCTAAGTTCTGCTATAACTGTCAAATAATAGACACAGGAGAACAAAAAAAAAAATGCAGGAGAACTGTTCTACACTTGCAGCCAATTTTATCTTGTCTTTTGATATTTACCTAAGTTTTGGTAACTAGAATTTACCACTTTCTCAATAGTTATGGAATGTGGTAGAGGTAAAAAAATGTTCCTAGGTACTTATCATATATGTGTGTTAGGATATAGGATATGTTTATATTAACATCACAGCTTGTTTGATGAGATGTGTTAATATTATGTTGTTTTAAACTGAGCAGATTTGTTTACCTGTAATGAAATGTCTGCTACATACTCTGATTTCTTAAAATCGATTCTGTTAAATCTTCCCTCTTGATCGCAGTATCCACATGTCTCTTCTTTTTCTCGATAAAACATTAATATGTGGATAATGCTCCGTGTTTTTAACAGCAGGGATGCGAAAATATTGGAGCGAATGGTCCCGATCCGCCCGGCTTTCACAACCAACCACCATGCATGATACCAGCATTATTCTTTCAAAATAAAAGCTCTGTATTTATTATAAGAATATTTCGGCGAAATAACGCCCAAACACTTTGAAATACTTAAAAAAGCTTTAGAACCCAGGAAAGACACAAGTAAACAAATGCGACGTTTTCGCTCGTTTGCCAACCAGACACCATATTGACAGGTCATTGGATTGCTTAACTGTATTCTCTAGAACCAAAGACTATCTAATAGACTTTGCTAGAAGGTTAGGAATGGTAAGATTCATTCGACCGTGTCGTCAGAAGTCTCTCCGTCAATCGCCATTGCACCAAGGTAGTTCGGTGCCGTGATCAAGTTAATGTAGATATGGAAGATATGCTTTATCATTAATTAATAAACGGAAACTTACTACAGTATCTTAATTGCAAAGTTGTATACATAATTATATTTGACGTATCCTAATTTATTAGGCTTCTTGAAAATTTATCGTTTATGAAGTACTTTTGCAAATAAATCTGTGATCTGAGGTCACACGAAAATAAAAATATGCTATTATTGTTACGAAGAAATTGCATACGTACCAATAACCTATAACATAGGTTAAAAAAACTTCAAAAATTATTTGTAGACAAATATTTAGAATGTTCTATATTCTCTAAAATACATACAGCCGTATTAACAACTTTTACTTCGATACTTGTCTAGATTGTATGATACTTCGATACTTGTCTGGAGGGTATGATAAGATCATACTTACATGATTGATCTATTAATCAACTAAGCTTGTATACATCTTATACCAAACTAGATTTGTATATGAATACCTACGGCTGATATTATAGTTCTACAAATGTAAAATGAGCTGCTACGCAGGGGTGTGAATCTGGTTTATATATATTTTATACATTGACATCATGCGACTCTTCATCACTTGATGGTCGACAAATGTATAAGAAGAATAAAAGCAGCTGTCTTGCTTTCACTGACAGCCTGTCTCAATCAACCATTTCGATTATTTCGAATTCTCATTTTCATTTTAAAACGTTCACACCAATTTTGATCAAAAAAATACAATATGGTCGGATCGTGTTGTGTTCCAGATGGTGATAACGGAAATCTGAAAATCTTTCATTTGCCTAGTGACAGAAGAATAAGTTATATATGAGGATTAATAATTTACGATACCTGCACACCTAAGAAGTTCACAGGTACGTCTTCATTTCCCGACTTTGTGTTTTTGTGGTATTCTATCTATTATATCTATTTATTATTAACCTTAAATCTCCATGAGGACATGGAAGGATATAATTTTATTAAAAAGTCTGATTTTCTAATTTTAATCGGGTGCTCTTCTAATATTTTCTATCACTTTCAGGTCACAACAATTGGCAATTCTTCAGAATAAGTTTCCAGGAGAAGAATATATGCACCTTCTGGGTATTACACTGTTGCTTATGTTCTATATATATATATATATATATATATATATATATATATATATATATATATAATTGAAGATTTCTATATTTCATAAATGAAAGAGTATATAATATATAATAATGGAGATGCTCTACACCTTTGTGCTTTTATTTAGTTGGACACAACCACCACTAGAAGCGGATCACGTGATTTCAAGCTTGTTAGCTTTCATCAGCGCCACATAAGTGGAAGCTGTATCCAACTAAACAAAAGCAACTGGAAGATAGTCGGAATTTACCAGACCTGATCTACCAGTGGGACACACTTCGCGCCACCTAGGTATCGAGAGCCTAATTACGTTTAACGTAAGGATATATGTAATTGAAGATTTCTATATTTCATAAATGAAAGAGTATATAATATATAATAATATATAATAATGGAGATGCTCTACACCTTTGTGCTTTTATTTAGTTGGACACAACCACACCAATTATATACTCTTTCATTTATGAAATATAGAAATCTTCAATTACATATATCCTTACGTTAAACGTAATTAGGCTCTCGATACCTAGGTGGCGCGAAGTGTGTCCCACTGGTAAATCTGGTCTGGTAAATTCCGACTATCTTCCAGTTGCTTTTGTTTAGTTGGATACAGCTTCCACTTATGTGGCGCTGATGAAAGCTAACAAGCTTGAAATCACGTGATCCGCTTCTAGTGGTGGTTGTGTCCAACTAAATAAAAGCACAAAGGTGTAGAGCATCTCCATTATTATATATATATATATATATATATAAATATAATTATATTACATACATATCCATTTCTATGTACTTGAGTTTCTGTTACACTTTCTTACAACTGTAGGATATGCTAAGTAAAAGAAATACTGAAGTACATTCAAGAAAGTCTCATATATTATATAAATATTGTCAGAGCTTTCGTATACTAATCAAAAAGACTTTTTCTCCAGAAAAGATTGCAAAATGCCAACATTCTCATCACTTGTACTTCGGAAGGATACGTTCTCATAGTTCAACCTGTGTTTATCATTAGGGTTCATGTCTAAAAATCAATTCGAATATGGTATCAAAATGGTCAGCGATATTCATGTTTTTAACTATTTCAAAATATTTGAAATTATCTATGTTCGTGAAAAAATAGTCAATTTTACTCCCACTAGTTTTGCCATTTACATTTGTAAAAACTCTTGTAGGTTCAAAATTTTGTATGTTTAGTTTATAGCTGTCCAGGAGATCGGTGAGAAAGGTTTTATTATTTGATTCGCATAGAAAGTTGATGCTTATGTCACCTCAAACAATTATTATATTTTTGTTTTTTTTTCACAATAGTCTAATGCGACCGAAATTCTATTTATAAATGTTTCAATTATTCTAACTGGTGGTCTATAAATTGATAATAAACAATATTTGTTACCTTGACACTGAAAGATATTGCACACAACTCAAACTGAAGTTGTTGAGAAAGTTTGTTTATGAAGGTTTTATTTTTGAAACTGATTTTTTTTCGGATCAAAATCAAAGTACCACTTTGGATATGGTTTTGTCTAGTGAAGTATGTAGCAAAGACATAATCACTGAACTGAATAGTATTAATATTTGAATTGTTGCACCAGGACTCTGAAAAACATAATATATCTGGTTTCTCCTCGACTATGAGTACTTCAAATTGACTTATTTTGGTAATGATGAACTGAGCATTTACATGTGTAATTTTCAGTTTGTCAAATTTATCAACTAATAGTCTAGAATGGACGTTGGGTGAAACTTTCCGAATATTGTCTAAGAAATGTAATTTTTTTTACTAGTTCTGGCTCAATAGAGGATGCGTTCATTGAGTCCCTTAGGTCAATGTCCGCTTCTGCCTTATATGAATGCAGTCTTCTCTGTGAGTTTAATTTCTCAACATTGAAAGGGTGTCCTGGGAATGCTTTTTCTAGATATGATTTTATTCCGTTGAAGGTAGAATGAGGTAAACACTTTCCTACGTACAGTCTCCTACGAGCTCTAGTAAAATCCGCTGCTGCATGAGTACTGCTTGTCCCAATTATCGGCTAACTCCTACTATTGTGCCTATGCGTAGTGTGCTCTTTCTTGGAATATCGGTTCATATATTTAGCTGATTTTTGTGGAATGGTTATATGCTTTTCTTGGGGTTTATTTACTTTATTGTCATTTTCGATAAGTGTTTGTGTAGATGAATTCAATTCATTATGTTCGTTATATGAAACATTATTTTCACTCTCAAGGGGTCGTCCGTCTTTTGATAGTAATTCTATCATTTCTGTGTTAGTTTCTTTGAGGATTTTAGAAAGTAGATTCCTGTAATTACCGGTAATATTACTACCAGTAGCTACTAGTCGCTACTGAGCTTTTCTGTTTCAATTGTGCTCTCCTAAATGGCTCTTTCTTTTAATAAAGAGTTGCTTGTCTATCTTTATATTTGTCTATGCTATCGGTGAGGAGGGAATCAATTTACATTATAGGTACACATTGCCATCCTTAGGCGTTCTACACAATTAGTGTACTATTTGCAGCCAGCGAACGCCCCTCTGCATTATTTCCAAAGACCACTTCACATTTGTAGAGCTGTAACTAAACAACCTGAAATGAGCGCTATGATGGAACTACGGACTAAGGAAAATATAGGGACGGAGTGTAAGCAAGTGGACTAATAACTCTTTGCAGAAGAGAGGCAGGGTAATAAACCGTCTTCTGTCTATTGGCTGCTGATAGGTAGGTAGCCAATAGAAGATAGGCTGATCTGTCTTCAATTCACTTTGAAACTTGTTTCTCAACTGCTTTTGTACTATGAATGTTTCTCTGGCACCTTTGGCATTTATCCTATATTTATTTAGTCAATGGTATCTATGAATATTCGATGTCAAAATTTGGACATGAATCTGTGGGAATACCCTACCATGACTTGGTATCATGAAATGGATATTTTGACACATGATACATATCTGTGAGGATATAATGCCTAGACTTGGTACTCTAATAAAACTGTGGCTATTTGCTGTTTTTGAAAAGTATCTGGAACCGCATTTCTTAAGGTTATTCATTTTTATAAATTCATCAATTTCTGCTCCATCTTCGAAACAGACGTAATTTACAGTTTTAGATAAACTAATGCAATAACATTCTATTCATTTTATGTTATGAAAATCTATAGAACATTTTTTGTTTGGCACATTTTATGCAAAATAGATGAGTTTGACCAGACGTACAATTTCTGCATTTTAATTTTTCACGAAATATCGAGAGGTAATCTTGTAAAATGAGCTTTTGTCGTGGAACCTTACTTTGACAAGCTTCTAGTTATGCTTCAGAGTTCTATTTGAGTCCTATTTTTATTTTGTTTGTCTGAAAGACTTTTTTGCGACACTTATTGTAAATGTTCTCAGCCGCAGCGCATGTATTTGATTTTCCTCTAATATTTGAAACTCATGTCTATGTAGTAGATTATACGTCTAGAAACTGAGGGAATAAACTCATGTACTGGTACCTATGGGTAATAGAGTAGTTAAAAGGAAGTCATATCTGATTCTGTCTTATCAGCTTCAGGAGCAACTAACGGTTCTAACACTTTTCTTAAACAAAATGTCAAAGTTTTATACAGTGAAGCTCGACTAAGAATAACTAATACCTATGAATATTAATAACACACTTTGCAATAAAATTGTAAGACTGATTTCTTATATCTTTTAAAACTTCATTTAATATGTTGTTATTCCAATAATATTTTTATTTGTTTGGCACTAGATTGCAATGCTCATACAGGCATTCTAGGGAAAACATATGTAAGATTTTCAAAATTCTAATCTGTCTCACTGTTTCAAAATATCAATGCATTTAATAACTATTCTATAGAGGTGAGCCCCATGAAATGCGTGAGCAAAGTTTAGTCTATTGATGGTTGTTATATATTTTCTTAGATACTTCTTGAACCACAATTTCTTTGAGATATCTTTTTGTTAAGCCGTGTATCTTGAATTTAAGTGGATAATTTACTTCACAGTATTTCTTCCAGTGTTCTGACGAGTCGTTGTACAGTTTTGTTTTTTATACGTTAATACAATCTTCCACAGTCGGTCGCTAGTTCTTAATCTCTCGAATAGCGATGCTTTCTCTGGCTAGGCGATCATGTAGCTCATCATTGTATTGCAGTCCAAAGTGGGCTTTCACCCAGATGAGTTTGATATTTATTTTCATTCTTTTGACCTGATCTATTAAACACTGAATTTTTTGGGTGTAGGTGTTTTCTCGCTTTTCTGAAATATTTGCTGCGTATTGTAGGACAGGGAGTGCATCTGATAGATTAAGGGCACTATTTAGTCTATGTTCTATTAGATACTCCCAAACCATTAGGATGCCTATGGCCTCAGCTTTATGAATAGAGATATTTTTATTTAGTTTTAAGGTAGCTGCTTGCTTATGTGGGATATAGATAGCACTTTCTACTCCTTCATGTTCTTTTATTTCAGGTTCTAATGTGCTAGTGTTCCCAAATCCCGCGCATATAGGAGGAGATTTTTTTACCCAATATTTAATTTGTAGATCATTTCAGTTTAGTTGTGTCATGTTCTCAAGATTGTTGGAGTTTCTTGATTTAAGTTTTAAAATAAATTTTCTGCTTGATATTGACGTCTCATATTAAGCGAAGGTTCGATAGCTTCCAGTCGGATCGCCTCGATAATAGGTGTAGCACTAAGACTTTGAGTTTGAATTCTACCGATTTTCTACAAATTGTGTTTGCTTGCTACCCCGTACAGAACAGATCCTTAATATATAATTATCTTAATGTAGGACTTATAAAAGAGTAACATTGTCTCTATGCTTGCTCCCCACCATGTTGTTCTCATCATTTAAGAAAAAAATAGTCCACTTTGGAATTTGTGTATCTTTTATCTATTAATTAATTTGTAGGGCTGTGTCATACTCTTGTGGAGTCATCGGCATATTGTATTATGATAGCATTCCCCAATGTCTTCCGGTGCAGACGCGAAGTATATATATTGAAATGTATAGGTGCCATGGCGGACCCTTGTGGCAGTCCTCTCGAATTATGTCTTGGTCCAATAGTTTTGATTTAATGTCTAACATATACTTTTCCACCAGCGTTCAGTTTGCAGATATTACAAGCAACTTCTTCTGGTATAGCAAGTTCACACTGTTCTCTTCTTAGAATATCTATTTCTACAGCATCGTAAGCATCTATTGTTCCATAGCCTTGTTTAAATCCAAATTGTGTTTTTGGGTATAAGTTTTTGGCTGTTAACCTCCTAATAAGTCTCTTTTGATGATTATTTCGTACAGTTTCATTACACATGATAGCAAGTATATTGCACGGTAGGATTCTGCCTCATCGGGGTACTCATTAGGTTTGAGTATGGGAACGACTATTGTGCACTTTTCTATTTGTTTCCCTTTGATCCAAAGCCCATTGAATATTTCCATCAAAAACTCTTTTCCAATATCTGGTAAATTATATAACAGACAATATTGTATGTCTTCAAAGCCAGGTGAAGTGTTTGTTACATCTTCAATTACTAGATCCATTTCTTTTCTGGTAAAGGGTCTTATCGTTCGTTGTCATAACTGTGCTTATATTCTTCTTCTTAATTTTTTTAGCTTGTTCCCATTGATTTTTTGATGAAGTTTGATTATTTAGGTTAGCATAGTATTGTTGCCAACTAGGTCTTGATCTTATTTTTGAGAAATTTTATTGTAATTGCATTTTCTTTTTATTTCCAGATAGTTTTCCACTGTAGTGTTTTGTTTTTATTTCATAATGGCTGTTTTTGTTTTATCTACTTGTCTAGTGCATTTCCCGTCCCACCATAGAGATGCTTTTCTACTTTTTATTTCTGGAGTATTTTTTTGTGGTATTGCACTTGTTGCTGCTTCGTTGATACCTAGGATTAACTCCTCGTATTTTTCATCAATAGCCATTCCCTTTGTAGATATATGTTTAAAGTATACTTTCGTCAGTCCGCTTTGTTGGTGCCTCATTTCCAGGCAGGTTGTATGGTTTTGGATGTATTGTTATAATGCGATAGTCCCTGTATAGATAATTCCATGATGATAGGGTAGTGGTCTATTCCCAAACTTTCGTCCATGGTAGTCAATTCTATTATATATCTGCTGTTGCGATTGTCGAATCCACAACTGAGTTGTAATGCTTTAAATCGATCTTAGTGGCTTCTCCGTTGTTTACGATTATCAGAATTTAGGTTTCAATACATGTTATGCATTAGAATGGGCTTCTTAGATACATTGGTTAATTCTAATACACACAACATTATTCCGTCAGAAGAGATTGAATTGATTTGGATTTTATTCTTTAACAAGTATTGCATCACCTGCCTTACTGTCAATCCTATCTAATCTAACCATATTATAGCATGAAAAGATATATGATTTTTCGGGTTAAACCAAGTTTCGGAGAAAAGAACAATATCTGCCTTAGTCTAAGAGATAAAATAATTATCGTAAAATAGTTTATGTTCCTCATCTGGAATTATCCTGTTAGCCAGGTGGAGCACTACTGCTGCCCCTTGCCCATACAACTTATATATAGGATAAAGGGGTTGGGTTTCATCTGAGTCTTCTTCTACAAAGGGTAACTGGAAATCTATATTGCTTGGTGGTATGAATGTTTCCTTTTTCCATGCTACTGAATTTTTTTTCTTCTTCTGAACATGAATTATCAATGGCTCATCGTCTTTCACTATTTTCTTGGTCATTTGACTGTTCTTTGGTTATTTGTTTCTCCAGTGCTTCCGTTTCGGCCCTGTTAACGATATCGCCTCCAGGGCGACAAGACGTTTGAGGACCGCCATATTGCATTACTTCGTCCTCCTCTTCAGGGTCAGCTGTATCATCAACAACAAAGTCTTCCAAGTCTGAAATGTCACTGTTTTTCTATCCATTTTGTATTTTTTTGTTTCTGTAACAATACAAAACCTCGTATTGTGTTACAGTTACAGGGTCACGATGGCTGAGTGTGCTAAGGCGCTGGAAGTGCGTTCGTATCTTGCAACAGCTCGTCGTGAGCGTGGGTTCGAATCCCGCCAGAGCCATGGTTGTTTGTGAACTGGACCCGTGCACAGGTATCCTGTATACCTCTTCGGGAGTGTATTCCAGATATTAAAAAAAGTTCTATGCACATCTGAATGTACAAACGACGACAACAATGGAGACTGTTTGTACATACCTATGTATATTAGACTTTATTTCAATATAAATACAAATCCAAGCTAATATTTGAAGTTCCAATAGACTAAGCTTTTAGGATATATTTATTGTGAATAAACTTACCACAATAATCTTACCACATAATACCAGAATAGCCAAAAACACTACATAAACACCGGTCGAAATCGTTGCGTGCTAAGAGCTGGATTCTCTTTACAATAGACATTCTGTTATTTGATAATTTTGCCGCTCGATGAGTTTCATTTGCGGATTGAATAAAGGTACATCAGTAACAAAAAGTTTTAATCGCAAGAAAATGCAGAATAGGTGAACAAAAAAATTATAAAATCGATGTACATTGTAATGTGCACCATGTTTGAATGGGTTAAAGTCAGAATATTATCGAAGTAAAATTTAAAGTTTTAAAGTGGTAGGCGACAATTAGACATGCGTTGCTAAGGAAACCTTTTAAGTAATCAAATATCTGTCAGTTTAATTCTGTCTTTGATTGATATTTATGTGTATATATATGTACCCGGGAAAAAAGTACTCATACTTATACTTTGCCACCTGTCAACAGAGATAAAATGTCAAACTTATTTCCCGTCATAGAGAAAAATTATTAATTCTACTATTAACAAAATCTGTATTGACTTTCTTAAGTTCATCAAATGATTCAACGCTACTCATTAAATATTATTTCGAAAGAAAATATTTTTCATCGTCGTTTTCAACTTTCGTTATTGAAGTTTCATTATTCCTCTGGGTTGGGGGCAATGGCTTATTTGGACCAAAATGTTACGAGAACATAGGAGCGGGTTCTAAAAGAGAAAGAGGTATGGCTTTTCTTTTCATTGAGTGATTTTCTTCTATATTATCTCTTATTACTATTTAGATGGAATCGATGTATCTATTTTGGTATCTTTCGCGTGAGAGCTGGGTGGCATTTTTGAGAAATTTGCTTCATTTATCGTTAGAAGAGGTTCAAATCTAATCTCGCTCATTACTTTATTCGCGTAGGTATGCTTGTGTTCAATTTTTGTGTCTGAATAATTCCAATTATTATTTGTCAGTGTCTGTTTAATTTTGCATTGTTTTTCGAATACAAAATCTATATCTGGTCGAAAAAGAGGCAAATCTACTTGTTCAGGAACTGTTCTGCAGCGTTTGAAGGTCTGCATAATTTCTTGCAAAAAGTCTTCCATTGTGGTATTTTTTCTTCTTCCAAATACAGGCTGTGAAAACGTGAACAGTATCCCACTTCTTATGTTATAAAAAAGGGCCTTAGATCAAATTGTTCGACACAAAAAGGGCATTTTTAAATTGTTTCTTTTTATTAATTAATTAATTAATTCCAGTCGTCACAATAACACACCGAAACAACTTGTAAAACAATGTATTTATAGTTTATGAAATATAACATGTAATTAAAAAGAGAATAAAACAAACTTAAAGTTTTAAAATAAAATACAAGAAATTAATAATAATTGGACCGACTGCTTCTGCAATCCAGTAGCGTGCTCTAGCTTAACTCAAGTGCCCTCGCGCCTTTGCGCCCGTCCTTTTGAGATGATGTCGTCATTCCCTCTTTCCCCGTCGCAGCGGCATCGATTTCCAAACTTGATTCACAAGCTGTGCTTGATGACTCTAACACTAGTAAATATTCCTCAGTGAAAATTGTATCCACTCCGCGTATGCCCTTTCCCTGCAAAAGATTATTTGCTATGAAAGCAGGAATATTTTTTCCTAGCAATTGTGTGTTGTTGACTAATTGATTGGCGGGCCTTAATGATCCTAATTGAATCCTAACTCTGTTTTTGCCTATTTTGTTAATACTTTTAATATGAGCAATTTTCAGTTCTTTAAATATGTGTCCAACTGCCATTGGATGTAAACTACCAATACTTTGTGTATTACTTTTTTCGATGTATACATAAATATCGTCAGAATATACGTGCGCCTTTTCCAAATTATACCTTTTTAGAACAGGTTCACCTGTCGCCATCTAAATAGAGCGGCGTTATTACTTTTCATCCCCTCCTAAATTGGCTTGCCGCGTATCTCCTCTGAAAATGTTTGCTTTTTCCCCAATCACCCCATCGCAGCTCATTCCCAGCTCTCCAATGTCACTATCACTCATCATCAACATATGGAAAATTCCCTTCTTTCTGGGGAAAACTATTACCTAATCGTTTTGAAAGTTGTTAAGTTTTTTTTCCGTGAAGCACTAGTATTCACTATATATTTAGAAAATATGTTCGTAAATTCCGCACCTACCACCTGTCATCAATGTGAGCGCTTAAAACACGTCCAAACACTACGTATGGTTAAATCCAACTGTGAATTGTACATACTGTTCGGATAAATTTGGACGATGAGTTCATTTTCAGTAGTGGCTATGTAGTAAAAATACTATTGAGTTCAATAAGGTCGGTCGTCTGGTCAGTGGGATATGTGCCTTCTCCTATTTTGTAAAAGTTTTTGAGCATACCGTGCTGTTGTATAGATTTACAAGACTTCATCTTTTTGTTGGTTGCAGTATTTGTGTCGTGTCCACTCAGCAGATGAGTACCTGTCTACCCATGGAACAGTAGTGTAAACAACTTTATCTAACAGGTAAAAAATATTAACATGACTTCAATATCAACATGTGCCAACTACATTTTGAATATCAGAAGCACAGATTGATTATTTTCTTCGTGAATATCTAAGTCTATAACATTCTCCCACCCAAGGAAATGTAGTAATATTACAACCATTTTTCACAATAACAAAAACAGACTTTTACAAAGAAAGCATTTAAATTAATAAGAAAATTTCAAGGGTGGTTTTGAAATTCGACCACTTCTAGTTACCTGTACGGGTACTCTCTTTTGAATTGAACTCCCTCACTATCAATTTTGTCTTTGGCTTCAGAAGACGACGACTGAACATCAGGAAGATTCTCTTGCACCTCCTGCACATCCAGTTCTTCCTGTAAATCTTCTTCCTTTTCTAGTGAATCCAGTCATTCCATAGGATATATCCGTTGAACAGGCCGTAGCAAAATTCCTCTAGAAGTTTTTACCCTTACCAAACGAATTTGGCCATCCTTACTCGGTATAAGTTCGATAACACGAGCTAAAGGCTAATCTAGACGTTTTTCTTTCTCATTGCCGATTAAGACTATGTCGTCAAGATGTATCGGGCACCTCGATTTATTTCCACCCAACGACTTTAACTGTCCCAAGTACTCGTTACGGAATCTCCGTATTAAATCTTCACGTAATTTTTGTTTATACCGTAACTTACGATTAAGTGAAGAGCGATCAATCGCATCAAAATCTGGCGTTACAAGAACATTGCAGGCGTAAGAGCGGTCAATTCAGTTGGTTCGTTAGAAATGTAAGCCCGTCCTGATACTTTGCGTAACAGATGTTTTAGGATTCCAATCAACCTCTCCCAAAATCCTCCCCACCAAGGCGCACTGGGGGGATTGAATCACCAAATAATTCATTCCGTAGCTGAAAATCTTGTAACTGCTTCCCAATTTCGGTGTGATAATTCATTTTCAGTTCCTATAAAGTTTGTGCCATTATCAATATAGATTATCTTTGGCCTTCTACGCCGCGAAAATAAACCTTCGTATTGCTTGTATGAAACATTGTGTAGACATCGATGCAACTAGCTCAAAATGAACAGCACGAAAAACTGCACATGTGAAAATGAAAATCCAAACTTTTTCGCCGTTTTTGGAATGCAGGGGACCGGCCAAGTCTATACCAGTTACTTCAAATACGTATGAATCACAAACTCTATTTATTGTTAGTGGAGGTGTATCCACTTGTAAGGGTTTGAAGGAATATCTCTTAAATATAAAACACCTTGAAAGTGCAGATTTCATACTACGTCGTTCACCCAGAGTCCAATAATTTTCCCGAAGCATACTCATGACTCCTTGCACTCCTGTGTGAGATAAGTCAACATGTACTTTAAGAATTAAGAAATCTAGAATTATGTCTGTCTCGCCTATAGCTCACTCTTGTCTTCAACCTAATTAACCCATCCTCATCTTCAAATAGATAGAGGTGAATTATTTGTTTGAAATGTTCTCCAGAGAATCTCTCTTTCTGAATCTTTTTCAGAAGAAATATTTCACCATGACAAATTTCTTCACATGTTAACTCATTGCTTTTTTTCTAGTAGAATTTCTTAGGTTATATACGAATCGAAATATCCAAGATACCATTCTTATTATTTTGTTGTATTTCGAAAAATATTTTAAATGCCAAAAATCATCGTTTTCTTTATTAAAAAAAGTATTTACCACTTTCTTCATTCTCTCCTTCGAAATCTCCATCCCATCATATTCTAGCCGTTCCACACAAGGCCAATTTTCTGGTTTATCTCGAAGCCACACTGTTCCCTCCCACCATTTCGATTCCATTAGATGTTGAGGGGAACAACCACTTGAGGGTAAATCAGCGGGATTATATTGACCTGGTATATGACGCCAAACTGAACAAGTTAACCTCTGTATTTCAGCAACCCTTTTTCCTAAAATATTGCCCCACTCTGTCCAGAAGAATGATTCGGCTTTACATTCTAAATTACTCTTTACGCTGTCAAATAACATAGCAACAATAACTGCTGCCATTAACTCAAGTCTAGGTATAGTTTTTTTTTTCGTACAGGTGCTACCCTAGATTTTGCAGAGAGAAAATTAACCAAGACTTTATCATTTTTTCAATTCTCAAAAAGATTACAGCAGCAAACGCTTTTCTACTCGCATCACAGAATGTGTGAAGACTAATGTTTTGCACATGGCCAGTAACAACACCAATCCATCGAGGATCTAAATTTTGAACAAATATGGCAAAATTTAAACTATTCAATAAAGGATTGCTCAATTTCATGGCCCACTGGTTCATCCCAAAGCAATTTCTTTTCCCAAGTTTGCTGTAGCAATTTAGATACCAAGTTCGTCAGGCAAGTAAAACCAATTACATAAAATATTCGCTGTGTGCTTAAAATTATTAACCTTTTGTTAACAGTGAGGTCCAAATTGAGACTATTTTTCAGGCAATCCCCGCTTATTTTTAAAGTATCCCTCCTTTTATTCCAAACCAGACCTAAAACCGATGTAACCTCACATTCATTACTTGTTTTGTCAGTAAACTCCCACCCTCTTAGATCGAACTGAGCTTCTGCCATGATCGATGTAGCTTCCTGAATGAACTTAATGACAGCGTCTTGATCTTGCAGGCTGGTTATACAGTTGTCGATGTAGAAATTTCTTGTCAATCTATTTATTGTATCATAAGAATATACAGAATTTCCAATTCCATATATTTGTAAAATTTTTGTCCGATGATAATCAATTTTTGCTCCTAATAGAAATGGACTGCAGCTTACTCCAAATATTACACGCTTGTGCCGATATACCATGATATTGTCATCAGAATCAATCCATAGGAATTTTAAATAATCTCGATCCTTTTCGTTGACACTGATTTGAAGAAAAGCCTTTCGAATGTCAAATACTACACCTATTGCATTTTCTCTGAAACGAAGTATTATGTTGGGTATACATTCTATCAAATTTTTACCCTTTTCAAGGCACTGATTCAGAGCAGGTCCTCTGTATTCACGGGCTGAAGCATCAAATACAGGCCGGATTCTTGTTGTCGCAATGCTCTCTTTGACAACCGGTCTGTGTGGAAGAAAGTGCCCATGAAGCACTGTATCATCGAGTCCACCAACCTTTCCAATTATACCCTCAGACAACCAATCTTGAGAAACACCATCATACGAATCAAACAGAATTTCATTCCTGAGTTTCATTAAAACATAATTAAATCTTTTATCAGGAATTTTGAAATTGGTTTGCAGCAGTGGGTTTCCCTCTAACCATGGGAGTTCGACTTCGTAATGTCCTTGTTAATCTTCCCTAATATTTTCACGGAAAAACTATGAAACTGTGGTTACTATTTCTTCCCTGCATAGTCTTTCAGATGGATCCTTTATTCCTAGTGTATCCAGCTCCCATAGACTAATAATATTTTTATCGTTAATGTGTAAGGTCAAAGATGTCGTAGCTAAATTTAACATATGTGTTGACCTAAATGTAACAGAAATTTCACCCAGAGAGTCCCGCCTAAAAACGTTTCTATGGCAACCAGTCCACACTTCAAGAAAATCTTCGACCGGTAAACAATTTTCCTGCAACATCGGCTCCAATGAGCAGCTCAATGGGAGATGAATCGTGAATATCATTAACTTGTACGTTCAGTTCTTTCAATTCTTCAAACCAAGGGCCAGGAACAATAGCAGGAACACCAGTACAGAAGAGCTGGTCAAGAGCTTCAAATTTACAAGCGTATTTACCATTTACAAGATCATAGCGGTTATGT
Organism: Crioceris asparagi; assembly: GCA_958507055.1. NCBI lineage: Eukaryota > Metazoa > Arthropoda > Insecta > Coleoptera > Chrysomelidae > Crioceris > Crioceris asparagi. Next base: position 62,403,534 of record OY293827.1, read on the forward strand.
TCTGTTAGAACGCACCAGAACAAACCATGAACGATCTTCTCTGTTCCTTTAGAGTACAAAATATATGATCTTTGAAATCTATTAATGTATGTATTTCGCAGAAACCCTGTTCTGATCTCGCCGTTACACGTAGAGTTTTGTAAAAATACATTATTATTTGAGTTATTGGTAAGCACTTGTTCAGTTTTTTCAATTTAAGAAACTTTTTGTTCAGTTTTAGCAAATGAAACTTCAGTCGGTGCTTTATTTAGTGGTATATTACGGCACATAAGACTTGTTGCATACAACGAATTTGACTCGACCTCGACATCTTATAGACGAAGGCCAATAGTGTTCTGGAATGTACCTCAATGAACATTCTCGAATGTTGTGGAATGCTCTGGAATACTCTCGAATTTAATATTCTGGACTGTTCAAGAAATGTTTAGAGAGGGTGAAACTTCCAGTCCCTATATCTTCAACAGTTCATCCTTCAGGTTAAAACAGAAGGTGGATAGAGGACTACCACACCATATAACTCCCTTGATCTGGATTGTCTAATATTTTTTTAATTATTTGAGGGTTTTCAACAAAGAAACTCGAATTTTTGTTACCACCAGATTATTTAAACAAGAAGAAAACAATATTCAGTCAGTTTCAGTACTTTAATATTTTTGAAATCAAACTCAAATTATTTGCAGTACCTACCTTAGCAAATTGATTCGTATCATCAATTTAAAATAAAAATGGCAACTTAAATCTATAAAATAGATATTCAACTACATATATTCTGCGAGACAAAACTCTACCCTTCTCAAGAATTGCCGCCTCTCTAAGATAATATTAATATGACGAAATTACTTTCTAATTATCTGTCATGTCTTTCCCTGTGAGCCCTGTTGAGGGAATATTACTTTAAAAATCAGATTTGACAGTAACTCCGAATAAAACTATGCAAACAGTCAATAACAGGATAGCAAGAAAACTGGTTTTAACATATTGATATAGAATAGGCACAACATGTAGTTATTGCCGGATATCTTTATTATATGCATTCTAAAATAAAAGTGGTGACCATCCAAATGCAGCCATGTTTGTTTTTCTTTAAATTTGAGCAGGCTCAATTATCTCGTGTAAGTTTTTACGAAGAAATAAACTAAAGCCTTCATCAGTAATCTTACCGAAAAAGTGCGGACTATTTACTTCCACCATATTAAGATTTTGGGGTTCGTAATATTGGTAATTACGTCGATTAACAATTACATTTCAAAAAGATATTGCTCGAATTGTAAGTTAATGTAAAATTAACAGTGTCTAAACTTAACGAGTTTCCGTTTTAATTCGATTTAAAATGTTGTGGAGTAGGTAAGTTATGCGATGTGATGATTGATCTCATAATTATATTAACTGCTTCTTTGACTTGCATGTCACTAGTTTCAGTAAAAGTTTTAATGTCTTATTTTGTTTAATTATACGTTTGCCCTGCTACAATACCAAATAATGAATATTTACATAAATCTGACTGTCGCCTTTCTACTCAATAATTATGATACTGATAAGAGACGGCTAGTTTCCCAATTTAACTCAATGTGCGATTCAAAATGATAAATTTACGAGCTCTATTAACAATTGAACGTTTCCTCTGGCGATTTGAGAAAATATTGCTTTTTTAACATGCTTATGGCTGATAGACATGCTAGATGTCGTGATCGGTTAGAACGGTGTTGAGAAGCCTACTTCCTAACGGCATTAGATACTGGTCTGCTAATACACGCTTTTACTGAAAATATGTATCTGTTACATGGATATCGTAACAAAGGGCTCATAAATTATAAATTTTAAGCTCTATAATTATGTTAATATCTATCAAAAATACTCTTGAATATCAAAATGACCTTCTAGTTCATAACAATGGCTATTCATTTGTAATCTATCTTAAAATCCTTTGAAAATTTCAGGCATCTAAAATTTTGCTAATACAACCTTGCTAACCAGTTTCTTCGAATGTAAAATTGAGGTGATTTCTTAGATATTGGATCTGTTGAAAAGCTATAAATGATTATTTTATCTAATAATTTGAAATTGGGGGTAAATTTTTGCAGCAAATATGTTTTTCTTAGCTTTATATAAAGTGTGAAAAATACTTTTGTGCATATACTCATACTAAATGCCAACGTTTCAATTGCCTGAAGCCATCACCAACTTTGATTTTTCATAAGGACGACATACTAGTTTTGAACGGATTTAAAAAAAAATATTTTATTAGTAAATTTAAAAAATGCGATTTTGATGGCAACGTGGGTTTGTACAACAAAACAGGAATGCTATTCTATTATCACGAATGTTCTTTAGACAATTTTCAATCTGCTCCAAATGTTTTTTAGTCTAAGACGTGAGCGTTTGCAAAGATCAGCAGTCAACCAAAATGTTTGGAGAAATTAATTACGTTCTTTTTCGTCTGACCGGAAAATTTTTGATTTTGGATCAATCTTTAAACATGTCATTTTTTTTCTATCAAGTATTGTACATAGTAGTACAAACTAAAAACGTATCTGATAGAAAAATTTTCACATTTATGAAATGCTTCATAGAAAATACCTTATTCTGCTGATGGTCTTGAGTTAAGGTGTTTTTAATCATTTCTGATCATTATTTTCCATAAGTAGATTCTTCCATAAACCAAAAGTGAAGAGTGTCGTATTTGAATATTATCATTCAACATTTCTGAACGCTGAATAATTTCAAACAGTATTTATTTTACTATCTACATAGGTTGACGTTATTATTAAAATACGATTCAAATGTATGGAACTTGTGTTTTATCAGGAAAGAAGGATAAATAGACACATATACCTGTAATAACAGTAGGTGATGCGAATGTAAAAAAATTGGAGTTCCATTTGTTGAATAATAGTTGAAATATAATCGAAAGACTAAATACATTGATCGACAATAACCTGTGAACAGTTAGGCACATTTTAGCGTCGTTTATACGTGAATTATTGTTTTTCTGATCTTAGATGTTATTTCAGGGCCTTTTCGCAGCGTTTCAAAGTAGTGTTAAATTCGATGATTTAAAAACTGAACGATATATTGATATCAGTTAAGTTTAAGCTATCTACATATGTGCTGATTTGTGCAACATTTTGTTGTCTTAAATTTGTGGGTTGAATTTTGTAATTTTTTTTTGTATTGGGTTAAAACGATTACTTTATAAGAGTGCAACTTTTACTGCAAAAAATACGCCAAACAGAAAAAAATATCCTTGTATTTGTGGAAATATGAATAAAAATTCACCTTGAGGGGATCATTAAACCTCAGTCTACCCTATTATTAATATTGTAAGTAAGGTGACATATATTATTCCAATTCCATAACATATACTTAAAGACATTCATTTGAATTCAATTGGCACTTTCTGCAGTCGAAAGATTTTGTTTCTATATTTCAGGGCACAATCCCACCATTCCCGCAACATAAGGGTTGAAACAGTGAGAAACACTCACCCTTCCACTAAGCTCCGAGTTATACATTGTCCCGACTGAGAGGATATCGTTGTATCATCGCCTTCAGTGGGCCTTCTTTCGCCCCCTTTCTCGCCATTTTGGACGGGCTAACGGAGCACATCATCGAACATGCTTGGAATGTGAAGCGCAAATCTGTCAGGATTTGGAGGATAATCTTGAAAGCTACAATCTATTTTAAAGTTGAAACGAGAATCCTGATGCGGGAGATGTCGCAGACAAACAAAGCACGAGTACCTAATGTGCGAGAGTCTGACACTTTTATCTAAGTGTTTTCAATACAAGTTGTCTCTAAGAGGGTTTCGATACCAATGGCAAAGATAATTTAGCAATTTACGACATATCAAGAAACATGCAATTATCAAGAAATACCTAAAGACTTTAGCATTAGGATAATGTTTTATGGCTGTTATCACATTATTCTTTTGTAATACTAGAAGAAGAGCTACTTACGTATTTAAAGGTTTTATCATATGATATAATCTTACTTTCAAATATTTGTTGTTGGTACAAAGAGTTCATGTATTGGCTATTGAAAATTCTTTGCAACAACTACAAACAGGAAAACTTACTGTACTTATTGAGAAAAATTATACTCAACGTTGTGAGTATTCGTATTGTTAATCTAATATTTAGAGAAAAATTATACTCAACGTTGTGAGTATTCGTATTGTTAATCTAATATTTACTTACATCAATAAACTCACCAATACAAATGCCAAATTATTATTCACAATTCATAGCAAGTGCTGTCTATAATATACATATTAGAATCATAAAAAATAGAGAAAAAGAAATTCACTCCTTGGTGAAATAGGTGAAACAAAACACATTACATTTATATTGTAAGTAAAAGTCCATGATATCAAAGTGGAGTATAATATAAGTTGAAAAAGAAGAAACTCCAAGTCATCTCCACATTTTATTGTATTTTAAATTAAGTTGTGAGACATGTTTCGGTGTTGTACAACACCATTATCAATCACTTAATCAACTTAATTTAAAATACAATAAAATGTGGAGATGACTTGGAGTTTCTTCTTTTTCAATTCACATTACATTTAGGTATATAAAAAGAACCTAGCCAACCATTTATTGTGAAAAGAGTTATACACAATCTTGTAAGCTCTACTAGGGAGTACATTTTCGAAATAAGTGATAAAATTTTAACTTGAAAAGCAGTTAATATATGTATGTTCCATGGAATAATAGGAATATTGAACAGTCAAAGAGGATAAGTAGGGTTTCAAGTTCATTTAGATTGCAAATGGTGCATACTTTAATTGTGTTACTTGATAGGTACCTGCTACCAATGTATGTTAGTTTTAACATAGACTCTCTGGACATCATCATTAAAATCTGAGATATTTTTTTTATTTCCTGGTAATCCCATTATTCTGTTCTATTATATTTATTATTAGAACATAATTAGTATTTCCCTTGACCTACCGATGAAACTGCCTCAAGCATCGATATTTTTGTCCATCCTCATCCCTGGTCATTTTGGAAACTATGGAGATTATGTGGGGCATATTTTTTTATATATTTCTATGGTTAGCGAGCTATACTCCTCTTGTTGTCTACGTTGCAGTTTTTCTCTTAGGTAGGATTCATGCTCAGTTTGATGGTGTGTGAGATAAGTCCTGACGGAAATATTCGAGTATTTGTGTCTTGGAATATTAGATCTACGGTGGCCAAATAAGCGTACCTCAGAAACGACCCACGACTTACAGCAAACAAATTAATGGCTAGAATAGCCATAAGAAAATGAAAATTATTTTCATATTTCTAAGATCTCCGCAATGAGGCCTAATTTTGAATTTGAAAAAGTTATGTTGCTCGAAATATTACCAAAGTAAGATGACATAAAAAATTGCTTTTCATAGCTGATATAAACTCGAGTATTTTTAAGTACACTTGTTTCCTTATGTTTAAAAATAAAGTAGTGGGTGTAGTTCATATGGTTTTATTAATAAACATCCGTAACTTCAAAGTGACTGGACGGATTTTAACAAATTTGGCGTCCTTTAAAAAAAAGTTTTCTTAGGCGAAAAACTCTATCTTACTCTTTGTTATTGAGATTTACTTTGTTGCCACTGGATGGCATTATTTGATATTGATATGATGCCCGCGTCTCGAATCGATAGTTTTGAAGTATTAAAAAGAAAATCAGACTCACTCCCTTCTACTACATGGGTACATCAGTGTAATACTTAAATATAGGTACCTCATTATTATATACACACAAGAACACACTATAACTAATGAGATTTGTTACATAATAGGTTATTGAACCATTTACGATATAGATATAGGGGAAGTCGTGTAATTTGGACGCCATATAAAATGGGCCACTGCGATAATAAGACCCTAAAACATGGTGCACCATCTAACATAGGAGGTGGGACAATAGTGCGCAAGCTATTATATAACTGAAAGGTGGACGTGATTTATTCATTACCGAACACGTTATATTAGGATATGATACCGCAAAAGTAAGAAAGGTATGAAAACTAAATGACTAATGACTAAATTATCATATCGTAAAGAGTAAGTAGTTATGTCCAAATTACAGGAATCGTTATTAACACAAGTTCTATCCGCCAGATGTCCACAAGAACAGAACGTTAATCAGAAGGGAAGTACCGTATATGGAGAGAGGAAGATATGGAGAAGGCGTTAGCAGCGTAAAAAGTAGGAAGATTAAAGCAAAACGAAGCAGTACGAACATTTTCTGTGCCGAAATCGATATTGAAACGAAGGTTAGGCGGAAATAGTTCTGTAAGTTCTTTATGTTATTCAATCATTTTCTGCAGCTAGAGAAGATGTTCCATAGTGTAACAAGTCAGGGGCTCTATGAAATTGGCTTATGATTTTGCTACCAAAAATAATTTGCAGTTTAGATTTAACTACGAAAAGAAAGCTGCTGGTCAATAATGGTACATTAGTTTCAAGCAGCGCCATCCAGAATAATTATGTTTGCGATTCCTTGAAGCAACGAGATTTGCTCAAGCATCTGGGGTCAACAAAAGTGTAGTTTATTAGACCTCTCCTACGGCTTTTCAGAAGCTTCAAAAAGTGATTGCTCAAAATGGAAAGCACCAAATAGTTGCGATAACATCTGCTGAACGAGGACCAAATGTCACTGGCATGTGCCTACACCATGAGTGCAAGTGTACCTACCTCCTATGTTAATATTTGCAGAAAACGTAGAAACGACAGCTTAGTGTATGGATTCAGAAGGTTTGTACTGCTGGCTGGGTCATTTTGTTGGCTGCGTTTATCCTTTTATTGAAAAGAAAGCCCTTCTCTCACTGGACGATCACAGGAGTCACAAGCAAAGTTTAAAATAAATTGATTTAGCACGCGAACGCGGGGTTATTATGCTGTCATTTCAATCCCACAGCACTCATAAAGTGCTTTTTAAAAACTTTAAGCAACTATTTTTCATCTGCCATAGCGCCCCGACTCACCAATTTCCATGTAAAGGTTTAGACGTAGCAGAAACTATGGAGTTGGTAACCAACAGTGCATATGGCAACCTGACCGCTACGTTTTTACGGATGATGATTTCGCAGCAGCAGCTGTCTCTGAACCTATTCCAGTAGAAGAACCTACGCTACCAGTTTCTTTTTCAGAGGAGCTAGATCCATATCCAGTACTGGTCAATCTCTGCCTCTTCACGAAGCATCTTGCGCTAAAGCATGTTACCTAGCAGAAAAAACTTGTCATTGCATTCGTCAAGAATTGACTCATCTCGTTCTCGTCTTCAACTCAAGACGACTTACGAGAACATCCCTTTAAGCTCATCATCAGCAACCTCTTCGTATTACATACCAGTGAAAGTAGTGAGCCCTTTACCATCAACAAGCGGCTTGTCAGAAGATTAGAGAAAAAGGAAGAAAAATAATGCATCGGGAGTTATTCTAACAAGCACCCCGTACAAAGATCTGCTGATCATTTAACAGACCCCATCAACAAACCTGAAGAAGAGGAAAGTAAAAAAGAAAAACTTGTTTGAATCTGAAAAAAAAACAATACAAAAAATCCCGATGGCCTGTAGTCAGCGGAAAGGTAAATTTTTCAAAATTCATTGAATTGAAATTTTAACAACCTTTTCATTGGTATACCTACATGTTATTAAATAAAATTGGCATAGCCTTGCGGTTAGAGGTTTTTGTTTTGGCTGTTGAATATAAAGCAGACAGGGTTCGAGTCCACTTCAAGGCTGATTTTTTTTTCGTCTATTTCTTTTCAATAAATACACTATATATTTTTTTAATCAGGGTCTAAGTTAAGTTCTCCAGAAAATGTACAATAACATCAAATTTATATTGAGTGTTCATGTTTTATCAATATTAGTTATTTTTCTTTATTAATTTTTATTTTTTTACCTGTGTATTTTATGAAAAATTGTTTTGACCAAAAGTTGTAGGTACTGATTATATCTATAACCTAAAATTATTTTTAATAATATTTACAATACTGCTCTTTTTGATAATTTTTTTTAAATATTTGAATGGTCGCCATTTTGAAACTACTTACCCGATATTGCCCAATAACGAACTCGACCGAGATATTTGAGAGATTGATTTTTGTAGCAAATTTGAACTTGATACCTTCAAAACTGCGACCTCTATCGTGTTAACAAATTTCGTAATATCCCATATATATATATATATAAACTTTTGAACCAAATTTTTTTTTGGACTAACTTATAGACATATAACAACATGCCGTTGAATTTTTTTCGAAATTCAAAAGTGTGAACGATCGCAATAGGTATATTTCTATAAGAAATTTACCTAAAAATTAAGAAAACTATAACGAGGGCAAGTAGGAAAGAAAGCCAGCGAACACAAAGTTCAAGGGCTGGAAAAGAACATCCATCCCAGCGACAAGAAGCGGAAGAGAGAGGGAAAAACTATAACTTCGCAAAAGCAAGAAACGAAGAGGAAGAAGGCGGGAAGTAACTCCACCACCACCTCTACGGGAGGCAGCTACTCAACTGCCTTAGAATCAGAGAAAGTTTTCATACCCCTTAAGGCGTTTTCTGAGGCAACCTTTAGCTCGGACGACCAGACTAGACTGAAGGAAACAATTGTCGAAGAGATGTGCGCTGGATAGGAACATAAGCTTCAGTTTGGAGACTGTAAAACACCACTGCTAGCGGAGTGAATGCTGATGAAAGTCCCACATATGAAAGGATGGGAACGAGCAGATCTGATGGTACGTGCGGAAGACAACATCCCAAAAAGCCATACCATCACCCTCTTTCTCAGTAGAAGCTAGAAAATGGAGAAATAAAAACAGATTTAAAATCGCTCAAACTGAAGGGCTGAGAACTTCACAAAGGAAAATCGTCAGCCTAAAAGCAGAAAACACGGGCCAAATCCTGTGGGCAGGTTATCAGGAAAAAAACGAGTATACCATCCATTACAGGTTTTGAAGATCCCCGTACATGGCGTAAAGAAGAATGTCGGAGGTAACGTGGAGAAAGTGACTCCCACGGACTCCCAGTACCTTTGCGCAAGAAAAGGTGGAGGACAACGACAAACTTCTCACCCCCAGACTAGATGGCGGAGAAACTTCTTTCACAACGATGGAGACAGCACCTCCATAACCAAAATTGAAGATGGCGAGGATTAGCATCGCCCATTTGAAAGCTTATCACTCAAACTCAGCCTCAGCAGTGATCTCCAGAGCGTTCACCAAAAATAAACTTGGGATCGTGTTGATCCAAGAAACCTGGGCTTACAATAAAATGGCATGAAGCCTCACCTGTCAAGACTTTAGTACACCATTTCAGTGAGAATCCACTCTGTATTATGGTGAGGAAAGATAATAATTATCTTTATCCGTCAGAATTCTTGAAGAGATACCTCGTCCATATTCGAGTTAACCTCGAATTCAATAATTAACGCCTAGAAAAGTTAGTAACTTACTACTATATGGCAGTAGACGGGTCTTCTCTACCTCCAGATGTCCATGAATTAACAGAGTACGGCCAGAAGAAGGAACTACAGCTCCTTCCTAGGATGCGACTCCAACGCACACAACACAGTTTGGGGCAGTACGGACACCAATCACAGAGGTGAGCAATTATTAGAATTTATACTTGGTAAAAAACTGATCATAAATAACATAGAAAAAAACCCTACGTTTGTAACCAAGGTTAGGTAAAAAATAATTGATATCACAGTAAGTACACCGAGCTTGAAGGATCTAGTGTCTAACTGGAGAGTATCAAGTGAATCGTCCATATCTGAATAATCACGTTCAGTCTAGAAACATACCCCCCTGAGCCAATCCTTAGAAGGAACCCTAGACAAACAAAGTGGGGAAAATATAATACCACTCTGAGAGCAAACATAGCACACATCCAAAATAGAAGTGTCAGACAAAATCTAGGATTGGAATGTGCTCTTGAAGAAGTAAATGAGGCAATAATCGATGCCTTCGAATGGAGCTGCCATATACAAAAAAAAATAATAGTGATGCACCTTGGTGGAACAGTAAGCTCTTCAATAGAGCTAAGAGTTGCGGAAATTGGCAGAGCTACATCGAGACAATAACCACCTACAACAAAGAACTCAGGAAGGCGAAAAGACTGCTGCAACTAGACATTCTAGTCATGGCCGAGAGCAGGGTCGATAATGCAACGGCACTAATGAAGCCAGATGGCAACTATACGGAAAGTGAAACAGAAAGAGCACAGCCCCTACTGAATACTCACTTCCCTGGGAATATACCTATCCAAAAGAGCCTGCCCCAGAATGCTTAAGTGGACCTACCAGAAAATCCACCGCAATGGCCAGACACATCTGCTGCAGTAGACGGATAAGATGAGCCTTGAACATGTTTCAACAGTTCTAATCTGTATAATACCTGCCCTGATCCAACGCGGACAAGAAGAAACCCTAACGCATATAGTGAGAATTGGTCATAGCAGCCTAGGACTGGCATATATACCAGAGGGTAAAACTATCAAAACTTCAGAGACTAGCCTACGTATGCATTACAGAAGGAATGAAAACGTGTCAAACGGCTGCTATGGAGGTAATCCTAGGACTGACTACCCTCCATTTAACAATGGACAATATAGTGACAAGGACTATATATAAAATGACCAGGGAAGAAACTTTCAAACACAAGTTTCGAATACTTCCTAGATATCATCAGACCTGGGAAATGACCCAGGATAAATTGATTAAAAATTTCAGCTTTATGAAAGAATTCAGCATAAAGCTAAGAAGCGAAAGCGAATAGGACCAAGACACTATTTCAGAACTAAGAAAAGTACCATTATTGGTACACAGATCCCTCCAGTTCAGTTTCACGAACAAGAGGTTATGATAACGCAAAGCAGCTATCAAAGCCGTGAATTCCTAAGTAATCAAGTCGAAAATATTATGGGAGTGCCTATAGAAACTAAATGACCTAGGCAAGACTAATAGTGTTGCCCTTCAATGGGTTCCGTGACACACCGGCGTGGAAGGTAATGAAGTAGCAGACGTACTTGCAAAAAAGGGGTCTGAAACACCTTTTCTGGGACCACAACCCTTCTGCGGTATAACCATCAGGTCTATACTTAAGGAACTTAAAGAAGAAGAAAAAATTCAGATATTGGATACACTCACCTGGAATAAGGCATGCCACTCTTGGGAACTATAACCTGAAGATATCCGAGGAGTGCACAAGAAAGGGCAAAAATAAACTGAGAATACTGGCGGGAGTCCTAACAAAGCACTGCCGACTGAGAAGATACCTTAAGAATTAGTGGAGGAAGGAGTTTGCAGATTTTGTGAGGAGAAGAACGAAACCTCTATACACACCCTCCAAAATGCAATACCCTGCAAAATCCAAAAATAGGGCACTTTGGAGTACAAAGTATAGAAGAGGGGGATCCACCTAACTTGAAGTCTTCCGATATCCTGAATTTCCTGAAAGCGATAGAACTGGAGGAGCTTCCTAAACGGATGGATAGCTGAAGGAGGTACAGTAGATCTCTTAGGTCGCAGTGTTACTATACCCCTGCCAACACAGAATACAGAATACCTGTTCCAAATATTTGTCTATTATTTAGAAAATAGTGACTTCTGGGGCAATGGGTTCAAAAAGGGCGAAGAAAATTTATACTCCTCGGTATTATCTTTTCCCTATTACGTGAATCATCACATTTCGATAAAACAGAGGTGGAAAGATTGAAAATAAGCCTAACACAAAAAAACATCATGCTGATGTTTTAATTTTTAAACTTCAAACCGATTATCTTGTATCGTTGTACTTTTTGAACGAATCTCAAATAAAGAAATTTCATTACTATCTAAAGAAAAAGTATCAGGTATCAAAGTAGGTGTTTTACCCGGCACTTTCCGTGCAAATAATTTGGTACATTGTGGTACGAAAATATAAAGTCAAAAAAAGTCTAAAGAATGGTTCAGAAATATACAATAGACTTTTAGGTGCAGAACCCACAACATAAAGTCCCACGGGCACTGAAAGTACGAAAGTCGTTTACTTAAGGTATGATAAATACGTGTGCAAAATTTGGTTGGGATATCTCGAGTAGTGTAAGAGCCAATACGTCACATACACACCCACACATACACACAACCACAAACGTTCAGTTTTATATTTATGTCCTCTAGAAGCAACATATTAAATTATTACAATCGAAACAAGTAGATTTACTCAGCTTTAAAAAGAACTATATTTTTGTTATATTAGTTTGGTATAATTTCGAGAAATCTTTTTAGATTCAAGATTACGATTACACCCCCTAGCAGCCATCTCTGAAACTTGAAAAAAATCATCGTTTATCACTAATCTTTTTACCGCAACTCTCTACAATGAGATGCAGAATTTTGCACGCTTATTTGGCCACCCTGTATAGTGCACAAAGAGCTTATATAGATAGTGCATCATATGCAGAATAAAAATTTACCTTGATTAGGCGTGGTTTCATAAATCTATTACCTACAAGAAAAAATATTTCATAAGTTACGTTGTTATCAGAGAAAATCGTAGTCTGTACTCTGCGGGATTCGTAGATAATGCTACTACCAAACCAAATTAATAATGATCGGTAGGCTACGGTCGGTTTGGAAATTGGCGGGATGCTAATAGCCTTAAATAGAAGGTCACCCAGGATTCGCGATTATACAAAATCTTTTCATTAATGCGAAAGCAAATTTGAATTGAGATTTATGGCTTTTGAATTTACAGTTGCATATATTTCCAGTTATGTCCTACCTATATAGACGTGAGATATCTTATGAGTTCTTTACACACAATTATTGATTCAAGAAATCATATCTTGTATAGGACATCACTCAGCCGACGCTTTCAAATTAAAAAAGAATTATCATTATCAATAGTGTCTAGAAGCTTTTGTAAAAATATATATTTAATCTAATTTACAAAATTATCCACTCTTCGTGAATATCTTATCAGAAATCTAAGAGAAACTATCTAAAGTCGGATATTACCAACTCTGTCCACTTGTGGTGAGGCAAAATGTCAATTCTCAAAATAGATTAGGTAATTAGACTCTAGGTTACTGACTGAAAAGTACCTATGTAATAACATCTATTCTATTGTAGTTTTACATAGGTATTCAGTTATTTTTAAATATAAAACATTAATTTGAGGCTTACTCCAAATCTATAAATATAAATTTGGGAAAATCCATTAGATTTATTCCAGAATCACAAGAAATTGAATATTCTAGGAAATTGAGCAAGCCCAATATCAATATTTTCCACATCATGGAATATAACAACAGTGAGAATAACCATGAAAAACCCCTTACATGAAAAAGGTCGAAGAACGACTCTTCCTTAATTGTCTGGATCATTAATATTTCATGTGGCCAGCTACCCTCTCAGCAGATCTTCCGCATTCAGGAAATATGGATAGGATTATGACGGAAATAAAATTGAATAACCCCAAATACTGTCATCTCATTTTCGAATGCCAAATAACTACGATTAAAATTCATACCCAAAAGCTCCGAACATATAAATTGAGGAAAAACATATTTAAAATAAAAACATGAAAGAAGCAGGAATTATGAGTTATTAACAAATAACAATATTAAATAAATTATTTTGCACCAGCTTGAAAACTATTATCAATTATTATTTATGTGTGTTATTGTAATGCTCAGACTTATTGAATTAAAATTGTTATGACGCCTCCACACTCTGAGGTCGGAATCCATCGATGTATTTTTGTGCGTGTACGCTCTCGACTCCGGGTCAATTCCATTCGATAGATGAAGATAAGCCGATACAGTGAACAAAAATACAATTTCTTTCCTTTAGGGTTCGTATGTCCTAGAACTTGTTTAATTTCTAGTTCACGAAGTCTATCCAAGAACGTTTTTATTTATTATTGGAACATGAATAATTTTCAACGGAAGATCTGAAAAGTAAATGTGCATATAAATATTTGAAGATATCAAACCAATAGATATAACATATATATATAGACATAAATAGATGTAATACTAATAATACTAATAATAATAATCAAGTATTATAATTAAATCAAAAGTCGGGTGTACTTTAATAATGATTATTTCGAGATATAAAACACAATTGTTGTGTTCAACGGCTTGAGAAATAAAGACTCTAATGTCGGACATTGCTGAGGAGTTCATGTGATATTTTCATATTGTAACGTTTCAAACGCCGGGAAAAGACCCACGTTATACTCAAAATCAATTAACTTGATTTCCAGAATGGGGAAAGTACTTGAACGGACAATAACTAGATATACTCAAAAAACATAAGCAAGAAGAAAACGCAACAGAAAACATTAACGATATTGAATCAACTTTGACAATACTACCTAACATAAAGATGGCTTTTGATAAAATCTGACATGATGGCCTCATTAACAATATGATAAGCAAAAATTATCCGGAACACTGATAAAAATCACAAAATTATTTTTATCAAATAGACTTTTCCAAAGCATGCTCAACAAACATCAATCAACTACAAGACCAATACAAGCTGGAGTACCTACAAGAGCCAGTACTTTTTCCGCACCTGTATAATATTGATCTGAATTGCAGTTGGGGATCGTCTCAGCTTTGCCAAAACAACAAGAAACTACAATTTTCTGGGTTAATAATTTTATTTTACCCAAGATACAATTCTTTTGGCACGCCACTGGCTATTTTTATTTCGTAGCGAATTAATCGATGCCACGTGCGGTCTGGTCTGGTCTGGTTGCAAATGTCGTCTTCTTCTTTCTTGATGATTCAGCTGGGAATAACTTGATTTCTACTCTCACTGATGACTGTTCTACGAGGTCTCTAGGAAAAATGATCTGCTCCTCGTAAGAGATTTGCAGTTTATATAGGAAACTAGATTGAACTATCCTCTTTCCACTTATTTAAAGTGCATTTAGATATTCCTCACACTCCGTAACACATAGGTTTCATCTGGACAGATCCTTGGCATTCCTTGCTCATTCCAAGTGAAGTTCCTTCTCTTGCTTTTTGTTGTTGATGTAAATAGACGAATTTTCATTTTTCTTAATAAACTATTCAATCTTATTCAATATAACCATTATTTTTCACACATGACATCTCTTAGATTTTAGACCATGGGCACAAAATTATCACTTTGCCGATCATACTACTGGCAGTGTAAGTAACCACAATGGCAACTATTGCGTAAAAGCATGGCAAAGAGTGGTAGATGCTATTACTGACTACTTTGACAAATGGAAGATCCAAATAAACTCAGACGAAACTCAAACAATCGTTCTTGGAAATAATAAACGGAAAAGCTAATGCTAAAATGACTCATAAAGGGACGGAACTCCCATGGCAAAATGAAGTAAGATATCTCGGCTTCACAATATTCAAAAGACTGACATTCCACAAACACATTAAAAACACGATAACTAGAGCAAGAATACGAACACCCAGACTCAATCCCCTAATGAATAAGAAAAGCAAACTAAACCTCCTTTACAAACTAAAAGACTCAGGGCCGATTTCATAATGAATTCCTAATGGGAGATTAGTTAATTCTTGAATTTGCTTTGGTCATATTTTGATGACGGAATAAAAATAGTGCTTTTTTCAATAACTATTACAACGCCAGTCACCTTATCTTTCGCTCTCTTAAAGTAACTTTGAATTTTATGTTCAATCAAAAAATTTAAGAAATTTTTAATGTGGGATTAAAATTAATAGGAGATTAAATTTGATTATGAAATCGGCACTAAGTAATTCTCCTTTGTATAATATGACGAACAGACTACACACTCAGACCTTAAGCTGAAAACAATAACAGAACACATAAAAAAGCGTACGAATAACGTGCATAAACGTATACAAACCCTTCCAAACTAAAAACTAAATCACATTCTGAACAGATAAATAACTAATACCTGCAAAATAGAAAAACCGGCAAATATACTCAATGACTCAATTAAAAAAGCTCTTTTGCCATTTAAAACCCCTTCCCGAATTCCCGACCCTAGCCCGAAACTTAAAAAAAAGAGCTACACCATTTCCAAGTTCTTGAACCAAAGTGAGCACACACCAACAACAAATGGAAAACAAAAGAAAATAAACCTCTGGTAACATAGCAGAGCAAAGTACCGGAAATGGATTTGATATGTATCAGAATTATGTGCTTTTTATGTGCTAATTTCTTGCTGCAATTGAAAATTTTGTGCTCTTCCAGTTTCGAAGGAATTTGAAAACAAAAACTGCTCTGCTACCTTACCAGTAAGCTAGTAGAGCACCTGTTGTTTTCTTGTGATATACGTATTTTAACTGCAATAATAATTATGTGCTAAATTCTTACTGCAATTGAAAATTTTGTCTTTTTTTAGTTTCGGAGAAATTTGAAAATTGAAAGTTCTGCTACCTAACCATTAACATAGTGAAGCACTGCTTTCGTCACCATCACTAACGACTGAGTGGTCTAGTAGAATTGTTCGTATATATTATGGTGCAGAAGGTTCACGGTTCGATTGCCGCTCCAGGTTGTTTTTTTCTTCAATAAAATCACTTTTTATCGCTTTCATTATTTTTCTATAATTTCTAAACAACATTGCTTAGAAAAGATGTCTTTCAGTTTGAAATAGAATTGTTAAGAAAATAATAATTATAATAATTCCTATGGATGAAGGAGGAGATAATCATTTATCTACGATCTAATTTGATTTTGTTGCCAATAAAAATTGTAAAATAAATAATATTTACAAAAATACACCAATTTTATTAGATAATGCACTGAAAAGTAGGAAATAATAACTCAAAAAGTAACATCCTATTGATTTTATTGCCATTCAAAATTTAAAATTTAAGAAAATATACCGACTTTCTTAGATAATGTAATGAAAAATAGGAAATAATAACTCATTGAAAGTAAATATCATAAGCATTTTGAATTTTTGCAAGAGATGATGATCAGCTATATATTGAGGATTCTTGGCATCATCCTGAAAATCTTTATGGTGCTTATTTTATGAATTTCTTCGTACCTTCAATAAAGTTTATTAGCATCTTGTTCTTATACCTAGCAGGTGACTACAGAGCATAAAATATTTTTCATATTTTTGTTTCTAAGAAAGACCTAGATATTATTTACTAATCTTTTGAAGATTGGGATACTTCCGTTACTTTGATAGATAGCGTCTGTTCTACTGGACCAGCATATTTCAAATTCCTAGTTAAATCTCAATTGTATGTTTTTAAAAGTGACCATCTATTTGTTAACTGGGAAAAACATATCCACTTCTTGAACAATATCAAAGTAGAAAAAAAGCAAACACAGTTGAGAAACTCCCCCGATTTTCAAAGTCGGTCAAATATTAAATGAATTCGCAATTAACTTTTAAATCTTGAAAGTTTGACCCGCTACTAACTTAATTGAAAATATTAAAGTAAAATAAAATGTTAGTTAATCTAGTTTCTTGTTTAAAGAATTAACTGAAATGAGCCTCATTGTAAAATACCAATACCAATTTATAATTATTCTATCTATGTGGACCTCGAGGGACATACCCATTCGCGTTTTATTAGGAAATATAACAATATATGTAGATAAGTAATCTTAAAAAGCAACACCTTATCTTGATACAAAATTTTATCCAATTCGTCGTTATTATCTAGATATACGGAACATGCAAGAATTGCTCGTTGAAATTTATCAGATTATTTTATACTTTTCAATGCATTAGATATACCTATTTTTTCTTAAATTCTATTTATTTCACTATTTTGATGTCAACTAAATCAATTTATTATTTCCTTAATAATCATATTTCCTACTGTAAGAAATATTTTCTAAGCAATGTTATTTAGAAATTATAGAACAATAAAGAAAGAGGTAAAAAAGTGATTTCGTTGAAGAATGGAACCGCGAACCTTCTGCTCCATACATACGAACATTTCTAATAGAGCACTCAGACTTTACGTATTGTGAAGAAGGTAGTGCTTCACTATGTTAATGATTAGGTAGCAAAACATTTAATTTTCAAATATCTCCGAAACTGAAAAAGCACCAAATTTTTAAATGCAGCACGAAATTAGCACATAATTGTTATAGCAATTAAAATACGTAAATCACAAAAAACAACAGGTGCTCTGCTAGCTTACTGGTAAGATAGCAGAGCAGTTTTGGTTTTCAGATTCCTCCGAAACTAGGAGAGAACAATATTTTTAATTGCAGCATGAAATTTGCACATAAAAAGCACATAACTATTGTGGTAATAAGAATTCGGTAATCGCAAAAAATAACAGATGCTTACCATTAAGCTATCAGAGCACTTTTTGTTTTCAAATTTCGCCGAAATTATAAGAGCACAAAATTTTTAATAGCAGCAAGAAATTTCCACATAAAAAGCACATAATTCTGGTACATATCAAATCCATTTTCGTTACTTTGCTTTGCTAGGTTACCAGAGGTAGAAAATAAAATCATAGCCAAAACAAAGACGTGCTGAAAGTATACTACCAGAAGTACCAGCAAAAACAAAAAAAAGAAGAACAAAGAAAAATACTGCTATACGTCTCATTTTATCCAACACAAAATCGTAACTGTGGTAATTGCAACTATTCTTGAGGTGGTGATTCTAATCGATAGAAGACCTGTTACCAACTCACCAGAACATAGACCTCATACAACAAACGGAAACATGAAATTCGCTTACACATATTAAAATCAACCTTAACAAAACATTTTAATATCTATGTATGTTATTTCTCACAACTCAAGAATAACTACTTTTTAAAAACATTTATTTTTTGACTTTAAAATAATACAAAAATACAACTTAAACTTTACATGACTGTATTTAGACTCACAAGTAAAGTCGTTATTTTGAGATCTAGTATATATGAGTACAATCCAAAATATCTAATCAGCAAATATAAAAAGTACATACTTAAATAATTACAACAGGTATTTTGTCTTGAGAAATTAACAAGGCTAAATCGAAACTTATAATATTTCAAGTAAATAATTGGTAATGTTTTTTCGGAGGCCATACTAGAAAAATAACCAACAATGGCTGGAACAATGGTCTTTATGGTAACTTTCTCACTACTAGTCTGCATAATCTCTTAAAACTGCCTCTTGTAGATATGTAATACGATACAGTTAAATATAAGACTTAAAAATATGAAATAAAATGTTTAAGAATAACTTTCAATTTTGTTGAATAGTTGTTCTATGAATTTAAATGATATTGCAAATATAATTTCATATAACATGTACAAAGGTAAATATCAGATTGACAGAATGGTGTTATTCAATATTTTTTCAAAATTCGGTTAGTAATTTTTCAATTTTTCAATACTCAGTTGGACTCAGTAAAGTTGGATTTCTCGAAACTATAACAGAAAAATCTGACTCCTCCCAACTTAATGTACAAATAATTATTATTGTTTACTATCACTTGCATAGCAATGACATATCGCAACAAAAAGTACTTGAGAACCTATCCTATTTAAATTGAAAATTAGAACCTATTAAATAGGAAATAGGAAAATTACCAGATCTTACAAAATCTGGTGTGCACTCAGTATCTTTTTCCGTTCACGACGCGTCTAAGACGGAAAAATCTTACTTTCTCCAACTTAATGGATAAATCGCTATTCTAACTTTAAATTTTTTTATTTACCCATAGGCAAGAAATATACAAATCACATTTTAACTTTCCTACGCTAGGTAATATAGTAGCTGTATAAGGAAAGTATTGTAATCGTGTGAAATTTTCGGTATCGAGATTTTTACAAATGTTGAAGTTTCTGAGTTTTCTAGGTCTATTTTCAGCCATTGGTCTGTCTATCTGTCTGTGACAACATTATCTCGGGAACAGGTCGGTGTATTTTTTTGCTTTCTTTTTTTATTTTGCTTGGTAACACTATCACTCCTCGGTGGCACTGAATGAGAATCATGTATACACTGAGTGTTGAGCTAGAGCCAAAAAAACGTGATTTGCTCAAGACTGTAGCACGTAAATGGCTTTAAGGATTTTGATTAAACTTGCCTAAAGTATTCTTCTGAGAGCCCTTTACCACCCACATACAGCACCATTTCTGAGAAAAAAAGGTTATGCTTGAATAAAATTCCATACTTTCCACATGTTTCTTCAGATTCTGGATAAACGTTTTATCTTGCGAAAAAATGTTACATGACCATTGTTGTTTGTCTTGACATACTGAAAAAAAAATGAGCGGTAGCACGATTTGACCAGAGGATTTTTACTTTCCTACCGCTATTATCGTCGCTATGTAAGGAAAGTATTGTAATAGAGTAAAGGGAAGGATATAGATACCTTGAAAAATAAAATTTCCCTTGATGTTGATATAGGAAGGCATGATGCAAAATTTATTTGTTCTAATTTAACTAAAACGAAAATAATCTCAATCAATAATAAACAACAATAAATAGTGAATGCATTAAATACCGAGGACTACTAATCGATCAAAGATTGAAATAAATGGAACACATATCAAATTTGAACAAAAAAAAACTAGGTCAAGATTTAGCAAAAATAACATATTCGGCACTTATAGGATATGCTATTGCATAATGGGGATTCTGTAGCTCTCAGCTAATTCAGTCTTTCTTTTAGAAAGGAGAGCACTTAGTCATATGTATGTGCAAAACCGAGAGATAATTGTAGATTATTATTCAAGAATTAATGAATAATGACTATAACTTGCCCGTTTGGACTGGAGACTTCCTGTTAAGTCCATAAAAAAATAAAAAATACTGTAAATGTTAATAGATACAACATAGTAAAGGTTTTGATCAGCGCTTACCAATTCCAAAAACATAATTCATAGAACATTCGCTGATATATGAAAACCAGAAGATATATAATCCCCTTCCGGCCAATATACAAAATATTTGTGATAACAAACAATTCCGGAAAACTCTGAAAAGTATCCTGCTACTAAAGCGTACTATACTTTGAGAGAATTTTACTGTGATTGTTTAAAGCTCCTAAACTTTATAAATTGTCCCTGTTGATTTGAAATGATTTTAATTAATTTTAATTTATTTTATCTTAATGTTAATTCATGACCTTCCATGGAATTTTGAAGTAATTTCTATCGATTCTAAAATTTACAAGTGTGTGGCTATGTGTACCTACATATATTATATTTATATTACATACATGTTTTCACTGTCTGAATATTTAATCAATTTAATTATGACTATTAAATGTAAAAATGTCACATATATTGTGGATTTATAAGTATGGATATATACAAGTTTATATTACACTAGCTTTGTCAATAAGAATAATATTCTTCGAGAATATGGATTGATTTGATTTGATATGAAATTACGAAGAAAATTTTGAAATAAATGAAAAATCATCATTTTTCTATGTAAAAATTAAAAAATGTATTCTAGTGAATAATCATAGTGACTTATAGATCATATAAATATTTTTTCCAAAAATTTGACCAACGTTATTAGTTGGTGGACTAAAAAATACAAAATAATATTAATTCTATTGGCGCTCTTACTTTTGAATTTAAACGTTTGCATTTAGATTGATTACTTTTGGCAACAACTTCACAGGTACCAGCACCAATAGAATGAATATTATATTGTATTTTTCAGTGCACCAACTAATAACATCGGGCCAATTTTTGTAACACAGAATTATTTCACTCTTTTGAGTGAAACATTAGTTAGGAAAATCGTTGAACGTTCACTAGTACCAAAGAAGATAGTAGTTATCCTATTACCAACGTAAGTATATTCTTTGCTTGTACTTATTATTATTTAGAGATCTCAAAGCATCGCGGGGGAAATACGCATAAGTATTTTAGATTTTACCATATTACCACCGCTGTAACTCGAAAACCATAACTCCAAGGAAGAAATGTTCATTATAAATGTTGCTACAAATAATCTGGTCTTTTGTGAAGTTCAGGTTTTCAATATATGAGACTGTAACTCGAAAACCGTAACTCTTTTGAAAAAATGTTAGATTAGAGGTTTCCGGATATTTTCATGTCTTTAATTATGCCAGCTCACCCTACGGGGGTATTTTTTAAAGGGAATATGGGATAATCTCTCAAATAAATCAAAAATCATCAAAATCGGACTACGCTCGGGATATAAAACTCGCCCACGAACAGAAAAACACAGTCGAATGTCGAAGTCAAAAACCACCGTTGCAGATGGTTGTTGATTAAATGATCAATAGGTGGAAGCGCCCCATCATGTTGATAAAATAAATGTTTATATTCAGTCAGCGTCAAGTTGTCTAAATAGTTATCTCCAAGATATTTAGAAAGCGCTCATCTTAAAAAACGTATTTATTATCTAGAAAGCTCTTAAAATAGCTAATTTATCATTCAAATTATCTGGATAGAATTTTAATGGCCACAATGTCGTCGTTTCTTATGGCGAAATAATAGTTAA
This sequence comes from Crioceris asparagi, assembly GCA_958507055.1. Lineage (NCBI taxonomy): Eukaryota > Metazoa > Arthropoda > Insecta > Coleoptera > Chrysomelidae > Crioceris > Crioceris asparagi. Next base: position 62,425,972 of record OY293827.1, read on the forward strand.
CCAGAATTCATAACACTCCAAGAATGGGAATTGCATCGATGAAACACCACATTTTTTTGTGAATTTAGTTTGGTCATACCAAATATTTTTATTAAAGAGATAGAATTTTCTTGCGACCGAAGTACAATAAATTCACAGAACACCATTCTTTGTGGAATTCATATGCTGAACTATCGAAAATTCGTATGGATGAAACTTGTGTTTCCATAAAATCCTTAGAACTGATGCCTTAAATATTTCTAAATCACATGCTACTTGAATTTGTTGGATATATGGCAAAAAAGATATTTCCTTTATTAACAACTAGTTTATTTCTATTTTTTAACATATTTTTTTGTTTCAGTTTAACAAATTCTCCATAATAATAAATAAATTCAAATAATCTTCATTTGTATAAATGAGTCTTCTCTATCGACTTTTTTACGCTTGTTTGACTTTTATTGATATTTGTTATTATTTTCTAATGCAGTCATGGCCCACTTCTAGCACAACTTTAATGATGTGTAGCATTTCTACATAAAAAACTGATAATTATTTAAAAAACTACTAATTTTCGGTATAGACAACCTCATACCAAGTTCTCCTCATTTTTGCTGTTTATTACAATAAAATTATAAAAAACGGGGGTTTCCATTTGAAAACAAATGCTTTTCACGTTTGTTTGGATCTATTTTTCAAGCTTCTTTTTTGATCAATCTGTTCAAATTATTATCAACATATCATAAATATACTGATAAAAAAATAGATATTCTTCTACAAGAAAATCAATCCAAATTAAATACTAAAGGCTTCCTCATATACTTAATTTTTGACAATAAAATACAATAGGACATTATACATAAAATGTTTTCGAAATTGTACAAGAAATCTAAAAATCGGGTAATATACAGGGTATTCTATTAAAAATAACAAAATTAGCATCTAATTCCGGTACAAATGAAAATATTTTAGACGTATATCTTCCAGTGAGTTTAGACCTATGTCACCTAATTTTCAGAATGTTTGTAGTTATCGATTGCTCACAATCGATCGATGTCTTTCTCGGAAAACCTCCATGTACGTATTTCTGAATATATATGTAGGTATATATGTGTACAAATTTTGAATGTATTTTTTACTCATATATGCAGTACTTTTATCTCTTACTCTTCTTAAGATTATTTTGTATAATATGACGAATATACATTCACATACTATGAACATATCTATTTGCTTGACTGCTATTCTGATTCTTCACTTTGTCAGTGAGAACTTATTCTTGAACAATAAAGTATATATACATATACACTGAGTTCGAAAAGTGGCGGATAAATTCAATAAAATCTGAAATGAGAGATTAAACGAGAAATGCTCAATCCTGTCAATTTTCGTTTTTGAGTTTTTATTTGCAAGAATGAAATATACAAGATTACGTCATCGATATGTTATTTAAATGGCAACCCACAGTTTTCATATTTGAATTCAAAAGAGCACATCTTTTTTTTACGAGAAGGTAAATCTATTAGATAATTACGTGAAATTTCACAGAAAAAAAAGATGTGATGTCATCGATAAAAGGTAACCCTCTTTTTTCATTGATAATTAAACACAATTTTATTTACAAGAGAGCAAATATGAATGATTTCTTCATAAGGAAAATACAAAAAACCAATATATAATAATTCTTAATCCCTCTACTGTCACAAATCTAACACTTCTTGCTAAGGCACAAATAATACCAATAATTCAAACAACATTTACAAATGAATTTTCTTATCTTGACAATAACAACAATATGTCATGTGGCCTAGTTTGCATTAGTTTAGGTACTATAATTTTAATACTACTTTTATGGATAATTGCATTATGTACCTAATTATTAAATTTACCTTCCCGTACGCAAAATGATGTACCCTTTCTAATTCTACAATAAAAAATGTGTGTTGTTGACACACCCTGTATATTTCATATTAACGCATTAAAACTCATAGAAATCAATGGTAACGAGCGTTTTCCGTTGAAACTCACATTTTAGTTTTTACATAATTTATCCGCTAGTTTACGAGCGGAGTGCAGAATGTTAGGATCAAACTACGAATACGGCCAAAACGCGGTCTGGGAACCAGCATATTGCCAATGTCCGAAATATCGCTTGTTTGCCATTTAATATTTACAACAAAGTGTTCTATCCTTTCACGATAGTCAGAATGCGTACTGACTTTTCCAAATCAGCCTGATAGCATTCTGGCATTCGCCACATTGCCATAAAGCATCGAGCGCACAAACAAAACATCCAAACGCCAATGTAATATGGACAGATATTTTTATTGTTTATGTAAGTATTACAATCACATTTTAAAAATAACTTTTATTCTAGAATAAACATGAAACATTATCGAACTACCAGAAAAACCACTTATTTCAGGTGCCTTAAAAATATACCTCACCTACTTATTTTTACACAAACTGTTGTTGTGACATTTGCTCTTACGTAGGTACTACTTTATTGGCATTACACGTGCTCTTTTTCGTCGCAATAGCGACCTGGTCCTGATGCTAGAGTAGAAGCTGTTCGGAGAGAAACAGACGTTGACGTAACAAATAGAATCAATAAAGTGGGAGTCGGCTGGTGTAAACTCATTACGCCAATACACAGACAGCAAAGTTCCATCATTCGTTCCTGATAAAGGATTAAAAATTATGTTAAATAGCTGATCTTAATTTATTTCGTACCAAGCTGATGGAGTGAAGAGTCATTAATGCTGAGTATAACAGTTAACAGATATATCAGGTCAAGTATATACCTCTGTCATCATTTACTAGTACAATAACAGTTCTTCGTACATCAATGGGTGGTAACTTTAAAGTCTGTTAGTTATTCCTGAATGCACACAACGAGTCTCATTGCTGTGGACAAATCGAAGTCCTTCAGACCATTTCGTTGTGTTTTGGTCAGGTAACCATGTAACCAACAAGTCCCTTACATCTTGGTTCGATCTCTCTACGGACCCTTCACTTTATAAATGGTGGGTTTTTCTATGGACCACCTTCATTCCACGTCACATTTTAGCAAGACTCTTTACGATGTGGTTTGCAAATTCTCTGCCATTGTCGCTTTGAAGAATTATGGGTCAGCCAAACAAGCAGAAAATATTTAATAAATGATAGGCTATTTCTTCTGCAGTCTTTGATCTTAAGTATTTTTCTTGAACGGGAAAATGATTGACATTTTATCCCTGTTTACAGGTGACAAAGAATCACTTTATTTCCCGCGTAGATAGGTACAAATACACCCTAGCAGTCCCCCGGCACGGCTTCCTCCAAAATATAATTTTGCTAATGACAGGAGATACTGCTCTGTATAGCCGCCGTGAAACGAAATTGAATTTTTTGTCGGCCGCCATCAGGTGTTTACAGCTTATTTTGATTTTAATTTTTTGTGCTATTTTTTAATGAAAACGACAAGTTTTCATATGAACATAATGATGAAATGCGAAGCTCTTTGATACAAGAGTCGCTGTCGAAAAAGGAATTTGGTTTCAATTGCTTTCCGAATGCGATGTCTCCTTGGTAATTAAATGCTCTAAGTGTTTTGGGTATGATAATGTAATGAATACGTTAGACAAAATAAAAATTAGAAGAAAAAAAAATATTTTACAAAATTCATTTTACAAAACTTATTTTACAATATTTATTTAACAAAATTTATTTCACAACATTTATTATATCGTAAAAAATAAGAGCATTCCAGAACTTCTGTAAAAACTACATTTTTAGATGTTGTTTGACTTTTGGGTAGCAAAATGATTTGATTTTCGAAGCTTCCTGTTCTTGAAAGACCAATATACAACTGGTCATGAGAAAAACAATTCTGTCTTAAATCTACGCCAACAAATTTAAAGATTTGACCTTGTGCCTTGTTGATGGTAATTGCAAATGCAGGAAATTGTAATCTTTTGAATGGAAAAGGTAAATCTGTTGGCATCATAGGTATTCTTGGGACTCTTTCGATGCCGGTCCAGTAAGAATAGTAGTTTCAATGACATTATCACGCATAGCTTTGATTTGCAATGAGCGTCTGACTAACTGTTATTATTGGTAAAAAGCAAAAACGCTCTAGAGCGGCAATTATGTGCTTGCACTCGCTCCGCGGCAACTGTCAACTTTCAAATGTCAAATGAGGCTTAGGAAAGTCTACTTCTGGGTGGTTCATATGTGTACCTACTTGACGAATTTTACCAATCACGAGAGAACCAGTTTCTGGTCAACATTAGACGGCCAGAAAGCGATATTTCGGACCTTGGCAATATGCTGGTAGCGAGAACGCATTTTAGCCGTATTTTATGGCCATTGTCCGAAATCGGTATTTGATCCTACAATATATACTTAGATATCTTTCATATTATTTCTCTATAAAACTACATCAAAATACCTGTATCATCACAATTTCTTAGATGTTTTATTTTCCTGCCTTTTGAATTAGGGGACGCCTTTAATTTCTATCCTCGGGGTAGTTATATAACAACAAATGCCGGTTCAAATCCAAATATGTATCAGTATGTTTGATTTTCTGAGTGAAAATCACCATCATATATGCAAAATGAATATTTTACATCAAGAGACAAAGTGAATTCCTTATTTTTCATGGAAATATAAGCAACAATACTGTTCAACTCAATATCCATTATTTATATTCATATTTTATATCTCACAATGGACAAGTTTATTATGTAAGATTTCAACGTTATCAAATTTAATCAGTTTTTCATGGTGGTTGCTTTTGAACGACAATATACAATATACAGATAATGAACCGTTATCGTCTTTACGTCTTTACATATGCAAATTATGTCATAACTTTTTCCCAACAATGACGTTCATTCCAAATAAACTGTTGTTCATTGAATACACTAAGGCACATGCTGTTTTTATATAAACCAAAATATGAAGGCGTACATGAATCAACGGATCCTTATCAAAGTAGTTACGAATCTCTTGAATGCCCTTCATTGCAGTGTCTTTGTTATATTAATATAAGCACAATGGTTTATATAGTATCAGTTTTTCGTATAAAAGAGCAATATATTTTTTATTCTAGCATATTTTTATGTAAACAAATCCTTGCTTATCAATCAACTGACTTGAATTTTCGTATTCCCCATCAAATAAATGTTTCTATTCTTTTAGTAGTTTTCAATATCACTCCTACTTATTATTTGAAAGTAAAGGTCAAGGATAAGAAATTCGTTTAACAGATTTTATTTTGACTAGCTGTGTGCTTTGGGACTCTTTCGATGCCGGTCCAGTAAGAATAGTAGTTTCAATGACATTATCACGCATAGCTTTGATTTGCAATGAGCGTCTGACTAACGGTTATTATTGGTAAAAAGCAAAAACGCTCTAGAGCGGCAATTATGTGCTTGCACTCGCTCCGCGGCAACTGTCAACTTTCAAATGTCAAATGAGGCTTAGGAAAGTCTACTTCTGGGTGGTTCATATGTGTACCTACTTGACGAATTTTACCAATCACGAGAGAACCAGTTTCTGGTCAACATTAGACGGCCAGAAAGCGATATTTCGGACCTTGGCAATATGCTGGTAGCGAGAACGCATTTTAGCCGTATTTTATGGCCATTGTCCGAAATCGGTATTTGATCCTACAATATATACTTAGATATCTTTCATATTATTTCTCTATAAAACTACATCAAAATACCTGTATCATCACAATTTCTTAGATGTTTTATTTTCCTGCCTTTTGAATTAGGGGACGCCTTTAATTTCTATCCTCGGGGTAGTTATATAACAACAAATGCCGGTTCAAATCCAAATATGTATCAGTATGTTTGATTTTCTGAGTGAAAATCACCATCATATATGCAAAATGAATATTTTACATCAAGAGACAAAGTGAATTCCTTATTTTTCATGGAAATATAAGCAACAATACTGTTCAACTCAATATCCATTATTTATATTCATATTTTATATCTCACAATGGACAGGTTTATTATGTAAGATTTCAACGTTATCAAATTTAATCAGTTTTTCATGGTGGTTGCTTTTGAACGACAATATACAATATACAGATAATGAACCGTTATCGTCTTTACGTCTTTACATATGCAAATTATGTCATAACTTTTTCCCAACAATGACGTTCATTCCAAATAAACTGTTGTTCATTGAATACACTAAGGCACATGCTGTTTTTATATAAACCAAAATATGAAGGCGTACATGAATCAACGGATCCTTATCAAAGTAGTTACGAATCTCTTGAATGCCCTTCATTGCAGTGTCTTTGTTATATTAATATAAGCACAATGGTTTATATAGTATCAGTTTTTCGTATAAAAGAGCAATATATTTTTTATTCTAGCATATTTTTATGTAAACAAGTCCTTGCTTATCAATCAACTGACTTGAATTTTCGTATTCCCCATCAAATAAATGTTTCTATTCTTTTAGTAGTTTTCAATATCACTCCTACTTATTATTTGAAAGTAAAGGTCAAGGATAAGAAATTCGTTTAACAGATTTTATTTTGACTAGCTGTGTGCTTTGGGACTCTTTCGATGCCGGTCCAGTAAGAATAGTAGTTTCAATGACATTATCACGCATAGCTTTGATTTGCAATGAGCGTCTGACTAACGGTTATTATTGGTAAAAAGCAAAAACGCTCTAGAGCGGCAATTATGTGCTTGCACTCGCTCCGCGGCAACTGTCAACTTTCAAATGTCAAATGAGGCTTAGGAAAGTCTACTTCTGGGTGGTTCATATGTGTACCTACTTGACGAATTTTACCAATCACGAGAGAACCAGTTTCTGGTCAACATTAGACGGCCAGAAAGCGATATTTCGGACCTTGGCAATATGTTGGTAGCGAGAACGCATTTTAGCCGTATTTTATGGCCATTGTCCGAAATCGGTATTTGATCCTACAATATATACTTAGATATCTTTCATATTATTTCTCTATAAAACTACATCAAAATACCTGTATCATCACAATTTCTTAGATGTTTTATTTTCCTGCCTTTTGAATTAGGTGACGCCTTTAATTTCTATCCTCGGGGTAGTTATATAACAACAAATGCCGGTTCAAATCCAAATATGTATCAGTATGTTTGATTTTCTGAGTGAAAATCACCATCATATATGCAAAATGAATATTTTACATCAAGAGACAAAGTGAATTCCTTATTTTTCATGGAAATATAAGCAACGATACTGTTCAACTCAATATCCATTATTTATATTCATATTTTATATCTCACAATGGACAAGTTTATTATGTAAGATTTCAACGTTATCAAATTTAATCAGTTTTTCATGGTGGTTGCTTTTGAACGACAATATACAATATACAGATAATGAACCGTTATCGTCTTTACGTCTTTACATATGCAAATTATGTCATAACTTTTTCCCAACAATGACGTTCATTCCAAATAAACTGTGGTTCATTGAATACACTAAGGCACATGCTGTTTTTATATAAACCAAAATATGAAGGCGTACATGAATCAACGGATCCTTATCAAAGTAGTTACGAATCTCTTGAATGCCCTTCATTGCAGTGTCTTTGTTATATTAATATAAGCACAATGGTTTATATAGTATCAGTTTTTCGTATAAAAGAGCAATATATTTTTTATTCTAGCATATTTTTATGTAAACAAATCCTTGCTTATCAATCAACTGACTTGAATTTTCGTATTCCCCATCAAATAAATGTTTCTATTCTTTTAGTAGTTTTCAATATCACTCCTACTTATTATTTGAAAGTAAAGGTCAAGGATAAGAAATTCGTTTAACAGATTTTATTTTGACTAGCTGTAAACCAAATAATGTATCCCAAGAGTACTAAGACATCGGTACTGTAACCCGTTAGAGAATACCATTTCGTAGGTTTTTATATGGTATATCCTGTGCATATAATTGTTATAAAAGCATCTAGTACTAATGAATATTTGGATGAGTTTGACATTATAGAAAAATATTGTGGGTGACCGAATATCGGAACTGAATGATCTAAAGAGTATTTAATTGGGTTCATACATATCTAATCCCAATTTAATTAAATTCAATTCAATTCAGTATAATATAACTAATCTATTTATTAGGTAAATTTCTTGTAGAATTGTACCTATTGCGATAGTTCGCACTTTTGAATTTTGAAAAATATTCAAAGGCATGGTTTTATCTATATCTATCTATATATATAAATGAAGATATCTATATTTCATAAATGAAAGAGTATAATATATATATATATATATATATATATATATATATATATATATATCAAAAATCTCGAAAACTACTTATCCGATTTCAATATTTTTTTTATTGAATTTTCTATATCTGCGCGGATGACAAAGGCTATATTTTATGTTTTTATAGCTTTTGAAAAATAAATAAAGATTGCGACTACTTCTCAGCGGCGTAGATATTGCCTAGCCATTGCCTAGCGACATCGTCTATCGACAGCTGTTGATAAAAATCGTGATTGCTATAACAAATAATGACTGTCATTGTTATTTTGTCTTTCTTTATATCTTACTTTGTTTATTTTAGTGTACTGATGTTGAAACCAAAAATTAACTACTTGAAACATAATTTTTACTCTAAAATGTTTTTTTATAATGTTATATGTACGAGTCATTACTATAACGACTGCTGCAGCAAGCCTCATAGTATTAGGTTAATACCAGGATGTAAGAAGACAATAATAATAATATAATAGCACCACAGGCCTTTTAGGCCCTTGGCTTGTTTTTGTTTAGATATCTTCCACCGCTTTCACTATCTTCCTCCACCTAATTCGATCCTGTCTTTCCTTTCTCCAGTTTGCTTCGACCTTTTGAACATCTTCCAGAACCGCATCCAACCACTTCTTTTTTAGGAGACCCCTTTTCTTCTTCACTACTTATCCTTCTATCAAGGCTCTTCTTGTATGTCTCCCTGCCGTCATCCTTTCTACGTGCCCCAACCATCTGACTCCCTGTGCTCTTATAAATCGTCCTATACTTGGTTGGCCTTACATCTCCAGTAATTTATTATTGTATATTCGCCTACAGAGGCCTCCTCTGTTCTTATCCCTCCAAATATTTTCCTTAACATTTTCCTTTCAAACACTTGTAATTTCATTTTCGCATTTTTAGTGAGCACCTATGTTTCGCATCCATATACAACCGTTGGTCTGATTACTGTTCTATATAGTCGTATTTTTGCTGCTCTCGATACTTGCTTTGATCTTAATAAAGTGTTAAGATGGCCTGCCGCTCTGTACCCTTTCGTTATCCTTTTTTGCATTTCATTTTCTTCTGTATTGACATTTGTCAGAGATGCTCCCAAATAATCAAGCTCACTTACTTTCTCGATGTTGAAGCTTCTATCTACCTTTTTAAATTCTATTGTTTCTCCATCTCTACTGATGACTACTTGCCTCAATTCCATATACTATGTTTTGTGTTCATTTATTTTTAGACCATAGTTTCTTGCTGCCCCTTCTAACTGACAGAATACCTTCTTTATTTCTTTCTTAGATCTTATTAGTACTGGTATGTCGTCTGCATATGCGATAACCTGATGTCGATGGAGATAAATTAATCCGGTAGTCTGAATACCGCTCTCTCGTAATACATTTTCCAGAACAAAATTGAATAGCATTGTTGATAAGGGATCTCCTTGCTATAGTCCTCTGCTTACTCCAAAACTGATAGAGACCTGACCTTCTATTGCGAGTCTGCTCTGTACGTTTTTCAGAGTAATTTTAACGAGATTATTGATGTTTTTTGGATTTTTGTAAACTCTTTAGTGATTCTTCGATTTTCCTCCTGTTAACGGAGTCATATGATTGTTTGAAGTCGACAATTAAAATATGCAATCCAAGGTTGTGCTCGCAGGTTTTATGCATAATCGTTTTGAGTGTAAATATCTGGTCTACTGTGCCTCACCCTTCTCTAAGGCCTCCTTGATATTCTTCGATAAGACTCTGATACTTGTTCAATCTGTTCCTGATGATTCTTACTAAAGCTTTGCAAGCCGCATCTAAAAGAGAGACTCCCCTGACTTTGTTTCCTATTTTTGTGGATCGGGCAGATAACAGCATTGTTCCACCTTGCCGGCATTTTCTCCTCCTTCCATATTGTCTGGATTAGCTTGCATATTCTTTCTCTCAGCTTCTTGCCTGCATATTTTATTATCTCCGCTGGTATGACATTTTTCCCAGTAATTTTTTGTTCTTCAATATTTCAATTTCTTTTTCTATTTCCTCTTTTGTGGGTTCTTCTATATCTTGCTGAGTTGGCGTATCGTCCTCGTTCTCCGTTGTCATTCCTTCCTCGTCACCATTCAGTAATTCCTCAAAGTGTTCTGCCCACCTTTCTAATTTTCCCTCTACATCACGTATCCAATTTCCTTGTTTGTCCTTACAGTAAGTATACTACTTCTCGGCATCCTGCGTCGCTTTCTTGGCCTCCTGGTAAAAATTCCTAACCTGATTATTGATGAAGTGACCCTCAAGTACATTCAGAATGTGGTCTATATCTTTTTTCTTTTTCTGTCTAAGTAGCTTTTTGTATCTTTCTTCACCTCGACATAGATTTTCCTAGCTTCTTCTATCTCTTCTTCTAGCAGTACTATTTCTTGATTCATTTTTTGTCTAAATTTCTTTCGGCATTTTAGTTTCATTATAGATTTCCTTACGGTGTATTCCTGTTCCATAGCCTCGTCGTTATTCTGAAATCCAACCAAACTTCCCATATTTACTAATTTTTTGGTGCATCCTCCATTTCAATCAATTTAGCCTCTTTCTCTTTCCACTTCTACAATTTTCCGTTAACTGTCAGCCTTTTATATCCTAACTTCGTGTTTTTTCCATTCTCCCTCTCCGTTTTCGCTATGTCCCGTATTTCTTTTTGTATCTTCTGCGCATTATTTGTTAAGTCTGAGTCGATAAAGATCTTGTCTTATTTTCCAGAATTTCAATTTTATCCATAAAACTCCAATGCTACTAGCCTCCCTTAGCTTCACTTCTACTTTCACTTCTTTCTTTAAAAAGCTTTCGATTTCTTCTTTGAGTTTTTTATCATCCTGTTCATCCATTTTTATTACAGATATTATCAAATTTTTCTTTCTTATTCCTTTTTCTAAGCTTTCAACTCCACTATTTAGCTTTTCAACTTCCCCCTTCAGTTTCAAATTCTGTTCCTTTATTCCTAGTAATTCTTTATTGTTCTCTGCCTGTTCTTTCCTCATCTGCTTGATCTCATTCATCAGTTCGTCCTTCTTGCTGATTAGAGTTTCCATCATTTTTACCATTTTATACTCTTTCTCCTTGCTTTCTTTCCCAGGTGATCTTCTCGTTATTTTACTTCTTCCAAAAGCTTCATCCTGTTCATCACTTTTCCTCTTTTACTCCTCCTCCTCCTTCTGTATCGCTTTCGCTTCTCTCGTACATTTTCTTTGGGTTCAAGTTGCTATACTGTCTTATACCGCCTTATTTACTTGTAATATTCTATGCACCTCGGACTGCACTGAGAAAGAAAAAACAAAACTCAGGTCAACCCTTCGTAATTTTTGCATTCTATCCGTGCTTTTTCCCTTTTAGCTGTTTATTACAACATCTGGCAATACTGTACGGCAGACGGACAAGAGATCGTTTCTGTTTGTTTATCTTTCTTGGAATGTGTGGTTCGTTTTCATAATTTATTTCTCTCTACTTACGAAGTCGGTGTATTTTCTTACACTGAGATTACCTCGTACCTAACACTCTCACGAATTTTCTGTGAGTTTAATTCCTTTCCACCTTCCAAATTTTGAATTAGATGCAGCTGAAAATTTAATTGTACTCTTACACTAGAGTGCTACGTTGCCATATGTGTACATTGTGTGCACTATATAAAAAAAGTTGAATTTCCAATACAAAATTACAACATTTACAACTTTATTTGATGAAATTCAAAATTAGAATGGACATAGATTAAGCTTATAATAAGTTGAGTTACTAACTAACTTATGTTTCTCATGTGTTCCTACTTATACTAAAAATAATGTCAATTAGGCACTTTTGATCACGTATGTACTATTGTGTCCGTTCACAAGTATACACGATACGTTCCTGGTGCTACCGGATGATGGTGGCGTGATGCTGTGTTAGCTTCTTGAATTTCGGCGACGATGTTGCTGTAGATGTTGCATGTAGACATAGTGGTGCCGATGTAAGGTGACGTTCCTGGTATAGCTAAGTCAGCATTAAGTTCAAGAAAAGATATATATATATATATATATATATATATATATAAATATATATATATATATATATATATATATATACATATATATATATATATATATATATATATATATACATATATGTATATATATATATATATATATATATAAATATATAAAGGTGTAGAGCATCTCCATTATTATATTATATATATACTCTTTCATTTTTGAATTATAGTTATCTCTAAATTACATATATACTTACGTTAAACGTAATTAGACTCTCGGTACCTAGGTGGCGCGAAGTGTGCCCGCTGGTAGATCAGGTCAGAAAAGTTTGACTATCTTCCAGTTGCTTTTGTTTCGTCGGATACATCTTCCACTTATGTGCAGCTGATGAAAGCTAACAAGCTTGAAATCACGAGATCCGCTTCTAGTGGGTGGCTGTGTCCGACTAAATAAAAGCACAAAGGTGTAGAGCATCTCCATTATTATCTTATATATATATATATATATATATATATATATATATATATATATATATATATACTCTTTCATTTTTGAATTATTGTTATCTCTAAATTACATATATACTTACGTTAAACGTAATTAGGCTCTCGATACCTAGGTGGCGCGAAGTGTGTCCCGCTGGTAGATCAGGTCAGAAAAGTTTGACTATCTTCCAGTTCTTTGGTTTTGTCGGATACAGCTTCCACTTATGTGGCGCTGATGAAAGCTAACAAGCTTGAAATCACGTATATATATATATATATATATATATATATATATATATATATATATATATATATATATAGTTAGGTATTATTTCTTGGGAGTTGGATTCTGGTAATAACAAAAATAAGAGATGGGTTATGCAACGTTTCGTCCCTGGCTGGGGACTTCTTCATGCTTTTATTATATAATTTTCAATACAATATTTTTCCTGAAAAAAAGGGGGAAATATACATATTATGATAATGGTTATAATATTGGTTATATGATATTATTTTTGAATCATCAGATACACACCTTGGCAGAGTATGGATTACCTTTAATAGATTTAATTTTTGTTTTTATGTTTTTCATCTCTAAGTACTTGAGTAATTGAACTTTCTTATATATACTCGAATTTATATTTGTCTGGTTGAGGAACGTGATCAAGATGGAGATATAGGAATGTGATGCAGGTTGATGGAATAGAAAGAGCATGTGCGACAATAAGTAGCTCGTATTTGTTAGGATTATTTCGCGCCTACTTGTTTGGGGGTGATGGGGGTATAATTTGTGATGGTGTAATTATGTTTGTTTTTTGTCTCTTGTATTATTGTGGTGGAAGCTATGAGCATCATAAGAGTGTGTAGTAAATTTGATTTAGGTTGTTGATCTCTGTTCTATTATTAAGGGGAGATTTACATTTCTCTTATGTTGCGTTTTTCTCTGTGTCTTCCAAATGCTAGAATTTTGGTGTTATTAAAGTTTGGGTTGTGGTTGTCTCGAATGATATGTTTATTAAGAGCTGTGCTTGATTTTTTCATGAATTTGTGTCCATTTAGTCGATTATTTAGGAGTTGTGCTGTCATACCAATATATTCTTTGTTACAGTTATTACATGGAATACTGTAAACAAGATTTGAATTTTTTAGTTTTGCAATTTTGCTTTTAAGTGGAGTGAAAAATCTTTTTAAAGTGTTGTGCGGTTTGAAGCAAACTTGGATATTTTGCCTGTTTAATGTTTTTTTTGATATTGTCTGATAGATTGTGGACGTATGGTAATGCGAGATAATTGCTAGACGTTGGTTGTGAATTGTTGTTGTGGTTAGAGTTGTAGGCTTTGTGTATTCTTTGTTTGATAATGTTTTTAATTGGGTAGTTGTTGTTTTGTAAGGTTTTCCTCACTTTGTCTGAGTATTCTTGTCTAAACTTTGGACTGCTAAGTAGTATGACTATCTGCCATACTTATAACAACGCTTTTTTATGTTGGGTGGGATGGTTTCCAGAGTGTGAAGATTATTTCTTTTTCTTTTATAAGGGTGAGATCTAAAAAGTTAATTTTATTATTATCTTCTATTTCTGATGTAAATTAATTGCAGTTTTGGATAGAACGAATTGGAGGCAGTGAGTACATACAGTTTGTTTTTGGGAATGGCTGTTATGATGTCATCCACGTATCTTTTAAAGAATGGTAGTTTGATGTTTAGGTTTTTGATAACTGTTTCTTCAAGGTCTTCCATGACTAATTGTACAATAGTAGTAGAAATAGGTGAACCCATGGCTCATCCGTCTATTTGTTGGTAAAAACAATCTTTATATTGAAAGAAATTTGTTGCTAGTGTGAGATCAATGGCTTTACTGAACTCTTTCAATGGTAGGGGAGTATGGTTCTTCAGTATGTTCCATTTTTTTTAATGATATTCTTGATTAGTTTGTTTGTAGTGTTGGTGTAGAGTGATGTTAGGTCTAGAGATACGAGGATATGGTCTTCTGGAATTTTAGCGTTCTCGATGAATTTTTTGAAAGTGGAAGAATCTTCAATGTAGTATTCGTTTCTACCTGTGATATTTGAGATACTGTTTGTTAAGAATTTCGATAGATTGTAGAAGGGGGATTGGATGCTAGATACAATAGGTCTCAACGGGATGCCATTTTTGTGTAGTTTTGGTAATCCAGAAACTTTGGGGGATGTTGCGTTGTGTATCGACAATTTTCGCTTTATCACAAAGAAATGATGTATATAAAAAATGTAAATTTCTCCTTAATAATAGAACAGACATCAACAACCTAAATCAAATTTACTACACACTCTTATGATGCTCATAGCTTCCACCACACTAATACAAGAAACATAATTACACCATCACAAATTATACCTCCATAACCCCCAAACAAGTAGGCGCAAAATAATCCTAACAAATACGAGCTACTTATTGTCGCACATGCTCTTTCTATTCCATCAACCTGCATCACATTCCTATATCTCCATCTTGATCACGTTTCTCAACCAGACAAATATAAATTCGAGAATAAATAAGAAAGTTCAATTACTCAAGTACTTAAAGATGAAAAACGTAAAAACAAAAATTAAATCTATTAAAGGTAATCCATACTCTGCCAAGGTGCCTATCTGATGGTTCAAAAATAATGTCATATAACCAATATTATAACCATTATCATAATTTGCATATTTCCTCTTTTTTTCAGAAAAATATATTGTAATGAAAATTATATAATAAAAGCCAGAAGAAGTCCCCAACCAGGAACGAAACGTTGCGTAACCCATCTCTTATGTTTGTTATTACCAGAATCCAACTCCCAAGAAATAATCCCTAACAACACATCAAGATTCAAGAACCAATTTCCATATCACGATTTTTGTCCCGATGAAGGTAACAAGCGTGCGTTACCGAAAGCTCGACACTGATTAAAGATTTTTATTTTATTGGCATTTTGACTGCAACCCCAATCATTAAAAATTTATCATTATATATATATATATATATATATATATATATATATATATATATATATATATATATATATATAAATAAATGAGGAGCTATCCGTACCAGATGACCATATTAGAATATGAATAATAATTTCACGCCTAGCTGGTAAATTGAACCTACATTTCGTAGGGTGCCGCAATAAGAACGAGGTTTGTCGTATACATATTGCGTTTGTGTGCATTTTTTCCACTATACTGCTCAATCAGATTGATTACCAAACATAGCATCAGTCTCCCAGATATATATCATGATTTCGAGGTTGTTGCCTCTCATCAGTATATCGTAGGGTGAAGAGCCATATTTGATAATCAATCCTTATTTGGAACTCATACTTGTATCAATCTTCGGTATAGAACTGTCGGTGGAGACAAGTATGAGCGATATATTAAGCATGTATAATGGTGGATAATAACAATCGGCAAAGGTTAATAATTAATTAAATGAGGAGCTATCCGTACCAGATGACCATATTAGAATATGAATAATAATTTCACGCCTAGCTGGTAAATTGAACCTACATTTCGTAGGGTGCCGCAATAAGAACGAGGTTTGTCGTCTACATATTGCGTTTGTGTGCATTTTTTCCACTATACTGCTCAATCAGATTGATTACCAAACATAGCATCAGTCTCCCAGATATATATCATGATTTCGAGGTTGTTGCCTCTCATCAGTATATCGTAGGGTGAAGAGCCATATTTGATAATCAATCCTTATTTGGAACTCATACTTGTATCAATCTTCGGTATAGAACTGTCGGTGGAGACAAGTATGAGCGATATATTAAGCATGTATAATGGTGGATAATAACAATCGGCAAAGGTTAATAATTAATTAAATAAATGAGGAGCTATCCGTACCAGATGACCATATTAGAATATGAATAATAATTTCACGCCTAGCTGGTAAATTGAACCTACATTTCGTAGGGTGCCGCAATAAGAACGAGGTTTGTCGTCTACATATTGCGTTTGTGTGCATTTTTTCCACTATACTGCTCAATCAGATTGATTACCAAACATAGCATCAGTCTCCCAGATATATATATCATGATTTCGAGGTTGTTGCCTCTCATCAGTATATCGTTCTTATTGCGGCACCCTACGAAATGTAGGTTCAATTTACCAGCTAGGCGTGAAATTATTATTCATATTCTAATATGGTCATCTGGTACGGATAGCTCCTCATTTATTTAATTAATTATTAACCATTGCCGATTGTTATTATCCACCATTATACATGCTTAATATATCGCTCATACTTGTCTCCACCGACAGTTCTATACCGAAGATTGATACAAGTATGAGTTCCAAATAAGGATTGATTATCAAATATGGCTCTTCACCCTACGATATACTGATGAGAGGCAACAACCTCGAAATCATGATATATATCTGGGAGACTGATGCTATGTTTGGTAATCAATCTGATTGAGCAGTATAGTGGAAAAAATGCACACAAACGCAATATGTAGACGACAAACCTCGTTCTTATTGCGGCACCCTACGAAATGTAGGTTCAATTTACCAGCTAGGCGTGAAATTATTATTCATATATATATATATATATATATATATATATATATATATATATATATATATATATATATATATATATATATATACATGCTAGCTATTTTACCATACATTTTTTGATAAACACGTCTGCAAAATTTGTACGAATATTGAATTTTTAACACAGAATTATTTTCAATGCAAAATATTGAGAATTCAATATTTTTGTGTAGAATTTTCAATATTTTGTATTGGAAATTTTATATACCCATTTATCATCAAATCTGTATGCTATTTAGAAACCAAAAGTTAAAAATGCGTACCAGCAATACCGATAATGATGACGCTGATGAGACCAGAACTCCTCAAGTTCTGGTCGAGCCCTACAAACTTAGCGAAATATTTTCAGTAGTGCTATAGTTTGACGGCAACAAAATATTTCTGAATACTTTTCTGTTATCATGTACTACGGCTTTTCACATGGCCGTAGGCAATCAGAAAACTCTCTTAAGTCTACATACAAAAAATAAACTACGCGGTCGAGCGGCTGAACTCATTAATTCGAAAAACCCGGCTTCATTACCAGAGATTAAAATTATAAAGGAAAACCATTTTGGAGACTCGTGAAACTTGGCTTCTTTGATTCAGGATCTACAAAGACTGAAACAGTTACCGAACGAGTCCATATTAACGTTTATAACTCAACTGCAGACTCACGAAGCGAAAATGTACGCTTCTATCAACAAACAAAACCTTGCACCGGAAGAGAAAAACGCACCAACGCGACTTATAGAAAGCATGACTCTTAACACCTTTCTGACCGGCTTGGAATCTAGGCTAAGATAGATAGTGAGGGCGAGTGATCCGACAGACATACTGACAGCCACAAATAGGGTTAGACGAGAATTACAATTAAACTACTTTGAGACCCACAAATTCCAGAACAACAATACAAACAAATCCGCGGCTGTACCACCACGTAGACTTAATTTGGGTCCCCCTCCAAAGCAATGTTTCAATTGCAAATGCCCTGACCACACCAGTGATGAGTTTCGACAGAGGCCATTTAACCAAAATAGTTATGGGCCAAACTTCTCAAACCAAATAAGACCGCCTTTCCAACAACAACAGCATCTACACTCTTAACAACCACAAAGATTCCAGTCGAATTTTAGAGCTAATCCAAATGTTGGAAGTGATCAACGACCTTCAGTTATTCGACCCAATCCCAACATGGAAAATCCAAGACATAATGTAGTGTCCAACCCATTCCAAATTCTAATAATAGGACGTACCATCTTAATTACGGCCAAGAACAGTCCCAATATTATGAAAACCAACCTTCCGTTGCTTACTCAAATTATGGGGATATGCAACCAAACTCTGAATACCAGGACAATAACTACTACAGTGAAGGTACAGACCAATGGAATCAGGATTTTTGTCAAGACCCGCCTATATCGATAGATCCTCCGAACTTAGATTCGGACATAACTTAGATCCAATTCCAAATTCAATCGATAAATCTAGAAGACTACAATCTGATTATAAACTTCCCAGAACAGAACTTCCTGTATACCCTTTACTTTGCGTTAAATCCAAAAACCTATACTACATTACTGACTCGACAAAGACTTTTAATAGACTCAGGTGCCGCACTTTCTATATTTAAACCAAATGCTTGTCAAAAATTCCCCCAAAGATTTCCTGAAAATGTTATCATACAGGGAATCACCGACCAAAAAATTAACATCAACGAATCGACTCTAGTTATTTTCACTTGCAAAGATCCACATAAAGTGTACATTTGCAATCTGGAAATTGATTCAATGTATAGTGAACCAAATAAACAAACAATTATAACAATTATTCTCAAAATTTAAGACAATACCGCGTTATAAAGTAACTGACGATTCAACACCCAACATAACACCTCAGGATCACGAGACAATACGAAAAAAAATAAATAACATAACGACAGACGCACGGAGGGAACATATTTTTAAACTTAAATGTTCACTATATAACACTGATGCAATACTATCAAGTAAGGAATTAGAAAAAGTACGTCTCCCTCATGCACTCGTGAAATTGAATGAAAATGGCGAATTTTTAACGACCATTTTGAATCCCAACGCAATGCCCAAGACTAGCAACTTTTTAGAACTTACGATAGAGCCCATCACACATCTCCGTCAATAGTCTTAACGAATTCCAACATACGACAACAGAATATCTGAAGTAAGGAATCAACTGCGCTTAGAACACCTAAACGAAGAAGAGGCGGAACTTATCACAAAACTATGTATTGATTACTCCGTCGGAAGGCGAAAACCTGACATTTAAAAAGAAATCAAACATACGCTTAAGAAAACGACAGACAAACCGACGTTTACAAAATCATATAGATACCCGCACGTACATAAAAACGAAGTAAAAAGCCAAGTAAACAAGATGCTAGATCAAGCGATAATAAGACCATCTAATTCCCCTTTCTCATCTCCAGTTTGGTTAGTTCCCAAGAAAATTGACGCTTCGGGAAAGTAAATCTGAAGAGTCGTCGTAGATTATAGAAAACTAAACGAGATAACAATCGACGACAAATACCCTCTACCCAATATATCCGACCTCCTCGATCAACTTGGCAAATGCCAATATTTCTCCACTCCAGATCTCGTGTCTGGATTCCACCAGATAGAAAGTGACCCACAGGACATAAAGAAAACAGCAAACGGCCACTACGAGTTCGTAATCCACTACTTACCCGAACCCAAGAACCAAAAAGAAATCAAGTAATTCTTTGGACTCGTAGGATACTATCGTAGATTTATAGAAAACTTTGCCAAAATATCCAAACCCCTGACCCGCCTTCTTCAAAAGAACGTCCCATTCGATTTCGATTCCGATACAGAAGCCTTCGAGAATATGAAACGAGTATTATATTCCTCACCTGTCATTATCTATCCCAACTTTGAGGAAATTTTTGTGCTCACGAAAGACGCCAGCAATTTTGCTATCGGTTCGGTGTTCTCTCAGGGACCTATCGGAAAAGATCTTCCGATCGCCTATGCTTCCAGGACCCACTGCAAAGCAGAAGTCAAGAACTTTGTTACGGAGCGTGAACTGCTCGCAATAATCTGGTCTGTAAAGCATTTTCGACCTTACCTTTTTGGTAGGAAGTTCAATCTTGTAACTGACCATCGCCCCCTCATCTGGCTGTTTAGTTGCAAAGATGCCGGTGGTCGTCTAGCACGTTGGAGGCTCAAATTGGAAGAGTACTATTACGAAATCAGATACAAGCCTAATTAAATTAATAAAAATGCAAACGATCAATCATTTTACAGAATTTGAACAGGAAGCGCGACTGACTCCCTACAGTACTCTCACAGCTGCAAACGAAACTTCAGACGACGAGAGTCCCGAAGACAGCGCCGACAAAGAGACAATAATAGCTTTACATAATAAGATGTACGAAGAGTTCGCGATCTTTGTCGAATTATATAAGATCCAATCCGTGATAGACTACTCGAAAAGCGAGTTTCTATCGAAAAACTACTGGACAAGAGAAACAAAAACATTGTATGTCTCTTCAGACAAAACGAACTGACTGAAATCAATAATAAAATCATTGAAGACATCTTCGAGGAAAACGCTGATTTTGAGAACTTAAGAATTAACACACTTTCCAGTAAATCTGTCAAAAATAGGAAATACTTCATTATTGCACTGCCCTACAATCCTGACAGTGTTAACGAACATTTATTCGGATCCTTATACTTGACTTACTACTAGCCGACGAAACGTACTGCGTAGAGACAAATGTAGATCTCCCGATTCTCCAAATGTTTTCGTTCATACAAGCTGAAAAAGAAATAAAATTCAAGGTTTTTCAAAATGTCACCCAGACTCCAACAGACGAACAAATTCCAACCATACTAGACCAGTATCATAACGGCAAGACTAACCTGCATAGAGGCGTGAACGAGACGATCAGACGTATAAAGGAAAGATACAACTGGAAAAGACTAACTGAAGACGTCGAGAAATTCATTAGACCATGTGCGATTTGCCAAAGAAACAAAGCGTGTCGGAAAAACTTGGACAGACCTCTCGTTATAACAGAAACACCCAAAACTCCCTTCGAAAGGATTAATATCGACATCCTGAAAGTCCCCTCGAAAAACGGCGCACTAACGATTAGGGACGAGTTGACAAAATTTATTCAAGCCTACCCGATTCAAAACAAAACAGCCAAAGCGGTAGCTAATACACTTTTAGTCTATTTTCAACACTATGGGACGCCCCTCCGAATTCATTGTGATTATGGAAGGAAATTTGACAACGCAATTCTCAAGGACTTGTAAACTATTTGACATAAAACTGACCTATTCAAGTGTAGGACACCCCCAGTTGAACGATTCCCTACAACGATTCCATTCTACTCTCTTGGAAATGATCAGAGTCCATCTAGCTGACCATCCCCGAGAACATCTGTTCAATATACTGCCATACGCGGTTACCTGTTACAATAACTCCGCCAATAAGACTATGGATTTACACCATACGAGCTTGTGTTCGGACACAGCTCTAGTAGACCCCCGGAGAAACTTTATAATGAGAAGGAATTAATCACGAAAAACATCAGAGACCTGAATAACCTACTGTCTCATTTCTACAAAGAAGCCAGAGAACGGACTGACAGACAAAAACAAAAAGCATAACTTCGGTTCGACCAGCATGTCCAAGAAAATATACAAGATTTCAAAGCAGGCGATAAGTTGTTCATAAAAAAATCTCAGTTAAAAAATAAGTTATCTAATAAATTCAAAGGACCCTACGAAATTTGAGAAACCCATCAAAATTCAGTAATTTTGCTAAATC
Source organism: Crioceris asparagi (assembly GCA_958507055.1). Lineage (NCBI taxonomy): Eukaryota > Metazoa > Arthropoda > Insecta > Coleoptera > Chrysomelidae > Crioceris > Crioceris asparagi. The sequence continues at coordinate 62,448,092 of OY293827.1, forward strand.
CCAATACAAATCAAAATTCGATCGCATGAAATTGTGTGCTGAAGTATAAATTCGTTTCAGGTACTTCATTCTTGCCGGAACGGCCTATGCCAATATTCCATAGAGCCTATAAATAATACTATTGCACTTTTCTATCATGACGATAACCGTATAATCATATCCAACGACAGATGGACGTTACTTGTACACAAGAACATTTCAGCTCTATTGACTACATACGAGAACAACAACAAAATACTTGACGCTATACAGGACACTTTAAAACCTGACTACCATTCTATGAACCTTTTCCACTCTGATGTAAGGATGCATGTGAATCTTTTAAGTCAATTATCCAAATCAATAAAAGTTGTAGTGTATCCAAAGACCCCAGGTCCGCGCTACAGTTTACCTCTAATTCATTATCTAACTTTACGACTCGTCTCTTGGCATGTGATCATCTAGTCTTGTGGATTTTAGGACTTACCTGAAGTGTCAGGCACTCTAATAATATAAGAAAACACGTTTGTAGGATGCAACGGAGTTAACCTTCTAGTAGAGAAAGGGGGTGGACAGTAATTGAAACAACAAAATCCCTTACCAGTCCTTTTATTTAAACAACACATCATTTTTCACTTGAATTAAATAGGAAAACATTCAATAATTTAAAATAATACAGGCAATTTGAAAGAAAATAACATTTATAATTTAGACCGGGAAGGTCGCTCTTAATATCTTCATAACATGGGAAAAAGAGCGAAAAAAACCCATGTACTATCAAAAATTTTATAATAAATTTTAAATAACAATGCACATTCTCTTTGTTGTGAAAATTCACAAAGGTCTGACACTACTACATAATAACTCTTGATGAATTTACTTGTACTGTGATTAACAATAATAAATGATGGTATAAAACAAACAAATTAAGAAAGAATCACTCACCACCCAAGACAACCATATCTCAGATATACTTCGAAACACGACAACAACATTCCAAACAGAAGGGTACACGGAGGGACAGACCCGCCGCTCGCTGTCAGTCTGCTCAATTAGGGATTCAAGTCCCTGGGACAAATACTTTTTGCATGTTGATTTCAACGGTCAATACCATTTACCATTACAAAGGTGTTCATTTTTGAAATAAACAATAGTTATTGACATCATCATAAAAACAGTAACATATACCAAAATAAATAATATTCAACAAATCTCTATCATACAATGGTCTCTTGGCCTGACTCACGATACTCTCGCATCGTCTATAAAATGACTTTATGTGATGAAGTAATTATTCCAAGTTTATTCATCAAATAAATGATACCAAAACAAGTGCATTTAATTTTAAGGTAGCTCAAACCTTCTTATAAATTTCCAACAACAATAAAACAAAAACTCATCAGTTACATACAACTATAAAACAAAAAAAAATACACCTTACCCTCTCAAAGTCTACAATCACTCTCCTATTTTTGCCGCACATCGCAAAACTTTTTCTCTCCAGAAGCAAAAAAAAAAACGTCAAAACAAAACAAATACTCTACACGTGACAGAAATATTCCTAAACATAGAATACCCTTCAAAACCGATCCGGCATAGCTGTCTATGAAATTTGAATTTATTGTATTATGAGTAATAACATAGATATATCAAAATAATAAGACATCATATGTTGACTTTTATGATTCATATATAAAGAAAAATAAACAACCCGCGAAATTTAAATATGGACACCACAGAACGCCCCCTTGAAAAAATTTCGAATGAATGTAAATCAGCTCGGAATCTTTTCAACATGACTTGGTGTCCCTAAAACTAAGAAACAATATAATTTTAAATTTGTAATATTATAGTTACCCTTGACCTGTCTAGAGTTTAATTCAGTAAGTGTATAGCAATTTGGAAATGGTTGTGCAGTGACCTCATAGGGACCCGAAAATAAAGGACAAAATTTATACATGATTTTGTTAGCCGCACTAGAAATGGGATGTTCTCTCAACAGCACCAAATCTCCTATTTGAAAGCTATCTTGTCTATGATTTTGTCTAGCTGTTTCTCACCGCTACTACGGAGATTTTGCAATGCCAGGGCTCTAATTGATTCCACCGACTGAGGATTTTGGGCAGGCAGAAGCGATCGAATACCATCGTCTAATGGATTGCCTTCAGACTTACTCCAAAGAATTTCTGACGGTGTAAATCTTGTACTCAAATGAGGGGTGTTGTTAAAAAGACGTTCAATTTTCGAAAGCTGTAATGCCCAACTACAATGGGAATCTCGACAATATGTTCTAAAAAGTCTACTCAACTCCTTCATTACTCTCTCAGTAGGGTTTGATTCAGGATGTCCATTTGAGGAGTAAGAAAACCTAATACCTTTGGCGCCAACGCATTTTGAAATACTTTTGATGTGAATGTGAACGACTCTCTGGTAAAGGCCCATAGTAATCTACAGTGACCAACTCACCCGGGTGGACAGCAATAATTGGTTAGGTGGCCCCTTTTAAATTTCTCTGGGGAAATTTAGAAATTTGACAAAAATGACATGATCTAATCACCTTGTGTATACGCCTACGCATTTTTCGTATGTAGAGTACTCTTTTCATGATAGGAAACAATTTTGACACTCCAAAATGCCCAAATTGTTCATGATAAGTCTGGACGAGACAAGGGAATATTTTTTCTGGGATGAGCACCCTGAAATTGTCCGGAGGATCACAAAATAACAGGATTTGATTGTGCAAACGTAAATTTCCCAGTAAACAGACCCGTTGTCTGTTCAATACTACTGGTTTGAAACTAAAATATGAATGAATGAGTGAAGAAAAAAGAACATGCCTTTGCGTAAATTGGGAAAATTTAGTATAAGATCAAGAACCACTGCGAAAAAACCTACTAGATAATTGGATTCATTTGTAACAATTGGGAATTGACTTTAACATTTATGGGAAGGCGCCCCCAGTTCTCCCATCCTGATAGTTTTCCTGAGGTTTTATAAATTTAAGTGGAGGGAAGTTAAAATTTGGAATATTTCCAATATTAGTACAACTTTTGTTACCAGTTCGTGTCTTGTGTTTGTAGGGATCACTTGTAGCTACCAAGACTTCGAGACGGCTGGACATCGTATTTCGGTTTCTAGTCACCAACATAGTCGGACGTTCCAGGAATTCAAAAGTGGTTGAAAAATTTAAACGGAAAGTCAGTATCTCCAACATCATTGTGTGCATTGGTCGTGATGCCAATTCCAAAATCATGTTCTTCCAATCTCCTTGTACTGATGACGACGTAGCTGAAAATATGGTTTCACCCAATTTCGACTCTCTTCCCCGGATGGTTGATATTGATTTCATTTCCGATTTAGAACGCATAGGAGCAGGTTCTATATCGTCCGTTTTCGGTAGCCTATGTATATGTAGTCTCTCAATAGATGAAACTAAAATTAAAAAAAAAACGAACAGCAGAAAAAAGTAACAAAAAGAAAAAACGTCACGCCCCCAATTACTTCATTTTACGTTCATCCCCTTCCTCATCAAGGTATCTCTCGATGCATCCTGGTCACGGCACCAAATTCTGTAGTGTATCCAAAGACCCCAGGTCCGCGCTACAGTTTACCTCTAATTCATTATCTAACTTTACGACTCGTCTCTTGGCATGTGATCATCTAGTCTAGTGGATTTTAGGACTTACCTGAAGTGTCAGGCACTCTAATAATATAAGAAAACACGTTTGTAGGATGCAACGGAGTTAACCTTCTAGTAGAGAAAGGGGGTGGACAGTAATTGAAACAACAAAATCCCTTACCAGTCCTTTTATTTAAACAACACATCATTTTTCACTTGAATTAAATAGGAAAACATTCAATAATTTAAAATAATACAGGCAATTTGAAAGAAAATAACATTTATAATTTAGACCGGGAAGGTCGCTCTTAATATCTTCATAACATGGGAAAAAGAGCGAAAAAAACCCATGTACTATCAAAAATTTTATAATAAATTTTAAATAACAATGCACATTCTCTTTGTTGTGAAAATTCACAAAGGTCTGACACTACTACATAATAATTCTTGATGAATTTACTTGTACTGTGATTAACAATAATAAATGATGGTATAAAACAAACAAATTAAGAAAGAATCACTCACCACCCAAGACAACCATATCTCAGATATACTTCGAAACACGACAACAACATTCCAAACAGAAGGGTACACGGAGGGACAGACCCGCCGCTCGCTGTCAGTCTGCTCAATTAGGGATTCAAGTCCCTGGGACAAATACTTTTTGCATGTTGATGTCAACGGTCAATACCATTTACCATTACAAAGGTGTTCATTTTTGAAATAAACAATAGTTATTGACATCATCATAAAAACAGTAACATATACCAAAATAAATAATATTCAACAAATCTCTATCATACAATGGTCTCTTGGCCTGACTCACGATACTCTCGCATCGTCTATAAAATGACTTTATGTGATGAAGTAATTATTCCAAGTTTATTCATCAAATAAATGATACCAAAACAAGTGCATTTAATTTTAAGGTAGCTCAAACCTTCTTATAAATTTCCAACAACAATAAAACAAAAACTCATCAGTTACATACAACTATAAAACAAAAAAAAATACACCTTACCCTCTCAAAGTCTACAATCACTCTCCTATTTTTGCCGCACATCGCAAAACTTTTTCTCTCTAGAAGCAAAAAAAAACGTCAAAACAAAACAAATACTCTACACGTGACAGAAATATTCCTAAACATAGAATACCCTTCAAAACCGATCCGGCATAGCTGTCTATGAAATTTGAATTTATTGTATTATGAGTAATAACATAGATATATCAAAATAATAAGACATCATATGTTGACTTTTATGATTCATATATAAAGAAAAATAAACAACCCGCGAAATTTAAATATGGACACCACAAAGTTAAATTTAGTGAAGTGATCATAAACACAAGACGAACCAAACGAGGTGCTATAGACGGCATTGGAAGTTTGTTTAATAACAGGCAATAAAAGTCGAATCTAAACTCAAATTCTTCGAGATATGCGAAAAACTTTTAGAGAGTTATCTGATTATAGAGGATAATCTAAATGATGTTTTAAACGCCATAACTTTTGCACGACTGAAAATCATTCATTCATACATCATAAAACCTGAAAATCTTATGTCAGCCCTTCAGGAAATACCCCAGAATCTAAACCAGAAACAATTTACCTCTACCAGTCAAACTCTCGAAAATTGCCCAATATCTTGTAATCATATCAACTCCAAGCATATCAACAAGAGAATAATATTGTATTTATAGTGAAAATAATACCCCTAGTGGAACAATAGCTTTACACCATTTACCACCTGTTTCCTATTCTCATACTGGATAAGAGAACTGGTCTTCATCATATATTGTCAATAACTCAAAAATATATCGCGAGGAATGATGATTCTTTGATGTACATCCTCGATCCTCGATCCTAGATTATTAATTAAAGTACTTACATTCGTGAATTTAATTAATAATCTATTATGTGGTTAAGAAAATTTGTAACGATTTTTAGTTTGCCCCGACGAAGAGAATAAACATTCTCGAAAGCTTGGCATAATCCAAAGAATTTTATTTATTAAATGACTGCATCCCCAACAAAAATCTATTTTATGAAATAATAAACCAGTCAAGAATTCAGATTCAAACAATATATATATATATATATATATATATATATATATATATATATATATATATATATATATATATATATATAGAAATTAGTAGTGGAAGTACGAAAGTATTTGTTAGATCACTAACACTTAGAATAAAGACTGGGAAAATCTGTCGATAAAAGGGGCTTAATTGAGAAGACTCTGTTTGCTCACCGAGCTTTCGAAAATGTTTATTTTCTTTTTCAAGGCTAAAAACAGGATACAAAGTAGTTATAAAAAAATTATATATAGTGTACAAATTATATAAAAAAAGACTTACTATGCAAGTGGGGTTACATTGTTAAGTTAACAAAACATAAGTACGGATATATTTTCTTCATTACATAAACAGTAAGGAACATCACATATTATAATCACTGAACCATTTAACGTAGAAAATATAGTAGGTGAAGATTCAGTGGCTGTCTATTTGAAATAGCTAAGGAAGAATGAGAAATAACAAAAAAAATTTAACGGAACTATTGCTTTTTCTTTCCTTGAAATTGATGGATAGAGGGAAACGAAAACATATTTTTTTGGTTTGAATGTGTTGGATTTGGCGGGCTAACCATCGTGTATGACAATTGAAATGTCAAAGTATAGAACATAGTTATTCGATAAAGCAGAGAGTAGAGAATAACAAATTGATGGAATACCTTCAACCTAAAACAAGCTTGATTAAAGAATAAGACAAACAAGAAGTGAAGTGATGGCCTTACACCATAAATGAATTGAAACCAAGTTTAGATGAAGACCATAGAACCACAAATTTGACAAAAATTATATACAATTATATAACCTATAAGTAACATGCCACTTATCTATTTTCACTGTAGGTGCAATATTTGGAAATTATGAATGAATATATGGAACTCACTCCTTGCACATTAGAGCATTTGTTAATAGCATTGGGTTCTTTGCTTATTTCAATCATTTCGTGTATTAGCCTCTTTGTGTAGTTGGACTCCTTAACCAAAATAGCAGCCCCTTCAAAGTTAGGGTTATGGTGTTTCTGGCAGGCATGGTGGGCCAAGGCACAGTTGAGCTTTTTGATTTTACAGTCACTTTTATGAGCTACTATTCTATTGCTAAGTTGTCTTTTAGTTTCCCCTATGTATACCAATTCACAATTGTGACAAGGTATTTTATAAACAACATTCCTTGTTTTGCCAATTGAAAACTTATCCTTAAGATTGGAAAAATTATAGCCAATATACACACACCAATTTGGGAGTTAGTTCCTTAATCCATGGGATCGAAAAATAGCCAACAAGTCCTTGCTGTTGTTGAGACATAGGATTAACAGAGGAAGTACGGCTATTATCACGAGAGGGACTACTGTACGACATCGTTATTTCAAGCATTATACCATGATAGGGCACTCGTATGTCTTAAGGCAACGCAATCTTTATTTCATAGGCGTCACAAAGTCAAAGGGACATTTCAGAGATTTCAAATGAATTTTATAACTCAAACAAAAGATCTGTTTTTTATATTTCAGAATTTTTGTTAATAAGAAATCTTTAATATAATTGCTTATTTAATCAATCGATGCTTTTCTCTCCCTAATTATATCAATTTCTTTAAAGCGTATAAAGAAACTGGCATACCAGATCTTATCACAAAATCGTCACGCCACTAATTGATTTCCCTCGCTTGTATTGATCCGTTTTTCCTATTTTCAAGGCAGACTCCATCATTCGGGAAACAAAGTATACTCTGGTATAATACGCTGGTATCTTAGAAGAATACTTACATATATACGAATCTTCCAATATCTACCAATCATCAACGTCATGAAGCTCTCAGTTTTTCTCTCATTTTCAATTACTCGATTGCGATGGTATTTGTCACTTTTATGTTGTAACTCATCGAATAAATAAAAAGATGTGAGTTATCTGTATATTGGAGAGGGTAAGGGTAAATTGAACTATTTTTTTGTATAGCGTGTACTGACAAATATTTCATTCAACAATGCTTTATTGGCATCTCGAAAGCTAAAATCCTCATGAGTACCTAGGTGCAGAGTGTGAGTGTTAGTGTGTAACAAATTATTTAATATTCCAAACAGGGAATAAACAACTCCTGTCATTTACACTTCATCATTTTCAAATATTCATCCTATCCGGACGATTCGGTATTCAATTCAATTCTCGATAAAAACGAACTGACACAGTCAATAGAGCAACTCGTTAAAAAGATTAACAAAATTGAATTCTTAGTTTGAATCGTTTCCGTTGGATTGTGTTCAAATGTTTTCGTTCATTCTGATCCATTTGTAAATATTCCACGTAAGACTTTGATGTGGAGTAAGGGTGGATCAGACAATAAAAAACACACTCATAGTGTAAAAGTGTTCAGTGCCGAAAGATAGTCATTGAAAAATCGCAAACTGTTTGCCCCAGTTCAGTATTTGAGGGGAAAATAATACAGGCTATTGAAAAGCTGTCTGGAGTAATACCTTCCAGGTTCTGCAAATTGAAAATTTTCTAAAAATACGAATGCAAACTGTTCAAGGTTTTCTTCGATAGACAATGAATTTTGACTACTATGAAACTAATTTCTGCCATTAATTGACATAAGTTTGTATATATGAGCACTTCCAGGATAATAGCAAAGTATCTTTGCAGACCGTATTTTTTATAATCAGGTTGTGGTATAATCTAAATACATCCAATAACGTCAGCATTCATGACACCAAGAAAATCACAAACCAAAAATCTTCAAACTTGACTATCTAAATATATTTTTTATAATAATTATTGTTTTACTTTCTTACTGTTGAACATTATTTCAGACATTGAAGTGTGTGTCTGTCTCCTGTCGCGTTAAATGAGGGATCAATTCTATTGATTTATTATTTATTTTGTAGGGTACCGATCCCGTTTTTCTGAAGATTTTGATGAATCATTCATAAAAATATTAAGCGCATATGAAATCTCATATGTTTCACTTGATTATTCATATTCTGGGGAAACGGTGGATTCCACGAGAAATTTTAACAAGAAAATTGAGTTTCTCTCAGCTCCTTAAAAAACGGTCTATAAGATGATTCTCAAATTTGACTTTTCAAACTAATGTTCTGAATCTTTCAGATATTATGTGTTTTGTACATTTTGTTGAGACAGCAGATTGGGCGAAAACTCAGGGGTAGCTCTGATTTTCCATTTTTGGTGAGCAGATATGTCAGCCACTTGGGTATGCATTTTTTTTTCTTTTATCAAGTCACTGAAAGTGTTTGCGATAATTTCAAGCATTGTTTCCAGGTTTTTCCACTGAAAGTTGGTTATTCCGACTGGTCCTGATGCTCTACAGATCGAGGTTTTGCTTAGTATTTCTTTTAGTTAGTCTTTGGTGATGTCTGAACATTCCATACTTTTCACTGAGACTGTTTTCTCATACTCATCCTGGGTCCATGCTACTGAGCTGTTGTGCATTTTCTGTATTTTCCTTTCCAATACATTTCTATTTCTTCGTCGGTGAGTATTTCTCTTACTATATTTTTCTTGCCTAAGACATTATTATAAAAATTACTAGCGTTTTCTGTAAATTGCTTATATTGCTGGTATTGAGGGCTTCTCTCTGTGTATCTTTTTATTATATAATATATTTTGGCTTTGATTCTCTGTTTATGTTTCTCAGTTTCTCTGATGTGATCCTCTTCGTTCCTGATCTTGTAATTTTCGTGAAGTTCTTTCTTTTTTTCTCTGCGATGTCTGGTTTTTGCATCTCTTTCATGATAAATCCTTTTTCAGATTTATTATCTTGGCTTGGCTTCTAAGGTGGTTCCCATTTGTTGTTATTTTTGTTTTGTCCGGGAATGGCCCTCTGACTGTAATCGTCAGATTAAAAAGTAAAATATTGGTTCTGACCTCCAGGGGACAATATATTCCAAAGTCTGTTCCAAATTATAATACACCAAATTTTATGTTAACCTAAAAAGTGTGGTAAGTTTATAAAATTGCTGTGCAATGAATAACAGTAAGTCATATTTTAATAATAGTTTTTGCATGCACTATCGACAAATGCGCCATATTGAGTTATAACCCTGTCAACGTTACTGGTGTATCATTCAGTAATAATTACGATTTTTGTCATTGTGTTACCAATAAATAGTGATAGTAGTGGTTGAAGATTGTTGAAAAACGTTAAATAGTGCTTAGCGGTGCCCAATTTCATCTAATGGTGTTGTAGAGTGCATATAGTTCTCCAAACCATTACCAAAGTGTAGTTTTGGACCAATAATACAAATTGTACTATAAGTACGATAGCCATAACATAAGAATAATTATCCTGTCCCATCAAAAGGCGTACGTATTCACATTCATATTCAACATCGTGTCCACATTTCCACATTTGTTGTATTTATGTATTAAGAGAATTCTGTATTGTACTTTGTTCCAAACCGATACGTCAGCGACTAGTATCACTAATCGTGATAAATTATATCACCGTTTAACGGATTTTCTCGAAGGAAAATTGAATGAAGTCAAAAACACCATTCAAACAAATAAAGATGAACTTTTGGGAAAAATTGATCAGTTTTTCCAAACATTTTGCTTTTTGAGTTTCTCTGATATCTGTAATATCAAAAACAAATATACCTGAAAATGTTTTTCTTACATAAATAACAATAATTTTACAGGATACTTATTTTGTTTGACAGAGTAGTCTATGATAAATCAACAAATTCGGCAAATGCCAGTTATTGATAAACACTGTTATCGTAGATTGAATAATTAAGTTTATTATTTCTGATTTTTATTCATTCGTGACAATGGAAAGTGTTAAGAAGAAATACGACTCGTGATGTTAAATAAAGCAGAAATAAGCTATAACGCTATTGGTCTGATATTTGGATTTGTACATACCTACAACCATTTCACGTGTTGTCCAACACTTTGGGAAAACTAATAACTATAACAACATACGTCCACGACAAGGCAGACCTCAGGTAACTATGGTTGATCATGATCGCTATATAAGATTGTTTGCTTCAAGAGAACTTTTTAGCACGTCAAAGAAACATTTGACACAAGACATTGCAGTTCATAATATTCAACCAAGTATTAATACTGAGAGGAGACGTATTTCTTATTGCAATTTACATGTCAGAGTTCCAGCGACAGGACCTAGATTAAATGTAGACAACCACAGAGCTAGACTGCATTTCGCCAGGAAGCATGTAAACTGAACTATTGAGGACTGGGAACACCTTATATTTACAGGCGATTCTAGGTTTTGCCTTTATAGCCCTGATAGACATCTCAGAGTTATCCACCGGCCAGGTGAGCGCAATTCACAGTATAATAAACGTGAAAGAACTCTAGTTAATAGAGGCTCTATGATGTTTTGGTCTGGGAGCTCTTTAAATAGCGAAAGAAATATCAATGACATTTTGTCCCTTTCGCTCGGTACATTGGGAATAATTTCTTACTGATGCACGATAACGTAGAACCTCATTTGGAGCGCATCGTCAATAAATATTTACTTAAAGTAAATAATCGAGCTCTGAATCGGCCAACACGAAGTCCCGATTGGAATCCTATATTATAAGTAGAGGTGGAAACACGCGCTACTAATATACTTTTTTGATATTTATTGTTAATTTTTGTGAGTGTTGTTCTTAGTTTGTTGTCAAAATGTTATTCTAATTAAAAACAAATATGTTCTGGTATAAAACTGTATATTTCCTTTGATATTAAGGATGTCAGAGAAATTCACATAGCAAAATATTTTCGTTGTTGTTGCTAATGCTTCATATAGGATGTCTCTAATTTAACGTTAAGAAACTATTCTCATCTTTGCACACTTTATACCTAAGTCTAAAACAGAAATCTGAATAAAAGATTCTCTCTCAGAGCAATTGCCAAAGAAAAAAACTACAGTTGGGATTTTTTAAATCGAAATCGACTGATCGGTTCGCGAGAAAACCAACTTTAAAATTGAGCATAATTTTTGGTTGTGCGTTATTTTGACGGCTAAGTGTAAATTAGCTCTTACTGAAACTTAAATATCTCCTGACTCTGATCTATAGAATTTCTCTATCGAAGGACATACTTTAATGCAGAAGGCAAGAGATGGGCGAGGAGGTATAGTTGGGTTCTACGTAAGTAACTTTTTAAATTTTGAAGTTTTTTTCATTCATATTAGCAATTCTCTTGAGCAAATTTGGATTTCTACTAAGATTATGAATAAAATTTGTGCAACTGGGGCACTTTGCTTATCTTGTAGCAGAACTCGCCACCACGTTAACAATTTTCTAGATGCACGCAATCCTAATCATATTATTTTTAAATTTAATAGAATCACTCAGTCCTCGCTAACTCTCCTAGATACAGTTGTTACATCTGATTTTAAAGACTCGCAAATACACAGTCTTTGATTTTGTGGATGTTACAGATCACCTAGCAGTATTATGGGAGATTGAATCCGTTAAACAAAAATCAAACTCTAATTTAATCAATTTTCGAGATTTTACAAACTTCAGCAATGAAAAATATTTGATATCATCGACTCACATGCACCGATTCTCAACATATACCATAAGGCAGATGATAAAACTAATGAATAAAGCTTTCAATAAAAATAGAAGAACAAAATCACCATCGTAATGGAATTATTATAAAGAGCTACGCAATTATCTTAATGGGTAAAACAAAAAACTGCAAACTCACATGGAATACATTGAGATCTCTGGACGTTGTCAGTAATAAAACTTTTAATGCCCATCCAGCAAAAACTGGCAAGGCTAACTCAATTAACATTTTTTCAGGAATGCTTCTTAGGTAGATCGAACTTTGCATCTATTAAGCCTCTTAGAAAAATACAATAAAACTCCTCTCACCAATAACATCAATTTTTGGGAGGTGGATTTTGTCGAAGTGAAAAAAAGCGATCGATCAAATCAAAAGTAATTCAGTAGGATTGGATAAAATATCCCTATACTTTTTGAAAATATCGCGGAATTTGGTTCCTTAGATCACCTATAAAATAAATAATTCATTGAATACCAACACGTTTCTCTGGAAACAAGCATAATATGACATTCGATTGGCAAAAATTGCCAACCCTTCTGAATTGACTCATCAAAGACCAATTAGTGTACTACCAATCTTTTTCAAAGTGTTTGAACTCATTATGAAAACATAAATATCGACTTATATGTCCAATACAAACATTATTCCTGACTTCCAATCGGGATTCAGAAAACAATTCAGCACTACAACGGATGACTCATAATTACAATGTGGTTTTACTCTAAATAGTATCCAGCAAACAATTCAATATATAGATGCCGATTTGAAAGCACTCCTAGACATTTCTATGGCTCGACATTTGAAAATGAACATTTCGAAGACCTCGGTAATATTCTTTGGCTCAAAGTCTGAACGTAGTATCATGGAAAATCAAAATTCCAAATTACAATGACTTGATATTAATTTGCCAATAATGACCGAATACAAAAAACTTGGTTTGTGGATGGATTCAAGTTTAAGATTCTAAAAACATTTTAGTCATCTTTCGAAAAATGGTGCATGGAACACTTAAGAAACTGTACTCTCATCAAAATATTTTGAAAACTGATCTCAAACTTAAACTCTGCAAAATATTAATTCTATCCCTAATCGCTTATTACGACACCGTATTACCGAATTAACACAAGCTGACTCAATAAAACTACAACGCATTCAAAATGCTTGCCTAAGATTTGCAATAGGGTTGAGAAATTATGATCACGTCAGGGATAATTTAAATGAAGTGGGATCGTCGGAACTGTATCAAATCAAATTCATGTGTGCACACACAAAGTTCTGAATACTAAAACCCCCCAATATCTACTAAACAAGCTCAAACATTTAAAAGATAATAAGATTAGTACCCGTAAAACCCAACTCCTTGCTCTACCAAAACACAAAACGGCTAAGTTTCACCCGCTCCTTTTCCTACATTTTAGGCAAACTCTATAATTGCTTTGCCCGAGAATACAGGCATTTCAGCCTAATAAATTAAAAAAAATACTGAAAAATGATCATAAGCAACTAGATGGGATCATTTGTCAAATTTCAGACAATTGCTTACTCATAAGTCATTTTTTTTCTTAATAAATAAATCTATTATAAATAACTCCTTGGTATCATTAATTATAGTACGTATATACTTAGGTAGTGGAAATCTCTACACTATAATTTATTTTAATTGTGGACCTTTTTCTTTTTTCATTTTTTTTTTCACTTTATATCATTATATGGTACAAAAATATTTTGGTTAGATAAGAATGACTGTAAACGGTATCATATTTATTATCTGGCGTGCATTATAAGTAAGTTTCCAATTCTGGAGAGCCGCTCCGACCACCTCTCCGAATCGTAATTTTCCTGCATATAGAATTATTTACGAACCTCCCTCATATTCAATCCGTCCTCCGAACCGTAGCTATACTTATGGTTGATTCGCTACTGGTCTACTGCTACAGCCGTTAAAATGAGGTTGAGAAAATAACAACAACGACAACAATACCAAAGCAGTAACCACTCTACCAATTAACGAAAAATAATTATAGCATCTCCCTATTTTATTAACTAGGTCCAAAGAGCTGCCATAAATTACGTTGATGACTTTTGTACCCCGCAGAATTTTTCTATCAAATGTCTTACTTTATTTCTTTAAGAATATTTTATTGAGATTATAAACGTATATTTTATATAAGGTTTTCCTTTCTAAAAATGTTTATGTTAATGTTATTTTCATAATAACTGCGTACTTGTATGAAACTGTGATATCTATTTTACAAGACAGATAATTCAATAGCTTCTGTAAAACTTAGAGCTATGCATCCTAGTATAACGTCAAATTCATAAAACTAGCAACTTCGTGCGCGTGAAAAATTGCATTAAATTCCGTGCAGTAATTTTTGCGTGATGCGGGTACAAACATAAAGACCAACAGACGCGGTAAAATGGAAGCTTTATTTGAAGTTGGACCTCTAGCAATACATCAGAGAGAATTTTATTCAATTCCATGTAGTTGTTTTTGCGTGATGCGTATACAAACACACAGAAAGACAGACGGACGCGGTAAAATGAAGCCCCTATTTTATGTTAGACCTCTAGGAATATATCTGGGAAAACTGCATTCAATTCCATGCAGTAGTTTTTGCGTGATGCGCGAACAAACATACCGATAGACCGATAAAATTTCTGAAAACTGTTGTTTTGGCGTCTGTTGCTTTAATAAAGACACCCATAGTAGTTTTTCTTAAATATCTCTAATGTAAGGACATCGGCCTGTTGGAGATATAGTTCTAAAAACTGTTGTGTTGGCGTCGGTTGCTTTAATATCTTTATAGTAGTTTTTCTTAAATATCTATAATATATAAACACCGGCCTGTTACAATTTATTTATGTATAGATATTGAAATCCCTTCAGTCAAAATCTATTTACATAGAAAATATAATTATCTTCGAAAAGTTGCTATAGATTGAGGGCTTTAAACTGAATAATAGAATTGTTTATATACCTACTTAAAATTCCAATACAAATTCTTCTGAATTTCATCATTATCACTTATATTCTATACCAATATTTTCTGAAGGTCAATTTAAAGCTATACTTTCAAAAGATAAATTATTTGTCAGAAAGGAGTCGTATTACGCTATACTGGCCAAGTCTTCCAAGCAAATAACAGATAGTAAATATGGTAAGAGCACCAAAGTACATATATAGATAGACAAGTCTCCGCCCTTGCGACGTCCAACTGCTACTGATGAGAAATAAATCTGGTGTAATCATAATTGAATAACGATAATCCGAATAAAAATTAGAAATATAGATGAAATAACATAGATAGGGTTATTTTCTACCGAAGAACCAATAAGACTTTCATGTGCCAGTCAACAAGAGATTCTTAAATTACATGGAATATATATTGAACTGAATTGCAATTCGGGATCCTTTAGGCTTTGTCAAAATAACAAGAAAACACAACTTTCCGGTTTCAGAATTTTATTTTCCCAAAATAAAATTGTTTTGGTACATTGTTTTGGTACACCACTGGCCATATAATTTGATAGCAAATTTATTGATTCCACGTGCAGGCTGGTCTGGTTGCAGATGTTGTCTTCTTCTTGTTCGATGATTCAGCTGGTAATAATTTGATTTCGAATCTCACTGATTTTTGTTTTACGAGGTCTCTGGGAGGAATGATCTGCTCGTCGTGTTAAATTTGCAGTATATATAGGAAACCAGATTGATCCATCTTTTTTCCACTTATTTGAAGTGCATTTAGCTATTCTTCATACTCCGTAACACATGGGTCTCATCTGGACGGATCATTGGCATTCCGTTCTCATTCCAAGTGAAATTCCTTCTCGTGCTTTTTGTAGTTTGTTGTAAATAGAGGAATTCACGTTTTTCCTAATTAACTATTCAACGTTATTGAATAGAACCCTCAATTTTTAGGAGTAACTTCTTCTTCACTGTTGGTCCCCCGATATGGAGCGAGTCGATCTAAATGTACCACTTTCATCTTTCCCCGTGGTTTTCGTTGGATGCGATAAACGACATCGTTGAGTCACGCCTGTATGGTGTAAGGACCTTCCCAATCGGATTGCAGTTTGGGAGAACGGCCAATCGTTCTTTTTGGGTTGAATAGCCAAACCCGGTCTTGCACCTGATAACCCTCGGAATTGGCACGTCGATCGTAACGTGTTTTCATGCGGTCGCTGGCCATACGGATATATTCTCTGGCTTTTCCATGAACTTTTCTTAGTCGTTCTTGTAGCCGACTGGTGAACCCATCCGTGGCTTCCGTTGATGGAAAGGGCCTTTGAAAGAGCAAATCGCAGGGTAATTTCAACTCTCTCCCAAACATCATGCAAGCTGGGGTCTCTTTAGTTACATCGTGCACCGTGGCACGATATGCCATTAGGGCCAAAGGAACATATCGGTCCCATTCACGTTGGTTATCTGACGTGAACTTCGTCAGAAAGCTGACGAAAGTATGGTTGAACTTCTCGACAATGCCATCGGACTGCGAATGCAGGGGTGTTATTCGGGTTTTTCTTATGCCAAGTATCTCGCAGACCCCTTGGAACAAGCGGCTATAAAAATTCCGTCCTTGTTCTGAATGTAATTCCATGGGAATGCCGAAACGGCATAGCGTGTCAACCAGAGCCTGTGTCACCGTGGCAGCCTCTTGATTGGGTAGGGCGTATGCCTCCGGCCATTTCGTAAAATAGTCCATTATGACCATCATCAGTAGTAGAAAACGGCCCTGCTATGTCGACTGCTATCCTCTCAAACGGTGCGCCTACAATCTATTGCTGAAGTCTCCCTTGGGTGCGTCTATGCGGACCGTGGGCGCTGGCACACACATCGCATCGTCGGCACCATGCTTCCACGTCAGCTCGACATCATACCCAATAAAACCGAGCTCACGTGTTCTCCAATG
This sequence comes from Crioceris asparagi, assembly GCA_958507055.1. Taxonomy (NCBI): domain Eukaryota; kingdom Metazoa; phylum Arthropoda; class Insecta; order Coleoptera; family Chrysomelidae; genus Crioceris; species Crioceris asparagi. The sequence continues at coordinate 62,465,232 of OY293827.1, forward strand.
TCTTCTTAACACCAAAATGTCCTCCAGCTAGCCCATCATGAGTCTCTCGAAGTACACGAGCCACCCTGTCTCTGGGAATTACTATTAGCGAGGTGATTGTTTCCCCATCTGGATGCTTCCATTGGTACCGTAGCACACCGTCTTCCAGTTTCAGGCTGTCCCAAAGACTCTAATATGCCTTGGTAATAGAACCAAATTCAGCTACTCCATGTCAGTCTGGGCATTGGTTTGACGGCGTTTTCCATCTCATTATTGGCTCCAAGTCTGGATCAGCATGTTGATCACGACTGATAGCCTAATTGGACCATTCCTTTTCCTCCGGTACTAGTGCCACCGGTCTCGTAGGCACGTCTTCCATTGTTTCTACCCCCTTGCATTGCTTACACTTAGTCGTGCAGGGTCTCCTTGATAGTGCGTCAGCATTCCCTTGCCTCTTACCACTGCGATGCTCAATCGAGAAGTTGTATTCTTGCAACTGCTCCAGCCATCGGGCTACCTGTCCTTCCGGTTCTCGAAATCTCATCAACCAGCGTAGTGATGCGTGATCTGTACGAAGAATGAATTCCTGGCCATACAGGTATTTGTGGAAAAGTCTAAGACTTTTCACAACAGCAAGCAATTCTCGTCTGGTGGTGCAGTAATTGCGCTTTGCCTTACTTAACACCCAACTGAAGTAGGCCACAACATTCTGCTGACCGTCTTCTTACTGCGACAGTATATCTCCAATTCCGACATTACTGGCATCTGTATCCAAATAAAATCGGCATCCTGGTTGTGGGTAGGTCAGTATGGGTGCAGTACACAAGGATTCCTTCAACTTCTGAAGACCCTCTTCGCAATCTGGCTTCCACTCGAATGGTTGGTCTTTTTCTGTCAGCCGATGTAATGGCTTTGCCAGGTTGCTGAAGTCCTTGACGAATCGGCGGTAATAGGTACATAACCCAAGAAAGCTGCGAAGCCCTGAGACATTCCTTGGACGAGGCCATTCTTAAACTCGGGCTCCTTGTGGTGATACTACGTGACCGAGGTATTGTACTTCCTTCCGGAAGAGTTCGCATTTATCCGTGTTCAACTTCAACTTGACTCTTCTAAACGCTGAAGTACTCCTTCCAAATTAAGCAGGTGTTGGCCAAATGTCTTACCCATGACTATCACATCATCCAAATAAACCAGACAGGTCTGCCAAGAGAATCCTTTTAGAACTGTATCCATCAATCGCTCAAAGGTGGCAGGAGCGTTACACAACCCAAACGTCATAACATTGAATTGCCAGAGTCCGTATGGCGTGATGAAGCCACTCTTCTCTTTATCTTGTTCTTGGATGCCAACTTGCCAGTAACCACTGCGAAGATCCAAGGTAGAGAACCATTCAGTACCTGCCAGTGTGTCGATGGTATCGTCGATTCGAGGCACAGGATAAGAATCCTTTCTTGTAACGTCGTTGAGGCGGCGATAATCGACGCAGAATCTGGTGGAGCCGTCTTTCTTTCGCACCAGAACTATCGGCGACGCCCAGGGGCTGGTGAATGGTTCTATAACGTTCCGCTCCTGCATATCAGCCAACAGTTGCTGAACCTCTTCCTGTTTGGCGAGCGGTAGCAGTCGGGCTGTCTGTCTGCTCGGAGCGGCATCTCCGGTGAATGTCGAGTGCTGCACCAGATTAATGTGACCCAGATCATCGTCATGCAAGGAGAAAAACGTCCTGATACTTTCGTAGCAGTGCCTCAGCTTGTCGTTGCTCACCACCGGACAGGATTCGAATATCAACTTCTTTAAAGTTGAGGGTAACCTACTCTTATTGGTGCCTCGTTCTTTGTCCAAGTACATCACATGTTTTACTGGATGGCACGTCCCTAATTTCGTCCCAGATTTCAGGATCACCTCCTGGTCGCTTATGTTCATGATTCTGATTGGAATTCGACCATCTTGTACTACGCTCAAGGTGCGTCCCACCAGTAGCTGTCCATTCAGCTGTTGGGGTTCTACCACGCCCACAAACTGTCTACCAGTTTCACCAATGATAGCAGCCATTAGCACCTTTTCTCTTCGTGCCGGAACCCTGGCCTCCTCGTCAATGGAAACTCGGAGAACGGCAGATGAATTATACCCATCGTCTAAGAGGATCTCTTCAGTCTTGGTCTTCAACCTCCGCCCTTTTGGATCTATCAAGATGTCTAATGTCGCTAGAAAATCCAGCCTTATGATAGCGTCGTCCCTGATGTTAGCTATCAAGATTACAGTTTGATATTCTCTAGGACCCAATCAAACTCAGACGTTGTCCCAGGATTGGAAAGCGTTCCCCTGAGGCCGTTCGCATCACACAGGCCCTGTCCAATGGTTTCCATCCTCCTTTGATGATATCGGGTCGGACGATGCTTCCTACTGCTCCAGTATTTATTAAGAGAGAGCAACTGATTCCCTCAATTTCTCAATCAACCGTCAAGCTTTGTCCTTGGGTCCCCACTTTACTAACGATGACGGCAGCTGATTGATTCCTTTTCCGTCGCTCGGTCTCATTTAGGCTACACCGACCTTTCCCATGTCCAAACCTTCGACACCTAGGGCATCTCGGCAATCGTATTCCATTGGATATAGGCTTCGTTGCTGGGGATGAGGCTCATCTCCCCTCCGGACTGGCCTTTTCCTAGTTTTACGAAATCATTGGAGCAGGCGAAGAACTGCGTCGCCTAGGGCAACGGGCCATGAGATGTCCCTGTTTACCGCATCTCCAGCATCTTGGCACTGATGGGCCATCCTGCTCCATGTCGCCAACCTCTCTGACCTTCACAGTTGGCTTGGCCAACCTCTTAGCAGCTTCCAGATCAAGTGCATGGATTAGGGCCTCACTAATCATCTTCGGATGGTGCATCCTTACGCCCTGCTGGATGTCACCATCTTTGATAGCATCGATGAACGCTGACACTCCAAGGCGTGCCCGTACTTCACTGGTGACTCCTTCCGGATAAGCCAGATGCGACAACCCTTCAACATCCGCTGCCAGCTCTTGTAACGATTCATTGGAGCGTTGACTTAGATGTTTCAATTGGACGTTGAAGATGGCGGCCTGATGTCTCTCCAAATCGCAGTTCCATAGCCTCAACCAACTGCTGGAAACTCCATGATTGGCCATCGGGAAACGATCTCAGAACCTCCATAGCACTTCCGCGGAGTGCCAAAACCAGTGCCGTCGCCTTCTCCATTGGGCTCCAATGATTCGCGTTAGCGACTGCCTCGAACTGCCTCAAATAGGTTATCCAAGAGGTGCTGCCGTCGTAGGTAGGGGCTTGGATTTTACTTTCAGCTCTTGTAGAATGTCCTGGGCAGGTGCGGTTTTCTAAGAATTTGAGCAGCTACACAACATTTTCGGTACTACCTTCATATTGCCTCAGCATGCTCTCCACCTTGATCTACAGCTGCTCCGTTTTTGCCTTGGCCTCTTCAGCTGTTGTCACGGCGGTGTTCGTCCGATCGTTAACCTCTTCTATTTTGCAGGTCAGGGCGTCCATACTATTGTTCCATAGGTCCTTTTGCTCTGTCAACTGATCATGAAGGCGATCGACTTGTTCTCGCTTCTCTCCCAAATGTTTGGCTTGCTCCACTTTCAACCCTTCTTCCATACCCTGCAGGATACGCTCCTCTAATCCTAGGGTTTGCTCAGCTTGTGTTTTGGCCTGTTCAGCCTGCTCTGCAAACTTGGCTCCGATGTTGCTCGCCTGCTCTGCTAACTTGGTTTCGATGCTGCTGGACTGCTCTGCTAACTTGGCTTCGATACTGCTCGCCTGATCTGCTTGTTGTTTCGCTTGCTCTTTTTCATGTCTCATCAATTCGGCAAGGGTTGCCATAATGGATTCCTTGTCGGCCTTCCTTGTGGACATCTTCTGTTCTTGTTATTTGACTAGATATCCCACTTCTGACACCAATTGAGCTGAATTGCATTTCGGAATCCTTTCAGCTTTGTCAAAATAACAAGAAAACACAATTTTCCGGTTTCAGAATTTTATTTTCCCAAAATAAAATTATTTTGGTACGCCACTGGCAATATAATTTGATAGCAAATTTATTGATTCCACGTGCAGGCTGGTCTGTTTGCAGATGTCGTCTTCTTCTTGTTCGATGATTCAGCTGGTAATAATTTGATTTCGAATCTCACTGATTTTTGTTTTACGAGGTCTCTAGGAGAAATGATCTGCTCGTCGTGTGAAATTTTCAGTTTATATAGGAAACTTGATTGATCCATCCTTTTTCCACTTATTTGAAGTACATTTAGCTATTCTTCACACTCCCTAACACATGGGTATCATCTGAACGGATCACTGGCTTTCCATTCTCATTCCAAGTGAAACTCCTTCTCTTGCTTTTTGTTGTTTGTTGTAAATAGAGGAATTCTCGTTTTTCCTAATTAACTATTCAACGTTATTGAATAGAAGAACCCTTAATTTTCAGTACAATATCTATTGTTTATTATTGTAAAATAACTGACATCAAAATACACATAGACGACATCTAACTTGATTAACTCCGAGTCTCCGAGATTTGAAAACCAGGTTCATCGAAAATAATCCACTTATCAATGAAGACAACATGGTCCACTTATTTATCCCTGATGCTTGGATTATTATCATATATTGTATTGCGATAGCCTAGATCAAGCTATCAATGGACGAAACCAAAGAAGAAACAAAATGTTCCAAGCCAACCCATAGAGCTTCAGAATGTCCAACTTCCTCTCTGACCCTTCGAAGTCGGATCATCTGAGGGAGGAATTCAATACGAAAAAGTATTTTAGGTGATCTAAGCTATTTTCATTAAAATAAAACATTATTAGCATAGGAACAGACCTGTTGTAATTCTAGTTGTAGTAGTAGAGACTTTACCAGAAAATGAAAGGTGGGCGACGTAAACATGCCTACACTAAATGAAATCCAGCTCAAGCTATCCAACGAGGTGAAATACCTAGGGGTAGTTATCGACAGAAAACTGACCAGGGGAAAACATCTGGACAGTAAGGTGGACAAAGCAAGTGCAGCTCTATGGCAATGTCGAAGGTCACCCTATGGTTGTACACAGCACAAAATTAAAAACTGAGAAGGACAGACTTGCGAGACTACAGAGATCTGTCTGCATTTACAGGGCCAGTCTGACAAGGGGGAAAGCCCCCTATCAGACATGAAGAGAATCCAATAAATAATATACTCACATAAAATTGTAAATTTGACATTTGAAAATAAATGAATTTGAATTGAATTGAAATGATCTGTCTGCATCGCAGTCACTGGTGCCATGAGGAACACACCATCCGCTACACTAGAGGCGTTGTTGTACTTGCCATCCCTAGATCTATATCTGCAGGGGGCAGCACTACTGACCGCCCTTCGTTTGAAAGATGGTGGAACATTAAGGGTGCATAAGAGTGCGAAGAGTCATACAGCCACCTTGGAGGAGGGCCTCGCCTGAATACCACTCCTCGAGGCCAGCTCAGACCGCATTGCACCCCTATTCAGCAAATGCAAATACCACGTTTGTTGGGAAGAAACAGACCCAAGCACTGTGCCGACAATAGACGTATACACTGATGGGTCTAAAAAGAGGGACATTACAGACATAGGAAACTTCAGCCAAGACCTGCAACTGTCTTCACAACAACCACTCGGGAAGTATGCCACCGTATTACAAACGGAAGTAATAGTACTAGCTCGAGGGGTTAATGAGGTCCGTATGAGCAAGGTGCGAGGACGAGTAATACGCTTCTTCACAGACAGTAAAGATGCCTTAAAAGCGCTTGAAAAGGGCAGGTACGAAGCGAGAACCATGCTGAACTGCCACCGCGAACTGTCGCAACTAGCGAATGAAAATGTAGTGGAACTAGCTTGGGTGCCAGCACACGATGGGAGGGTAATGACTAGGTGGATAAGCTGGCGGGTGCTGCCTCGTCGAGAACAATGTGTGGGCCCGAACCGGCAGTACCCATCACACCACACATCTTGGCTAACCTCATTGAAGGGGACACACACCTCAGACACTGTCAGAGGTGGAACTCAATTCTGGGTTGTCGACAGAGCAAGAACTTCATCACGGAGCCATGCCGGAAATGGGCCGAAGACTGCCTAGGTTTGCCTGGGCCAAACTACGCTCACTTGTAAGCATCTGGACCGGGCATGCTGCGCTAAGAAAACACCTACATACAACGGGTGTCATCGACGACCCGACATGTCGGGCATGCATGGAGGAGGAAGAAACAGTGGAGCATCTCTTCACAGAATGCCCCGCTCTATCCGACGTTCGTAAGACCATCCTAGGACTGAAGTGGCCGGATCTGACCAACATCAGACGCACCTCGCCTGCGGAAATCCTGAGATATCTTGACCAGGTTGTCGGGATACTCGGGGAACCGTAGGTCTGAGGAGCAAGGGAGAGAGGCACAATGGGCCGAATTGGCCTAAGTACCCGCTTTGGCACCTCTGCGTCAAATAAAAATAGTAATAAAAAAATACACAATTAGATTTGGGCAAATTGGAGGAAAATCATTTAGATTTGTTCACAAAATCCTTATTGGAGTCTCTAGGCATTGCTTACATTTTGCAATTGTTGGCATCAAACCATATTAATTATTGTTTCAAATCACACATTATATGAAATGGTGGAACATGATTTATAGATATGAATATGACAATAAATATTTTTTTTATTCAATTTTGGAGATATTACAGTATTATTTCGTTTTAAAATTCCAGCAGTGCATCATATCAAAGAGGAAGAATCCTACTAATTAGATCGCCCTCAGTGAATACGAAATCAACGTGTTTAGAGGTATTTACTGAAAATTCCATCATTACACTAACAACTAACAGAAGTGAACGATTTCCACACTCGCTACAAACTCGGTCCCGTACCCGCTGCACGGCGGGGTCAGGACCGCACTCAGGCGACGCGAGAATATGAACATATCAATAAAATATCATGAGGGACGACGAACCTGATAACAATATGCTAAACCAAACCCTTACTACTACTAAATCTTCACGCTCGTATTCTATTGTATTGAAACAACATACTCCAGTTAAATTTCCAAGCAAAGATCAAGCCATTGTTTTCAACACTATCGCTAATACAAAACTTCAAGACTATCTACTTCAACTAGGACCCATCGTTCACCCAAAGAATATTCTCTTTTCATCGACATCGACATCTAACAACATCTGTGTATACTTTAGTAGTAAAGAAATTGTCCACCATTTTTTAAAAGACCATGGATACATCACAATCAATGGAGAAACTATCACAGCTCGAAAATTTATCGCTCCTTCCGATCGATTGGTAATATTCAATATAAGCCCTAGTATACCACACGACATCCTTATTGGGGAACTTCAAAAATTAGGATTAACACTAGTATCTCCAATAAGTTTCCTGAGAATCGGTGCAACTAACCCAGAGTACAACCATATTCTCAGCTTCAGACGACAAGTACTCATTACACCAGCAGAAGATATAGACATCCCTGAATCTATTGAAATAACCCATGATGATTTAACTTTTCTTTCCTGTTATAGTCAAACCTGTTTTAAATGTCAACTCAAAGGTCATATTGCATCCAAATGCCCAACCTATTCACTTTCCCAAAGTCCACCAACCAACTCATGCCCCGAGAATCCACCAACCATCTCATGCCCCCAAAAGCTATCCATCAACCTTCCCATAACAAGTACACCCATTACTTCTGAAAACAACCCAACGATAAATGCCTCAGAGGAAGTACAGCAAATTCCTTATGAAAATAATCAGTCTACGAACAAACGCTGTTTAGCTCAGATATTAACACCTACACAGGAAGACCTACCACAATTTACCACCCCATTAAACACTGCAAAGAACAAAAAACACAAACCAAACAATATAATAGATCATATACAGAATGCAATCCATAAAAAACCTCATGGACTAACAAATAACTCCACTTACGCTGAGCGCTGAACAGTTCAAAGATTTCCTCTAAAACTCCTACGGATCAAGAGACGTTCTGAGCCTATCCAAGGACTATACAGAAGATACTCCCACACTCCTCGAATCATTGCTCAAAACACACTCTCATACTGAAAACCGAAGTTTAAAAGTTAGATACACAAAAATAAAAAAAATTACAAAGACAACTGGAAACTGTCAATCGAATCCCAAAGCGACTCATCAGACCAGTGCTTTTGATTTATACATATATAGCACCTCACTTTCTATCTTTTAAATGGAATTCCTTAACATCTTACAGTGGAATATAAATGGGTATTATATCCATTTAAACATGCTCCAAATATTAGTATCTAAATATTCTCCAGACATACTGTGCTTGCAAGAAACACACTTTCGTGAAAATAAAACACACAACTTGAAAAATACTGCTATATACATAAAACCAAATCTGAACGCTAACCAAATACTAATAACAATTAACCTCGAGGCAATAGCAGTAAGTATTCTGGCCCCAACAAAGTTAATATATGCAATATATACATACCCCCAAACTCAGAGTTAGATGAACAATAATTGATGGCACTCTTAGATCAGATTCCCACACCACGCTTAATCCTGGGGGATCTCAACGGACATAACATAAACTGGGGTTCGAATTACTCTGACCGCAGAGGGCATAGAATTGAAAATATTTTAAATATGGCTAATCTCACCCTTCTCAATGATGGGTCCAAGACGAGATTCCATTCCGCCAATGGAAACTCATCAGCCATTGACTTAACAACATCCAACCCCAACCTCCTTACATCACTAGAGTGGAGAGTATTAGAGGATTTATATGGTAGCGATCACCACCCCATAATCATTAACAACACTTCAAAAGAACACAAAGATAAAAACTAACCAATTCAGAAATGGAGACTCGACTATGCTAACTGGGATACATACGAAAAAATAATTGAAAACAGAATCTCCAGATTCGAAGTAACAGACAACATAGACACAAAAATTACCAACTTCAATAATATGATCATAGAAGCTGCAAATGAATCAATAGGAAAACCAAATTTATAAGAAAGCACAAAGCTGTACCATGGTGGAACGAAGAATGTTTTACAGCTATAGAAGCCTGTAACACTGCGTTAAGAACATTCAAGAGAACGAGAAATGAGGAAATCAAGAAAAACTTCAAGGGACACCGAGCCCAAGTGCGATTGATCACGAGATGCAGTAAGAGAGACTCATGAAAGAAATATGTTAAGAGTATCAATAGCAAGGCCCCACTTTCATCAGTATGGAAAAAAGTAAAAAATATATCTGGGATCGAAACACATTCTGATATAAATGTAATACAGAAGAACGACAGTATTATCACCCGGAAAGAAGGCATAGCGGAAGAACTGGCCGAACACTATAAGCATAACTCTACTAACGCAAATTACAAAGAAAGCTTTCTTACACATAAAACTGCCCAAGAATCCACACCGATTGTGATAGAGAACAACCAAGATCCAATCAACACACCAATTACGAACTCAGAACTCTCAGAAGCACTTACATCACTCAAGAACACTGCTCCAGGCACTGATGATATTACAACATCCTTTTTAAAGAACTTACCGCATGTAGCGAAAACTCTTCTTTTACAAATTTTCAACGTAATTGGGAGAGAGCAGAAATTCCCGCAAATCTGGAGGCACGCAATCGATATCCCCATCCTAAAACCAAACAAGTCAGCGATTCAAATACAATCCTACAGACCGATTTCACTGACATGCACAATGTGCAAACTCCTGGAGAAAATCATCAATAAAAGACTTATTTGGACACTTGAAAATAAAAGACAAATCATTCCAGAACAATCAGGTTTCAGACCTCATAGATCGATACACGACAACATAATAGACTTGGAAAGTCAAATAAATGAAGCATTTGCCAACAAACAGAAATGTTTAGCAATTTATTTTGACATCAATAAGGCCTTTGAAACTGCATGGCGCCATCAAATACTAGTCAGACTTCAAGACTGGGGATACCAAGGAAATATATTAGCCTTTATTAAAAATTTCTTAAGTCACAGAACGTTCCAAGTCCGCCTCGTTGGAACACTATCACAACACAAAACCCCACCGCAAGGCTCAATAATAAGTCCAACACTTTTTCTAATAGTTCTCAACGACCTCCTTCTGTCCATGAGTAAACCAGTCCAAGCAAAACTTTATGCAGACGACCTATAATATTCGCTAAAGTTAAAAATATTGATACCCTGGCAACCACTCTACAGGAACAGATACATTCGCTCGAAACATGGTCCGAAACTACAGGCTTCACCTTTTCCACTGATAAAACAAAATGTATATTATTCTCGAAAAGAATAACAGCAGAGACATCAACAGTCACATTATATAACATACAGTTAACTTTCACAGATAATATACAATTTTTAGGGATGATATTCGACCAACAGCTCAATTGGAAAGCACACATCAAACATCTTATTCTTTCGTGTCACAAAAGGCTCAACCTTCTAAAGTACTTGGCCCATAAACAATGGGGTGCAGATAGATCGACCCTCCTCACTCTATATAGAGCTCTTATACGTTCGAAGATCGATTATGGTTGCACTGCCTATGCATCCGCAAAACCGTCAGTGCTGAAACCTTTGGATAGCCTTCACAATTCAGCCTTACGCACAATCCTGGGAGCTTACAGAACCACTCCTATTGCAAGCTTGGAATGTGAAATAGGAGAACCACCTCCACAACACAGAAGAAAACAAATAAGCCTATGCTACGCTGCCAGAATAGCTTCACTAGACAAAGTCCCAACATATAGAAACTCAATAACAGCACGCTTCCCATCAGCATACGACCAACCAAGAACCGACCCACCTTTCTATGAGAGAATTCGAAGGTATCTCAAGCCAATTCAAATGCAGCGATTTCATCCTCTCTACCCTACGAACGTAAACAATCCTCCCCCTTGGCAGGTATTCCAACCAATCATTAACACCCAACTATCCCAATTCAATAAAAACGACACAAATACACAAATTATAATCCAGAACTTCTGTGAAATCCTACAACAACACAAAGAATTCATTAAAATATACACCGATGCATCCAAAACAGTTTCTGGTGTAGGAGCAGCTGTCACACCTGAAAATACTCTAACCTATAAACTACCGGAAACCAATACGATCCTCACAGGAGAACTCTTCGCAATCCTCCAAGCGCTAAGGTACGCAAAATCAAGCTCATCTAAAAGGTTTATAATTATGTCAGATTCATTAAGCTCTCTACAAATACTTCGACGAATATACGTAAACCATGCAATTGGAAGACTGATCAAAAGAGAACTTTTAACCATCCAAACATTAGACAAAGAAGTAATATTGCTCTGGGTATCTTCACATATAGGAATAACTGACATGACATGAAATCCTACATTAAAAACAAGATAAGAAACGTTTAGAATACTCACTGGCAGGTCTCACAATCGAAATTACAAGAAATCAAACCAAACGTAGGACCGTGGCAAAATCAATTAACAAAAAGAAGACAACAAGTGATAATGACCCGACTTCGCCTAGGACACACCAAACTCACACATGAACACTTGATATCTGGCTAAACTGAACCAACTTGTAAATTTTGTGAAGTAAAACGAATGTGAAACATATTATAGTGCAATGCCCGTTATACCAAAACCACAGAGACAAATTTAACATATCTTGTAACTTGAAAGAAATGTTAGACTATAGTAATAACAACAAAATAATTCAGTTTTTATATACATTAGATTTAATTAAGAAGCTTTGAATTTTATTTATAAACTTCACTGCTAATGACCCAAAGGGTTGATGCGGTTATTTGAAATAAAAAAAAAGTTTTTTGCAACAACGTATCAAATTATTGAAAATAAGATTATTGAGCTTAATCGAGGGAAATTTGAATAGCTACGTCAATTTCTTTGCACAAATTATAGTAGAAATGCATTTTGCAATCTTACGAAACATTGAATGAAATAACCAGTAACCCGACATTTTCCACATTTTTTTTCTGATTAACAATCTCTGAAAAGAGAAACTTCAAGTTAATAAGTTAATCGAGATATAAAAAAAGTAGCTATTAATACTGTAGTCATGGCGATTAAGTAATTTTGCTCTAAATATCATGGCCTACAACATTCTAAGATATTTTCACATTTTTTTTTGGCTTTACTTGGCAGTGAATGGAACTTTTAGCTGAATATAATGGTATAATAGAAATCAAAACTATGAAAATAAGGACGAAAAAGTGTTCCTAACAAACCCATTATCTTCGTCTGGATGCATTACTTGGATGCAATATTTCAATTCTCCTTTTCAAGTAATAAATGAGAAAATACCGTTTAAGAAATATTAAAACTGTAACTACGATATTGACGGAACACTATATAGTTAAAAATAAGCAATACATATAGAGAGTGAGATAGTGAGATCAAACATGAGTATTCGGGCGATAAAATGTAAAGTATTCTTTCTTTTATTTGCTTGACATTTCCAAATACTTAGAGGTGAAGAAAAACAATATTTAAAAGATTCTAAGAAATAATGTTGAATTAAAACAGAAAATGAAAACATTGAGTTGATTGAGGAATCTACGTTATGTTGGCAATTGGATGAAAATAATGGCAGACTAAATATCGATAGATTGATAGTTTTTTTTGTAAGCCAATAATTCTGCTGTAAGAGAAATAAGGAATTCAACAATAGAAAAAAATAAGGTCAAATAAGGCAAAATAAATAGGATTACACACTTGACTTCCAATGAAGTGAAGATTGAAGCCCGGATTTAAGTAAATAATAAAATTCAGAAATAAGTGATAAAAATTATATTGGAGAAGCCAGCGAAGATGATTCTACTTTATTTTAATTTAGAAGACGATTCAAATTTGTCGGATATTGTGAATGATCATTTCTATGCAGTTTTTTACGAGGAACCTAGAAAAGAATGGTATATTGGCAAAATATTAAAAAAGTGATGGAAAATACTTACCAAATCAGATTTATGGAAAAAGATGGGAATATTTTCCAATGACCGAAAATATCTTATGTTGCCAATGTAAATATAATTTTATTTAAATTTAATCGTTGCATTTTGTGTTCTATTTAAAAAGAAATTGTTTTAATTTTAATTTAAAGTTCCTAATAATTTATTTTAATTTGTTTAATGTTTTTTCTATTAATTTTATTAAATAAAAACTGAAACTATTTTCGTGTATTATCGATTAGTATATTTGTAAACGGAAGTCATATGTTAATAGTAAAAATACTGTTTTTTCATTATAAGAATTTCAAATTACATACAAAATATGTCCATACTCTAATCCAGAATAAATTATGGATAATTTGCTTAAAATATTTCACATTATATTAATATTAATAAAAATTCACAATACAGTAAGCAGGGATATCAGAGGAAGTCAAGGGAAGTCAAAGGAAGCTGAGATTTGACTTCACCTAAACGGAAGTCATTGTACAAATTTTGGCCGGTGGTTGGCCCCAGGATCATATATTAAGCGTTACATACTAAGATAACATTACGATAATTTGAATTTCATAAAATACTATTCTTACTACTAATTGGTCGATAAGACTCATTCACATATTTCTTTGGATTCCATATATCCCATGAGACAACGGAGCCCAAGGTCACTTTGATGTCTTTCTGCCTGCTTGTCCGTCATCGCAGACTTTTTTCTCCGATTCTACTGAACAATAAGTGGTATTCATATAAAAGCATTATGAATGTTTTTTAATTTTCAAGCAACCTACAATATTGAAAGAAGAAATATCTTGTAGTTTATAATGGGACATATCAAATGAGACATTAGAGATTTTAATATATTTTTTTACTTTTTTAAAATAAATTCATTAAATAGACTAGTTCCATGGAATAAAGGAGAATATACGAAAGTTGATCATTTCCCCATTGTCTTCGAAATCACTACTAGTGATATTAAAAATATACATTCCTGGACGACAGAAGCAGAAAAAAGGAAGTTTGGCTCAAATTTAAACTCAATTCAACTTATTAAATTTTTTATTATTTAACAATTATGAAAAGTTTTCAACTTAAATATTATAGAAAATAAAATCTAAGACCATGATATATTTCAAAAAATTCAACTTTATGCATTGATACAATAGAATAAAATTATCATTGTATAGGTGCATTCCACTCACACAAGCTTTTATTTTTTATATATATATATATGTATCAATCATTGGGTATCAAAGTTGTACCCTTTTAATCATTTGTGTTGCTCGGAACGACGTAGAAAAATTTGGATAATAATTTAATTTAATTTGGATAATTTATATTGAGGGACAAAACAAAGAACACATTAAAAAGATAATTTCAAACTCTATATTTTTTAAAATACCACGTTTAAGAGAATTCCAGCAAGTTATTTTATGAGTTATTTGAATTAGCTCTCCCGGTAGTCGTTCCCCGTTCTTTTCCCTATTTTCTGCCTCAATGTTACCGCATTATATCGTTTTAACCATACATTAACCTAATGAGTCTCCATTCAAGGTACCTACTCAAAGTGCTCAGGCAGACGTAATGGAGTAAAGCGAAACTTTCTATCGTAAAACTCAAAGTTACTTGCATTTTTAGGGTCCTTGTTAAGTATTCAAGCAGTCTGATTCTTGATTAATAATTCATTTAAGCTCACAGCCTCTTATATTTGATATCGAGCTACAGACATTATAATATGCTTAATGGAAAATGGTGCGCATTTTAAGAACTTCTTTATATACAAAACAGAAGTATTAATCTAAAGATTGGTTATAATACTTACTTCCCAGTTATTTTCTATTTGTTTTATCCAGATCCGAATCAAAGTATTTCACCCAATTTTAAATTATTATCCAAATCTCTGCCCGCCCTACTACCCCATAGATAGACATTTGATATACTAGCAAACTTTGAGTCCGTCCATTATGCCATCGATTACAACGTTTAAAATTCCTGTTCCGGAAATAGGACGTCCACCAACTCATCCTATTACACATTTCCGTATGCACCCAACTTCCTGATTAACTGTAATAGCGACTCATCCGCACCAATTGACCTCGAAATTAAGGCATCTCTGATTCTCCGGCATCTCTCATTCTTTTGATCTTATAACATGATGTTTAAATAACTATCAGAGTGATATTTGTTTTCGAAGATAGTGATTATTGAATGTATAATAGAGAATCGCAACAATCCACTGTGTTAGTGTAGTGTATTAGTTTTTGTTATTCAGATATTATTATTACCCACAATTCTTTGTGGTATGAGTTCGCAAATCAGTTATTTTTTTCTTTTGTTTATGCCTTGATGTCTCTTTAAAAACATTTATTCTTGTTTTAATTTACTATTGCTATTTCATTATTTTCTCACTTCTTTATTAATTTGGATATTTTTTGAAATTGATTGCAATAATCAATACCCATTTTCATACTTTTTATTTTTGGTTCTGTGTGCTCTACATTTGAGTTGTCCGTATTGCTCATTCATTTAGTTATTACATCCGAAATAATACTAATAGAATATCTTACTCATTCGTATCAAAATCCATCTTTTTATTTTTGATACACGAATTTTCACTAGTTGTTATTTTTATAAGTAGGTATGGTTTCATCATAATGTGTTTATTTTCAATAACTCTATAAATTAACTCGTTATTTTCTCTTGGTTTTATCTAATATTCTTACTTAATCACTGTTCAACTCTTTAAAATGAATCATTATATGCATTATATGATATTAGAAAAAGACAGTTGGCAACCGGGGATAGCAAGAATTTCTATACTTTCTCTCCGTATCTTTTGGAACCATGGAATAAATAATTAATCAGAAGGGAAACTCGAGTCTACCTGTGATATTTCTTTTTGCGTGTCCTGACTTTATCCGAAATGATCAGCGCTCAGCTGTAGCCTGTAGTTTCTTTTGGGGAGTAAGTTTGTATTCACCACAGACAAACTATTCCAATATTATTGAAATCACGTCACCAAAACATTTTTTGTTACATATCATTACTACGAGCGATTCTATTCTGACCGAATTGAAATATGTTTAACTTCAATAGTGCAGAAGTGGAAAACAAGCAGTGGTCTGTTAACCACCCACTAAACCTAATTAAAAAGATATGTGTTTTATTATGTAATACAAAGACAGGTACTGGATTGTGATAAAAAAAATGTTTAGGCTTACGACTTTCGTTAAATAATAAAAGGAATTTGTTGATTGTATTATAGTACTATTTTTATTATATCACTACACAAGTGTTTATTTTGGTTCAACAATTTTCAAGGTTTCAAGTGGTTAGGAATTTGCATTTATTTATTGCACGTCAGAAACTTTCACGAACGTTGTTAGTTATCTTGCAAAGCGGGTAAGCGAGTAATCTATAATTTTTAGCAATTGTCTTAAGCCGAACTCTATGAATATAAAATTAGGTATTTGTTCTTGTCAAAACTGACTTTCCTGAAAATATCGATAATTGTTCATTATAAAGAGGACTTGAACATTTTATAATGGTAATTACTCAACAATCTAATAAATCGATATCAGCTTAAGAGAAACAAGTTTCTTTGTAAATGTCGATAAATTGGAGTGAAATTATTCTCCAGCTATTTATTAACTCATCGACAAAGGCACGAGGAATTAGGGAGATTTCGTTTAGTAAAAAGGTAATCGACGACTCAGAGGCTAATACATTTCGAGCTCAATTTGAGCCCCCAGTCATTTAATTAACTTCATCTGTGAATTAATTTGTGCATCTCATTAATAGATTATTCCGCCTAAGTGTGTTCGTTCGCGGTTAAACCTCTCCTACTTGTTTCTATCAGAACTTGGTGGAATAGAATATGAGTTTGATAGCTTTGATCTGCTACGAGGTATGGAAGCTAGGCGACTCAATGACTCACCCATTATTGATTAAAACAACATAATAAGAAATGTTTTATTATATCAAGCGATGAAAAAAAAAATCTAGTCTGTTATATAGAAATATAATAAAGACTATATTTCTGTAATAAACACTATATTTTCAAAACGGAGTTTGAGATAATGTCTGTATAGTAATAAACATAAGTTTTAGAATAAAACCATTTAATCTAGAAGCATTGGAAGAAACGAAGCAGCCTGAACTAATATTAATATCATAACAAATATTGAAATCTTTTTTCAAATAGTATCATTGATTATTCTATGACCTAATTAAAAAAATAGCTAATTATTGAGGTTAAATGTCAAATGCTTCAGATGCAAGCATAGCTAGTCTCAATATGCTGTAGCATAAGCCGGCTACTAACTACGCACTACTTGTCAAGTACTTGCAATGTACTTGGCAAGTAGCACGTTGTGTGTATTGAGACTCGGCTCGAAATTCGCAGGCTCGGCGAGTACATTTTACTTCCCATCGGTTGTCGGTTTTTGGGCCCAAGTCAAAGGCCTTGAGTCGCCTTTTACGAGTACGCAAACGTGGGCGCTATATTACGCGGGCACACAGGCATTTACCCGCGAGTCGTCAGGTCAGGTGGGGTTATTTCTAATTTATAGCTATGGAGTGGACTAGCAAAATTACACTCAATTTTTTGGATATTTATCAGAAGTAGCCCATCATTTGGGATCCATCACACGATGGCTTAGTGAGTTAAGGTGTTGGAAATGCGTTCGTAGCCTGCGATAGCACATCGTGAGCGTGGGCTCAAGTCCCGCCAGAGCCATGGTTGTTGTTTGTACTGGACCCGTGCACAGGTATCTCTATACATATTCGGGAATATGTATTCCAGGTATTAGAATAAATAAAAAAAATACACAAAAATAGAAACGAGGTAAATGATGCCTGGAAACGCATACAAACCGAATTTTCATCAGAAGTTGGCTTCAAATTCACCACCATCTTCTGTTTTTGAGTTTTTGGCCCTGACTTTTAGGTAAAAGATAGCCACACACAACAAAGAATATTAGAGCTGTCGCTTCGTCCATCTCGTTACAATTACACAATAAGGGATATATGTGTACAGTTTACTTGAACGCTGGCAAGTACTCGCCAAGTTTATTTCAAGTCAAGTAACTTGGCAAGTAGCGCCTAGTGAGTAGCTGGCTTTAGCAAAAGTGTAATTGCACAGGTCAATCTGAATGGATTTTACTATTTGAATGAATTAACATTGAACCAACTTACATAGAATTATGATACCGCCACATGCCAAAACTGGGTTTTTAGAACATGATACGTGTTTTCTCAAGAAATTTACTAAAAGGATGATGGTGACAATATCAGTGAAAATCGGTGCAGCTGTTGAAATATTTATTCGGGTTTCTTTATGTGACGCACGAACATTCCAGAAATCTGTGTAATTGTTTAAAGGTTTAAATGTATAAATGTATAAATCTATAAATGTATAAATATTTTTTCGCAAAAAATTGGACCAACTTTATAAATTGATGAACTGACATTTTTTAAATAATATTAATTCTATTGGTGCTGGTACTTTTGATGTAGGTGCAATTGTAGATAGATAGAAGACTTTTGGCACCAAATTCAAAAGTACCAGTACCAAAAGAAATAATATTATTTTCAATTATTCATTGCAGAGTATTGTTGGTGAGAATAGTGCTTTTATAAGTGAGTTCTTTCCGTCAGCTATCTTGTGATAGTTATTGTGTAGTGAAAAATGGTTTTGTGAACGATCACTTACTGTCGTCTCTTTTTATAAAAGTTTTGATGGTAGGTAAGTCCATTCTTGATTGGTTTATATTTCTTCCGCTCTTATATTCCAAGTACTTCTATCAATGATTATGTACTTCTTTTACAATAATAAAAAAAATATTTATAAATATTCCTTTGATCAACTTTTAGTTGATCATTGTATCTTTGAATATTCAGTTCTGCGTATCATTTATATACAGAATTCTTCTTACCAGATTCGCTGGCTTATCAAACTATTTGATATAATTAGCGTTGTAGTGAGTTGTGTTTGCTATTTTATTTAATCATAATATGTTTTAATTACAGGTATGTAAATTTTGAAGTTGAATCGTACTTTTCAGTGAACTTCTACTCAAAGTCAGTCCTATTTTTTTAAATATATTATATTTCTAAGTTTCTGAGTGTTATAAGTATCGGTCGTCTTACCAAAAACGCTTTGCGTATAATTAGAAAGCGACTTGAGGAATCGATAGTTCAAAAACAAGAACGGGTAGAACAATGTAGAATAAGACAATTGTATATTTTTAAGAACAAAACTGCGGATCAGAGTAAGGATAGAATTTCGAAAATGAAATTGTATATGAGTCATAAATTGCGTTTTGAAAGTAGGGAATATCGTTTTCGGCGCTATAATTTAGTGAGAGAACGTGTGTTGAATGAATCTGTAGAAGCACGTGACCACCGCATAGCCTTAGTTCAAATGAGATCAGATAATGAAACTGAAGAGGAATACAATCGCCTTCTTAATTTAATTCATAAGGGATTAGAGAACGAGACTCTAGATGAATACAACCATCGATTTAGCTTAATTCATAAGAGATTAGAGAACGAGACTGTAAATGAATACAATCACTGACTTGATTTAATTCTGAAAAGATCAGAGAAAGATACTGACGATCAAGATAATCATCGACTTCGTTTTATTCATACCGGATTAGAGAATGAAAATAAACAACAACGATCTCATCGCCATGCCCTATGTAAGCAATGGCGAGCAAATGAGACACAGAGGCAACACTCCCAAAGATTAATTAAAAATCAGAATCGTGCTGCACAAAGGCGAGCGACAGAATCTCAAGATGTTATAATTGACAGACTGAGAACTTTGCGTCAAGTGGCTGTAAAGAGAAGAACCATTTTAGATAAAGAAGGTTTCCAGATAGCGATCAATGGTTTATCTGATATACCATGTGATGTCTGTGATAAATTATTGTATCCTCAACAGCGCTCCAGTATGTCCGTTAAAAAATTGCGTCAATTTTACCTGAGGAGTTGACCATTAAGAAAAGTATTTTGACATGTTCGCGGTTTTCAAATTTTATTACGAAAATCAAGACTCCTCCTCAAGCGTCCCGGAATATAATGTCTGTTTCTCCTATACCCCAGGAGTTGGTAGATTTATCTGAATTTGAAAAACATTTTCTGTGTAGAGTGGTACCATTTCTCAAAATTATGAAGCTCAAGAATCGATTCAGACAAGCTTGTTGTGAAGGGCAAACAGTGTTTGCGCAAGATATTGTAGAGATTGCGGAACACCACTCCTGGAGTCTGGAGCATCTCGGAACTTTTATAGATATCTCAGGTGTAGTTCAACTTACTTACGATTCAACCGGTTTGACAAAGTTTCCAAAGGGAAAATCTGAGGGGTTCCCAAACTTGAATTTTTTTTTTCGCTGTTTGCTAAAAGCAAATTCTATAACGGTAGCTCTTCATTGTAAATCTTCTTCCGAATATGTATCATCCTGGTTATTTGACTCCAACGCGCGTGCAGTAAAAGGTGCTAAGGCGCCCTTGAAAGGTACGTCTTGTATGCGCTTTGAAAGTATAGAGAAATTGAAATTACATAATAAGTGGTCGCGGAACTTACATATAAGAGCTCATCCTAATAATAATGATAATACGTCGAACATACGCTATTGACATCTTTGCGTAATATTGCTGAAAGTACTCTTCCGGTTCAAAGTGAAGTGTACCAGGCGGAATGTGAAAATCAAGCTTCTGAAATGATTGTACCTTATATTCAAACATCATAGAAACTACGAGTATGCTATGCAAATTTGATAATTCAGTACCGAAGTTAGATAGCCCGGTAGTTATCCCTGAGAATGACTAAAAACTAGCAGATATTAAAAGGAAAACCGCACCACCTTTAAATGTAGATAGAGAACGCCGAGTAGAAGAGCTTGCGTGGTATTTCCTATTTCCAAATGGACAAAATGGCCTTAGAGAAAACAGAGATGTCTCAATTACACCTCTAGACTATTTTCAAAATCGAATTATGAGCTGTGAGTAAAGGTTTTACAAGAATTATTATTTTTTTTATGCGCTATCTGTGTTTGAATATTTTCGAGCAAAATCCAGTGTTTCGGTGTCATATAAAATGCGTCAACACCACGGGCACCGAACACCTCAAGGTCTGGTAAATAATATCCATTTAACTATGAAGAATATAAGAGGCTCAGCACCTTACTGGCAGAGAAGTTGGTCAGAGTTATTAGCAATGGTGAGAAGAGTAGGTTTTAATTGCGGATGGTCGAGACAGTGAAAACATAGAGATAGTATCATTTGAAGATTGCTTGAATCTTGTGGAAAGATTTCTGGTAGTTGTAGCTGGACAGTTTACAGTTCGGTTTAATGCGTTAATGCAGTTTATGAAAAATAGTGAAAGTTGTTTAGAAGGCCGGATGAGAGATCATTGATATAGAATAGTTTCAGAATAGGGTTAGCCCACATGTCCACATGCTGGTATGGTGTGATAATATACGTGAGTTTTCCAGAACAAACGGAATCCGGTTAATCGAAAGGATTGTTTCGTGATCGTTGAAATCCAGTAAATCGGAAATGGAACAGTTAGTTCGTAGCGTGCAAGTACACAAACATACCAATAGTTGTTATAAGAAGAGCAAGTAAAATGTGTAGGTTTGGTTACACAAAAGCTCAGAGCGAAACTACATTGTGCTTAGGTAATGTTGAGGCATTATCGAATTGTGGTCGGTTTTGTATTTTAAAGAGAACAACAGGTGAGAGTATGGTCAATATCTATAATGAAGAGTTGTTGCAGCTCTGGGAAGGAATTATGGATATCCAACCTTGTGGTAACGTAACCGCTGTCTCGTTTTATTTTGCAAAATATACCAGTAAATGTGATACCTAGCGATACAGTTATTAGGGAAACTATTACCAGAGCTGAGAGGCAGGGCGGTCCTGTATGGAAACAATAGTTTTCTATTGCAATGGCGATTTTATCACAAAGGTTAGTAAGTGCTTCTAAATGTGCTTACAGGTTGTGTCATTTACCATTGAGAATGACTTCTCAAAAGACAATTTTTATTAATAGTTACAAACTAAGTGAAATATTTAGGTTATTAGGATTAGAAGGTGGTGAAGCATCATTATATAATAATATTTTTCAGCGGTAGGAATTGATAGCAAATGGTCTTGAAGAATTAGGTTTAGCGGAATTCGCTGTTCGTTATGAGACAGTATCGAATGTTTTATGGAATGAAAATGATGGAGATTTGGAATTACAGCTTAAGGAGAAAGAGCGTGCTAAGTTTCCCACTAAACACAGTACATACATAAGACGTACATTTCATGTCATTTTTAGTTTGTATTCATTCTACCTTATTTGCAGTAGTGTTGCTTGTGTATTTCATTGTGTAGTTCTGGAATTGTAGTAGATTTGTTCTCGATCCTTCCAGAAACTGAATGTGAGGTACAATTTGTCGTGCTATTGTCACCTTGACAAGGATCTAGAACATTAATTATGTTCGTCTAGATAATCATAGAACATTCTCGATGAATGTCATATCATGATTCAGATATATAAAGCCGTGACGATCATGGGACACAGTTAGTTTATTGTATCAGTCAATTGGAGACATAACTCGAAAGTAGTTGGAACGCGATAGTCAGAGTGAAAAGTAGTGACAGTTGTACTACAACAGAAAGCCGTGTACAGTGTGTTTGAAAATAAATCATTGGAAGCAATCTGCGAATTTTGAGTATTACGCAAGTGAACTCACCCCACAACGTTTAGCACAGGGTTAAACGTTACAATTGGTGTCAGAAAAAGGGATCTTCGCATTTTGCTGAGAATATATGGTGAATACCAGATCGAAAGATTACGACGAAATGGTAAATTTTGCAGAAATAATGAAGTTTCTAGAAAATCGAGAAAGAATTAGACAGGAAGACCAAACAACAATAAGTCAAATTCTAGAAAATCAAGAAAGAATTAGACAGGAAGACCAAACAAAAATAAGTCAAATTCTAGAAAATCAAGAAAAAAGTAAACAAGAACAAGAAAGAAGTAGACAAGAACAAGAAAGAATGAGGCAACAAGATAAAGAAGAACAAGAAAGAATTAGGCAACAAGATAAAGAAGAACAAGAAAAAATTAGAAAGCAGGAAAAAGAAGATCAAGAAACAAGAATAATACAAATCTTAGAAGAACAAGCAAGAGTGCGACAAGAAGATAAACAGGAAGTTGACCAGAAATTAGAGAAAGTTGACCAAAAATTAGAGAAAGTTCAAGAAGAAGTTGAACAGATATTAGAAAAAGTTCGAGAAAGTTTTGATCAAAAATTTCAGTTAATAGAAGAAAACATGTTGCAAACGAAACCTGAAGTGCCTCTGAGAAGATCTTTCAATGAAATTCAAAATGGTGTAGTTAATACAGTAAAAATTGAAGCCCCAAAATTCGATGGTAAACAGTCTTGGTCTACATATAAGAAGCAATTTGATGCTGCTGCTTTGGCTAGTGGTTGGTCAGATGAAGAGAAGGCCACCGCATTGATCTTGGCTCTCCGTGGTGATGCCTTTAAATACCTTAACTGGCGGCGAACCTTCCTATGAGATTTTAGTGGATCAACTTGAAATGTGGTACGGTGACCAACATCTACAACAAGTTTACCAAGCACAGTTAAAGAATAAGCAGCAAAGGTCTGGAGAAACACTACAAAAATATGAAATTGATGTTGCCCGGCTCGTTCGTCTGGCATATCCTACAGCACCAAAAGACTTTCTTGATAGGTTAACGGTACAAACATTCATTGATGGTATAAGAGACATTGAAATGCAACAAGCCCTTCGGTTAAGTAGTCCTACAAGAATTGAAGATGCCCTTGCACGGGCACTTAAATACGAAGCTGCTAAACAGGCGTCCAGAAGTCATCTCAGACTGTGATAGACACGATGGGTCAATTCAACCCAAGAGAAGTCGTATGGCAATGGTAACTCCATAAAGCACATTATTAAAATGTTACAAAAATTGGATGGGCAAACAAATGAACAAAGAACTAAGACTTTGTGTTTGAATTGTGGACAAGAAGGACATATAAAGAAGAATTGTCCACAGCCTCAAAATAGCAATGTGCAGGAAAACTCCAGTTTTGCGGGGCGAAGACTGGCTTACTTCAACCAAGCCCCAACATCATTAAAAATCAAAATTTCCCGACTGAGTCATGAAGGATCCAGCTTGGTTGTGAAAGGAAGAATATGCGGTCGGGATTGTAATATTGTTATTGATACTGGTTCATGTTCTACCATTGTGCGAGCTGATGTTATTCCTGCTTGCAAAATAGACCATCCCAATAGAAGTTATATACTTGAAACTGCAAATGGAGTGACAATACCCGTCATTGGTACTCACGAGCCAGATATTCAGCTGGGAAAATCAAAATTTAGACATAAAGTATTTGTTGCAGAGATTTTAGACATCATGAATAAATTCGGCTTCAATCTGAACCTCCAAGACCGAATACTCAAAGTTAATGAAGAAGAGTTGTTTATGTCAACATCTGAATCTAGAATAAGAAAAATTAAGGTAAACAGGACCATTACGATACCTGGATCGTCTGACAATCTCATCCATGTTAAAATAGAAGGTTCTAAGTGCAAGGAGGCACTGGTACTGGAAAGTAATCCAGAATGTCTGGAAATGATTATAGAAAACGCATTAATAAATCCATCAAGTGAGCATCCATTATTAATTAAGGTGAGAATTTTAAATCTGTCCGAAGAATATAGAGTTTTAATGAAAACTGAAGTAATTGCCTGTGCGGAACCTATAGTATCTGTCAAAATCTCAAGCAGTCAAGGGAAAACTCTGTGCCAGAAAGGAAGAGAGCTGAAAGAGAGAATCATTTCTCAACTTCCTAACCAACAGAAGGCGAAATTTGGTGATTTATGGGAGAAATACAAAGAACTATTTTCTTTTTCGGAAACAGATCTAGGACGAACTAATATGGTACAACATCGCATTAACACAGGCAACCAACAACCAATAAAACAAATTCCTAGAAGGGTACCATTAGCAAAACAAAATGAAATGGCAATACTTATAGATAACATGAGAAAACAAAAGGTAATTGAACCTTCGAACAGTCCTTGGTTGTCACCAGTTGTCTTAGTCACAAAAAAGATGGCTCGACTAGGTTTTGTGTTGATTATAGAAAATTGAATGAAATCACCAAAAAAGACAGTTATCCTCTTCCCAGAATCGACAATACACTGGATTGGTTGTCAGGAGCGAAATGGTTTTCTACATTGGACTTGAAAAGTGGATATTGGCAAGTCGAAATGCATCCTGAGGATAAAGAAAAGACAGCATTTTCAGCCAATACTGGTCTATGGCAATTCACTGTAATGCCATTCGGATTGTGCAACGCTCCAGCGACTTTTGAGAGATTGATGGAAAGTACTACGTGGACTCATTGGAAAGAAATGTTTAGTATACCTTGATGATGTAATCGTTTTCAGTGAAACATTTGAGGAACACTTGAAAAATCTAGAAGAGGTATTTCAACGATTCTCACAAGCAAATCTTAAACTTAATCCCGAGAAATGCGCTTTCCTAAGAACTGAGGTGAAGTACTTAGGACACATAATATCCGCAAATGGTGTAAGAACAGATCCGGAAAAGACAGAAGTGGTTCATAATTGGCCTGTACCAAGGAACAAAACAGAACTGCGAAGTTTCTTAGGCCTGTGTTCATATTACAGACGGTTCGTAAAGAATTTTGCTAGTATTGCCCGTCCATTGCATCAACTAACTGAGACGGAAAGACCTTTCAATTGGACTCCAGAATGTCAGAATGCTTTCGAATATCTGAAACTTTGTGCTCTTCTATTGTTCTGGCTTATCCCCAGAGAGAAGGAGAATATATCCTAGATACTGATGCCAGTAAATCAGGAATTGGGGCAATTTTGTCCCAAAGAATAAAAGGAGTGGAGTATGTACTAGCATATTACAGTAAGAGTTTATCAAAGGCTGAACCAAATTACTGTGTGACGCGGCAGGAGTTACTAGCTGTAGTCAAGGCTATAAGACATTTCCACAAATATTTATACGGTCAGACATTTGTTCTACGGACCGATCACGCATCACTTAAATGGCTGTTTCAGTTCAAGAGCCCAGAAGGTCAGATAGCGCGCTGGCTCCAACAACTTCAAGAATATGACTTCAAAATTGAACATCGTCCTGGTATTAATAACAGAAACGCTGATGCACTGTCAAGACGGCCTTGTGCAGAGGACTGTAAAAACTGTTCAAGACTTGAAAATAATTTGCCAGAAATTCTTAAAGTCAAACGAACTTTGATAAATGGCGACCCAAACTGGAGTTTGGAAGTACTCAAGCAAGACCAACTGGATGATAATGATATTGGACCAGTGATGAGGTGGAAAATGGATGGAGCAAGACCTTCTTGGCAGGAGATATCAAATTTGTCTTCTGTCATAAAAGGATACTGGTCACTTTGGGAATCTTTAGTAATTGATGATAACGTTTTAAAAAGAAAATGGGAAAGTAATGATGGTAAGACTGTTCATTTGCAAATAATACTTCCACGGAAAAGAATTGCACAGAATACTGCAAGAGATTCATTGTGGAGCAAGTGGTGGCCATTTAGGTATCAATAAAACTTTATCGAAGATCAGAGAGAGGTTCTACTGGTTAGGAAGCCGTGCTGACGTAGAAGACTGGTGTCGGCGATGCGATACCTGCTTTACCAGTAAAGGCCCAAATACCAGAACCCGCCGTAGGATGCAGCAGTACAATGTGGGTGCCCCATTTGAGCGAATAGCCATCGATATCACGGAGCCATTTCCAATAAGCAGCTCTGGAAATAAATATCTCTTGGTCATCATGGATTATTTCAGTAAATGGCCAGAGGTAGTCGCAATTCCAAATCAGGAGGCAAAAACAGTGGCCGATGCCCTAATTGAACATTGGATAAGTCTGTTTGGTGTGCCGTTAGAAATTCACTCGGACCAAGGTCGAAAGTCGGAAATCTTTCAGAGTGTGTGTAACCTAATGGGGATTAAGAAAACTCGTACAACTCCACTGCATCCACATTCCGATGGAATGGTAGAGAGATTTAACAGAACACTAAAAAATTATTTAAGGTCAGCAATCAACGAACACCAAACAAACTGGGATAAGTGTATACCGCTCTTCCTACTGGCCTATAGATCTTCCACTCATGAATCGACCAAAGAATCTCCAGCTGGCATTGTGCTTGGTAGAAATCTGAAACTTCCGTCTGACATCTTGTTTGGTTCACCAAGCGAACCTCCCGCATCTGTAGATGCCTACATTCAGAGTTTGAGGCGAAGACTCGAGGAAATACACAATCTGGTTAGAAAACAGTTGAAGATTTCTAGTGATCGAATGAAGGCCCGATATGATATTTGTGCAGAAACCGGACAATTTTAAATTGGTGATAAAGTGTGGTTGTATAATCCACAAAGACGAAAAGGTCGTTCTCCAAAGTTTGACAAACAATGGGAGGGACCATATACCGCTATGAAGAGGATAAACGATGTGGTATATAGAATTCAGAAATCCCCACGCAGTAAAATGAAAGTGGTTCATATCGATAGACTTTCACTGTACAAAGGGACTGAGGTGACATTTGATCGGGACGATCAAAGCTAAGAAGGGGGCAGTGTTACGTGGGTAGTTTATCATGTACTTACTGTTATTATTTCTTTTAGTTTGTATTCATTCTACTTTGTTTGCAGTAGTGTTGCTTGTGTATTTCATTGTGTAGTTCTGGAATTGTAGTAGATTTGTTCTCGATCCTTCCAGAAACTGTATGTGAGGTACAATGTGTCGTGCTATTGTCACCTTGACAAGGATCTAGAACATTAATTATGTTCGTCTAGATAATCATAGAACATTCTCGATGAATGTCATATCATGATTCAGATATATAAAGCCGTGACGATCATGGGACACAGTTAGTTTATTGTATCAGTCAATTGAAAATTTGAAAATAAATCATTGGAAGCAATCTGCGAATTTTGAGTATTACGCAAGTGAACTCACCCCACAACGTTTAGCACTGGGTTAAACGTTACAGTACGTACATTTTTTTTGTACATAGGTCCAAAATTTGGTACGTACATAATATGTACATAAGACGTAAATACTACTACGTAAAGTACCTACTTACTATTATAGATACAAACTTTTCTGTTATAACTGTCATAGTCATGAAGGATAACTCATCTCTTAAAAATATTCATTTATAAGATTATATCAAATAAAATCATTCACGTATATTTTTATTTGTACTTTTTGAAATACTTTTAGCGATTTTTGGCAGAGACCTTCTATTCATTATTTTGTTAATTTGCAAATTGGAGCGGAGCTGCGATGCTAAATGCCAAAGAAGGTAAGACTGAAAAGCAAACACCCTCTTAATAGTCTTAATGTCATTCTTCGGTGCAGCGTATTCTATAGATATTTTTAAAACATATTTCAAAGTGACTTCATGAATTAAACCGTTTTTCGGCCAAACGTTATAGGTTAGGTCATTTATTTTTGTTGAGCTTTCAAATAGTATGGATAAAATTATGGTTTACAACCCCATTCTTACACTTATACCTCCTTTTTATCACGTAACAAGGTGTTATGTGTTTCTTATTTTTGACCGACTTCCCAAAAGGAGGAGGTATACAATTCGAATGTGTGCTTTTCTTATTATTTTACGACTATGGAAAAGCAGAGCCATCTTTAAGCAGTGATGTCAGTTGGCTGACTTTCCCCTGCTTCGGAAACGAAATCAATAAAATAGATATTATTCTTTGATACATTTTAATTATTACTTAGATAATTTTGTCAACGTAAATATTGGGGTAATTGCTTTTACACGGTACTTGAATAAGTAGCGAACTTTTGATTTTATTATCGTATACTTTGCGAAAAGTAACGAAAAAAGCTAATTAACTTTGAATCTGCTAACATTGGCTCTAGACTGACGACTGACAGTAGTGACAGCACTGACAGTAGACTAGTAATTAATTCATTTGAAACTTTTGAAAAGATTGGTTATTATTTGAAAAGTTGTGGATGGTTTTGTTTTTAGTGTATAAAAAAGGGAATATTAATCAATGTACAGGTAATTGGACTTATGCTTTGCATGGTATAAATCTAATAATTTCACAGAATGTAAGCCACTTTATATGTATTATAGTTAATGTTTGGAAATGTTTAACTGCGGCTTTTTTACTTATGCTTCAAAACCAAAAGCCATACATTGATAATTAAATTTAATAATTAAACTGCAACAAGTGAAATTTTTTTAAAAAAATTAAAAATAGTTTTTATTAGGCATTTAAGATTTGAACCGTGTTGATGATTACTATTGCTATCTATCCTTTTCTTGATTTGAACTATACTTATGTATATCTATTTGCCAGAAACAGCAACTCCATAACAAATTACTGTTTGTCTACCACAACACAAAATTAAATTTGAAATAAGTATTATATCAACGTCTGACAATTGCGACAGCTGATATTGAAAAGCGCCACATAACCATAGAGTAATATATACTACGATCTGCCAGATATGTATATATACGCTCCATAGACAAGCCACTAATATGCTCCATGCTCGTACGTAATTCCAGTGACGGATCCCAGTGTCGTTCCATGTCGAAATAATCTTGCTTGAATAAGATAATATAATTAATAATTAATCAATATTGGATCCCACTTGGAGCTTAACAGGCGGCGAGATGTCTGCGATCTAAGTACGAATTCGAAATTTCAAGTTTCTAGATCGTATGGGGCCTGAGAAATCGCTGCGGAGTCCATTGACACACGAACCGAAAGTAATAAAAACTATTTAAAAATAGAAATAAAAAAAAATACAAATCTGTTTGAATGCAAAAACATAATTGGTTAACTCTTGTAGACAATGCCATAAGCGAACAAGATTCATTGCATGAAGATATGGATAATTCGTCCTGTGCAGTAGCATGGTCAACACCAAAGAAAACAAGCATAACACGGACCATTTACAAAGGTAAGCCGAAAAACTTGTTACTACTGTTTCATACATGTCATTTTGTATTCTTTAAGCAGTACATATATCCTATATGATCATGTTTTTAGGTACAAAAAAGGACACATGCACTTGCTGTCCGCATCATGGTAAGTGAAAATGACAATGTTTGATATTGACAGAATCTAAATCTAATGGTCTGTATAAACGCCTGTGTAGCGTCTTAAAATAATGTATACACTGCGCGTTTTTTAGATAACTCTGCGTCATTTATAATTTAGAGTAGAGTAATAAGCAAAATTTAAGTATAAAAATCATTACTGTCTGGTTTCAGTTTCCTTAAGCCCGTGTGGCACAAAGCACGTTCCCAAATATAGCAACAAATTGCATCATAAATGTACAATATGCATGTACACATGATATTTTTCATATGGAAAATGTGACCTGTTCTATATTCGCCACAATTTTGTTACCGATTTGTGAACGTGTCATACAGGTTTTGCAGTCAAAAATAAAAATTTTCGTATTTGTTTTTTAATGTGTCCTGAAATTGTTTTATAATGACTACTTATTATTGTTCATTTAAGGTTGCTGAATTATCCAACCTAGGAGGCAGAACCACATATGAATTTGTGGCCAGATGTCAGCGAACAGTAATAACTGACTCCCTTGCTAGCACATATAGCTGGCTGGGTCGCAGACAGAAAAATAAGTTCTGTGATACTCTATTAGCCAAGCTTGTCCTAGGTAAGTTTTTAAGTAACTTAATAATGGATAATTATACATCCAAGACTTTTCATTTAATTTAATTTAAGTTATACAAATCCTTATAGATAAAAGAAACCTAAAAATAAATTAAATTTTAGCAGCTGCAGAGGACTCCAAAATTCCAAAAAAACAAGAAGGAAAGCGAAGAAGCGATACCAACATGGCTTCGGAGAACCAGTGACCGACTAAAAGCGAAGACTAAGTAAATAATTATTTAAGTAATTTCAAGATTATATCTATTATTTTTTTGAGTTTTAGAATTGTATTATTATCTTTTTAATAGTGTCACCTTTAAGTTCCTTGATTATTATTGTTTTGTTTATGTATTTTTTAGACTAGTAGACTAGTTGTTTTAAGACAAAAAAATATAATATTTAGGAATATATATATATATATATATATATATATATATATATATATATATATATATATATTTATATATATAATGAATTTTTAATGATTGGGGTTGCAGTCAAAATGCCAATAAAATTAAAACTCTTTAATCAATGTCGAGCTTTCGGTAACGCTTGTTACCTTCATCGGGACAAAAAACCGTGAGATTAATGAAATTTACCAGCTACAAACATTTGTTATTATGCATTTAACTTTATGATTGAACTTTTGATAAAACTTTTGATAAAAGTTCAATCATAAAGTTAAATGCATAATAACAAATGTTTGTAGCTGGTAAATTTCATTAATCTCACGATTTTTGTCCCGATGAAGGTAACAAGCGTTACCGAAAGCTCGACATTGATTAAAGAGTTTTAATTTTATTGGCATTTTGACTGCAACCCCAATCATTAAAAATTCATCATTAATTAGACAGTCAAGAATTTACAATTCATTTTATATATATATATATATATATATATATATATATATATATATATATATTAATTCAAATACCAAAAAATACGTCCTTCATACGTCATATCTATGTACGAAATACGTCGAAAAATAAATAAATAAATAAATAAATAACGTTCATTGACAATTTGAGAATTTACATTTTTGTCAACAAACAACAATATTAAAACCTACGAGACTAAAAAGTCTGTTTGAAGGATAATTATAAATAACATATTTTTAAATCAATTAATAGCTAACTGGTAAGAAACAAAGCATTACAAATGAATATAATTATGGAATATAATATGTAGATATAAGTTCTATCACCTTTGAATAATGTTTCTGATGAATTCCCTAGAGTTACTTCTAAAGAAATTATCAACCTCATTTTTAAATTTTCTGATTGTACTTATATTTTTTATAATTTTGGGTAAATAATTATATGCTTTTGGTCCTATGTACATACAATTTTTTTGACCTATATTTTTATTTTTAAATGGTATAACAATGTTTTGGTTCTGTCTAGTGAGATGACAGTGAGAAACAATATTGTGATCTTTTTTATTCTTAAATTGATCTATTACAAGAATTTTGAAATAAATTTGTATTGGATCAAAAATATTAATTTCTTTATATAATAAATTATTTGGATATCTGCTATTTTTCTTCAATATTATTTTTAAACAACGTTTTTGTAAAATTTCAATTGGCTTTAAATGTGTTTTAGAAATTCCCCCCAACCTATTAAACCATATTCAAGATGTGGTTTGAATAGACTGAAGTACAACATTTTCATATATTTATAATACAATATATTTGATAGAATTTTCATTTTAAATAATATTCTTCTTAATTTAGCACCTAGGTATGTTATGTGTCTTTCCCATTTGAGATGGCTATCTAAAATAATACCAAGATATCTAATTTCCTGTTTTGAGTAAATAATTATTTCTAAATTTATTGAGATTTCATTGAATTCCGGAATACCTTTACCAGAACTACAAAAAGGAAGAAAAATGTTTTATTAAAATTAATTGAAAGAAGATTTTTGTTTAGCCAGTTCATAATATTGATGAAATCATTTTCAATCTCAAGTTTTAAATGTTTCCAATTTTCGTTTTCATAATAAATGACAGTGTCATCAGCAAAGGAAATAATTTTACTAGTAGTCTCTATTGAAAAAAAGTTATTAATATATATAATAAAAAGTAATGGACCCAAAACAGTTCCTTGGGGTACATCACATGATATAATTTGTGTTTCACTTATTGTACCATTTAGTTTAACTTGTTGTTTTCTATTTGATAAATAGGAACAAATAAGATCGTGAGCTAAGCCCCGTATTCCAATTTGTTCTAATTTTTCAAGTAATAATTTGTGATTGACTGTGTCAAATGCTTTAGCTAAATCCAAAAAAATACCTATAGATGGTTTTCTATTATCAATTGAATTATAAATCAGACAGGTTAAATCTTTTATTGCATCTTGGGTTGATTTTTTATTTCTAAAACCATATTGCATATTGGAGAGTAATTTATACTTTTCTAAAAAATGATAAATTCTATTTTTAATTATTTTTTTCTAATATTTTTGATACATTTGATGTTAGAGAAATCGGTCTATAATTTGTCATATCTGTTTTGTTTCCATGTTTATAAATTGGTATAACTATTAATTTCTTAAATTCTTCTGGAAATATTCCTGTAGATAATGATTTATTAAATATATTCGAGAGAGGTTCACTAATATATTTACATAAAATTTTTAGTGCTTCATTTTTTATCTGATCAGGACCTGGTGATTTGTTATTTTTTAATTTATTTATAATATCTTCAATTTCATATTTATCAGTTGGATATAAGACTATTGTAGATTTTGATATATTCCGGATTTCATTCAAGTTGTTAAATTTTGATTGTTTCATATGTTCTACTAATTTATTTCCAACATTACAGAAAAAATTATTGAATTCTGTACATATGGAAGTTGGATCATTAGTTATTTCATTTGAAGAATTTTTAATTGCTCTGACATTATCTTTCATTTTATTTGAGGTTAATTGGTTTATCACATTCCACAATTTTTTTGAGTCACTGGTGTTGTTTATTTTATTTTTGTAATAATCATTTTTGACTTGATTTATCATTTTAGAAAGAATCTTCTTATATTCTATATACTGATTTCTTAAGGTAATATTATAAGGGCATTGTTTTAATTTTCTATACAGCTCATTTTTTTTATTCACTGAGATTATAAGTGATTTTGTAATCCACGGTTTTCTCTTTCTCTCTTTACTTTTAATTGTAGTTAGATTTATTGAATTTTTAACAGCATCTTGAATTATGCCTAAAAATTTCATAACTGCGAAATTTACATCATTTATATTCGAAAAATCTGACCAAGATTCATTTTCAATTAATTTTATTAACTTACTGTTGTTAATTTGAGTGTAATATCTAGAGTGTTTAATATTACTGGAATTAAATTTGCTTTTTATAATTATTTGTATATAAGTTATATAGTGGTCTGTAATATCCGAATCAATGGTCGCTGATATTATTTCATCATAATTGTCATCTTTAGAATTTACAAAAATATGATCAATGCAGGTATTTGATATCGATCTAGTTACAGAGTTTATAGATGAAACAAATCCATATTCGCTAAGTATATTTAGATAATTTTGTGTAACTTCATTTTCTTTAAGTAAATCTATATTTATATCACCTAAGAATAAGCTATATAAATAATCTATTGGTACACAAGATGTTAAAAAGGGTGGACAAAGTACGTACTATGTACGTCTTAAAGATATCCAAACGTAACCACCGTACTTACATAAGACGACGCTACTTCTGAATTATACGTACATAATAAGTCTTTAAGATGTACATTGGTTTACTGGGTTCATAAGTTGAAGGACAGTACTCGTAGGCATATTAGGAATAAGCCAGCTGTGGTAATTACTAGATACTATACGCTAAACAGCGACAAGGAAGCTTATTTCTATAGTTAATTAGTTAGTCATGTTGCATATAGGGACGAATCTAATCTCTTACAAAATAATGATACAGCTGTGGCGTTATGCACCTAAGGTGGATGTATTGTTGAAACCTAAGTTTGTAGAAGTTGCTTCGTTGACTGGTGTGGCTGCACGTCAGACTTTATTCAAGACTTTGCACTATCTTTTTTCTCTTCCAATTAAAAAAGGTAAATCAATGTCATATAGATATATGTCCAGACATAAGCTAGAACAAGAAGGGCGTAAATGGCGTTATGTAAGGCGGCTGATAATTGAGGTAATATCAATGGTTTCTTATGAGAATCTGAGAATGATCTCTTTGCGGCTTCAAGAATTCAGAAATAAAACGAAATTGTTTGGTGGTGTGAACGTTTTACTTTTGAAGTGAATTTATGGCATGATGAAAAAGCGTTGACGGAAATGAGACGGAAAGAGATGATCTCTGAGTACACGAGTAACTTCCTCATTGTTATACTTTAGTATTCTGAGAATGCAATGATTTAAATGAATAAGACTGTGAGATACTAAACTAAAACTAAAACTTATCAGTTTATTAGTTGTTAGGCTTGTGTGAATGGCATTATGCTATATATATATTCGGCCAGTAGGGGTGATTAAAGCTATCGGTGGTGGTGAGATATACTTACTAAGTTTTTCGCGGAGTATACATTAAAAAGCAAAAGATGCATGACAAAAAAGTGCAGTATAATTTTCCTCATATTTGAGATTCTGTGGCTTAGACCTACTATAGGAGATACCACAAAAAAAAACGAGCCATGGACTCTATCTCTCGGGTGGTGAGGTAATGAATTTATTCCGTAAACAACTTGGATTCTCAACACAATGAATCGTCGTTTTATATTATTCTTTCGATTTGGGGAAGGCCTTTTGGAATAAGAATAGTTTAATCTAAGACAATCTCCCGATATTCCTTTTTTTCAGTGAAAGAAAATCATCAAAATTGGAGCACATTTACTTAGCAAAATGCGCCGAGTGCAAAATAATACATATATGGTACAGATGCTGTAACTCGGAAACCTATGATTAATTTTGAAAATGTCCACTTAAAGCGATTCCGGATATAGTATTCTCTTTAATTTGGTCAACGCAAATTTTTAATTTTCGGGAAAAATTGCCCCCCCATTGGGGAATGTTTTTGAGGGGAAAGGAAAACATGCAGACATACAGTCGAATTGTATATCTCCTCCGTTTGGGAATTAAATCAATAAAATTAAAAATGTATAAATGTTCTTATTTTTTTATTTTTTAGATTAATGAGGTACAGGGGGAAACCTTCAAAAGGTACTCGCCTGGGAAAACCTTCTACCACAGACGAGTTTTGCGTGACTTTTACTGCACTAAAACCTAATCTGCACCTCCAAACCCTGCTCCTCGAACGGTGGTTCCCTGGCGGCACTGTTTGTAAATACTACTTCACTGGGGCGTTCTTACATGATGTTACTGCTACGATGTTACTGGTATTACAACTAAGCCTCGTACGTAGTGCGAAGATCCTTGATGATGGACTCCGCGTACTCTGCTACTTTGTTTCATGTCGATACACTTTTGAGCATACCCTCCACTAAGCTTTCTGGAGTGATGGTGTGGTCCAGGTTCATGTCTCGTTCCGCCCGTGTACCTTCGTAGAAGGGGCATTGGAAGAACACGTGCTCTGCATCTTCGATCACATCGCGGCAATGATGACAGTTTGGGGATTTGCTTCTCTTAAATCTGTGCAAGTATGCCAGAGAGCATCCATGCCCAGTCAAAAGTTGGGTGATGTAGTACCCGACCTCCCTGTGCACGCGAGTGACCTATTTGGTGAAAGCTGGGATCAGCCGATGAATCCACCAACCTTTCGTTGAGCTGTCACATCTCTCTTGCCACGATGTTGACTGTATCGAGTGATACCGTTCGA
This sequence comes from Crioceris asparagi, assembly GCA_958507055.1. Taxonomy (NCBI): domain Eukaryota; kingdom Metazoa; phylum Arthropoda; class Insecta; order Coleoptera; family Chrysomelidae; genus Crioceris; species Crioceris asparagi. The sequence continues at coordinate 62,501,804 of OY293827.1, forward strand.
TATGCTGACGCCACTCTGATTGCTAAGAGCCGCTGGACTGACGACATTGTTTGGTGGTAAGATGTTAACTCCAGTGATTTCGCCCACACTGGTGCTCCGTATAGCAGCATGGAGGTGACCACAGTTGCCAGTAGTCGTCTTCAGGTTTGCCTGTGGCCTCCGATGTTGGGCATTATCCGTGAAAGCGCTCCTTGGACTGCTGATGCCTTCCTGCTCACGCTGGATGTATGCTCCTTATAATTCAATCTGGCATCCAAGACCACACCTAGGTACCGGATGTAGGGTAGCGACTGGATATCATGGTCGCTTACTCTAATGGTAATGGTCTCCATTTTCTTGGGACAAGTTGGTGTTGTTGTGGGTAGGCTCTTAATCCTATGCATGACCGTTTTATACGGTCTGCCCCACAGGTCCCTGTCCACTTGCAAACATTCCCGTTTACTCGAGTTGATGGCGTTTCTAAGAAAACGTCTTTTCTCTTCGTAATTTTGTCTCAGTTCCTCTGTCGAGGCCCTGTCTCTCTTCCGAGCACGCTGATGTTGCCTTCTTGCCTTAAGGCTCTGCTAATGAACGTCAGGTCAATGATGGAACTTGCGGCGCCTTTGCGATAGGTGCTCCTAGTCCCCTCATTCATGAGAATGAGGTTCAGTGTTGAGAAAGCCTCTTGTATGGATTCGCCTCTTCTGTAAGTCTCGCGGCTACCCCATTCAATAGATCAGGCGTTGAAATCACCATCTACCACATGCCCATATTGCTGCCTTTTTGGTACTGTCTGAGACACATGGTTGGGTTTCGAGGTCGGTGAACTGCTCGCACAGCATAGCTACATCGACGCCCAGTTCTCTTACTTGCTGAGTCAACAAGTCCTGGGCTGCTCTGTAATGATTGACATTAAGTTGGAGTACTCTCATTGTCCGCATTCAGGACAACTCTTCTGGCATTTTGAAGGATGAGACATTTCCATCCCCCGGCTGTATGACTACAGTCACCCTTTGGATCCTTTTCCCAGCAGAGAATGCAGCTTGGGGGCTCCTTGCACGTTTTTGCGTTGTGGCCTTCTTGGCCACATTTAAAGCAGGTCCTGCTGCGGGCTACTCTTTTTCTGCATTAAAGGGCTTTGTGGCCAAAATGCCAGCACATGAAACACTTTCTCTCGGATGCGGACTGTACCCCAGCCTACTTAGATCTTGCTAAGAATCTTTTTTCTCTTTTTATCCGGCCAGGCTGCTGCTATTGTTCTCCATCACGGACTACACCGGCTGGGGTTCCTGACTGCTTCTGCCGATTGGTAGTAACTTGAGGAGGTATCTCCAGCCCCTTGGTGTCGTTCCTGCTGGTTCCCCTCTCGTATTCTCGATTCTTGGGGCTGTCATTGGCACGGTATTCGTGCGTCTTTGTGTCTGTTTGACTTTCCGCAGTTGGTTATTGTGAGGAGACGAGGCCTTTCTCTTCATGATGTTGGATCCATCCTGAATCCCTAGCGCATTGTCTGGTGTTCCGCTGACCCGTGCGTAGCTCCTCTGTACGGTCGGACTGGTTTGCGTTTCGTTGGAGACGGTGTGTAACTTCACTCCTAGTCTATCATACCCAGTTTGTATGCTTGCCACCATTTCTTTGATATCCTTATGGATGTTGTTTTTCGGACCAATGAAGTCCACTAGCTTCTTAATTAGACAGCCCATCCTCATGTACTACGGTAACTCGAGATCCCATACTGGGATCACCTTCACTGCCACACTTGTGTGGGTGGAGTGGTGGTGCCAACCCCAAACCCTTGGCTTCGATGTTGGAAGCACGAAACCTCCAGTCCTGTTCTCGTAACTGTCAACTACTTCCATTTCAGCAACATTTTGCCCCCCCAGAATCTGTGGAGCTTTCACCGGCCACCGAGGCTTGCATTCGATCGGAACTGGTGGTGAGATTGAGACTCACCTGGGGTAATTCTTCCGGAATTTTGACGTTGCTCATCTTGGTATGAATGGTTTAGTTTTACAAGGGTAAGTTCCCTTGACTTTGATCCGCCCCGGGTATTTTATTTCCCTGGTACCCTCCATTTCAGGCGAGCCTCCTCTATCCGCCACCTGGGGTTGGGATGTGCTACCCTTCAGATTGTCTCTGCCCGGGAAATGTAAAAATGTATATATATATATATACCACCATTCCTATTATGATATTTCTGAATATGAATTCAATTGATACATAATCAAGATGATTATATAACATAAGCCGCTACTGGTAAATAACTAGATTACGCTAGGACGTCTAACTGTGCCGACAACAACTACTGTGAGAGCAAACACCCCTACCGCCATTGAATGACATCGACAACTGTTAGGACAATACGTACAATCTATTAAATTGTCACAATATTGCATAATACCACTATAAATTTTCAATCAGATTGATTACCAAACAAAGCACCGCTACCCAGACAAATATCATAATTTCAAGGTTGTTGCCTATCTTCAGGTTGTCGCAGAGCGTCGAGCCGTGTCTGATAATCAATCCTTATTTTGAACTCATATTAGTATCAATCTTCAGCGTGGCGCAGACGGTGGAGACTAATATGAGCGATGCACTACACATATAGTGGGTGGATATAAACACCCGGCCAGTGGAATTATTTAATTCAAGAATATCCTATACCAGCCTATAATATGGCTGGTAATATTTCTGAATATGAACTCAATTGATACATAATCAAGATGATTATATAACATAAGCCGTTACTGGTAAATAACTAGATTACGCTAGGACGTCTAACTGTGCCGTCAACAACTACTGCGAGGCCAAACACCCCTTCGGCCATTGAATGACATTGACAAGTGTTAGGACAATACGTACAATTTATTATAGCTGGAGCCACTGACAAGGCGGTTAAGCGCCACAAACAGCTAGGTACAACCCCTCCACAGGCAAAACCTATGACGAAAAGGCCCAGAACGAAGGGTATACCATCCTTCAGTGATGTGGCCTCGTCAGTTAGGATAGCCATAGTGAAGGAAGGTTATCCTAAAGAGCATGAGTCCCTACTACGGAATGGACAGGATTAATTTAAAGCTCAAAGGGCAGGGACGCAAGTCCAAGGAGACAGAGGTGAAAAGGTCCTAGCTAAATACGGTTCTACTGACAAAGTAAGTTTCCTGAAGAATGCTGAAGGGAACTTCGCAGAAACGGCCGATTACAGCTTGGAGATACTGTATGGAGGAGAGTGAAGGTCATTCACCTACCGAAGGTTGGGAAAATTGTAGACCATACGACCAAATACTACAGACCAATCAGCCTCTCTACTTAAGATTCTGGAAATACTTGTAGACAGGTTCATAATAGACAATGCTAGCCTAGCCTAGGGATTCACGCCACAGTCTTTCAGGCAAAGAGCATGGCGATACAATGGTGTGCAATAGAACTGGTGAGAAGGCAGGAGGAGAACCAAAGAATCGTCATTTATTCAGACAGCCAGGCCACACAAAAATCGCTGAACTCATATCAATCAACGTCAAGATTGATATGGGAATGCTGCCTAGCCTGGGTCCCAGGGCACCAAGGAATTGATGGCATTATCAAGGCCGACCAACTAGCCAGGCAGGTAGCGGAACAGGCCATCATCGGACCAGAACTCTCCTGCGGAATCGCTAAATGCCTTATTAAAGCTATACCCAACAATGGGTCAAGGGCCAGGCTTTGCTGGTGTGGCAAGAAACCACAAGAGACAAGCCAAATTATTCCTAAGAAACCCCTCAGACAAAATGGCCCGCGAAATACTGAATCAGAGTCGGAAAACGACAAGATTATTGGTAGGGATGCTGATAGGACACTGTAGGCTAAGGAAGCATATGAACAACATGGACGAGGACGACTTATGTAGGTTCTGCCAGGAAGAGGAGGAAACCGCATTTCATATACTATGCAAATGTGAAGCCTTGGTATGAGTGCGGTTACAATTATTCGGGAAAGAGAAACCGAAGGCAGAGTACTACGTGAAGGACTCGGTATCTAGACTACTAAGTCTGCTAAAAAAGGATAAAACTAGATACTGACTCTAAAGCAACGGAGAACCATAATAGACCAAAACTGGTCGCGGTGGGACAGGTCGAGTAGCCACTCCAACAACCAATCTACTTCTATCCTCTTGTAACAATGAAGTTTTCAGATTGAGTTTTATTAATTATTATATTGAATTAAATTTTCGACAAGGCCATTTCATTAGTCTTATCAGCTTTATATGCTTTTTTCAAATCCACTATAACACCACATTATTTTTTTCTTGTTCCATTACCATTACCATCATCTACCTTGTTTTTATTATATATTGTACAACTCTGAAGTTACACGCAATTTGTTACATCATTCTTGTTATTTATCGGGCGAATTGATGCTTCTTTTCATTGTTGATGCATTTTCTCTTGCTCCCAAACCCTTTGGATTAGCTTATGCACTATTTTTCATATGTTTTTTTGTTAATTCTGATGTTCCCTTTTCTACATTCAATAGTTCTTTAGAGCATTCTGCACACATTTTTAATCTCTCTTGCATATGTCCCACCAGATTTCATTTTCCTTACAAAATTAACAATTTATTATGGGAGGGCTTTTTCTTTCTTTTCTAACACCTTGTTAGGATTCTCTTATTTGTTAATTTCTATATGAACGCTCCACCACATCATATCCATTTTAGCCTTTTCTCTTGTGAGTATAGCTTCCTCGAAATCATCGTTATACCATAATTTGTGTTTACTATTTTCGTCTGCCTCTAGCATGTGAGATGCTCGCTTCATAATGAATTTCTTTCCAAACCTCTTCTATCTGTCAGTATTAGAAATTCCTTATTAATTTTTTCATATTTCTATTTGTTCGTATCATATCTGCTTACCGTGCTTATTCGCTTTAGATTTTTTGGTGGTTCTCGATATTTCTAATGAGCGTTTATTAGTAGGTATATAGTGCGGTACATAGATGTGGAATGAACTCATTTTGAGCGTTATTATTTGTTTGAAAAAACCTGATACAGGTGGATTTCTGTTCTCAATAATTTGATAATCTAATGTATGAAAATATTATCTCCTTGAGTAAACGGGTCGTTTGGCATCTTTTTCGAAAAGGATTTTCAAACTTTCTTCAGAAATACTAGGTTTTTTTTAAATTCAGTACTATCATAAATGAGGAAATATATTTTGAAAATGTAAAATTTTTATACTTTAAGTAGATTGAAGGAAATAATTTATAGGGAGTATTTTTCAAGCTATTCTACAATTCGATGAAATGTTCAAAATGTGACCACAGTTCACTTCTTGCGAGAATTCCAAGGCGATCATGGAATTCTCGCACAACATTTTGTCAATCTAGTAGGCTACTGTTATTTTGATATTTGTGAGTTGCTGACAGAAGTCAATGTATTAAAAAATATTTGTGTATGTAATTTAACGACGGCCCATTTATCCGAATCTCAAATAATAGACACTTCAATTATGATTGGAAAGGGTAATAAAACAAAATCTCAAAAGGTAGTTTCAGGAATATTCAATAGTAAGTATCCTGGTCAACAATTCGAACAATCTAAAGTCAAAAAAAAGAAAACAAAAAAAAATGTGAAACTGGACATGTGAAAACTATTCAGAAACTAGTTCGAAATTGGATGAGGAAAAAAGTTAGATGTACTGTAAGTATACAACAGGCCATCGACATTGATGTAAGTAAATCATCGATACTGAGAAACTTTACATAAAGAAAAATAAAGTTCAGTTGGTTCGGAAGTTGAATGAGGATGATCCTGAAGAAGGCAACAATTCTGTGAACTGATGATGGATAGAATGGATGCAGGCTTACAGTTCATAAACAAAATAGTGTCTTATGATGAAGCCAGTTTTCATTTAAATGGAACGGTTAATAAACAAAACTGTAGATATTGGAACAGAGAAAATCCTCATTGGATATGTGAGGCTTACCCACTATACTTATACCAAAAAAGTTAAAGTTGAGGCTGGTATCATCAACAGCAAAATTGTTGCCCTATATTTTTTTGAATGTACAGTTAATGGTGAGGTTTATCTAGGCTTTTTGATGAGCTTTCTACTGTATACATTAAAAAGATATTTTTCTGATAATAATGATCCAAATATAATAGATAGATCAATTTTGTACCAACAAAACGGAGCTCCATCTTATTATAATCTCTTGTTAGATATTATTTGACAATGGGGGGATTGGAAGACGTGGAACGATTAAATGGCGGCCTAAATCCCCCGATTTAACTCCTATCGATTACTTCTTATGAGGTTATTTAAAATCAAAAGTATATTCCAATAGACCAAACAATATTGCAGATTTAGAAAAACGGAAGAAATTAGCAACATAACCCCTGAGGTCCTACAAAATGTTGTAAGAGAATTCCAAGATTGCCTTGCTTATTATCAAGAAGCGAATGGTGGCCATTCTCAACATTTCATCTAACTATGAAATAAATTGAAAAATACTTAATAAACATTATGTGACATTATTTCCTTCGTTTTCGTTAAAGTATCAAAATTTTACATGTTTTAAATAAATTTTCTGATTATTATGATTACACCAAATTTGAAAATCATTGTATTGCTGAACAGAAAAGAGAAATCTCTTTCGAACAAGATGCCACACGACTTCCTTCTTAGTCATAATGTCATAATAATTATTTTTGGGTTTGGTTAGTTTGGTTATGTATGTTAATTATTATTCGTTATTGCTCATTCTCACAATTCGATTAAGCGAATTGGTCCAAATGGATCAAAATGTAGCAAAAACCTAATTTAATACTTTAAAGAGAGAGAGAGAAGACAGGGTAGCATTCTAGTTTAGCGGCTTCTGCTATAAAAGCCTTAAAAACAAATGTTTGCTAAAATAGATCTATGTTAACATAATTTTTAATAAAATTGAGGCGAAAGACGATATTTTTAATGATCTGTTATTAGAAGAAGGGAAAAATGGTGTTATTAATACATTTAGCTGGAATTTTCGATCTGGAAGTTTCTTTTCAGTCCTAAAGGGTTTATAATCATCCTTGTATTCTAGTTAACACTAACATCCTTCAAAATAAGCAAAAATATGCGTAAAAACAGTATATATAAGTTCACGAAAAATTAAGGTTAAACAAATTGTTGATTGATTTATGTAGTATACTTATAAACTTTCAAGTGCTACTAATACGAATATTGTCTACTCTGTCAGTAGTCAGTATATTTTTCGTAGTATTAGATTATTTTATGAATTCCATTTCCAAGGATATATGCTTTAGAAAAAATTAACGACAATATTTTCTAGTAAATCAATAACTAATTTCATATTTTCGAAAGCCTGAAACTGAACTTTCAAATCATAAATTCCAGCTAAATGTCGTAAGTACTGAGAACACCATTTTCCCTTCTTTTAATAACAAACCCTTAAAAAATAGCGTCTTCCGTCTCAATTTTATGAAAAGTTATGTTAGCATACATGTATGCTTTCAAACATTTGATTTTTTGAGCTTTTATAGCAAAAGCCGCTAAACTAGACTATTGGCGAAGACAGAAACAACTAGGTAGGTATGTATAAGTTGTTAGAGCAGCCGAAGGTGGTAAGAATATATTGTCGTATTTATACTTATCTACATATAATACCAATGAAATTGAAATTATACTATATCTCTTATTTTAGTTATTATGTTAACAGCACTATGGATTGATGTAAGCTAAGGATGACACACAAGCTTTCGTGTAGAGATTTGGAGATTTACATGTGAAAAAGAAGGGAAGCTCATTAATAACCATATTACATAATGGCAAGAAGACGTAGAAGAAATTCTTGCTACTTAGATTGCCGAAATACAAAACAGATTGTTGAAAAATCCTAATAAATATAACAATTTTCAGAAGATCCTAGCCTTTCCATAGTGGTAATTAAAACAATGTGGTTCTTGAAAATATTTATGATAGAAAAGTAAATAGGAATTGGTCGCCCTATGAAGTTATGTTTGGATGTACCCCCAGAGTTGGGTTGGCACCAATATAACTTTACCACAGAATGATCAGGATTGTAAAATTTGAATAACGTGAGTATCACTAAATTAAATTAAGCTTCAAGTATACAGCACTATATAAAGCCAACACAACCGATTTGTATATCTCCACCATCTGACGAAGACGGTCAAAAGCATCGAAATCACTTTGAGCAAAACATATATTATCAGAATTGCAGAAACGAGAAACGAATTGCTTGAATAATTATATTAAGGTGATGTTATAATTATCAACAAAGAAAAAAGTTTTATTTTATATATATTTATTGTTTATGAAAATAGTGAACCTAAATATAATTTAGAAAAGTTCACAATTTAAATTTGGAACTCTCTTACTTTAGTATGCTATTTTTTATTATTAAGGTGATGTTATAACTACTAAAACAGAGAATATGTTAATTTTATTGATATACATAGGTACTAATTTAGATAGTAAAATACAATATTAAATACGACTACAAATACCTATAGTATTAAGAAAATTTAAGGTGTTGTTGTTACATTTTTAATTAAATTTTTCTTCAGTGTTTCTGGTATATGGAGGTTTATTCTTGTTTGGTGGTGAACTGGACCATTATGGAAAATGTGTTTTACTTTTAATTATCTTAAGAATTGTACCTACTTTTATTTTAGGCATTTGTTGTATAATATTAAGTTGCTATAACCACCAGCAAATAAATAATGCTGAATTTATTTATATACATACTAATATTTTAATATCTTATACTCCGTTCTTATAATATATTGTTTATATTGAAATAATCGTTTAATATGCTAAATTTTCTATCTTAAATCATATAAAAAAAATCAGGAAACTAATGAATAAATTCAGTATCATAGGTCTTAAATAATATTGAATTTTTTTTTCAATTATTCAATATGCGCAATTGCGTAAGCTCTACCTAGTAAACTTATATTGATGCCAACCCAACTCTGTCGGTATATCTCAACACAAATTCATAGGGCGACTAATTCCTATTTATTTCTTTATCATAAATATTTCAAAACTCACTTAGCTTTACTTACCACTATGAGAAAGCTAGGATCTTCTGGAAATTGTTAAATTTGTTAAGATCTTTGCACAATCTGTCTTGTTTTTCGGCCATCCAAGGGGCAAGAATCATCTCTTCTACGTATCCTTGCCATTATGTAATTCGAATGAACTCCACTTCTTGTTCAAATGAAGTATTACTTGAGCCTCAAATGTTGTGAAAATCTCCAGATGTGCCTTGCAACATCAGGACATCACGACACGAAAACTTGTGTGTCATCCTTAGCTTACATCAATCTATACTGCTGATAATCACGGTCATTATATTTACTTTATAATGCAGTCTAAAAGTTGACTGAAAGAAGAGAATGATGTAGATGAGAAAAAATCATGGCCGTATAAAGACGAAGGAGTATATAATATGTTATTTTTGAATAGAGACTAATTGGCATTGTTAATTACATTAATTTTAATTCGAAGCTCGGATACCACGAGCAGGGGTTCATAATACATTTGTGAGAAATCAATGAGTATTTTGATATAACATGATTTGGCTTTTCACAATTTTAACAATTCAGTAAGGCCAAAAATATAATACCTAATATAACATAATGATAAAAAAGTTAGTGCTTGACAGGTAACATTAATTTACCAATTACCAAAAAATGTCCATATTAACAAAAAATCATTCATAGGTAAAACTGAAACAGGGGAGGGTTCTATTCTATAAATATCATAAATATAGAAAATTATACTAACCGATTTACAAAAAAACATATCCCCAAAAAACATTCCCAATGTAAAACTTTTGGAGGTCAGAGCTATATTCAGCAAAACTTAACAAAATACTCTCAAATATTTCGCATATGCTCAGTAAGATTCAGCTCTGAACGTTTGCTAGAAATGCTGGAGTCCAGATTTACTGTAAATGTGATTTATGATACGTCAAGTAGTAATTTCATGGAAGAAATTTTAGGGGGCGGTGAGAACCGACAGAATCGTCTTATGAAAATGTACCACTAAAGCAAAATTCTTATACAAAAAAATATACCAAAATTTGTATAGCTGTGGTTTAGCTCTTACTGAGCGTATGCGAATGATTTGAGAGTTTTTTGTTAAGTTTTGCTGAATATTGCTCTCACCTACAGAAGTTTTAAATCGCGAATGTTTTTTGGGGGTAATTGAACATACTAAAAAAATCTTTAGATACATGTAGGTATTACGAAAAATATATTTGACCGAATTCATAAAGATGTAAAGTGCTAGTTGAACTCCCGTGTAGAGGGACCCGAACTTAGGGTTTTCGCTTAGGTTTTCTTGTAAGCTGCAGTCAAGGCCTATATTATCTAATTTTTCAAAGTTTCAGGATTTTTTATAGAAATAAGGAGAAGGTAACTGTCAATATTCGTTCATTCTCCTCTATGTTTCCTAGATAATAGATTTTACAAATATAAGAAAATGGATCTGTATAACTGATAATTATCATTTTCATTTGTTGTGTCACATGGTCCACGTAATGTTTTTTTAATGTTCTCACTTGCCTCACGAAATCTCCCCCAGAAGATAATTCAATAGATTCCAAGAAAATAAGCTGTAATGGACGGACACAAATACACCATATTATTTTATATAGGTCCGTTTTCTCACGTTATGGACGGAACTCTAAATGGGATAAACAGAAACTTGTTTATTGAATTTTCCTTAACAAAATTGAAAATAAAATCATCTACTGCTGATTTGAATAGATGATACGGGCCATGCCATAAACAACTCAACCCATATAGTGTCAAATTCAGGACGTCCCTTAGCAATCAAGGAAAAGGCAATATAGTTAGTTTTGCCAAAATTTAATGTTAATTCAAAAGAATTTAGCCAGTTTTTAATTTTGGTCACATGTCACATCGGCCATCGCGGCATCTCTAAATTCATTCCAACGAATACGATAACTGTATCATCCGCATATGATATGACCAGACCATCCTCCATCACGATATCCGTTAGAGAGTTTATATATGTGATAAAAAGTAGAGATCCTAAGACTGTACCCTGTGGAATTCCAATCTTTACCTCGAAGGGTTCAATTAAAACATCGCCAGCCCTAACAGTCAGAGTTCTACCCCTAAGATAGCTGTCAAAGACATTTAGCACCGTACCACGCACCCCATAAATGCTCAATACATGTAATATAAAGCTATAAGGCACGGCCAGGCATTTATTGCCTCCGTCCAGGCTGTAGGCTGTGATATTTTTGGCAAGTTCATAAATCACGCCAGACGTGCTGGTTGTTGGTGTTAATCACACTTAAAGGCCGATAGTTAGTTATAATTGGTTTTTTACCAGTTTTATATATTGGTGTACCAATTGAAACTTTAAAGCAAGAAGGAACTATTCCAGTATTAAAGATTAAATTTATGATATGTACTAGTGGTTCCATAAATTTATTATGAAAATCATTAATCAACTTAGAGTTTATTTTATCTATTCCAGGAGAACAACTATTTTTTAGATTATTTATTTGTCTAATCATTCCATTTCTATCAACAGGTTTTAAGTACATGGAGGATATGTTACAAAATATTCAATGCAAAGCTTTCTTGATAAACATTTTTTTTGTTTCTGTTTTCCTTTATGTAAATATGTAACGACGATGGCTTTCCGATATGGGAACATGCGACATATAGTTGTCAATGCGCGAAACACGGAAACTCCAAGTTAATTCCGCAAACTTCCAACGATTGGCCTTGTGAGTTGTTTATTGTCATCGTAAAGACCAGATGCTGGGGAAGTTGCAGCCACTTAAAATCGAATGGCAAATTGATGATTTTATGCAACCGTTTAGTTTGTCAGCTACAATTAAACGGGAAATATTTGGAAGAGTCTGGCGAAAATCAACAATCAACAGAATCATGGCTGTACCAAAAATGTTTTGGTTGTCACGAATATCTCTCATAATTCTGTCAAGCACATCCAGCGGTCTCTTTGGGCCATCATGTATTCGTCCCAAACGATCAATAGCATACCTTAGAATCCTCGCCATTGCGCTGTTTTTGATGATGTTACCAGCTGCAGTCTCGTTTATTTGCATGTTTAGTGGCAATTTCGAAGTAGAATGTGGAGTTACCACCTTCGAACAGTTACTGCTATTTCCGATGAAGCCAGTGCTAGACCAACTTCAGTCAGCGATTGGATTTTCGCCAAAAGCAGATATTGGCTTGAGTAGATATACTAGGAGAGTTCTGGACCGGAAGTCGCAGTAAGCATGCCTTATTTTTCAAAGGGGTCCCAAATAATGTAATAATGGCGTGTGGGAAGTGGGCGTGCTGGATATTTTTCCAACGGGGTTGCATTATTTATTAAATGTTACGTTAGATTCCTACTTTTCATGAGCGCCATCTAGCGGAGAGGGGATAAGTAACTGCATTTAGATTCCTACTTTTCATGAGCGCCATCTAGCGGATAGGGGGATAAGTAACTGCATTATTATTTAATTTAATTATGTTAAAGCTGAGGAAGAAAGTTCACCATCGCGTGGGATCGAACCCACAACCACACACTCCAACACGCTAACAAGCTAGACGTTTTCTAAGCCTGCCATCTCGGTACCCGCGTGAATGCGAGAAATCAAAGAATTAATGTGAGAGACTAGCGGCGGCGGTGCGCACTTACATCACAGATAAGACGGCAGCTCATAAATTGAAATGTTGTCGATGTGTTAACATCGATGGCGACACCGCTTCGACGTAAGAAAGGACGATAAGCCGTTTGAGTCTGTGCGCTCGGACAGCCCTTATCGTTTCAAGCAAACGACTCCCAAAATCGTCTTCTACCGAAAATTTGATGGCGATTCAGTTTTTGATTCGTTTAAATCGGCCAAGAAATAGCGAAGATTTGATTTTCGTATAGAATATATATACGAGTTAAATTGCAAATTATGCTTATTCGACACAATGTCAACAGCATCATTAAAAGTGCTTAAACAAGAAATCAGGAGTCATGAGTGAAAGAAAATGTTATGTTTAATTTGATTGAAAACAAAACTTATGTGTTAGTGGATCATTATGGAGGTTACAGAGAAGCAAGAAAAAGAGAATGGATGCAAATTGTTAGAACATGATAGCATCTGTCATAGGGACATAGAGCCATGATGCTTGATATGCTGGCGCTCCTTGCTCCTTGCCGTGCACACACAAAGCACACACGATCGACGGTTGGAGAGGGGGCTGGCGCTGCTCGACGTGTGCAGATACTAATTCATCTATGATATCATATATAAATTTTTCCATATATTTAATGATGCTTATTATGTATATATTTTAAATCGAAAATAAAAATGAATGTAATTGATATGGATTTGTTTATTCAATAGAACACAGTTTTCCCAAACCGCAAGAAATGGTTCATCTTCCATCAGATTACCGCAACAAATCGCCAATAAGCATGCATGTTTGAATATTTAGAATGACGATACAGCCTGTTTTTATTGGTCGGTTGTTGCAGCGTTACATCCTGTAAAAGGACAGGTAACGAGAACCTCATCATATCCTCATTACAAAACAGTTTTGAAAACTGAAAATTTAAGTACATCAATGTCGTTACACCATATTTCAAAATTTTAAAAAGCAAACGATATTTCTATAAATGTTTACGCGTTGGAGTTGAATATAGTTAAAGAGAAACAATTTTTTTCAGTTGTACCCATAAGATTAACCAAAAATAAATTAGATAAGCATACAAATTTATTGTTAATTCAAAATAAATATTTTCCAAAATTAAACGACTATGATGCGCCTCCCATTGACAATGAAAATATCGAAATCTAATACCACTATTGTCTAATTAAAGATTTATGCAGGTAAACAAAAACAAGATTAAAAAAATTATTTGTGACAGATGTCTTAATTACTTTTCATCTCAAAAAAATTTGGAAGAACATGAATATCTATGTTCTAAAGCTAATCATAGTATAATTTCCTTCCCCAATTACGATCATGTTGAATTTAAAAATCATATATACAAACAAATGACTCCGTTTATTCTTTATGCGGATTTTTTATTAGTAAAATAGTGTTTTATTTAATATATAGGAAAAAAAGATCATTCATAAAAAGAAGTTACTTTGGAAAGCAAAGTTTTCAATTCTTGCAAGAGCCCACTGCTTGGACATTGTACTTCAAACATATTCCAATTAAATTCTCCTACTTGCACAAGTTTTCGTTGAAATTCGTAGTATTTGAAGTAAGTATTCTTCTTAAAGAAATATATATGTCCATCAATATAACGAAACGCTGAAGTTAAATTGCCTGTAATATCTGGAAACTCGTATCTAGTATTACCCATAAATTTTTGAGCTCCATTTTCATTATATTCTCGATAGTCACCATTTGTCAATAAAATATAGATTTTTCCACTGTTTGTCTGAAACATAGCTTCTATTTCAACTCCTCTAGGTATATCATAAGCAATGGTTCTGATGCTACCAACGATGTTTAAATTTGGAAATTGACTAAAATAAACTTTCTTATTGCCTGCAACCATAAGATTACCATTCTAAATTTGGAAAGCGTGATTCACTTTGGTTATTCCAGTGTTAATTAAATAATCATGATATAGATTTTCAGATTGATGAATTTTATTGTCTTTTTTATTAGCATTTATGTCTATTTTCCACAAGCGATTTTCAGAAATTACGTATAATTTATGGATGGGGAATCCTGGTGAATATGCCAAAAACATTACGTCAGGATATTTCACATCACACAAGTTAAATGTAGAGCTAATATCTTCTGGAGAAGGTTGCTGCTGTGTTGTTTTTGGTTTTGTAGTAGGCCTCGGTTTGCCATATAGCTTTTGAATTGCTAATTTATCATCTTCGTGTAGACGAGATCGTCCTTGTTGAAATTTTCTGGATCATCGCAGAATATCAGTTCATATAGCCAAGGTGTTCATATCACTTGCTGTCCAGCAACTTTGATGTGCTGCTTATCGAAATCGATTTCTTTTGAACCAAGCCGCCATTTTGAAGTTGTAAAATCATATATGGGCCCGTATACTTTGTCTATCTTCTCATCATTGCTCCAATATTGTGTTAAGAATCTATGACTCATTGGTGGATACTGATCGATATATGCTTGAATGACTTGAGGAGCAATTGTATCTTCGTCAAATGTTCCTTCTTCTTCATCATAATCGAACACTTCATCATCATCATCTCCATCAGTACTGGCAATAGGTTCAAGTTTCTGGAATGGTGGTAGAATTTCAGCATTGCCGACCGATGCATCCTCTGTCATCACTTCTTTTTTTGGTGCAGTGGTGTGTTCATTCCTGAGCGATTTTTTAGCTACTGCCAGCTGCTTTTTCAGTGGAACCGATATTGGTTTGAAAAATTTTTGTAATGGCTCATCCTCTTCTGATTTACCCAATTTCAATGATAAGTATTTCTTTTTTATGATCCTAGCGATTTCATTGATTTTCCTTTAACGAACTATGTCAACCTCTTTGCTGGGTGGTTTTATGTTGACGAATATACTTTATCATGATAAGTTCATGGTTTTATAAACTTATCGAATCCATATCGATAGCGACCTGTATTCAGATCACACTCCTTTACGATCACCATTGTACCGAATTTTTCATTTCAACAATCAGCACACATACGCTTGAAATCGTTGAATGACACATCAGGTGAAACGTGTTTATCATACACATGCTTTAAATTTATTTATCTTGCTTGAACAACACAATTAGATTGCAATTGTCTCGCAACATTTGCTTTGGAGCCTTACTATACGTTTACCCAATGTACATAACATCTATACCTCGATGTCGACACATGGAATAATATTCTTGGATTTTCTGCTGTTTATCACAAGATATGTCATCAAAAATGATGCAATTTGGTTTAGCCTCGTTGGGACTTATAATTCCCTCTTTCTCTTTAAATTGAAAATATCCGATTCCTTTGACTTTTTTCAACACCTCTTCGAGTAACTGATACTTAGGTTGATACAATGACTTTGAATACACGTAAACGTTTTCAAATTTAGCACCATTCGGGTGGAAGATCAGTGAAAGTGCTGCATTTATTTTCCCATATCCATGTGGTCCACATATGATTGCACGAAATGAATGTGGTAGCAATGTGCCATGCTTACTGCTGGTAGATTGACTTTCATTTAAGTAATCTAAATTTTCGATAGGTATGGTATGCTACTGTTGAACGACCCTCATGTTGTGCACGATACCATGAAACGTTTAGGATTTTGTATAAATGTTCATGTCTTTCAATATTAACATCATTTTCAATGTTGATTCATCACGGTAAGGGTGTGGTTAATACGCTTATCAATAACCTACCATTCGAACTACATCTGCCAGGCTATTCATATTGTGGACCGGGAACTAAATTGAAAGAACGCTTAGAACGTGGAGAGGTATAAATCCGTTGGACGAAGCTTGCAGGAAACACGATATTATATACTCTCAAATCAAATCATTGGAAGAACGTCATAAAGCCGATCAAGTGTTGGAACATAGAGCTTGGGAACGAGTCAAATCGAAAGACGCAAAATTTGGTGAAAAATCTGATGCTTGGTTCATTACCAACGCTATGAAGGCGAAACGTAAACTCGGTATGGGTATGAAGAATCGACGACAGCATGGATTCTCCCAAATTGCAAAGAAGATTCATCAAGCTATGGAAAAGTCTCCTCATCACGAAGGTGGCAGTTTGAAAAAGTCATCTGCTGATGCTTTGAAAGCAGCTCGATTAGCCGTCAAAAAATGTGGAGGTCGAAAACATATTCGAGTACATAGAATTATACCATTGCCAAAAAGTGGCGGTTTTGCTACCGCTAATTCCATTGTTTGCCGGTCTCTCGGCTCTAGGGTCGCTGGCTGGAGGAGCGAACGCCATCGCAAAGACCATCATCTACACGAAAAATGCAAAGAAAAAGATGGAAGAAGACGCACGACATAATAAAGCTATGGAACAATTGGGATCCGGCTTGTATCTACGAAAAACGCGTAACGGATTCGGTCTGTTCTTGAAGAAACAGTATAAAGAAGGAGAAGGATTGTACTTGAAGAAACAAAAAACTACTAACCTAACACTGTACAATATTTCGATAGTTTTGGAAATTTGATGCCACCAAAGGAATTGGTTGATTATTTTGGAAAGCAGCAGTGCGTCAAGATATTTTATAATTATGATGTATATCAAACTTATGATCAAAACAATTGTGGACACTTGTGTTTAGCATTTCTATGTCAATAAAAGATACTGTCACAACTACTTGTGTATCAGTTATGCCGGTGAAACGAAGTGATACAATACTGACTTTGATGACACTTCGATTCTCTCAATTGATCTATCACCGCCGCTTGCAGCGTGACAGTGAATACGGCTTAGCTCTTCTAAGTTTTCATTCGTACAACAGTATACCCAACATCGATGAAGGTACAAAGTTCCACTATGTAGATGGAAAGGGTAAGAAAAAAAGCATCGACATTCCAACGGGAGCATACGAAATTGAGTATGCTCATTCCGTTGAAACATTTATTGAATATTTTCAATGACTACGAATATGTCGTAATGGAAAAGATACCATTCGATTGGTGCGTGCTCAAAATGACAATCAATGGTTTACCATCGCCAATCCTACAGCAACTGAAGTACAATTGGAAATTGAAAATATCTAGCTCAAAGTGCAAATATTGCATCCAAACGATCAAATTAAATTGCAACTTTTAAAATCAAAGCTGACACTCCCATCTTGATACCGTTTAGAAAATGGGAAATTCACATGTTGCCTGCTCTCACTATAGGAGCCACCAACGAAATTTGGTCGGTGAAAACTTCATTTTTAGAAAGTCCTCGCTATGTCATCGTTTGTTTCCAGAGCAACCACAAAAAGAACCAAGTGAATAACGATCCTACGAAATTTAATTATGCAAACATTATGACTATCACCTTGACGCTGAACGGAGACAGCTATCTAAAGGAGAAGATGCATTTGGACTTTGAAAAGGGGGATTTTACCGAAGCTTACTTCAACTACACTCAATTTGGAAAAAGCTACAAACACTCTTATCTACATACGCCGCTCCTAAGTTACTCTGAATTTGCAAATAAACCTCTATTTGTCATCGATTGATCTCACCGAGATGAAAGCGTGAAAAGTTCAAGTGTTGATGTCAAGCTTGAAATAGAAGCGTCGTCTAAAGGTTTTCTAGCAAATACTTGTGTCTATTGCATCATCATTCACGATAACATAATTGAACAACATCCTCTCAGTGAAATTATAAAGAGATGAAACTAGGATGATGTAGTAAACAAGACCTCTGTCTATCACTTCTCAGTTTAAGTTCAACCATCGTCGAGAAGAGATGAGAATAGCTTTCGTGGACATTCAAGGCTTCAATGTGGAGTGTCAATTTCACCCCAAAGAAATTGCCTTAAGGATTGGACGTCGATGTAGTAATTATTTGCTATTACCACCAATACCGTTCTCATCGCTAAACAAAGCAGACCGATATGGCGTTTGTTATTTGGAGAAGAATGTACATAACCTCAAATATTCTTCCGGCTTTATACCATACGAATCGCTAAATGATATTCTGAAGGAAAATCTCAACGAAATTGATATCATCTATGTGCGAGGACATCAGAAGAAGCAATTATTGGATGATAAGCTTCAATCTTTCTACTGGGAGCAAGCTAGTAGAGTCGTGAATTTGGAGGAATTTGATGACTCATGGCACACTGTTCCAGCGTTCAACAACAGTGAGTTTATATCATGTATGAATACACACGTAGCAGCAGTCAATTCTATAATTGTAGTCTTAGAAATGTTGATGATTTGTACACATGGTTTTCTAATACAATACCTATATGTAAGCAATAGAGAAATTTAAAAA
The DNA here is from genome assembly GCA_958507055.1 of Crioceris asparagi. NCBI lineage: Eukaryota > Metazoa > Arthropoda > Insecta > Coleoptera > Chrysomelidae > Crioceris > Crioceris asparagi. The sequence goes on from OY293827.1 coordinate 62,520,738, forward strand.
AATGTTTTTTATTTTTGGGGGTAGAAGGGAGGGAGAATCGACAAGTTTTTTTTTTTGTCTAACAGTAATCAGTTTCAATCTGAGAATCATAGAGTTACGATGGCGATCATGTTGAAAGAAAGGTTAAAGCAACACATTCGACATTTGGAAGAGTTAAAAAACATTATAAACTTTTTTGATGAAAATCAAAAGGTATTTACATTGTTCCATGATATGACTATCAATCCTACCACCCAATTCAGTGGAAACGATTGGAATGAGAAAGTTTTCAAAAATCCTACACGTTTTCGTCAACGCAACAAAGCTGATGAGATACCATCAAGAAGAATCACTCCGTATTCTATTTAAAAATTTTGTTTGATAAAATCATATATTCAATAAAGCAAATTTTAAGTATAATGTTGTTTTATTCAGAAAATCTTTTTTGATAAATACAATGTATATGATTGCTACCTAACATATTATCAATAATATTCGATAAAAGCAAAATTCGTCGTTGAGGCCGCAACCGGTCTCTAACAATTTGCATCCATTCTCCTTTTCTTGCTTCTCTGTAACCTCCATCATGATTCACTAACACATAAGTTTTGTTTTCAATCAAATTAAACATAACACATTTTCTTCACTCATGACTCCTGATTTCTTGTTTAAGCACTTTTAATGATGCTGTTGACATTGTGTCGAATAAGCATAATTTGCAATTTAACTCGTATATATATTCTATACGAAAATCAAATCTTCGCTATTTCTTGGACGATTTAAACGAATCAAAAACTGAATCGCCATAAAATTTTCGGCAGAAAACGATTTTGGGAGTCGTTTGCTTGAAACGATAAGGACTGTCCGAGCGCGAGACTCAAACGGCTTATCGTCCTTTCTTACGTCGAAGCGGTGTCGCCATCGATGTTAACACATCGACAACATTTCAATTTATGAGCTGCCGTCTTATCTGTTATGTAAGTGCGCACCGCCGCCGCTAGTCTCTCACATTAATTCTTTGATTTCTCGCATTCACACGGGTACCGAGATGGTAGGCTTAGAAAACGTCTAGCTTGTTAGCGTGTTGGAGTGTGTGGTTGTGGGTTCGATCCCGCGCGATTGTGAACTTTTTTCCTCAGCTTTAAAATAAATAAATTATATATATATTGGGATTAATCGTATACAATTTTATTATATATACAGATTATACAGCTAAGTGCTGCCTTCCCAGTCGCAATCGCCAGCCATCTCTGTCATGCGCCATATCTTCTTCCATGTTCCGGTCTCTCATGGCTTGTCGCATTCCGTCGTTCCAGGACCGACGGGGGCGTCCTCTTTTGTTTATTCCAGGAGGGGACCATTGAAACACACGCTTTGGCCATCTTGTGTCCTCCATCCTCATTAGATGGCCAAACCATCTCAAACCACTTTTCTCTACTCGTTGTATTATAGTTTCTTTTGATGATGTCCTGTTTCTAATTTCATCGTTTCTTACTCTTTGTAATCTCGACACTCTAGCGCTTCTACGTAAGTAGTCCATCTCTACACTTAATATTTTACGTTTTTCTTCTTCCCTTAGGGCCCATATCTCACTCCCATAGCATAAGACCGATTCTACCATAGTTTGACCAATGTGTTTTTTATTCGCAATATTAATGTTCTTGTCCCACCAGATCGAGTTAAGTGCCCCTATCACTCTTCTTGCGTTATTGATTCTATGTTGTATCTCTGTCCTGCTGATTCCATCCTTATCCATCATAGCTCCTAAGTATTTAAATGTGTCGACTTGTTGTATTTGTGTGTTATCGTCAATCAAGAGGTCAAATTTTGCTTCTGAATTTAGTACCAAGTATTCCGTTTTTTGTAAACTGACTTCAAGTCGCCATTTCTAAATAAATAAATTAAATAATTAAATAATGCAGTTACTTATCCCCTCTCCACTAGATGGCGCTCATGAAAGGTAGGAATATAACGTAACATTTAATAAATAATGAAACCCCGTTGGAAAAATATCCAGCACGCCCATTTCCCACACGCCATTATTACATTATTCGGGACCCCTGTGAAAAATAAGGCATGCTTACTGCTCTCCTAGTATATCTACTGGCGTGTAGAGCACAATCCAATGATTGTCCACAATAACGTCTTGTCCTTTGACCTTCATAACTATAGATCGTCCATTTTCCACTACTGATCGCCGACGACATATTGGGTATCCGTCATAGCATGTGATGGTGTCAGCAATTAGGTCTGTAGGGTATCGCTTGGAAGACTTACCGTCGATTACACAGGGTGAGACGTTGTTGAAAGCTCCGCAAATGTGGGAACTTCATTTTGCCACCGGCACAACACAATCCAGGAAACTCACTGAGGCGTTGAAATAGTCCATGTACATTGTACGCTGTTGTTTTGTTTGATATTCACCAACTCGTTGCATTCTTAATCTATCCACTCCTCTTCCGAATAAAACAAAAAAGAATATTCAAATCGGCCAAGCCGTTTTTCACTTTTTGGGAGACTAACGAACAGCAATTGATTTTTATATACAGGGTGTTAGGTAAACATGAGACAAAAAATCATGGCGTTATTCCTTGGCCTAGTCTAAGAATATTTCGTCCTATGATGATTTTTTTAAAACTCCTCTCTTTCGAAGACACAAGGTCAACAATTTTTTTTAATAGCAACATACAGAGATCGCTGGACTGCTCGCTCCCCAGACTTAAACCCTCTGGATTATAACGTATGGGGAATCTTAAGTCATGAATTTACGCTACTCCACTGGAGAATTTGGACGACTCGCGGATAATTGTTGGGTGTAACTCAATTAGAAACGACCCTGGTGTGTTTGAAACAGTTTGGCAGTCAGTGACGAGAAGATTGAATGCTTGCATCCAGGCGGGAAGAAATCATTTCGGACATTTACTGTAGATTGAGCAATTTTACATGTATTTTTTCATAATAAAATGTTATTCTCGCGAATTTTGTTAGCCCTGTATCTTCGAAGCAAATGGAATTTTAAGAAAACATCAATGGGTAAAATATTCTTAGAAAAGGCCTAGGAATAACCCCTTTAATTTTTGACGCATGTTTACATAACACCCTGTATATAGATAACTAATCAATTTCGTACACCTCTACCAGTAGTTAATTTAACGTTTAAATGATATGATCATTTATATTGAGCAATATCAAGAAATCACCGTAAATCTAGTTGGGCATATCGACAACATTTCATGAAATGACTAACTAGTACTAGCTTTATCATTAACTCATTAACGTTTGTCGATTTGTTCAATAACGTTTGGCCATATGAAAAATGTCCTATACGATATGTTCATGTGAGAACTAATTTAAGAACCTAAATATTTATGTTTCTCTTAGGTTCATTTAAAATATTAATAATAAGCTTTTGAAGTGAAAACTCTTTGGCTGCATCGGAGTGATTTTTCAAGGTCGCGTCGTATCTATTTTTTTCAGTCTTTTGCGATGCAAGAGAGAATAATAAATACGTATATAGAAATATGTAAAGGAAGAATAAACAGATCATCTGAGAGTATAGAGTTATACCGATGTCATTACATGACCATCTTTCCACAATCTCGGATTTATATAAATTCGAACACTTCTGTAACTTCTTACTAAACTGTTTGAAAAATCCTTGCTTGACCACATAACGACTGAATTTTCATGATGCAATCACTAGTTATTTGCCTATGTTGATTCCTGTCACTCAGGATAATGTTTTTTGTATGTACCAAAGTCACTGTATCTCTCAAAGTACCGCAATTGGTAAGCACCATGTGCTAGAGAGAGAGGACAACGATTGCTCCCAAAATGACGAAATTATGATATTAAACAATCGTCACCGCGCAGTGATTGGTGTAGTTCTTGCAGACAACACTACACTTGTTATCATGTTCTGGTAATTTAAGGCAGAGACAACCATTTTGAGGATTCTTATGAGCTTTTGATATGAGTGTGTGCAGTTAAATCCGTTTGAAATTCCTAACTGCCACAATAAAATAAGAACAATAACAGCACTATTGGAAATAAAAACCAATACGTATTGGTCAACTTGTATATTTTAACTGTTTGCGTTCAAATCTCCCGCCACCTTTTGCACCCCATATCGCTGCTTCATTGCGGTACTTTGAGAGATATAATGACTTTAGTATGTACCACCTCAAATTTCTGCATGCTAGTTACATGACTAATTAACTACAACTCAGCGACTTACATGCATGACGTCCAAGAGCTCAGGTCTGCTAAATATCAATTATTTTATATAAAATCATTTTGAAAGTGGGTATCACTCACTTATAGAATTGCACCTATCGACGTCACTTTGTCAGATTGAGATTCAATTCTATTTGTCTGTTGTTTGCAATAAAAAAATTATGTAATTTTTGTTACGAATAATATAACTTAATGTCTTTCTCATCCATACCTTGATTACCGAAACTTTTAGGCACACGTCCTTTTTCGATGGGTGGGTATGACGGAAAATACCTATCGTCGGCGCTAGATACTCACTGACTTTTCTAAGAAAAAGTTTTCTAACACAACGTGATAGAGCTTGTGCAGCAAAACTCAACACGTTGGCCGATCTCGTATCTAGCACCGAAGGTAGCTATTTTCCGCTGAACATATCTTACCTCTAAATCTAATGTTATCATAATTGGTTCAGTGCTGCAGCGCATTCTCTGACACAATTATTTCTGATTTATTTGATATTTAGTTCTAATATATTCTTAAAAACATAGAAATCAAGTTTTCTACTTCTTACTTCAATTTGCTGAATGCTTCATCAAAAGCTTCTAGTAGTTTGTTCTCTATGACCGTATTCGACTTCAATTATCATTTTATAGTTACACCATAGTCAAATATTGAATTACTGATATGATACACAGCGAATTGTTTTAGAATATCTATTTCACGTTGTTTCAAACAGATTAAGAATAAATCAAGTTTTAAAACTAGGTGATATGATCATCCAATTCACCAAGATAAATAATTGAGAGATTCTTGCAAACTTGAGTGTTGCGAGAAACGGCCAGGTATTGACGATCATATTAATAAACACATAAATGAAACCAAAACCCTCAAGTTAACTGTACCCGTGGCCGTGAAAATAATCAATGGAGATAAGAGGACCAACTGCGAACTCAATAACCAGTGATCACACCCCGGCAGACTCGTATAGCAAGTTCTACATCTAGGCTTCAATATATGAACAAGTGAAATTTTTGAAAAAAAATTAAAAATAGTTTTTATTGGGCATTTAAGATTTAAACCGTACCGATGAGTACCTACTATTGCTATCCTTTTCTCGATTTTAACTATACTTATGTATATGTGTTTGCCAGCAACAGCAATTCCATAACAAATTACTGTTTGTCTACCACAACACAAAATTAAACTTTAAATTAACAATAACGTCTGACAATTGCGACATAACCATAGACGATCTTCCAGAAAGTATCTGTATACCAGAGAACGAGACGTATATAAACGCTCCATGCTCGTGCGTAATTCCAGTGACGGATCCCATTGTCGTTCCATGTCGACAAAATAATGATCTTGGTTGAATGAGATTGAATGAGATAATTATAATTACCAATATTGGATCACACTTGGAGCTTAACAGGCGGCGAGGTGTCTGCTATCTAAGTACGAATTCGAAATTTCAAGTCTCTAGACCGTATGGGGCCTGAGAAATCGCTGTGGAGTCCATTGATACAAGAACCGAAAGTAATAAAAACTATTTAAAAAGACATAGAATATCAAATTTAAACAATGCTGAAAATGGCTAGATCTATACCCGATCAGATAACGTCTATTGAGAATTATCCGATACCCAAAACAGATTGAAGATTTCCTCGGACTTTTAGCTATTATCGATGAAACCTTTTTTTAAATCGCTAAATTGAATAAATGTCTTAATGAAAGGTGTAACTATAACACATGGTGAAACATTTATTTCTTATTTTGAAATGTGTACTATAGTTTTGAGAAACAATTTTTTTCACAATATTCAGACTTTTCAAGTTGGGTTCTCTCATGCCCAATAGGCAGGAACTTACATGTAGCTTACTCATCACGGACATAATGATTCTGAAGCTAACTACTCAACACTTGAGAATGAATTGCTTGCGATGTTGTGGCCTACAAAATATTTCCAAGCATTACAATGGCTGTTACCGCTTAAAAAATTTATTTAAATTAAATTAATGCACTGAATGATGCATTTGGACGTATATACTCACAATATTATAATTAATGCAAAACAGTGAACAAGTGGCCACACTTTCACGCATAGAATTACATAGGTATATGGGGAACAACTTGATAAAATACGAAAGGAATACTCTAGTTATACCAACCCTTCAGACGCCAAAGCGAAAAAATAGGAAACTCAAGACAAGTGTTAACCTGATTTTTTCTGTATTTGAACATTTAATAGATTTCTAAAAAAATCGAGAGGATGATTGTTTGAAGTTATTTGATCTAAACTTAAATCTCTCATAGTTAAGGTGGATAAATGTCGGATAAATAACTAACTGCAACCAACAATGTAATAAGGAACATGATAGTATAATCATTTATTATTATAAAAACATGCAAACGACTTCGCTTTTATTCGAAAGTGGAACATTTTCAACGCAATAATAATATTTGTCAAACGTATACTCTAAATGGCAACAATAAGGTGGAGGTAGCTGTAATTCTCTCTCAACTGACAAATGTACCTACCTAATAAGTCATAATTTTTTTGTCGGGGTGGTTTGAAGTTGCAAGGCACATGCAGATTTGCATAACATTCCCTATGAAATTATGTTTGGATGAACCGCCAGAGTTGGGTTAGCATCAATATAAGTTTACCACAGAATGACCAGGATGGTGACCGATTATATGAGTAAATATATTATAGATAAGAGCTTGCGAATATTGAATAGTTGAAAAAACTATAATTTTGAATCTTACTTAAGACCTATGATACTAAACGTATGTAAGAGCCTTCACCTCGGCAATATGTCTAGAGTGATATATAACTCCGAAACTACTGACCCATTTTCAACAAAAACCGGTGTCAGACAGGGCTGCGTATTGGCGCCCATCCTATCTAACCTGTTTGTTACTGCGTTGGCAATCATCGTGGACAGTAAACTTTTAGAAGGAGGTTTCGCCCTTAGATATCGTTTCGACGGGGGCGGTCTGTTTAATCTAAAACGGCTAAGAGCTAGGACACGAATAAAGCATATAACTGACTTACAATATGCTGACGACTGCGCGCTGGTCTCCGTGTCAGCCGAAGGTTATGACAACACCTCACATGACTCAACCAAATGATGTTCTTGTCCAAAATGAGCCTCTCGAATATGTCTAACCAATTTAATCATCTGGGTAGCATAGTTAACAGTAAGGCCAATATAGACGATAGACACATCTAGAGCCTTCTGGAAATGTAGAGAAAAAGTTTTTGACAACCACGAACTCACTATTAAAACGAAAACTGCCGTATATCGAGCAATTACCGTGCCAACGTTGACATATGGCTGCGAAACTTGAACCCCCTACCGCCATCATATGCATGCCCTGGAACGTCTACAACAAAGCCACTTGCGCAGAATGATGCATGTCAAATGGTTTCATAAAGTCTCTAATAAAGAAATCCTCCTACGTGCCAACTGTAAAAGCATTGAGACCTTGATCACACAATCACGTCTTAAATGGACCGGGCATGTCAGTCGCATGCAAGAAAATCGACTGCCAAAATGTGTTTTATACGGCGAACTGGTACGGGGAAGGAGAAAGTCGGGCGGGCAGCTGAAGCGGTACAAGAATGTATTACATGGCTCTTTGAAGCATACTAATATTGAAAACAACTGGGAAGTTTTGGCAGCAGATCGTACAGTGTGGAGAGGGATCGTTGCTGCGTATAACCCAGACCTGAATCAGCACCCTCAACCTCGGAGACACCCGCCACCTGAGGAGGATTTTGTTTGTCCAGAGTGCAGCAGAATAATACGTTCAAGAATTGGTCTTTTTAGCCACAGAAGAACTCATAGACATTGACAAGAATGTGTATTTTACATTATTTTATTTGTCTTTATGTTTTTTATGTTCTTCTGGAACGTTCCTTCTATTGTCTTAACTCTTCTTTTTATACTCGAACCTACGGGTAAAGCAATATATATATATATATATACGAAGAGAATAAACATTCTCGAAAGCTTGGCATAATCCAAAGAATTTTATTTATTAAATGACTGCATCCCCAACAAAAATCTATTTTATCAAATAATAAACCAGTCAAGAATTCAGAATCAAACAACATATATATATATATATATATATATATATATAAATATATATATGTTGTTTGATTCTGAATTCTTGACTGGTTTATTATTTGATAAAATAGATTTTTGTTGGGGATGCAGTCATTTAATAAATAAAATTCTTTGGATTATGCCAAGCTTTCGAGAATGTTTATTCTCTTCGTCGGGGCAAAATTCGTGAATTTACATAAAATTTACCACAAACAGGAAAGATTTCATAGTCATCAATCAGAAATGTCTGATTGAGTGGTGAGAGCTATATTTCACAAAACTCAATAATAAAATCTCAAATCTTACGCATATGCTCTTTAAAAGCTGAACCACACCGATACAATTTTTGGTATGTTGTTTTGTATAAGAGTTTTGCTTTGATAGTAAATTTTCATCAAATGATTCTATCGCTTCTCACTTTCCCCATGATTCCTTCCATGAAACTACAACTTGACGAATTATATTCACATTTACAGTAAATCTGGACTTGAGCATTTCCAGTCACTCACCTGCTCGCTTTAAATCATAAAATCGTCACTATCTTGCATAAATACGTACTTGAAAAGTGCACTTCGTTCAGTCATAGAAAAGAAGATGAAATGAAACAGAACTAATATTGTATTTAAACATTTAATATCTGGAGACCGAGCTTTGCTCGGGTAAAACAGGATTTAAGATAGGTCTATAAGAGTTACTAAGGATATTTAAACTTATTAAAGATGTGCATATTTCTGGTTTAGATGTATTGCGATCGGTAAATAGTGCTTTTATTGTTCACATATTATGATTGTGTAATATGATTGACAAATATACCAAAACTCAGCTGTATCACCAATAGACTTCTCAACCCCCAAACACTATACATACTGAAACTTTTATCTGCGGAACCATTCTTGAAATAGCTAGTGTGGACCTCGAGGGTCACACCGATTAAATATGAAAGTATCGTCAATCGATTTCTCGACTACGAAAACCACTTTTTGTTAATTTTTATCAAAATTTGCTAACCCTTCCTTGGAATAGCTGTGTACCTTAAGGATCGCAATATATAACGTTTAACCCTGTGCTAAACGTTGTGGGGTGAGTTCACTTGCGTAACACTCAAAATTCGCAGATTGCTTCCAATGATTTATTTTCAAACACACTGTACACGGCTTTCTCTTGTAGTACAACTGTCACTATTTGTTACTTTGATTATCGCGTTCCAACTACTTTCGAGTTATGTCTCCAATTGATTGATACAATAAACTGACTGTTATCAACTGACATTATAAGACTCGCTGCCTTCCTAAGACTGACTCTGTCCCGTGATCGACACGGCTTTATATACCTGAATCATGACATGACATTCATCGAGAATGTTCTATGATTATCTAGATGCACATAATTAATGTTCTAGATCCTTGTCAAACTGACAATAGTATAACAAATTGTACCTCACATATAGTTTCTGGAAGGATCCAGAATAAATCTTCTATAATTCTAGAACTACATAAGGAAATATACATGCAATAACTACTGTAAGCAACGTAGTAGCATAAATAACTAATAAACGAATATTAACCGTACCTATCCACGTTACAATATGTACAAATTTTCATTGAAAATTTCCTTCCGATTAAATTACAAGAAACTCATATTAACATCTTTTATTTTTAAAAAAATGGGTTTTGCCAAAAAAAAATTCAGAGGTGATCTGAATTCGAACCGAGGAACTCTAGATTAATACCCGTAAGTTCAACCATAGGACTATGATGTTATCGGGTTCATATTGCTATCTGAAATAAAATCTGTAGAACTAGTAAAATGAGAATATTAATTGCTGAAAACGATTTCTCTTATGAATGTGAATACAACCAATCGATTCAATACACTCTAGAACCCATATATATAAATTTTCATCGAAATCGGTAGACCACATTCCGAGATAAAATTTGCATATATATATATATATACATACAAGCATTGCTTGTTTAATATAATTAGATTCGTTTTTGCGAACAGTATTTGTGTTCCTTATAGTACATGCTTATATTTAACTATATTGTCATGTTCTAAAGGTTCTAATGGGAAAAAATTTAACTTCGATAGTGATCTGCAATATTTTCGCACACACCAAACATACAAAAATACGATACGATCTATTTTTTAACATTTGGCTACTTAAACTTAAACTTACATAATTGCTTACACCGTATTAGAGTTATAAAGGATTGGAGTATCATTGAAGCAAAATTCTTATATAAAACAACATACCAAAAATTATATCAGTGTGGTTCAGCTCTTACTGAGCATATGCGAAAGATTTGATATTTTTTTATTTTTGCAAAATAGCTCTCACCTCCATTGGGATTTTGTGGATGATTTTTATAGAAAAGGATCAACTTTATTAGTTGATAATAATTCTATTGATGCTGTTGGTTTTGAATTGGTGCAGGTGTAGGTGAATAGAAGAATTTTGGCATCAATTCAAAAGTACCAGAACCAACAGAGTGATCATTATTGTATATTATTCAGTAAACCAATTAAATCGGTCCTATTTTATTTAAATAGTTGCACTTTCCTAGTGCTGCAGCACCGAAACATGTGATTTTCTTGAAAAACGTACATACTAATTTTGCTTGGAAATGCTCTTTTCTTCAAATCTGCCAGATAAAATTTTCAATTGTGTTAACCCTATTTGGGGTATTTTTCTTGGGGGGAAGGATATATTAAATTTGGACAAAAAACTAGACCATCTTTAAGAAATCCTATTTCCAATAAAAAAGTGTCATTAGAATCAGTGCACGTTTACAATCCAAAACGCGCGAGCGTCAATAAAAAGTAAACATAAAGATGAAGTAAATACCTCCTCCGTTTTTCGAAGTCAATCAATAAATCGTAATACTTCAAATGTCAGTATTACTAAAGCCAATATTTTTGTATTGTTGAATGTTATTCGACCAATGGAAACTTTCTCTCTCCACATTGTTACATTGGAGCGGCTTCTGGAAAACTTGGGGCAGTTCAAGAAACTTCCACGGTGAACTGAATTGCTGCAAAAATGCAACGCTTCGGATCTTTTATTTCACACCGTCGGCGAATAGTTTTCGCTGGAAATTTTCTTGAAAATGGCTCAAGTCGTTGAGTATCAATTCACCATCCAAGTCTTGCATCAATGTGTAGACATTATGATGGAATTCTGTCCTCTAAAATTCTGGCTAAGGCATTGACATATCGATTTATAGCTATGACAAAAAGCTATGTAAAAGCAGTTGATATAAGAAGGCAGTTCAGAACATTGATAATTTTTTGTTTCATAAAAATCAGAAAGATGATGTTTTAGCTTGTATGATCTTTACTTTCAATCATACATTGCATCTCTTTATGTAGATGAGTATGTTACATAATGTGCTGTATAATATGTACCTATATACTGGGGGAACTAATATGCCGATCCTTCGGAAGTCTTTCAAGAAAAGTTGGAGGATTGAGGAATTTGAATTTAAACTCGACCAACCATACAGCATCATATTATAGAACGAATAAAAATAAATAAATAGTATATCAACTCAAGGGGCACTTTCAATGATTACTGTTTTCCATTGTAGTTTGAAATGACTTCCCAATAAAGTTTTAGTGCTTGTTTTATTTTATTCATGCATTTTAACTCCTAATTCCTGTGAAACCGTTTCTTTATGTTCGGATTATTCACTTAAAAATCTTTGAAGAAATACAACTATAACTATGATTTATTAAGTGGCGTCAAAGTTATAGTTTGAATACCCATCGAGTGGGGTTTCGTCATGATTCCTGACGTCATCTGCCATTTTACGAATGTCGTAAATAATTTTAATTAAATTTTAATTCCTAGCCCCAAAACACTGACTGACATATTTGTAAAGGGGCTAAATCACTTAAAAAAATGTTTGACATTAAACGTCAAAGAGAACAAGAACAAACGTCAAAATAACAATCAGCCAATTTGATCGAAGACATATGTTTATGACGTTAAAAATTTATTTCATCTAGTTTACAAACGAGAAAAAGAGATAGACAAGGTATGACGAAAACCCATTCGATGGGTATTCAAACTATAGGGAGACTGAAGTGGTTACTCAATCAGGCAGTACGCCACTGGCAGCATTTATTTGAAGTTTTGTTACAAAAATATGCCCCTGAATTAATAAAGTTGCCAGGCAAATTTGGTAAGCAAATACTGAGTGAAGTAGAACTTATAGCATATATTCAATTTTGGATTTTAAACTTCTACCCTCTATTTCTTGAAGGCACTAAAATTGAAGTTTATTAAAAAAAGCCATACTCATTTTTGGACATAATATTGATTCTGATAACCTGGCCATAGTTTTTGGGACACCTTGTCGACATGCAGTTTGTACATTTTCTTTATAGAATGTAATTCACGACAACTTTCATCCGAAATAGAAACAAACCGATTTTTAATATTTCTCATTCAAAGCCTACCTAATTTTAACTAAATAGAATTATTTTATGATTACATCTTTTTCCCGGTAATCGTCGGCTAATCAGATGGGTTATCTCAAGGAGATATACCCTCGTAGAGTTTTTTCTATGATATTTTAAGAACTACAATGCTTTAGTACAATATTTAGATGTATACTCAAGGCTTAACAAGTGTAAACCATGTAAACGCCCAAAAACAGATCTTTTAAAAACTTGATTGATAATCTCGCAATTTATTTCCAGCAATTCCTCTTAGCCATTTTTGTTGAAGAAATGTTTTCCTAATGTCTTACGATGAAGATGATTTTACCTATATTAGATAGTTGATATGAATAATGATATGGCGATTAAGGAAACTCTTTAAAAATGAATTTATTAATTCTTCTGAGAAAATAAGAGTTTTCGGATCGATGCCCGATCACTTCACATGCGGAATATAATAAAATATTAAGAGTGCATTATATACCTATTATGAAAACACACAAAATCGAATAGAGACTATTTTTTGATTATTTATACAACAAATCAGTTTTCTATGGTTTATATGTAGCTACAAAGAATTACGCTTATTATGAGTAGGTGTACATTTAAATCTATTTATATAAAACAAAGTGGTGTTAGTTACACCATTTATAACTCAAGATTGGCTGGACCGATTTTAAATATCTCTTATTTTTTGGATTCCTCTTCGCATAGAATAACAAAATAACTAATAGCAGGTAATTAACCTTTATAAAGGCGAGCGAAGCAAGCACTAACCCTATCCCACAACCGGTACATTTTCTGGTACACTTTACGAAGAAACTATAAATCTTCGAGATTTGGCATTTAACATAGTAATTCAAATTAATTTCTAGATGTGTTATTTATAAGTACTTAATAAGTATTCATGATCAAAGAATTTAAAAAAATATGCAGAATTCAATTATTCTACTAACTTTTTTTGGGTTTTATTATAAGTTCTATACGTATAATATCAATTATTCTACTAACACCATCTATTAATCTTTTTATTAAACTTTTTTTGGGTTTTATTGTAAGTTCTATACGTATAATAGGGTATATAATAATGAATCGCCACGAAAACGTGCATGTATAAATAATGGAATACGACAGAAAATAAAATTAAAATAGGCTGTCGTCTAATGATTTTCATTAAAATTGTAATCAAATTGGTGTTCCATGTAACAGAAACATTAATATAATACAAATACATATTTTACGCGTGTTGTTTACAGCAAAATGCCATGAAGACATATGTTAACTGCTCGTTATGAATGCGAACTTAACCGTGCAAGAGAATGTCGGCGAACGAGAAGAGCTCGAGATGCTGAAGTGAATTCTTATCGCGATAATAATGCACACTTATGTGAATGTTCTGTTTATTTTGAAACTGCTCAGAAAAATTTGGAACTAAAACTTTGCAATTTGTGTTATCGTCTTTGGTTTGATTTACATATACAAGAATACGGACTTTGTACTTTGTCACAAAGTTCAAGAAAAAAACGAAATGAATATATTTCCAACAGACAGTAATATGGACGCCGGACCACAACCTGATGTTTTTAAAAATAACATCTCTTGAAGAACAATTAATCGCTCAAGATCACCCTGTTATCACTGCAGGTATATAATTAATACTATTTCAAAATATATTTGTGTTAGAAGAAATGATGGAGAAGGGTATAAAGATTTTTTTGTAAATCGTGATAATGTTCATGCTGCTTTAATATATCTTAAAGATTATAATCCTTGGTACAGTTATATGGTCATTATAGATGATGTAGCTTAAAATAATGTAATGAATAGATAGAACGTATAATTTAGTCTTCAATTAGCTTTGTTCCTGTACACATTAAAAATTTGTTAAATAATAAAGTTTTCTCTTTTTAAAAATCCAACCTTCAGAGAAACTTATTTAACTGGCGCAGTCAGTACGATACACCCGGTATCATTTTAATTATCGATTCTTGTGAATAGTTTTCCAAGTGAAAATTGGAATAGTGAATACCGTCTTGTTTCAACAAGTTAAGGTGTATCCGAAAGAACTTGGTGCAGAAAGTTGATTGTGACTCCTGATTTGCCTTTGGAACCATCCACAACAAGTCAGTAACTTCTTCGGGATTCAGATACTTTGGTGTAACTAATATCTGGAAACCACGGATGTATTGGTGTTAACTAGCATCCACGACGAGTAGCAGCCAGCCTAGACGTATATCTTCCAGAAAGAGCCACTACCCGATAGCAGAAGCAAGACAGGGAAGAAGATTAATTGACTCAGTGAGTTTTAAAATCTCTCCTATTGTTGTAATTCTGTTTAGTTAAGATTGAAGAAATATTTAATACTGAGATACTAATATATCATTTATGCGAAAAGCATTTGAAGAAAATATTTATTAATTATCTATTAAAAGATAAAATCAATTATTAAAATTTATATTCTATTATATTTATCTATTTTTATCAATTTTTTATATATACAATTGTTTATGTGAATTTTTATAAAAAATTCAGAAATAGAGTTTTAGATATAACTTATCCGAAAGTTCGAAAGATAGTTTATTCGTCAACAACAGTCGAAAATCCTAATTTATTAGAAACAATTTTGGAAGAAAAAGACAATATTAATATCATGGCCGAAGCCTTAAGATCCACTGTTTCCTTATTAAAAACATTTAATGGTACTCCTAGTCGTTTAGAATCATTTATAAAACAAATCGATACTTTCCACACTAGATATTTTAATAACGATGTTTCTCAGCAGGAATATGTTATTTTAGCCATTAAAGCTAAATTAATAGATGATGCTGAAGAATTTTTATTAACCAGACCCGATCTTAATACTTGGGATCAAATTAAATTAGCTTTACGTCAAAAATTTAGTGATACAATTACAAGGAGTAACCTACAACAACAACTAATATTTTTAACTAGAAATAAAGGAGAATCAGTACAAGATTATATCCTAAAACTTAAGGCCTTAGTCACCCAAATTAATAACAAAATCTGTATTGAAATTCAAAATTTAGAAGCTAGAACAATATTAATAACCCAGAACGAATTAACAGCAACTCAAAATTTATTATCAAACATATCTAACGAATTGAAAACTCTTCTAATTGTAAGAAATCCTTAAAATTTAGACGCAGCTATTGATATCATTTCAAATTACGAAATATTGACAAGTCAAAATGATTTCAAGAATAACTTTATTCAGAATATGCCTGTAAAGCATAAACCAATCAACCATACTTTTTTGAATCCTCCTAAACCAATGAATATACCTCAATTTCCAAAATTCCCCGTTAATAATCAACAACCTATTAAACATCATTTTCCGTCCGCACAACAAGTATTTGGCACTACACCAAAATTCACTCCTAAACCTAATGTAAATCAGAACTTCTTTAAATATCCGCAAAAGACATATCCTCAACCTATGTCAGGTGTAATTGTTCAACCAAGACAACCAGTTCAAAAGACATATCCTCAACCAATGTCAGGTGTAAGCGTTCAACCCCGACGCCCATTAAATTACCAATTCCCGAATCAATTCAATAGAAATCAATCTCGACCTAAGTACATTTTTGAAGAACTTACTCATTTAGAGAATGAAACTCTAGAACAGGAATAGAACAATCAGGTTTGAATTATCAATCGATAGAAAACCCCTCGTCAAGTTATTATGAAAATTTTGAATCCATTGATTAACAAGAAAATCCTGAAAATATGATTGATGAAAATATTGAATTCTCTGACGAACTGTTAGAAAATTTTCGGTCACCAGCTTCGGAAAACCCTGCCTCCAACTAAACAGTTTTCAAATTAACCAACTTCCTTATATAAAAATTCCCAAATTTAATATCCGATTACTAATTGACACAGGTTCACATGCTTCTTTATTAAGACCCTCTTTGGTTGAAAAATATTACCCCGAATTGATTAAGCCTCACATAACTAAATTACAAACTTGTGCAGGTACAAAAAAAGCAAATAGTAAAGCGAATGTTCCTCTCTTTTTATGTTTTGGCATTTCTCAACCAATTGAATTTATCCTTTATCCTTTCCATGATTATTTTGATGGCATATTAGGTATTAAAGATCTTAGAAAATTTAATTTAAACATTGATCTAGATAATAACTTACTAAGAAATGATTTTATACAAATTCCATTTTATTTTAGAGAAAATTTTGATCAATATACTTTGGAAATTCCACCTCATTCTTTACAAAATGTCAAAATTTACACAAGATTACCGAATAATTCCTCTTGGCTTATACCACACATCAAGACAAAAGACATAGAAATTCGACCAACAATTATTACTGTTAGAAATGACTACTATACTATAGGTATTTCTAATATAACTGACAAGACTTTCACTTTCACATACAATATCGACGAGAACATATTCCCAATGAAATCATTTGATGAAGATCAATTTGAAATTTTTCATGTTGAGTTACCTCAAGTAACAACAAAAAAACAAAATAATATTTATGATTTAAAATCACTTATCAGGCACGAACATCTAAATTCAGAAGAAAAATATAAATTATTTAAAGTCATTCAGAAATGTAATAAAGTACTTCATAAACCTGGTGATCCTTTAACTTTCACTAATCAGGTAAAACATGTCATTAAAACAACAGATGAGATACCAGTTCATACAAAAAGTTATCGTTATCCACATGTTCATAAAGATGAAGTAAATAAACAAATTGATCAGATGTTAAATGATAACATTATCCAACCTTCCAATTCTCCTTGGAACTCTCCTGTTTGGATAGTACCCAAAAAACTAGACGCCTCTGGACAAAAGAAATGGAGACTTGTAATTGACTATAGGAAATTAAACGAAAATACAATTGAAGACCGTTACCCCCTTCCTAATATCACGGACATTCTAGATAAACTTGGAAGATCACAGTATTTTACGACCCTCGATTTAGCTAGTGGGTTTCATCAAATTGAAATGGACCCAAATTCGATCCAAAAAACAGCTTTTAGTGTCGAACACGGACATTACGAATACAAACGTATGTCCTTTGGACTCAAAAACGCACCGTCCACTTTTCAAAGAACTATGGACAATGTATTGCGTGGACTTCAAGGTAAAATTTGCCTGGTCTATATGGACGACATTATCATTTACTCGACTTCCTTACAAGAACATCTAGATTCTATTCAAAAAGTTCTTGAAAGACTTATCTCCTTTAATATGAAAATACAACTTGACAAATCTGAATTTTTGAAAAAGACTGTAGAATTTTTAGGACATGTTATAACGCCAAACGGAATTAAGCCTAATCCTGGTAAGATATCAGCAATTAATTAGTCTGGGCAACAACGTATTTCAGACCATATTTATTTGGTAGAAAATTTACAATCATTACAGATCATAAGCCTTTGCAATGGCTTTTCTCAATAAAAGAACCAAATTCAAAACTCGTAAGATGGCGACTTAAATTGGAAGAATTCGATTATTCAATTTGTTATAAAAAAGGTAAACAAAATTCCAATGCAGACGCACTTTCTCGACCCCCTATTGATATCCATGCAATAGAAAAAGACGATCTCCTAACACATATGTCAGCAACATGTGGGAAATCGAAAATCAATGATGATGATCAATATTTATGGCATGACAGAATTAAACATTTTTTCGAAACGCAAGATCCACTTCCGACCTTTGAACAAATAATAGATCATAATAAAGAAATTAATAAATTTGATGAAAATTGGAAACCTGTCAATAATTCAAATGTAATTAAAGAAATTAACCGAAATTTATTTGAACAATCTAACGAATATGCTTTAGCTCATTGTGTATCAGCTGACCTTCATATGAAAAAAGGTATTGCTGTTGTTTTTAAACACAAGTTCAAAAACATTCAAAATTTAATTGATCAGAAAGCAAAGGTAGGCGAAATTGAAACTTTATTTGATAATAAATCTAATCGATTTATTTACTATTTAATTACTAAACAAGATTTTCATCAAAAACCAACATATTTTACATTATGGAAATCATTATATAAAATGAAAAATCATGCTTTGAAAAACAATGTTAAGAAAATTGCTATTCCTAAATTAGGATGTGGATATGATCAGCTTAACTGGGAAAAAGTAAAAGCCATGCTTCGTCATATTTTTAAAGATCAAAACATTGAAATTCTCGTCTGTCATTTATCAGAAAAACCCAAGATCAATATTATCTCAGACATCCAGATTAAACCTCCAACGGAACAACAATCCAATATCATTCCCCAATCAATTTCAACAAATTGTTCTAGAAATTTATTAATTGAAGAACAAGATAACAATCGTGATACTTCGGAGACAGAAACAGTTCATTCCTCTCACGAAAATCCTATCCTAAGTGCAGCATATATAAACAAAACCGTAAATACCTTTAAAAACCAAGTTATCTTCAAATGGACTCATAAAGAACAACCTTATGTAACTTGTGAGAAACTGTTTGAAACAAAGAAACGATTCATCGTATTTATTAATGATAATCCTGTTACACAGAAAATTCAAGAGATCCTAAGAGATTATTTACCACCAGATACTTACTGTTTACATTTTCCACAGAAAGAACTAGAACCGTTGATCCTTAGAATTTTCCAAGAAACCTTTAAGCATAACTCTTACAAACTTGTTATCTCTAATTCACTTCTTAAAGATATCACTAATATAGATAAACAAAAAGAAATCATTGAAAGATATCACACAGTGAAAACATCACATAGAGGTATTACAGAGAATATCAAAAATATTAAACAGTTTTACTATTGGCCTAGTTTAGAAAAAGACGTTATAAATTATATAAATACCTGTGAGATCTGTCAAAAATCAAAATACGACAGACACCCTTACAAAGTAATTTTCAAACCAACACCTATTGGACAGAAACCTTTCGAACATATTTATATTGACATTTATTCCCTAAATTCACAGAAATATTTGACAATCATAGATAATTTTTCAAAATTTGCAGCAGCTTATCCACTTAATGAAAATTCTATTGAAATTTGTCAGAATTTAATGAAGTTCTTTTCACAACATGGAACCCCCAATATTATCACAACAGATAACGCACAAAATTTTAAAAGTAATGTGATACAAGACAAGACAAGACAAGATTCAGTTGCACTTTACAACACCCTATAATCCTAACTCTAACTCTCCTGTTGAAAGATTCCATTCAACCTTGAAAGAAAGTTTAGTAGCATTGAAACAAAATTATCATTCGAAAACAAATCAAGAACTTGTTGATATTGCCATTCTAAATTACAATAATAGTATTCATTCTTCACATGATTACACACCTTTCCAAATTATAAAAGGAAATCTCAATTATCAACTTAATTTTGAAAAGAATTTGAATCAAATACAAACCGATTACATTCATGAACTAGTCCAAACTTTGAAAGAGTTAAACGAAAATATTAATTTGAAATTAAATGCCCGGAAGGCTAATGATTTGGCAAAATTAAATGATAATAGAGATAATGATCCAGAAATCCCTGAAGGAACTGATCAATTTATGACTACCCCTCAACAATTGAATACAAAGAAGTTAGAGCCAAAATTTATGAAGAAATTATTTAAAAATCAGAGACATCCAAAAGATATTAAAAGACGACAATAATTCTCTTTCAGGACAATGAATACCGTCTTCTTAGTTATACTTCTATTTCCTCTTGTCACTTACCAATACGAGATAGAAGAACTGACAAATCCCCTACTACCATACAAGTTAGGTACGACATACATTGTTAATAATTACCACCACGTATATTATCATGTAAATTTAACAAATATAAGATATTGTGTCAGAACTACTAAATTGACCTTACTAAACATCACATCTAAAATAACAAATCGTACAACACCTTTATTTGACCTATTAATAGTGAGAACTATTAATTTGCTTGATTATGTTAGAACAATAGAAGAATTTGTTAATCATTATTCTACAAAAAGAAGTAAACGAGGATTATTGAATATTATTGGAAAAATAGATAAATATGTGTTCGGTACTCTTGATGCCGATGATGGAGAAATATATGATAACTACATAAAAATGTTACAAGAGAATCAAGATGTGTTGCAACAAGATATCTCATCTACTCAAACTATTCTTAAAAAAGTAACAAAAACAATTGATACACAATTAACAAATATCAATCATAATCAAAAGAAGTTACGTAAAAGATAAAATGAATTAACTCAATTTACCCAATCAACTATGTAATTCATCATACTAATTGATAATATTGAAAACAATATTAGAATTTTAAAAGAAATTTGTTCAAATATTCAAACAGCTATCAATTTCGCAGAAATAAACATAATGCATTACAGTATCCTTAAATATAACGAATTAGAAAGTGTTATTTCCAAAATTAAGCCAGAAGTAAAGATACCTTTTGATAACATTATTAAGTTTTATGAAGTTGCACATGTCGATGTTACAATCAAAAATAATCTAATCATATTTTATACAGTAATTCCATTAGTAATTAATAAGCCATATCTGATGTATCAATTATATCCAATCCCTTTAGACAATAAAATAATGATCCTTAAAAATCCTTTTATCTTGATATCCTCAGATGATTATTTTAATGTAAACAGAGAATGTCAAAAAGTAGAAGAAATAAACTTGTGTTTAGACAGTCAATTGAGTAAAAATGAACCGTGTGTTGCTAAGACAATAAATTTAACAAATCATTCTCCCCTAACTCCAATAAAACACAAAGATTTATCCATCACTCAACTACAGGATAATTCCATTATAATAGTGCCATCGCTAAATGAAAAGATAAATTTCCAATGTCTCAATGAACAATCTATTGAAACAATCAATAAACCTTCCCTGATAATTCCACAAGAATGTATGGTGTCAAAAAATAATAACTTTGACTCTCAAGAAGTTAACACACTTAATTTGAGATTAAAGTTACCACCTATTGAAATCAATGAGGAGTTAATTCAGAAAATTGAGCCAATACAATTGGAAGAACTCAATTTGGAGTCAATACATAATGATTTAAAACATATTGAAACTCTGAGTATACACCCACTCCACCATTTCGATGTAAATACAGGAGTTTCAGTATTTAGTATTATATTGTCTCTGTTAATTGTTCTTATAATTATAATTATGTTATATTATTATTGTTGTTATAAAAATAGAAATAAAACTAAAATGAGCATAGAACTCAAAACTCTCGAAAAGGCATCCCCCTTTTCTCAATCTTAAGGAGGGAGGAGTTATATGGTCATTATAGATGATGTAGCTTAAAATAATGTAATGAATAGATATAGTGCTGAGTAGGCATATTTATGTATATAAATAGGGAATAGATAGAACGTATAATTTAGTCTACAATTAGCTTTGTTCCTGTACACATTAAAAATTTGTTAAATAATAAAGTTTTCTCTTTTTAAAAATCCAACCTTAAGAGAAACTTATTTAACTGTACCGTGATATTACAACAGATGAAAATAACTTACAATGTTTACCTAACAATAATAGTGTTTTCCAACAAATTGTATTAAGTCAAAAAAGACAACATCTTCCTTTTAATTTAGATAGGGTAAATGATGATCGGATATTGTATGATAATATTTATGAATCTGGAGCTCCAACTGTGACCTTTCAATGTTATCGAGCAGCAGTAAATATTGTATTGAATATTTTAGAAGCACATGACAGATCTTCTGTTTTACCTTGGCCTACACTGGATGCTGTACCAATTAATGAATTTACATGTAATGGATATATTCGTAGAGCATTTCCAACTTTATTTCCTACTGGTAAATATAGAGATACACGACTTTATAAATTTTCTAATGAATATTTTAAATTTCTTATGATGTATGAAGAAAGTAGATTTGCAAAACATTCACGATGTCGGTTTTTTTCATTTAATAGTATGATGCGTTGGAGAGCTCTGAAAAATGGGATTATTTGTGTTTAAAAAAATTCACGTTTGAACAATATTGAAATGATTGAACAGCTCCAAGAATTATTGCAACAAGAACAAATATTGTATAAATCATGTTTGTCATATGATGCTAATTTGAGATCATATAGCCCATATTGATATGCAAGATCTAGAGAATTCAGTTCAGTGTAGCTGACTTATATTGGCCAGAGCTGTATCGCATATTGGTTACTGACTATAACTATGCCAATCTCAATCAAAACAGTGAATTTGTTCGCAAATCTAAATTATTAAATTCAAATCCTATGATTTTTTCTTATTTTTCTCATAAGTGGTTAGAATTTTTTATGGAGCATTTTGTTAGTAAAGGCGTTGTTGATTTTGCGTATAAAGAAACATCTATTGGCTTAACTTATGTTGCATTTTCACGAGTTAAGTTATTGGAAAGATTAGCATTATTTAGAAAACTTCCTTTCGATACCTAGGTTAAGTAACTTCAAAAACTCATATATGTTAAAATGTAGAATACTAAATGAAATCCGTTTGAGGCATTTAATTGTTTGATATAATAAAAGTACCTGTAAATTATTTTGTATTTTTATTTCTAGAAGAACATTTAAATGATGTATAGATCACATAGGATCACTATATCTTGCGAGCCCTGGCAAAGCTGTGTTTTTTGCTAGTATAAATTCGACCACAAAATATGGTCTGTGTATAAATTAATATTGGACATGCGCCATATTCCTTGCCGATATGTCAAACATTCTAAACCAATACCACCTCAAAAGGTGACGCTACCAAAAACAATATATACGTTAATAAAATAAGTTCAACTTAATACAGAACTTATTGACTCTTGGGTGGTAAAAAATTCGCCGGGTCAGCATGTATGTAATACAGCTGAAGCAGTAGTTGGAGTTGGTATGTGTCCGGAAGCTAGCGTATCCAGCTTCTTTGCTACCAAGTTTTTATGCACATGTTGATAATTTTTTCATGTGCCAAATTATAATGAAATACCGTAGCCGTGGCATATATATAACACTAGCATAATCATACATATTGGTCGTGTCCACAGCAGTGCCTGATTACCAATTGCTTACTAATCAGTAATCAAAAATTTGACGTCTTTAATATGACAGCTATCAGTAAACAATTATAACATAACCCATCTTTTGAATCTGGTATTGGGGGCTATTGCTATCCTTGCCGTTTGAACCTTATTCTTCTTCTTTGAGTGCCGTACTCGTATCCGAGCATTGGCGGCTTCTCTGCCTTGAAAGTGTTGCCACAGACAAGGGGACCTACATTTTAACGTGGATTCCGAACCACCGATGTGTCTCGAGATAAATCTTAAGGGCACACCCTTCCAGAGAGCTGTACTAGGGAATATATACTCTCACTGGTTTCCCGTTGCCTTGCGAGAGGAGGAGAATGCAACGCGACAGGGACTCGAACGCGCGCCCGCATCAACGGTCACTCGTCCAAGCCGTTTCCATCGTATAGCGCTGCTTAATTTCGAAGATCGAAGTCGGTCAGAGTGTGCAGCTACGCGCTCCTCATATTTACTAAGATTCAAAATTACGTACTTATATACTTTTTGAGCAATGATCTCTATTTGTTGTGAAATATATGCTTACCAAAATTTTTCATTTTGCTATAAATGTCATTCTAAATTTTCATTTATAACTTCGATAGTTTGGAAATATCTTACATATTATGAATAATTTATCTAGAATTTTAGGTCCTAGAGCTATTCACGAAAATGAAATGAAAACGCTGGGAGATTTCGTAGCGAGTATACCTTTCTCCCATGAGCAATGTACCAACAGAAGCAACAATAATTGCAGGTATCTGTTATATTTAAATATCTGAAATTTCAAATAAACAAGAAAAACATTGAGAAAAACTACCTATAGCAATTCTATTATGGACATTTATTGTATCTTGCACTAAATAATATATATATATATATATATATATATATATATATATATATATCTTTATATATATATATAATATCATAAATATTCTACAATAAAGTATCACCTTCCATTTTCAATCGTTTTAATCTTTCTAATAAATTTAATTTGCGAATTTAAAACATATTTCTATCTATTTATTTGTCAGTCATTATGACAGATGTCAGTTTGACAAATGAGGTAAGCAATGCATCAGTAATCAATCGTGTCCACAAGATACTGATTTTTGATTTCTGATGGGTAATCAGACACTGCTGTGAACACGATTATTGTTTAAACTCCTCGAACTTAAACTGACAGTTGTAGTTCTATTTTTGACAATGGATAATGACGCTTTGCATCATAGAAAATATAAGTAGTAATCCATCCTGCTCTGATTTTCTCGTATGCAATATATTTGATTCACCACCCTGAAATTGGAGTTGAATAGTTATTTGTGAAATAGATTACACTTCATAGATAGATATCCAATTATCAGACAGATAGTAGTAGTAAGTGTAAATATCAGTAGTAATAAAGGTCACTCAATTACAAAAAATCTAGAGTTTTGGGAGTTCTATTCAACAAAAAATAACTCCCGAGTAGTCTCACCGAAAATATAACCATGTTATGATGATAATATATTATTCTCGGTGTACGCATATATTCTGAAAGTAAATATATCCGATGCATCATCTCTGTTGTCCCTTCAAGGGTTACTCCCAAATGACGCCATATATATTTCTAGATATTTTGTGGCACAGAAAACCAAACAATGGGAAAGTTTAGTTAATGTGTCTAAGTGATTTAGGTGCATGCTGTTGGAATGTTGCTCCGAGGTGGGAATTATAATAGCTATATGCCTCGGCTTTGTTACCAAAACTTTGGATATATACACTCAAATGCGAATTTCGTTGTATACCTACATACAACTTTGTGCTCTTGCGTGAAAAACTATTTCAAAATGAAAAAAAAATATCGAGATTGTTAATTTTTTGCTAGATTTAGAAACAATAGTGATATAATTGGCAAAACAAAAAAAGTTCAATAGAGCAAAACAGTTGCACATTCATCTCAGCTCTTACTGCACGGAATTATAATGAATGCAGGATTAGAGCATTTATGAGAAATCATATTTCTGGCAGTAATGCCCTAGAATAATATAACAAAATGAAACCTGTGTTCCTAAATTCGATCCAGCATACTGACCAGTATAGAGTGACGGCAGCAACCGACATCATTATGTGCTGGTGTTGCATTGGTGTATCGGCGCTATTTATAGAGACAACTAACCTATTTATAAAATATATACTAGCTGTTTTCAGCGACTTCGTGCCCTTCGAAAACTTCAATTTCATGCGGTAGTTTTTGCGTGATGCGTGTACAAACATACAGACAGACAGACAGAAAAACGAGGTAAAATGGAACTTATTTAAGTTAGACCTCTAGCAATACACCGGAGAAAATTGCATTCAGTTCCATGTAGTAGTTTTTGCGTGATGCAAGTACAAACGTAGACAGGCAAAAATTCTTAAAACTGTTGTCCTGGCTCTGTTGCTCTAATAAAGACCCTCGCATTAGTTTTACTTAAATATCTATAATGTGTAGACATCGGCCTGTTACAATTTTATTGTATGTAGATGTTGTCAACAAACGACATATGAGATTGATTCTGCTTCAAAAATGAGACTAACTTTGAAAGGTTTTCTATGCCTACATTGAACAGTTTTCGAAATATTTATACAGTTTTCTTGTTGCCCATAGCAACCGCTGTTATGTAAGAAATACTCAATTATTAGCTCAATTATTAAATGATGAGCACTCGAATATATTGATTATTTAATAAAATGTAACGGGACTTCTTTTTTTGCTATTCGGTATCAGCAGAAACTGATATCCAAACAAAACATTGTTAAATGAATTATTGAAAGCTTCAAAAGTTTTGGATCTATCAAAGCGATATTGCGTAGAAATACGACAATTGTTGGTAATGAAAACAATTCGACTAAAACTAAAACATATATACAAACCATTTGGCCAGTAAGTGTTCGAAATGACGCCCTTCAACTTCCAGACATTTTTCACATCTTAGCAATAACTGCTGATGGTCACCTTCTGTATTGAATAAGGACTGAGATATGCATAAAATCTTCCTAACTAGTTATTTGTCTTTGATATACTTGACCTTAAATTAAACCCCAAATGAAAAAAATTAGCAGTAATAAATCTGGAGAGAAGGATAGCCAAAAACATGGCCCATTTTTGGCTATTCATTGGTCCTTATATAATTCTTGCAATCGAGATTTGACCAAGTAACCATTATGTGGAGGTGCCCCGCCGTATTCATAAAATAAATTTCTTTAATGAACAATTGATAAATTCTCTATGACTGATATTCAAGGTTATTCAGAATATTCAAATATGGTTCACATTTAAAAAAAAAACATCAAATACTCTTCTGGTCACAAAATCGACATCTGGTTTATACTTACCTATTAAGTTTTCTTGATATAAATTCAGTGCCATGACTCAATATTATACACAATAAATATTGAACGGTCAAGACTTTTGGAAAATAATAAGATCCCTGAATACGTGAGGATTTGAGTCAGTCCAGTTAATGGCAATTGTGTCGGTTGAAGGAACCATTCTTTGTATAAATTTGGCTTCGTTTGTACCGGGTGATTCAATAAGGGTGAGGAGGTACAGTATCTCAGGAACTAATAGTCGTAGAAGTTTGTGAAAAAATCCTTCTAAGGAAATCGACCAAGGGATATTGCTGGAAACATTTTTTAAATTCATACGTCCACCGGGGCCGTGATAGCTTCGATCGTATAAAAATGCGATTTTTTCGATAATTTTCGGATATGAGTTTATAAATGAATATTCTCACGTTAATGATAACACAATGGTCCATTTTTTGATATATGATTTTTTATTGTAGGAAGTAAAATAAAGGCGGGAGGGGTTGCTAAACTTTTTGGACTATAAGTGTCTATAACTTAAGTTTGACTTAACGGAATTTTGTTAACAAGGTATGGTTCAAGAGAAGAAGGTTTGTTGAATCAAATACAGAACCATCTATGTTATTCTGCTACTTGCCGCACTCGCTAGGGGGCTGCTTTTATAAAGTTGGGCATTTTTTTAATTTTGCCATGAAATCGCAAATAGAACCGTATAAATATTTTATTATATTTGGAAAGTAGATCAAATTTGCAACAGTATATGTGCAAACAGAATGACCATATCTTCATTCGTTTTAGCTTAAGGTATATTTTATTCAAGTTTCGTAGTCAAGCATGCGATGGACAAATTTATTTATTTATTTAAGCCAGTACAAAATTACTTTTACATTACAAAATTATAATACATAAGTAATTCCTGCAGAGATTAATTAATAGCTGTGCGCAGAAACTGGTATATCCTACATCACTAAACTTACAAACTAAAAAATAAAAAATAGCAAATAAACTTAACAATCAACCTATATGAATTCTTAATATAAAATAAACAATAATTTCCATCAAAATAAATAATAACAATCTCAAAATAATTCATTTATAAAATCCCTGTATGAGGATTGGCATCTACAAACTGAAATTACAAACAAAAGTTACCAGCTAATACTACAAACTAAAATTTAAAATAAATTACAATGTACTAATTTTCAAATCTTACTTGTTTTCTGACAAAACGATCCATGACAGCAGTTTCTGTTTAGCTCTTTTTCTGCTAACCTGTAAACTTTTCAGTTCACATGGTAATAAATATTTTTTACAAAAAATTGGACCGACTTTATTAGTTGGTGCACTGAAAAGTATAAAATAATATTAATTCTATTGGTGCTGTTACTTTTGAAGTTGTGCAGTTGCAGGTAGATTGGTAACTTTTGGCACCAACTTCACAAGTACCAGCCCCAATAGAATTAATATTATTTTATACTTTTCAGTGCACCAACTAATAAAGTCGGTCCAATTTTTTGTAAAAAATATTTATTTCACACTTTTGAGTGTAACATTAGTCACGAAAATTGTTGAACGTTCACTAATACCAATGAAGATAGTACTTATTCTATTACCCACGTATATTCCTTGCTTGTAGTTGTTATTATTGAGATCTCAGAACATCGCTGCGGAAATACGCTTGAATATTTGAGTTGTTACCATTTTAACACCGATTTTACTCGAAAACCGTAACTCTAAGGGAAAAATGTTCAGTATAAATGTTGCTACAAATAATTATGTCTTTCATGTACTGCAAACAGATTTTCAATTTTCGACAGAAATCGCCCTCTCCACATAGCGAAAATAGGTATATTTGAGAATTTAAAATGTCTCTATGTCGAAAACCGTTACTCTTTTGAAAAAATGTTCCATTTAAACGTTTCCGGATATTGTCCTATCTGTACTTATATCAACGCAGATTTTCAATTTTCGACAAAATTTGCCCCCTCCACCCCCTTCGGGGGCGGTTTTCGGAGGGAACGAGATGTCGGATTCCCGTTTTTATGAATATGGGACCATTTCTCAAGCCTCCTCTTTCAAATGAATCAAAAATCATCAAAATCGGAGTACGTTTACTGTATGAAAGGCGCGCACAAACCAAAAAAAAAAAAAAAAAAAAAGCACACAATCGAATTGCATACCTCCTCCTTTTGGGAAGTCGGTCAATAAATTAAATAATTTAATCGCTACCGTGTAACTATTTTTATCTTGTCTCTAGTAAAACTTTTAGAATCTTAATACAGTTTTTGAAGTTCACCATAGTAGTAAACGATTGCTGAGTTTAACTGATTAATATTTATTAGATTTTTATATATGATAATTTTGTTTTTGTTAACTATCTTCAGTCTCTGTTTTATTGTGCTTGGATATTGGATATGATATTATTATATGCACCACCCCATGCAATAATCCCATCGCTAATAATACTGTGAAAGAAGGCATAGTATATAATCTTTAACTTTTCAGTGTTCATTACTTTGGCAAGTTTGTAAAAAACATATATCAAGTATTTATTTTTTTTAGTAAGTATTCAACTTATTCCATCTAAGGTTAAAATCAAAGATAATACCCAAGTATTTACAATGTTCAACTCTTTTGAGAGGTTTATCAATAAGAATATCAATATTCTTCGCTATCCCTATAATTACCAAATGTTATATAGACACTTTTTTGAATATTAAGTGTGAGTTTATTGAGCATCAGCCATACAGAGATTTTATCAAGTAGAGGATTCATTTTATTTATCGCACCTGTCCATGATTCTTCAGTGGAAATAGCAGTGGTATCATCCGCATAAGATAAAATAGAATCATCTGGAAGACTCTCTAATAAATCATTAATATAGATTATAAACAAAATAGGACCAAGTATCGTACCCTGAGGAACTCCTGTATTAATGTAATAATTTGCACTGAAATTATCACCAATTCTAACTCTTCGTTTCCCATTTTGTATATAATTAGCTATAAGTAGATTGACATTACCTCTAATTCCTTGACAATTTAACTTATTTAACAAAATTTTGTAATCAACTGTATCAAAAGTTTTGGTTAGATCTAAAAATGATATAATAATTGGAGTGCTTTTGTCTAATTTATTGTATATCATATTGGTGATAAAATTTAGTGCATTTTTAGTTCCTGTATTCTTGATAAACCCATATTGCTTGTCGGATAATATTTTACATTTCATCATAAATTTAATAATCCGAGAGTGTAGTATCTTTTCAAAGATTTTAGCTACATTAGATATTAAAGAGATTAGTCTACAATTAGCGATATCACTTCTACTTCCATATTTGCGTACAGGAATGATATCAGCGATTTTTAGTGAATCAGGCCAGATTGACTTTTTTATACAAAGATTGAAAATGTAACTCAGTGGTTCACATACATACTCATTGACAACATGGAGAGCTTTAGTACTAATCATATCAACACCACCTTTCTTAAAATTAAATTTCATAATGATTTTTTTAACCTCATTAGGATCAGTAGGGTTTACAAATATAGACTTGCTATTTTGTATAGGCATCTGGATTACTCTATTATCAGTATTAACAATCCTGTCCTTTTAATTTGGTTTTTGTCATACTTTATCTTCGCCTGATAGATTACTTTATTTAAGATTTTAAGATAGTTTTTGTATTTCATCAAATTTTCATGATTTGGATTATTTTTATATTTGAAATATAATTTTTCTTTTTCATTACTTGACTTAATTATAAAGTTTGGTTATCCATATTTTCCTGCCTCTATTATTTATGTTTTTTCTATATTTCGCATTATCTACACAAGTTTTCATCTTTTGTAAAAAATAATCAGTCGCTTCATTTGGATCATTAATGTAACTTATTGACGACCAGTCAATGTAACTAGCGTTTATCCATAGTTTTTTGTAATCAGTGTATACAAGAGTATTAGTTTTTACTTCTTTGTGCAATACTAAATTGAGTTTAGCTAATAAAGTATAGTGATCAATTATAGAATTTTCAACTGTGAATGACATAATATCAACTTTATTAAATTTGGAGAACATATTATCTATACATGTTCTTTTTAAAGTATCATTTGACGACGGTCTTGTAACATTTGGAAAAGATGGTAAAAAACCGAATTCAAGGAAATTGCTTAAGAATTCCTGGCTAAATACATCAGATATTAACAAGTCAATATTGAAGTCACCAACTACCAAATGATATTTAATATTTTTCATGCATATCAGGTAAGTTCTTAGACTATTAATAAATTCCACTTAGCTTAAACTATGCGATCTATACAAGGCAGATATTGTCGTGGTACTGTCATCACCCATTTTTATGTTAGTATTTACTATTCTTAACTTATCGATTTGAATGATTTCGGTTTTTTCAGTCAAACAGTCTTTGATGTATACCACAACTCCATCAGCCTATAATAATTTTCGGAACTTTTTTAGATATATGTTTAATATTACTCAAAGTTTCAGCATATGTAATGTGTCTCTTGTTGTGAGAAGTTTTCTCTCTACTTAAAATCTCTTTTGATAGTGAATTTTTATCCATAAGCTCTGCATTTAGTTGTCTCAGCAGTAGAATTTCTTTTTTCAAGTTATCAAATTCAGTTTGATCATTATTTATGTTATTTTTGTCCGTTGCTTGTGTTTCAGTTACAATTTCATTTCAAATTTCTTTCTTAATACTTTCTCTTTTTTCATTTTTTATTTGAGCTATTAGTAATCTTGTTGTGTCATTCAAATCTATATCACTAACTTCTGATGTTAAGTTTAAATGCGTATGTTCCGGGCAGATAACTAAGGTAGAACTTAAGAAAGTTGGATCGCTTAATTTATTAAAATCACTTAAGTGGTAGTTATTGTCGCAAAAAATACATATCACTGTAGTGTCCTTTACTTTAGGATGACATTTATACGTGATTTCATAATTAATATCAGGAGGCACTTTACCTTTCGCCGTCATGATTATGTTGTCACTATCAGCCTTGAGGTCCACATTCTATTTCACCACATTTCAGTTCTTCTCCTGGACTATCAGCGGAAAATAAACAATTCCAAACAGGTGATCAGAATCCGGAAAATATATACGTCTGTATACACAGCTGTAGCACACAGTTTATAAATTCTAGATAGTTTATTGCACAAATTGGAATACGGGGCTTAGCTCACGATCTTATTTGTTCCTATTTATCAAATAGAAAACAACAAGTTAAACTAAATGGTACAATAAGTGAAACACAAATTATATCATGTGGTGTACCCCAAGGAACTGTTTTGGGTCCATTACTTTTTATTATATATATTAATAACTTTTTTTCAATAGAAACTACTAGTAAAATTATTTCCTTTGCTGATGACACTGTCATTTATTATGAAAACGAAAATTGGAAACATTTAAAACTTGAGATTGAAAATGATTTCATCAATATTATGAACTGGCTAAACAAAAATCTTCTTTCAATTAATTTTAATAAAGCATTTTTTCTTCCTTTTTGTAGTTCTGGTAAAGGTATTCCGGAATTCAATGAAATCTCAATAAATTTAGAAATAATTATTTACTCAAAACAGGAAATTAAATATCTTGGTATTATTTTAGATAGCCATCTCAAATGGGAAAGACACATAACATACCTAGGTGCTAAATTAAGAAGAATATTATTTAAAATGAAAATTCTATCAAATATATTGGATTATAAATATATGAAAATGTTGTACTTCAGTCTATTCAAACCACATCTTGAATATGGTTTAATAGGTTGGGGGGAATTTCTAAAACACATTTAAAGCCAATTGAAATTTTACAAAAACGTTGTTTAAAAATAATATTGAAGAAAAATAGCAGATATCCAAATAATTTATTATATAAAGAAATTAATATTTTTGATCCAATACAAATTTATTTCAAAATTCTTGTAATAGATCAATTTAAGAATAAAAAAGATCACAATATTGTTTCTCACTGTCATCTCACTAGACAGAACCAAAACATTGTTATACCATTTAAAAATAAAAATATAGGTCAAAAAAATTGTATGTACATAGGACCAAAAGCATATCATTATTTACCCAAAATTATAAAAAATATAAGTACAATCAGAAAATTTAAAAATGAGGTTGATAATTTCTTAAGAAGTAACTCTAGGGAATTCATCAGAAACATTATTCAAAGGTAATAGAACTTATATCTACATATTATATTCCATACTTTTATTCATTTGTAATGCTTTGTTTCTTACCAGTTAGCTATTAATTGATTTAAAAATATGTTATTTATAATTATCCTACAAACAGACTTTTTAGTCTCGTAGGTTTTAATATTGTTGTTTGTTGACAAAAATGTAAATTCTCAAATTGTCAATAAACGTTATTTATTTATTTATTTATTTATGAATTGGTTCATCAATCAATAATTAAGCAAGTATCACTCAAAACTTCTAGAGTTGGATATTTTCAGATTCACCATATAGTTCTGAATATTTTGATGTAAATCACATATTATTTATATCAGTTTTACCCATTGGTATTGGCGAAAATTGATGATAAAACTATAAAGTCGCATAACTTTTTTATTTTTAGAGATATTTTAATGAAAAATGAAAAAAATAAAAAACAGTATAAAACTTCGTTCTCATTTTAATTTAATCACAATAATGGAATAACATAACAAACAAAAAAACAACAATTTCAACAAATTAACATTATTAAACAAACTTTGCTATTTAAAAAGTTTACGTTTTAAACATGAATTCAAAATGTCCACCGTTATTATTGGCCACGCATAAGTTAAGTCTTTCACTTGTGGATAATACACTAACTTCAATTTCGGCAGCGGAAATGTTGGCTTACCGAATTCTACCTTTCATATCATCAGCTGTTGCTGGATGGTCTTTATAAACCTACCTCATAAACAAAAATCCAGGACCGTAAGGTCGGGAGACATCACCTGCCAAGGAAAAATGTTTTCCCTAACTATCCATTTATCCGCCTGCTGCCTATTTCATTTTTTTAATATTTCAAGCATAATGGTCCGGGCATACATCCTGTTGGAACCACATGTTCATTCTGTCCACTAGAAGAATATCTTCTAACATTATGGGTAACTCGTTTTCCAAAGATTGTCGATAAGTTACTCCAATTAGAGGCTGATCAAAAAAATATGGCCCAATAATTGTTCCACCCAAAATCCCGCTCCACACCTCCACGCTCCATCGATTTTGAAATTGAACTTTTCTTAACCAGTGAGCTGGAAAGAATGGCCTCGTCAGTCCATGATATTTGAGATAGAAAATGTATGTATTCGTTGACCATCCCCAACAGCCAACAATAAAAGTCCAATCGATGGTCGAGATCAGCTGGTTTTAATTCTTGATATAAATTTACATGGTATGGATGTAATTTATTGTCTTTTAAAATACGTTAAATTGAGAAATATACAAATCCGAGGTCTCTTAACTAATATCTAATGTAAACCTCGTTTCTTGCTCTCCGTACTCTATTTGGGGCTGCGACTGGCTGAATAGTTTCCTTCAATCGTGTAGCCAATCTTTTGAAAACATTTTTTAAATGATGACGTCATGCAGGATATTTAAATGCGTATTCTCTTTCGGCAATAGCGGCATGTTGCGAACATTCGAAATAAACTGCTAACATATCAAAAGCTTCCTCGTTCCCATAAGGCATTTTCTCAATTTTAGTTAGGCATTTTACAAATTTCAATCTCAAAGAATAAACTATCTATTTGTATAAAATCGCCGTTTTCATAAAAACTGTCAACCAAATTTTTTCATGACATATGAAATTGGATATTTTTGAATTTTAATACCTACTCACAGGCGACACATACGAGCTTTTGATATTTAGCTGAATTATAAATAGGTAATTTTGGAAATAAAATGAAAACGAGATATCAAATCCTATTATGGAAAAAAGAGGAGCGTGTAGCTGCGGGTTAACACTGACCGACTTCGATCTTCGCAGTTAAGCAGCGAATCTAATGAAATATTCATAAGGTTACATTTGCGATTTCGGAGCAAAATTTAAAAAACGATTAA
Organism: Crioceris asparagi; assembly: GCA_958507055.1. Lineage (NCBI taxonomy): Eukaryota > Metazoa > Arthropoda > Insecta > Coleoptera > Chrysomelidae > Crioceris > Crioceris asparagi. The sequence goes on from OY293827.1 coordinate 62,555,987, forward strand.
CATTATTAAACCCGCTCCCTATCAAGGGCGGTAAGATACAGAATGTTATGGATAATTTTATATTATCAAATCTTACTTTCTTGAACCAGACCTTATTACCAAAATTCCGTTAATTCAAACTCATGTTATAGACACTTATAGTCCAAAAAGTTTAGCGAACCCTTCCGCCTTTATTTGATGTCCTACAATTAAAAAAACATATATCAAAAAGATGGACCATTATGTTGTCATTAACGTGAGAATACTCATTTCTAAACTTATATTGGATAATTTTAGAGAAAATCGCATTTTTTATTCGATTGAAGCCTCCTAGCGGTGGACGTATGAATTAAAAAAATATTTCCAGCAATTTTTCCCAAACTTCTAGGACTATTATTTCCTGAGATACAGCACCTCGTCTCCGTTATTGAATAACCCGGTACAAATGATCCAAAAATAATTCAACACCCTATATATGAGTTATATTGAGTGAGTATTCTGCCACAAACTATTGTCACTTAAATAGTTGTACTCTTTTTGCTCACCGAACTTGCGAGAAAATTAATTATCTTTATCAGGATCTGCAAGAGAGATTACACAACTAAATCAGCAAGCATTACTTGAGAAATTATTTCACTCATAATATGGATAATAATACTCATAGTAGCATGGTACATTAAGTATTTAACATAATTTCGCCATCAAAAGTATTTAAAACATTGATAAAATATCTATAAAAATTAGGACATCAAGAAAAAAGTTCTGAAATCTCTGAGTAAGATGGGTTATAGATTTAGGTGAGTATAAGTTATAAGAAGTGTTAAATGGTAGATAGGCATCAAAGAAAAAGACAAATAAAGAAACAACACATAAATTGAATATGAAGTAATCCATTTCGACAATGTTATTTTATTTTTGTCTCATAACACACTATTAATACCTATTGAAATTTGCTCAATTTCTTATATAACTTAAAAAACCTTACGTTTTACTTATTGGGAATGCTAATATGGATCGACAGAATGAAAAGAAACCGAACGCAATTCAGACCGTAAGTACAATGTCCATTGGAGAAAATTGATTATTTTCATGCTAAAAGTGCTCTAGGTTGGCCCAATCTTTTGAAGATCCTGTACCGAGCTTCTACCTAGCCTAATCGACTTATTATTTGTTATAACGTTTAAGAAAACTTATCATCTGCAATCCATCAGAGTAAAATTGATTTATTTTATAAAACCGTAAATCCAAATATCTCAAAATCTATAGGCATTCGAGATAGGGATTTCTGATAAAAGTTGCCTTAAAAAGAGGTGAATTAAGAAAGTCAGTTCCAGTATAACACGAAGTCACTGTAGGTCGTCATTATTTTAGTTAGATAGAGCCTTCTCATAAGGCTTATATGGTAATTTTTCAGAACTAAAATAAAAGTAGTTCCCTCAATACTTCTAAGAGGCAACTCGCCTTGTATAACCTAAAGATCCAAGCTCAGGTGATGAAAAGTTATGCAACTTTCATTCTAAAACCAAATAACTATATTATTAGCCTATGGGGGATACGATTTAAAAATATATTGCTGTAAGCTGTTAAGATTGATTATCTATCTAATGCTTACGTCCTGAACGGTTTCAATGTTGGATTTTATGGAAAAATAGTTTCATTATAATTAATAAATCATACACTATACTTTTTATTTATTTCTTTATGACCCCCTCCATTTATTAAACATAGATTTACACATTCTTTGATATTGTTAAATACATGCTGAAATTCCCATACTTCAATACTTCACAGCTTTTCATCAATTGCTATTTCCATCAGAAAAAAACTGAGCTCCAATGAAATCATCATTGTTTAAATGTTGCTTAAACCATTGGATACATTTGTCGTAATCTGGTAGAAGTAACCAACCAACGACAATTTGTAGGGATGCATCTCAAAGACATAGTGATTGCCTTATGACAAGTTCCTAAAGATAAATCTATAAAAATGTTCACATCATCAACACTTTGAACATGACATATGAATATTAAGTAGTATGTACCCATGATATTATAAATAGAAGATATGACAAAACGTCAAGGACAACCATAAAACGCATGTTTCAAACAAGAGTCCATATATATAATACTCCTATATGGCCAGTGAAGAGAGAGGTCTTGAAGCTTTTAATACGGTACAGACAATCGTTTCTCTCTCGCACAGTTGTTTCTGCTAATCATTTCGCGCATCTTGTATCGAGCTATCATTTGTGAAATCTATACATAAATAGGGCTTCCCAAAAAACATTCCCAATGTAAAACTTTTGGAGGTGAGAGCTATATTCTGCAAAATTCAACAAAAAAAACTCAAATCTTTCGCATATGCTCAGTAAGAGCTGAACCACACCGATACATTTTTGGTATTTTTTTTGTATAAGAATTCTGCTTTAATGGTACATTGTCATCAACTGATTCTATCGCTTCTCACCGCCCCCAAAATTCCTTCCATGAAATTACAACTTGACGTATTATATTCATAACCCATATTTACAGTAAATCTGGACTCGAGCATTTCCATTTCCTCACCAGACTACATTTAGGATTCGCAATATTGACGCATTTTGATCGTTGACGTCAATTGTAAAACTTTTCACCAGATCAGAAGTACCACTACCTTCCTCCTCTTGCCCCTGGTCAATAGTAAACATACAAACATAAAAATCAATTATATGACGTTGACACATAAGTTGTTTATTTTTGTTTCAATTCATAATAAGTTTTATAGATACTCCACTCCTTTCTAACTCTCCTTTATACGGTGTTAGCAATTATTTCCATTAGGTTCAAGTATATATTAAAAAATAGATCGTATCGTACTTGTGCATGTTTGGCGTGTGTAAAAATATTGTAAATCACTAACAAATTTAATTTGTTTCTCCCATAAGAAGCTTTAATAGGTACATGATAATATAGTTGAATATACGCATGTACTCTCAAAAACGAATAAATTTTCACATACAATATTAATTCTGTTTCATTTCATATTCTTTTCTAAGTCTGAATATAGTGCATTCATTTCAAGTATATAAAGATAGTGACAATTTTATCATTATAAGCCCGCAGGTGAGTGACTGAAAATAATCGAGTTGTGATTTACTGTACATATGGGTTATGAATATAATACGTCAAGTTATAATTTCATGGAAGGAATTTTGGGAGCGGTGAGAAGCGATAGAATCAGTTGATGAAAATGTACCATTAAAGCAGAATTCTTATACAAAAAAAATACCAAAAATGTATCGGTGTGGTTCAGCTATTACTGAGCATATGCGAAAGATTTGAGTTTTTTTTGTTGAGTTTTGCAGAATATAGCTCTCACCTCCAAAAGTTTTACATTGGGAATGTTTTTGGGAATATGGATTTTTTTTGGAAATCGTTTTTCTGTCACGTACTAACTTTAATTTTCTATAATAATTTTATTTTTAAATACGTGTTGGTATACAAATATGCTAATAATAAAAAAGCAAACACAATCGAATTGTATACCTCCTCCGTCTGGCGAAATCGGTCAAAGACTTCAAAATCACTATGAGCAAAACACTGTTATCAGAATTGCACTTTTGAGTAACGTATGGCTTGAATAATAATACTGTAACGTTTAACCCTGTGCTAAACGTTGTGTGGTGAGTTCACTTGCTTAGTACTCAAAAGTTCGAAGATTGCTTCCAATGGTTTACTTTCAAACACTCTGTACACGACCTTCTGTAGTAGTACAACTGTCACCACTTGTCACCTTGACAATCTAAACTGTCACTGTCATTACCGACTAAACTACTATTACCATCTGATTCTACAAACTGACTGTTATCAACTGACTTTATAAGACTCACTTTATCTGAATCATGATATGACATTCATCGAGAATGTTCTATGATTATATAGACGCACATAATAATGTTCTAGAGCCTCGTCAAACTGACAATACTATGACAAATTGTACTTCACATATAGTTTCTGGAAGGATCGAGAATAAATCTACTATAATTCTAGAACTACGTAATGAAATATACAAGCAACAACTATTGTAAACAAGGTGGTGGAATAAATAATTAATAAACAAATAACAAGTACATGACTACCTATCCACGTTACATTGCCCCTTCTTAGCTTTGATCGTCCCGATCAAACATCATCCCAATACATTCTACAATCTCATCTGGGGGAGCTCCTTGCATCCTCTTGTCCCATACCTAACTCTCGCTTTCTGACGAAGACTTGTTACTTGATGGAACTTTTTATCCTCTTCTTCGATCAACAAAATGTTTCACCAAAGTACGACTTCTTCTTCCTATAGGTGAACATCTTCGCTCAGGTGATCTGCTTCTACACAAGCTAACACTATACCTTGTTGCCATACAACCTTCACCACTACGTTATACGTTAAGAATAAGAAAAAAACGATTTTGTTCTGTTTCTGTTTCACCCATCTTCAGTTGCATTATCATTCTTTGGCATCTGAGCCTTTGAGCAATAGTTTTAACTCCATATTCACGATCAAATTTTTTGGAACATCTCTTGCACAGTATGATATTCAGCAATTTTATCAAGTAAATTATTGTGCACATATTTGATGAACTTATTCATAGCTTTCAAATTCCAGGATTCCCATTGAGTTTTTTCAGAATCATTAGCGATATCTTTCAATGCATACATATAATGCTGCACCCCAGCCTTTGGACTTGATCAGAATTTCTATTCTAAACTCCCATTTAGAATACTCATCACCCTTGAAAATGGGAACATCATTTTTGTAATCAAAAGGCATGACTTCAAGTTCAAAATTCAGCTACACAATATTTTTACAAACCACGGACCTCTGCCACCATATTGTGTTTATCAGAAAAACGAACCTCCATAAAATTGCTTTATCAAGAGACACGGTAGTGTCTTGCGCCATCCCTTTCCCTATATCCAACTAGCCATGCACTCGTCTAAGTTTCATCACAGTATATAGTTCTTTAAACTGTGGTTTGATGCATCCAACTTATAGCGCAGATCATAAGTATAATATAGCGGGCACTACAGTCTCTTTACAGGAAATATACTCTCCCCCCCTTGCGTCCCAATATTATCATCGATATATCTCAATTCATATAAGACTTTAACCAAAAATGTGCTTAGTAACACCATATAAATCATCAATGATCTATCGATTGAGACCAAAATTAGATTTAATAATTATATATTAACAAAAATATTTCAGTAGCAACGGTAAGACACGCCCCTAGCCCCAAAAAGTTGTCGATTTCATTCTTGAACCACTCGTGTATACCTATATATATGGATGTCACATTAATTCCGGCTCTGTTCGGCGACAGTCGTCTCCGCGGGAACTTATTATTAACTTATCTAGGTACGTTAATATACCCACGCAACTTTTCTATTATATCAAGCATATATACCTATATACATTTACCAGAGCGGTCTATGTTATCCACTTCCGATTTAAGAGATTGAGATTCGAAAACTGTAATATTAAAAGTTATCTTTATGATCCTGGTTATATCAATTTCTATGATCTCTGGTACTATATAGTAGCTGACCCAAATGACACCACATGCCTGAGAAAACAAGAAACGTCAAAAATCTCTCAATTATACAAATTTATTTAATAATAACCTGAATACGTTTAGAGCATTTTGTTTACTTGTGTATCTATCAAATTTGGTAAGCACGATTTTCATCTTTAATATATTTTCATTATATGATATTTTTTAGAAAAATATATTACCATATTATATTTATTTTGCAGAGAATTTTTATTATCAAAACTTTTGTATGTTCGGAATGTCACAAGTGGACGAAAAGTTTTACAAAGTTATAAGAATCAATGAATAGCTAACTGACGAACACATTGACCTCTTTTCTCAACTATTAGCAATCAAATTTGGATATTATTTTCGTGAAAGTTGGATACAAATGCTACCCGAATGTGTTATCCTATCCAAAAAAAATGAAAATCATATTCAATTACTACATAGACTGAATGGAGAATATTATGATTCTAACGCTATTGAAATATCAGGAGGTCATTGGTATGTAGTTATTATAGTTGTATGGCCATTTGTCCTTAATCATTAGTAATTAAGACATACTATATGAATGTTGAATAAGCATCTTAGAATTATATATAAATAGGCAACGTAGCTTAGTGTTTTATCTTTAGTTAACCTTTGTATGTAGCACATCTTAATTTGTTAAACACTTTTCTCAGTAAATAAAGTTTCTTTTAAAGACTTTCGAGGAAACTTAATTTAACTGGCGCAGTCAGTAGGATACACCCGGTAGTTAATTTGATCATCGAGATTAGTGAATACCGTCTGTGTTAACAGTTGAGGTGTATCGAGAAGAACCTTGTGCAATAAAGAGGTTTCAACTGGGATCCTTGACTTGCTTTTGGAGCAACTCTACAACAAGTCAAGTTCAACTCTTCGGACTTCAGATATATTGGAAGTATATGTAGTATCTGCAAGCCCACCGGACATATTGGTATAGCTAGTGTCAACTACGAGTAGCAGCCACCCTGGATGTACATCTTCTGGGAACGAGCCACTACCCGATAACAAGAAGCAAAGCTGGGACCGAGAAAATTATTCCTGAGTGAGTTTAATTCTCCCCTACAGCTGTAACTCTGTTTAGTTAAGATTGAACATTAGTTATTGAAGATTGAAAATTATTGAAGATTTAATGTTATCTATTTATTGAATTTTATTTATTACGAATTATTCGTATTTATTATTTTGAAGAAAGGTTTATTTATTTATTTGTTTATCATATGAAAAAATTTAGAAATAAGGTATTAGATATAACCTACCCTAGAGTTAGGAAGATTTTTGACCAATCACTAGATATTGATAATCATATTAGATTAGAAACAATAATTGAATTAGAATCAAATAATTTTATCATGGCTGAAGCTCTAAGATCCACTGTCAGTCTACTTAAATCGTTTGATGGAACTCCAGCAAGATTAGAATCCTCTATTAGACAGATAGATGTATTTCATGCCCGCTATTTTAATAACGATCCATCTCAGCAAGAATATGTAAATTTGGCAATCAAATCCAAATTAATAAGCACAGCTGAAGAATTTCTATTAACACGACCTGATTTAGAAACTTGGACTCAAATTAAAGTAGCACTTCGTCAAAAATTTAGTGACCCAATTACTCGAGGAAATTTACAACAACAATTAATCTTTATGACTACAGACAAAAATGAAACAATTCAAGATTATGTTCTCAAATTGAAAGCTCCAGTTACTCAAATTAATAACAAATTTTGTATTGAAATAGCAAATCTTGAAGCTAGAAATATTTTGACAGCAACTCAGAATTTACTTTCAAATATTTCCAATGAGTTGAGAACACTCCTAATAGTTCAAAATCCTCAAAATTTAGATTCAGCAATGGATGTAATTTTGAATTATGAGATTCTTACTTCACAAAATACTTTCAAAAATAATTTTATCCAGAATATACCTGTGAAACAGAAGGAACATAACAATACATTTTTGAATTTTCCTAAACCTATTAGTTTACCTCAACCCCCTCGTCAACCAAATAACTTCAATCAAAAGCCTGTCCAACATCAATTTTCTCGTATGAAACAAGTTTTTGGAAATAAACCATTAACTTATCTTTATTCACCGGCAAACCACAATGTTTTTAAACCACAATTTCATTCTAAGCCTCGTATAAACCAAAATTTCTTTAAGTCACAAAAGACATATCCACAACCTATGTCAGGAGTCAGTGTACAACCAAAACGTCCACCACTCCAAATAAGACCTCAATATTATAATCAAACATTCGGAAATCAACATAGACCTCCTAAATATACTTTTGAAGAATTAACCCATTTGGAAAATGAAGATCCTAATTTTCAAAATTTATCATATTCCGAAAATGATTATTATCTAGAAGATCAAATAGAACCTTCTATTGATTATCAAGATGATTTAGAAGAAATTAATGAAGAACCTTTCGACCAGTCTGAGGAACCTGAAAATTTTCGGATAGCGGCCTCGAAAACAAACCCTGTCTCCAAATGAATATCTTCCAAATTAATCAGTTACCTTTCATAGTAATCCCTAATTTAAATATTCGTTTATTAATAGATACTGGTTCACATGCCTCTCTACTTCGACCTTCTATAGCAGAAACATACTACCCAGAATTGATTAAGCCACATATAACAAAATTGCAAACATGCACTGGCTCTAAGAAAGCAACAACTAAAGCCAAGATTCCCTTATTTTTATGTTTTAGTATTTCAAAACCTATTGAATTCATTTTATATCCCTTTCACGATTACTTCAATGGAATAATTGGAATAAAAGATCTTAGAAAATTTAATTTGAATATTGATTTGGAAAACAATTTATTAAAAAATGATTTTTTGCAAATTCCATTTTATTTTAGGAAAGATTTTGATGAATACACTTTCGAAATTCCACCTTACACATTACAAAATATCAAAATTCATACTAAACTTCCAAATAATACTTCTTGGGTAATTCCGCATATAAAGACGAAACAACATAGAGATACATCCAACAATCATTACAGTAAAGAATGGCTCTTATATTATAGGTATTGCTAATTGTACAGATAAGCATTTCTCATTTACTTATAATAGTAAAGAAAAAGTATTGCCGATGCAATTATTTAGTGAAGATCAATTTGAATTATTTCATGTAGAATTACCTAGTAATTTTGAAAAATTATGGTGAAAAACTCGACCTTAAATCACTAATAAGACATGAACATTTAAACTCTGAAGAGAAAGTCCAATTATTTAAAGTACTAAAAAATGTAACAAAGTTTTCCATAAGCCAGGTGATGATTGAACCTTCTCAAATCAAGTTAAACACATAATTAAGACCACAGATGAAATTCCAGTACATACTAAAAGCTATCGCTACCCACACATTCATAAAGAAGAAATTAATAATCAAATAGATAAAATGTTGAGTGATAATATAATCCAACCTTCCAATTCACCTTGGAATTCCCCTGTTTGGATAGTTGCTAAAAAATTAGATGCATCCGGAGAAAGAAAATGGCGACTTGTAATCGATTACCGAAAATTAAATGAAAAAACTATTGATGATAGGTATCCACTCCCTAATATTACAGATATATTAGATAAACTAGGTCGTTCACAGTATTTTACAACCCTAGACTTAGCTAGTGGTTTTCATCAAATAGAAATGGATCCGGAATTAATTCAAAAAACTGCCTTCAGCGTAGAACACGGACATTACGAATACAAAAGAATGCCTTTTGGATTAAAAAATGCCCCGTCCACTTTTCAAAGAACTATGGACAACGTACTTCGCGGATTACAAGGAAACATCTGCTTAGTTTACATGGATGACATTATTATTTACTCGACATCATTACAAGAACATTTGGACTCTTTACAAAAAGTATTAGAAAGATTAATTTCCTTTAATATGAAAATTCAATTAGATAAATCAGAATTTTTAAAAAGAACTGCCGAATTTTTAGGTCATGTCATCACCCCGGAAGGTATTAAGCCCAATCCGAATAAAATTTTAGCTATTAAAAATTTCAGAATACCAAATACCCAAAAAGAAATTAAGTCATTCCTAGGACTTGTTGGCTATTACAGAAAATTTATAAAAAACTTTGCGAAGATAACAAAACCTCTCACATCTTGTTTAAAGAAGGATGCCAAGGTAATTCATGACAAAGCTTTCATTGATGCTTTTAGTACTTGCAAAAATATTCTAATCAATGACCCCATTCTGCAACATCCAGATTTTACAAAGCCGTTTATATTAACAACTGACGCATCAAACTATGCAATTGGCGCCGTATTATCGCAGGGAAATATAGGTAATGACCTTCCAGTAGCTTAGGCTAGCAGAACACTTAATGCAGCGGAATGTAATTACTCTACAATCGAAAAAGAATTGCTCGCGATAGTCTGGGCAACTAAATACTTTAGACCTTATTTATTTGGTCGAAAATTCACTATTGTTACTGATCACAAACCCCTCCAATGGATTTTTTCTATAAAAGAACCCAATTCAAAATTGGTGAGATGGCGTCTCAAATTAGAGGAATTCGATTATTCTATTGCATATAAGAAAGGCAAACAAAATTTAAATGCTGATGCTCTGTCCAGACCCCCGATCGATATCAATGCTATCGAAAAAGATGATCTGCCGACACATATGTCAGCAATGTGTGAAAGAAGTAAAGAAAAAAATGACGATCAATACTTTTGGCATGATAGGATAAAACGTTACTTTGAAAGTCAAGATAATCTTCCTATTTTTGAATCACCGATAAATTTACAAACAGAATTTAATAAATTCAACCAAAATTATAAACCAATTGAGAGATCTGATGTAATTAGAGAAATCAATAGTAATTTATTTGAACAGACTACTGAATATTCTTTAGGCCATTGTGTCGCAGCTGATTTACAGATGAAAGAATGTATAGCTGTAATATTTAAACACAAATTTAAAAATGTACAAAATTTGATTAATCAAGGAGCCAGACCAGGAGAAATTGCTACGTTATATGATGAGAAAAATGATCGTTTTATCCATTATTTGGTAACGAAACAGGAATCACACCAAAAACCAACATATTTTATGCTCTGGAAAGCTTTATATCGAATGAAAATGCATGCAATTAAAAATGATGTCAGGAAAATCGCGATTCCTAGATTAGGATGCGGTCTTGATGGATTAGACTGGATCAAGGTAAAATCAATGATCGATTATATATTCAAAGATCAGAACATTGAAATTCTGGTATGTCATTTATTACGGGAACCCAAAATTAATATAATATCTGATATTCAAATTAGACCACCATTTGAAACAACTAATACATCACAAAGTCCTATTCAAGAAACTTCTGAAATTACCCAACCAGAAACTAATGTCAATGATAATAATCATGATAGTTCTGAAACTGAAACTATTCATTCTGCCCATGAAAACCCAATTTTAGGAGCAGCATATGTCAACAAATCCATTAATACTTATAAGAATCAGATTATTTTCAAATGGACTGGTAAAGATCAACCATATGTAGTAAGAGAAACTCTATTCGAAACAAAAAAGAGATTTTTCATTTTTATTAACGAAAATCCAATAACTCAAGAAATACAAGAATTATTAAAAAAATATATACGACCTGATACTTATTGTCTGTATTTTCCTTATAAGGAGAACCATTAATACTTAGAATTTTCCAGAATACGTTCAGACATAATTCCTATAAATTAGTAATTTCAAATACTTTGCTTAAAGATGTAACTAACTTAGATGAACAGAAAGAAATAATTCAGAGATACCATACTATTAAGACTTCACATAGAGGAATAACCGAAAATATTAAAAATGTTAAGCAATTCTATTATTGGCCCAGTCTGGAAAAAGATATTATAAATTTTATAAATGTTTGTGAAATCTGTCAAAAATCGAAATATGAGAGACATCCTTACAAAGTAATTTTTGAACCTACACCGACAGGACAAAAGCCTTTGGAACACTTATATATAGATATTTATTCTCTTACATCTCAGAAATATCTAACAATAATTGATAACTTTTCGAAATTTGCTGCACCATATCCTTTAAATGAGAATGCTGTTGAAATTTGTCAAAATTTAATAAAATTCTTTTCCCATCACGTTACACCTGATATTATTACCACTGATAGTGCACAGAATTTTAAAAGCAATTTAGTGCAAGATCTTTGTAAGTTATTTCAAATTCAAATACATTTTACAACCCCTTATAATCCAAATTCAAATTCACCAATTGAACGATTTCATTCAACATTGAATGAAAGTTTAGTTGCACTAAAGCAAGATTATAAAACAAAAACAAATTCAGAACTTGCCATATTAAAGTATAACAATAGTATTCATTCATCTCACGATTATACACCGTTCCAAATTATTAAAGGAAATTTAAACTATCAATTGAATTTTGAAAAGAACTTATATCAAATTCAAACAGATTATATTCAAGAACTAGCTCAGACCTTGAAAGAACTCAATGAGAATATCAACTTAAAATTGAATGCTAAAAAGGCTAACGTTCTAGCAAATTAAATAGTAGTCGTGAAAATGACCCTGAAATCCCTGAAGGTACAGACCAGTTCCTGACAATTCCCCAACCATTAAACAAGGATAAATTAAAACCAAAATTTAATAAAAAATTGTTTATAAGTCAACGACATCCGAAAGATATTAAGAGACAATAATTATTCCTTTCAGAATATTGAAAATTGTTCTACTAGTGGTACTCCTGTACCCTCTTGCCAGCCATTTATACCAGATTGAGAAGATTACTAACCCGTTATTACCAGTAAAACTAGGAACCAGTTATATAGTTGATAAGTATTATCATATCTATTACCATGTAAATTTGACTAATATACAAAATAGTATTGAGTTAACTAAAACAACGTTATATAATATTACTTCCAGAGTAACAAATATAACAACACCTTATATGACTATTATTAATTAAATCTAAAAATATATTTAAACATATTAGAACTGTTGAGGAATTTGTAAATCATTATTCATTAAAACGATATAAACGTGGGTTACTTAATATTGTCGGAAATGTACACAAATATCTGTATGGCACCCTTGATGCAGATGATGATAACTACATTAAAATCCTACAAGAAAATCAAGACACTTTACAACAAGATATTTCATCTACACAGACCATTCTCAAACAAGTAACAAAGAAGATTGATACTCAATTAAAAACTATTAACCAAAATCAAAAGAAGATACAAAAAGGACTTAACGAATTAACTATATTTACTCAATCAACTATAGAGTTTACCTTATTGATTGATAATATCGAAAACAATATTCAAATGTTACAAGAAATGCGTAATAATATCCAAACAGCTATTAATTTTGCTGAAATACTCATAATGCATTATAGTATTCTTAAATATGAGGAATTAAAAGAAATTATATCTAAGATCAAACCAGAAGAAAAAATACCATTCGATAATATAATTAAATTCTATGAAGCCGCACAAGTTAGTGTTATTATAAAAAATAATATAATCATATTTTCAATTTCAATACCATTAATAATTAATAAACCTTACATAATGCATCAGTTATATTCAATTCCACAAGAAAACAAAATAATGATCCTTAAAAATTCTTTCATTTTAATATCCCCTGATGAATACTTTAATGTGAACGAAAAGTGTCAGAAAATCGAAGAGATAAACTTGTGTACTAAAAATCAGTTAAGTAAAAACGAACCTTGTGTAGCAAACACAATCAATTTAAAGAGTCTTTGTCCATTAACCCCAATATCTCATAAGAAAACATCTATTACCCAGCTTTCCGATAATTCCCTTATAATTTTGCCAGCAACAAGAGAGATAGTAATATTTAAATGCCCAAATCAACAGGCTATAGAATCTATAAATGAACCCTCTCTAATATTTCCACAACAATGTATGGTGAAAATAGAAAATAGATACTTTGAGTCACAGAAAATCAATATCATGAATTTAAGATTAAAATTACCTCCGAAAATTATGAATAAAAATTTAATTCAGGATATTGAACCGTTACAACTGGAAGAAATAAATTTAAATTCTATCCATAATGATTTGAAACACCTTGAAACCCTTAATGTACATCCAATCAAACATTTTACTGTAGATACTGGAGTTTCGGTGTCTAGTATTATACTAACTGTATTGATTATTTTTGTACTTATAATTATTATATATTATTATTGTAAAAACAAGAATAAAATGAGCATACAACTTAGAACCCTCGAAAAGTTAAATCCCTTTTCTCAGTCTTAAGGAGGGAGGAGTTATATGGCCATTTGTCCTTAATCATTAGTAATTAAGACATACTATATGAATGCTGAATAAGCATCTTAGAATTATATATAAATAGGCAACGTAGCTTAGTGTTTTATCTTTAGTTAACCTTTGTATGTAGCACATCTAAATTTGTTAAACGCTTTTCTCAGTAAATAAAGTTTTTTTTAAAGACTTTCGAGGAAAGTTAATTTAACTTTATGACAAGAATAATATTTACATTTTCGATTCTTTGAATAACAATGTTCTCGATGTTCACTTCAAGAAATTCTTGCAGTTGCTTTATGTTTACATATTACTCTTTTGAAGAAAATCCAGTAATATTTCCTGATATGCAATAAATATTTTTTACAAAAAATTGGACCGACTTTATTAGTTGGTGCACTGAAAAGTATAAAATAATATTAATTCTATTGGTGCTGTTACTTTTGAAGTTGTGCAGTTGCAGGTAGATTGGTAACTTTTGGCACCAACTTCACAAGTACCAGCCCCAATAGAATTAATATTATTTTATACTTTTCAGTGCACCAACTAATAAAGTCGGTCCAATTTTTTGTACAAAATATTTGTTTCACACTTTTAAGTGTAACATTAGTCACGAAAATCGTTGAACGTTCACTAATACCAATGAAGATAGTACTTATTCTATTACCCACGTATATTCCTTGCTTGTAGTTGTTATTATTGAGATCTCAGAACATCGCTGCGGAAATACGCTTGAATATTTTAGTTGTTACCATTTTAACACCGATTTTACTCGAAAAGCGTAACTCTAAGGGAAAAATGTTCAGTATAAATGTTGCTACAAATAATTATTACTTTCATGTACTGCAAACAGATTTTCAATTTTCGACAGAAATCGCCCTCTCCACAAAGCGAAAATAGGTATATTTGAGAATTTAAAATGTCTCTATGTCGAAAACCGTTACTCTTTTGAAAAAATGTTCCATTTAAACGTTTCCGGATATTGTCCTATCTGTAATTATATCAACGCAGATTTTCAATTTTCGACAAAATTTGCCACCTCCACCCCCTTCGGGGCGGTTGTCGGAGGGAACGAGATGTCGGATTCCCGTTTTTATGAATATGGGACCATTACTCAAGCCTCCTCTTTCAAATGAATCAAAAATCATCAAAATCGGAGTACGTTTACTATATGAAAGGCGCGCACAAACCAAAAAAAAAAGCACACAGTCGAATTGTATACCTCCTCCTTTTGGGAAGTCGGTCAACAAAAACAGAATTCGTATGATTGCGGTGTTTTTGCGATTGCATTTGCTGTTCTCTAGCTTTCGGGAATGATGTCAGGTACGATGTAGGTTTATTACGACAACACTTATTAAAGATTTATTGCTGTAAGACCATTACACCTTTCTCAATAGTTGTACATCGATAGCCGCATCTAGAATCGGTTCAATTCCCGGTGGAAAGGAATTCAATATTTGCTTACCTAATCCTAGACCAGAAACGAAAAGGCTAGAGTCCATTAGTAGAGATCTAACTCGCCATACCCTTCCCCTACATAAATGTTTCAATATTTGTAAAAAAAACATAAAATCACTGAAAAACGCCATTCCTGCTATCTGTGAAAAATAAATTAACAAAAATATATATTGAGTAAAAGTTTGTAAAAATAACTTTAAAATAAAAAATAAGAAAAATTCATAAAAACATCAAACAAGATATAAAAAAATATTTTTTTGAAAAACAATGGCGCGCGTGGCCGTTTGGTTCTCATATTACTGTATAGATTCTAGAGCATAATTTCACAAATATAAACTCAATTCTAGAGCTACGTATATTGATTCTACAATCTAGATCTAGATAATTCCATAAATATAAACGCGCTATTGTTTTTCAGAAAAATGCTTTATAGTATTTTTTATATCTTGTTTGATTTTCTATGATTTTTTTTTAAATTTTTTTATTTTAAAGTTATGTTTACAAACTTTTACTCAATACCCATATATTTTTGTTAATTTATTTTTCACAGATAGCAGGAATGGCGTTTTTCAGTGATTTTATGTTTTTTTAGAAATATTGAAACATTTATTTAGGGGAAGGGTATATGGTACTCTTTTTTTACAGAGAATCTGTTTTTGTGGGATTAACTCACTTAAAAAATAATCTAACATCTCCTGTTTTCTAAAACAAAACTCCGCGCCCATTCGATGCAATATAAAAAAACTACTACAACAGGGGATATTCTAATTATGTCTAATAGAAGCACTGTATTTATTATTTATTATAAAACAAATCCCATTGAAACAACGCCATAACACTTTATTCCACAAGATAGCACTCTCACCTCTGCAAACTATAGTTTGCATTGATATTCAGGCAGATATCTGCCGGAAATTAATTTCAATTTATTTGTACATATTCCAGCCTTAGTGAGAATACGAATAAAATATAAGAACAATCTTCGCTATTATGTACTTTAACCCCAATTTATCCAATATATTGACTCCGTTTCTATTTCAGATTGAAAAACATTTTCAATTAGTAATATTTCTCAGACGAGTCTCTTAATAGACCAAAAATAAATCAATTTTCTTAGCTCATTCATATTTATTGTGCCTTAACTCCTTAACCTAAATGTGACTGCAAATGACAGAATGTGAAAATCCCTGGGTCCAACCCACATCTAGGGTGCTGTCGAGAACACACTTCGTTCACTGACAGCAAAAAAATGGTGGTCTAAAATTCACTGACGCAAGTTTTGTTTGCTATTAGATACGATACTGCGCATGCGTTAACATTACTGCAAATGCTAAATTTGCTTTTCTCGTGGAGGTGGTGTAAGCAAGTGCATTGAGATATATTGCCATATTGTCGTTTATGTTCAGAGAACACGACGTCCAATTTATGTTAACCTATTTACTCTGTGGGTTATGTATAGATAATCCAATAAAAATATTTTTTATTTAAAATAATAGTTACAATGGAATTAATATTCTTGGATGAAAGTACCGGCTCAAATTACAAAATAAAAGTGACAAGAGAGGGATTTGATAGAGCTCATAATGGTATAATTATGCCTATTAATTTTTTACATTTGGTTATGGCGTTGAAAATTCAATGCCAAAGGTAGGACCTTAATATAAATCACCAGTTCAATTTCCCTGTAACTAAAAGTTCCATTTTTATTTATATCTTAAATAATTTCAGTCGTTGTTCCTTCATTCACAGATTGCAATTGGCAGCAAATTGACAGCTTGTCGGTCGGAAACAAATTTGCAGCGAATGCTACCAACGACTAAATTTAATAAAAAACCGCTTGCTGTGTTTACTTCACTTTTATTGCTGCAATTGTTTACAGCGTGTTCTGGACCGCACTCCTAGCTAAGAAAGCGCTGCAACATCTTCGACAGGTTTTGATATGAAAATGCTTTAAGCTGCGGCATCAGAAATACCCCAACAGTTATTTTTAAAAGCTTCTTTATAAACCAGCTTAAGAGCGCAAGACGTCTAACAGCAAATTCTGTCAAAAATGTTGCAGCGCTTTCTTAGCTAGATGTGTGTTGGACACTGGGATTTTGTGAACGCAAATGTAGAATAGTGTTCATGGAGCTTGCTATCACTAACACACAATAAGCTCTATGAACAGCATCGGTAGTGTTCGCATTGATAGTGCAGACAGCGACTCCCTGAACCTATGTATGTCATTTGTCAGTGTCAGTTGAGAGGTATACAGCGCTCTACTACTGCTACATCTACCTTATTGTTGCCATTTAGTTGGAGTATACGTTTGACAAATATTATTAATGCGTTAAAAATGTACCACTTTCGATTAAGAGCGAATTTGTTTGCATGTTCTTTAAATAATAAATTATTATCTTGTTAGTTTCACTTCGGTATTTATGCGACATTTATCTATTTATAAATTTTAGTTTATTTGGTTTTACATATACTGATAATATAAATATTTTACGAGTTGAAAATATTTTCAAATGATTACTTATCATTGTAGGATTGTATTTTATACAATATCTCAATAATTTCAAGTCATATTTTTTAATTAATCGGTAAAAACCATTACGTGACCTTGAAAATCCAACATTTTTCTGTAAATAATGCTTCTGTAGACAGATGTGCGAGGTACCGCTCTTACCTTTGCAAACTACAGTTTGCATTGATAGTTTGCAACACATAACACCTAGAGGTGTCTATCTGTCTTGGCATCACTTTCCACTTGTGTATTAGATGAGACGCTGGATATATAGGAGTATTATATATATGCAAGAGTCCCATATTTGGTGCTAGCATTAGTTGCGGCAATTTAGGAATTTCTGTAAAGTAGGGTTCAAAATGTACCGTTGATTTTTTGGCTGCAATAAATCCTTAATGATGTCTTGGGCCATAAAAGCTCATAAATGTTCATCCCTTTCAGACAGGGTTGGCCTCTAATATTTTACCTGCGACATGAATTATACCAATTGTTAAGATCATTATTTTCCAATTCATTTTGGGAAAAAATAGTTAAAAAAATATAATGATATTTTATTAAGGTACTTTCAGTAACCTTATTAGCTTTACTCTGTGAGGTGCGAGTTGTGTGTGCTAATTTTGTCTTTTTATTTTAACTATTTAGTTTGCTTAGTTAAACTACTTTAGATGTATTTTAGACTTATATGATTGTATTTATTTTATTGGAATTTTGACGTATGTAAGTGCTGTGTAGGTATATTAACGTGAATAAAAAATTTTGAAATAAGAGAATATGTATACACATAAAAACAAAATCCACCCCTGCGCCCATTCATTGTAGTTTAAAGATGTTGAGACCAACAAAATGGGGTTCAATCAGGAAGTTAATTTATGGCACTAAAAGCCAACGGTATATTTAAAACATTACTTTACCTAACATTTATAATTAATTTATTATGTTGGTGGCTTCTGCAAAGATTTAGCAAAATATAAATTTAATTTGCCTGAATATATCGATATTCATGTTCGGTTCTCCTGTTTTGTCACGGACTGACGACATGCGCGCAGCGTCTTAAACGCGTTCACCAACTAAATAGCTGATTGTGATAGGGGTTTCTATAACTTCGTTCCATACGTAATATATATCCTAAATGTCATCGATAACATTTTCTGTTTTATACCTAATAGATGGTTTGTCGAGTAAATTTCCCTTACAGATACAAAACTTTCCCTCAAAACTTTAAATACGCGAATACTTACGATAGAAAGAAACGAATAATAATAATCTTAAACTTTTAGGAAGATTTTCTGCTTACTTCAAATCAGTTGATAGAATTTCAGAGATCTCAAAAGAACTGAAATACTAATTAACACACTTTGACAATCTCGAAGACAATGCGAACATATTAAATTGCCCCTGCCACTGTATGATGAAGGTTTAGTAGTAGCCGACAGAGAGTTATCGCAAACGCTATAAGGACAAGCACAAATAAAATTTTCCTTAATTTGGCATCTATGCATGCGCAGACGCAACGTGGTTTAATGTTGATTTTATTAAGGATAGTGCTTGAACTTATTTATGTAAGAATATAGACGTCGCTGCAGCTTCTACATTATTTTGACAGCCCCGTCTACTGCTTTAGCTTATAAATCATGTTAAGATAACACTATATAAATATAAAATAGAATAATTATTGCGCCAAATTCAAAACTTGATCAAGTGGGCTTGATTGAATTGAACTTTTTTCAAAATTTGAAAGTGCGAACTATAGCAATAGGTAGATTTCTATAATCTGTAATAATCTTAAAGTAATTATTATCCTCAGGATACGATCGATTTCTGCATTCGTTTACAACGTGCGTTATCCGCAATCGCATTAAGACGTCGACAGCTTTACCCATTTATACAATGACCTTTATGTATTCTGTAGGCTTTCTTCCATATTTGATATGATGTCCCAAACCCATCAGGTTTACAGTTGACAGGAAGATTTAGGTGGATATTGGTATTTCATCCTAGCTGTAGATGCAGAGGTAGTATCATCATGTACATAATGGAGATGGTTAGCTAAAAATTTATTATATTGGCGTAGTCAAAACCCTTGTATTTAAAACTGTGGTAGAGCAATGCAGCAAATTGTTGGGATCCAGTATGATAGTGTAGACTTGAAACATACAGAAATATTAAACATTGTGTTGATAAGATCAGTACCAAGTGCACATTTCTACTATTCAACCAGTTGGGCGCGCCATATTCTATAATGCTATAGACGAGGCCTAGGGGGGTTTCTGCCATCGCACTCTAAGTTGTGCCACATAATTTTCGACAGTTTTCCTATTTTATTTTTAGAACAAAGTTCTATCCAGTTGAAAAAAAGTGCTTCCTGATTTACTGGGATCTGGTGTTTGGTTGCTTGGTCTGAATTTGTGGTAGAAATCATCCAAGATCTTCGTCAATTAAGGTCTGTTTCGTTGCTTCTATATTTTTGTTACTGGCTGCTAGTGCTGTTATCAGCATAAAGACATTTTATGAATTATGGACTTTGTTGCTGCCATATCCGAAATAGATATATTAATAAACAGCACTGTGGCAAGTACGTAGCCTTATGTTCTTCTTAAAATCTCATTAAAACCCTGTGAAGCAAAGTAATAAAAGACAAAGAACTGAAACAAACGAAGAATACCGTTCATACCCTAGCTACAATAATGTAAGTGAGAAGAAACTCTGCCAGTAAGATTGTCTGCAAACATTATAGAGCACATTTTAGTGACAAGCTGACCCGGATGCTAATGTGAGAAAAATTGCTACTGCTGAAAACAAAAATAAGGCAATATGGTTGGTTATTAATGAGCTAACCAGAAGTGATCAGAAAAAGTCAAATATAACCATTCACGTGAATGACCGGAACAATTTTTTCATAGATGTTGGCAAAAACACATCAAATGCTTGTGCGGACACTGGGATCAAACCCAGGCAGCTTATAAATAGAAACAATAAGTAAATCGACAACTCAATTTTCACGCAAGAGGTGGGCCCACAGGAAAAAATAAAGATCATCCGAGCCCTAAAGAACAGCAATAAAAAGTATGCCTATGAAATATTCTCATCTATGCTGAAGGGGATTGCAGCTTCTGTTGCGGGTTCACGAGCTAGATTTTCCCTAGATGCCTCTCTGAGGGCTACTTCCCAACTCAACTCAAGAAAGCTTTGGTGATCCCAATCCACAAAACTGTCCAAATAATTATATACCGATTTCGATAATACCAGCTTTCTCCAAAATATTGAAATCTGTCATTAAACGTAGGTTGGTGTCTTTCTTTAGGAAACATACCGTATTCTGTGAAGACCAACATGATTTTTTGAGTGGAAAAACAACAAGTACGGCGCTGACCGTATACAGTTGTGAAAGTTTTTGATAAAGGAAAAAAAGGGTGGGCTCTCAGCAAGGCTTTTGACAGCATAGTCCACATAGTGCTTCCAAGGAAGTTGAACTATTACGGCATTACAGAGGTTGCTCTACCTGATAAAGAACTACTTATACAGCAGGACCCAAAGCGTAGTTTCAAACATTGGAACATCAGATACTGAATAGATCGAAATGTGTTGTGTCTCAAGGATCGATCGAGGGGCCAACCTTATTCTTATTATACATTAATGAATTGCATTGTTTCAGCTGATGTTGAAGAAATTTTGGCTGATGATGCCAGCTTTTTGCGAAAAGGAGAAGAGGCGCGCACCATCCATAGCCTCATGAAGGAAACCCTCGCCCAAGCAAAACTGTGGTTTCATATAAACGAAATCATGATGAATGAAGACAAGACTCAGCATTTGCTACTTGAAACCGGAGAACAAAAAGAACCAGGCTCAAGCTACTAGGGGTAACAGTCGAGCCTGATCTTAGGTTTACATGCCATATATAGTATATAAAGAGGAAACTATCCAGATCCGTATTTACTGTGAGAGAAATAAATAACTTGCTGGTCAACAAAGGGAACATACCTCAGCTACTTCCACAGTTTAGTCACCTATGGGAGAAAAAATCATCTATGAATAACGATAACTAATTTATTGAAAAACTTCATGAACTTCAAGAACCCAAACTTTTTTCAACCTCTTTTCAATTTTATGGACATCTGCTTCAAATTGAAGAGTTGAGAGATATTGGTACCACTATTAAATTTGTAGAAATATTTAACAATATCTTATATGTTTTAAATTCAAGAATCTTGCTACAGCCTGGTTTAAAAAAAAAACTTTTAATGATAGAAAATGATTTTGAAACATTCACGTTCCTTTATAATGGTGATAAATATATTTCAACTTTGAAAGCACACTCTACACTCAACAGCAAATCTTTTATTGCAGACAGGTCAATAGACAGGTTTTTAGGGGATTGAAAGACGGCATTTCCAATCTAAAATATTTATTCGAAATAACTGTATAACAAAGTAATTATCTAGCTTTTAACTAACTAAAGTTTTAACTGTTAATTTTTAGTTCAGTCTTAATGGATCAAATTTGCAACCTAAATTTTATTTGTTGATAGCAACAATTTCCATAGGTATGGTTTGACTTCTAAATTGAGAATGTCATTTTTATTATCCAAGTATCTGGAAGGAGGAGCAAACTTTTATCGAAGCGCTTGAAACATTTATCTGGCATGTAAAAATACTATTCAGCAATATTACTATATTGTACTAGATGTTTGTCAACAAACTGATGGTTTCTAAGGAAGTGCACCAGAAATGTTATCTATTTTATATTGACTCGAACACCATTTTATATTTCTTATGAATATAAATAGACAGGTAGAAAATATGAAATCGATTTAAGAATAACTTGTTTCGCTGAGTTTTTTCAAAGTAGTGCTATAAGAGGATGGTCAAGGGCTCCTAGAGAATAGGTGATGCAAGTTTTATCAAAATCCTTATAGGTAATACCCATACCAATTTCAACGTGTTCATGAACTAGATTTTTAAACCTAGTTGACAAACACGACATTATTAACAATTATTTGAATGGTGAATATGGTGATCAACACAGCTTTGTTCTCTCGAGTTTACCCGATGTAACAAATTCAGTTAGGCTTAAGAGCCAAGTTGAGTTGAGTTAAATTGTGTAAATACTCCATTAGAGCCACTTTCACGCTAGCCATGAGCAAAACGCGTTTCCGGTCACTATACTGTAGCTTTTGCAATCCTTTGTGCCATACGCAAGCCATCCCGGTAACCTACAAAAACAAATAAACAAGATCGGATAATCAGCTCCCATGATAATCTTTGCACAGACAGATAGACACGACAGTGGCTGAAAATATTATGTTTTTTCGACTCAGGAGGCCCTGGAACGTTAGCATTAGCTGAAAACCTCACAAAACATTTTTTTTACGATTAGAATAAACTCCTTACCTAGCTACTTGTAGCGTAGGAAAGCAAACATAGTACGATGGAGCAAGCACAAAATCGAGGATTATTTCGTCTCGTAACGTAAATTGGTATACTATTTGGATCTGAAACATTTCTTGGGAAAGACAATGTCCATGAACTAATACGTAGACTTTTAAAAGATGAATGAATAGGGGTCAATTAGATTAGTCTGATAAAAATATTTTCTATTTGTATTAGTATCAAGCATCATAGGACAATAAAATTTGTAATCTATTAAAAAGAATTTGGGTCAAAAATACCGATACAAAATTGCAAGTAATTTATTAAGTAGATGCCTCAAATCGTTGAAGAATGGTGGACATGATTTTTCCATTAGAGCACACAGAGAATGGTATAATAAAGATATGCCACCCTGTGGTCTACCTAAATTAAAACAGAGCCTCTACCGACAAACGGCTTATGGCAACTTTCTGGGTAGTAGTTAGGGATAATGATATTCAGGATTTGCTCTGTAAGCGTAAAATTTAAAATCAACAAGGCTATTGAGCCAAGAGGTGACTCTGTGTGAAGACGTATTCTTTATATATTGGAGTTTTAATACTTGGGAGAAATTGAATTAGTTTAATGAATCAAATACCGAAGAATAAAATTTATTTCTCTACCGCTATCCCAAGTATCTATGTAGGGAAAATATTGTTTTCGTGTAAAATTTTCATTTTCCGGTTTCCAATAGATGTTCACGTTTGAGAGTCTCTTGAGTACAAAAAAAAATATTTTTACCATTAGGCATATACTTATGTATATTGCCTTTCTGTTGTGTGAGGTCTCGATACCGCACATGTAACACTTGCTTCGCTGAAATTACTCAAATAAATTATCATATCTTTGGCATGTTTTGGTTTAACGGTTCTTCCCACGTCAAATTAAATATAAACATTATCGTTTGTCTTGATAGGCTGAAAAAATGAATAGTCGCACGATTTGATAGGACGATCTTTATCTTAAGCGGAACTAGCTTAAGAACGGTAGGGAAGTCGTGCGAGAGGATATTTCTAATAATTTTAGTAAAAAATAGGACCGTTTTCATTAAATAATGCATTGAAAACATACAATACCTATAGAAATGTACCTATTGCGATTATTCACACTTTTGAATTTCGAAAAAATTTCAACGGCATGTTGTTATATATATATAAGTAAGCCCAAAAAAACTTTTGGTTCAAAAGTTTATATATTTAATTATATTAAACGAGCAATGCTTATATATATATATATATATATATATATATTATATATATATATATATATATATATATATATATATATATATATATATATATGTAAATTTTATCTCGGAATCTTGTCTACCGATTTCGATGAAAATTCATATGTATGAGTTTTAGAGTGTATTGAATCGATTGGTTGTATTCACATTCACAAGAAAAATCGTTTTCAGCAATTAGTATTCCCATTTTAGGTGTTTTACAGATTATATATCAGATATCAATATGAACCCAATGATATCATAGAAAAAAATAGTCCTATGGTTAAGCTTCGGAGTATTGATCCAGAGTTTCTCGGTTCGAATTCTGATCACCCTCAAGTTTTTTTTAACAAAACCCATTTTTTTAAAATAAAAGATGTTATTATGAGTTTCTAATAATTCAATCGGAAATTTTCAATGAAAATTTGTTCATATATAATATATTACGATCCTTAAGGTACACATTAGCTATTTCAAGGAAGGGTTAGCAGATTTGGGTAAAAAATAGCAAAATAGGGTTTTCGGAGTCGAGGAATCGATTGACGATACTTTCATATTTAATCGGTGTGACCCTCGATGTCCACACTAGCTATTTCAAAAGTTTTGGTATATTTATCATTCATATGTGAACAATAAAAGCAGTATTTACCGATCGCAACACATTTTAACCAGAAATATGTACATTTTTATTAAGTTTAAATATCCTTAGTAAGTCTTATAGACCCATCTTAAATCCTGTTCTACCCAAGCAACGCTCGGTCTCCAGATATTATATATATAGGGGATATTAAGAAATTCGTTAACACCGTAGAGTTCGCAGTTTTGGAGGTGTACACTTCAAATTTACTACAAAAATCAATCTCTTAAATATCTCAGCCGAGTTCTTATTGGGCATTATCGGGTAGTAGTTTCAGAATTGCAACCGTTCAAACATTTAAAAAAAATATTAAAAAAGGCCGTAGTGTAAATATCATCAAAAATAATTTTAAGTTATAGATATAATCAGTACCTACAACTTTTGTACGAAGAAATTTTTCATAAAATGCACAGAGAAAAAAATAAAAATTAATAAAGAAAAAATAAAAAATATTGGTAAATCATGAACACTCAATATATCAATATAAATTTGATGTAATTGTACATTTTCTGAAGTTCTTAATGTAGACCCTGATTAAAAAAATATATAGTATATTTATTGACTAGAAATAGGCGGAACAAAAATTTCAGCCTTGAAGCTAAACGCGAACCCTATCTGCTTTATATTCAACAGCCAAAACAACAACCGCTAATACTCTAACCGCATGGCTATAATACTTGCGGTTAAAAATGGGCAATTGGCATGTAATGTCATGTAGGTATACCAATGAAAATGTTCAAATTTTAATTTTTATGAATTTCGAGAAATTTACCTTTCTGATGGCTATAGGCCGTCGGGATTTTTTTAAATTGTATTTGTTTGATTCACATGATATTCGTAAGTTTGTGATACTAGTCCCAATTGAAGACATATTATTTTGTATTTTTCAATGCAACATCTAATTAAATGGGTGAGTTTGAAAAGCTTTTAGTTTTGTGAACAACCACTTTTCTCAGAGCCTATTTCAATTTAGAGCAAGAAGATCCATTTTTGATTTGAGGACAATGATAATCCAGGTGACACAAATATCCATGCGAAGCTATTATAAAATTATTCAAAGAGTATATTGCTCTGGATATTCAATTGTGCAATAATAATAAATATGAACATTGAATATTTCATCATTCTACTATCATCGGCTCATTCCATTTGTCACATTGATTGTTATAGCTTCAACGTGGTCACGTCTATTTACCGAAGATATATGGTGAGCTGCGAACGGTGTAATGACCATTTGAGGCATATTCAGCGTAGTTTCATCCGCTTAATAGTCCCTGATGCCTCTCATACTTCGATATTAATACTCGTAAACTCACATAACGTCAACTGTTATCTTTCTATTACTAACCTTCCCAGATTTTACGGTAGGTACATGCCTTTCTCGTGTACGATCACTAATAATAAATATAGTTTCAATGCAAGCTCTTCAAAATCTGACTATTCTTTCATCCAGAGATATAACAGTACTTTCGAAGACAATTATTGGCAAATGTGTCAAATTTCTCTGAACTTACTTGGTACAGAGGTAGGTAAACTAATTATGGACAAAAAGCTTAAGTAAACGAGTTCTGATACTGCTTTTGCTGAATACAGTGCATCCAAGAAGGATCTGGAAAGTATTAATGGATATGAATGAAGTCACCTACAACATATTACAACATATTAAAAGAATCCACAATCTACTGTCATGCAGCTCAATAACAATACACATAAATTTTATTTAAAATTTTATGATATGTAGATCTTTATATTTACCTTATTATCTACCTTTCTTCGAATGTTTGCTAAAATTAGTTTTTGCAGTCAACGTTTCGATAGAAATAAAAAAAGCAGACAGTGGAATTGTATAGCTCCTCCGATTGGGTTCGTCCATTAATAAGAGAAGGGCAAATTCAGGTCTTAATAAAGCTCCATATAGAGAAGACCATAAATACTATTTTTCTTTTCGGTGATTTAAAAAAAATCCTAGAGTGGACATTTGAAGAGATTTTCAATGCAGTCACAAGAATCAAATACATTATTTAAAAGATATAAGTACCTACGTATTAAGGTGAATGCTTTATACTGCCTTTCTTTCGATTGATCATATGTATATGATAGGTATTATTTTTCTTCTAAATTGATTAGCATGCTGCTATACTGCGTTCTACAATAAGTACCTCCTATTCAGTGTAGCCGGAAATGTACAGCTGAAAATCATGTCTCGATCGAGACTGTTGTGCTAAAACTATTCCAACGATTTTTATGAAACTTAAATAAATAATATCATCTTTGTAGTTTATCTTGTCATGTGAGTATACATAGTAGATTCTTTTTAGAGGTACCTATATATCTAGTTGGACACACTTACATTTCTTGCAGAAATGACAAGATTCTAATGACTTTAATTAAAATTTTCTAATAAGCTTCTCTCCTTCATTCCCTCAGCAGGATGTTTCTGGTGTTGTTGAGAATAGAATCAAATATGTTCAGCCCTCTTTCTGATGATTTAAGAGACCATATACACTTCGTTCGAAAAGAGGCGGATAAATTCATAAAATTTATGAAATTTTTCAAACAATAGAAATGCTCACTCCCGTCAATTTCTGCTTTACAGCATTTATACCTAAAATTTAAATATGAATAGTGATTAAAAAAAGTTATGACGTCATCGATATGTTTTTAACCTCTAACTACTACTGACCCACAGTCCAATTTTACGGCTACGACTTTGCTTAGCGAGTGCGCTTACTTTCATTAATAAACCAACTACTAATCCTGACATTAGCGAAGATATACCCTTAATTAATTTCATTTCTTGACATCGGAAGCATGGAACGAAATGGTCGAAGATCGCACCTACCCGTGGAAGCGCTGTAGCTCATAACATTATAAGAATATATTACTTAATGTGACATAGTTTCAGATACAAATTATAAAATATCAATGGTGTGAAAGAATTTATATATACAAATAATAGTATGTTGCACCTAGAGGACTAGATCTCTATGGTGCACATGGTAAGATCACCACTTTCTCAACTTCATCACTACAATAACTATTTACTATGTATACAATTACAACTAAGTTCATAAAGTTAGATAATATATTGAATGTTTAAAACAGTACATCGAAATGAAATTAACTGATATATATATATTAGGTTATAAATTTTCGGTGCTAAGTAATTCATAGATCGTATATTCAAGTTTGTAGCGCTTCTAGGAATCACTAGATTTTTATTTACTTTATTTCGTGTATCATGACTATGATTTATATATTTTTTTTAATTTAAAGTTTTTATGAACAAAAACAGCTATTGAGAGAACAGAGAGTGATCGTACATTTAGAATTTCAGTGTTATATAATAATTCAGTTGGAAATAGCTTATTTTTCTTATATATTGTTTTTAAAATGAAGTTCTGAATAGCCGTTAATGGATGTAACGCATTTTTGTATAGACCACCCCACACAGTGATACCATATCTTATCAGGGATTGAATTAAAGCTTTGTATAGGCAAAGTAATAATTGCCTATTTAGTATATGTCTCAAGATATAAAATTTGTGTATAAGTTTTCTAATATTTTTTGTTAATTGAGATATGTGAGGTCCCCATTTAAGATGTTTATCTATAATAATTCCAAGATATTTTGTTATATAAACTTGAACTATTTGAACGGAATTACAAAGTCTAATCCATATAAATCGCCGGAATCTGCTTTGAAATTACATATAAAAGTTCCTAAGGATAATTTGTACATTTTCAAATAAAAAAATAGAACTGTTGCAAGCCAAATATAGATCTTTCAAAAAGGCGTAGGGCAGCCTGAACAAAATTCAAGCCAACTTTTATAGACAGAAAAAGTGTAGATGAACTATAATCATTTTTTGGTTTGTTGTATCTACAAGGCTTATTCAAGTCTGGCCATGAGGATCTAAGGTCAATGTGGTGTACTGATGGAACAGGCAGAGATATTTTAAGAGCTACAATGAGCTCTACAAGATTTAACTTCTTGCTTTGTTGTTTACGCTTCATAGACTGGTAGCAAGTTCAAAAGTACTCAATACATTTGTAGATAACACACGAGAAATGTATAACCCTGGTGATAGTGTCTAGATGAGATGTTGGTACCTTTTTGGGCTAGATGTGGATTTCGTATGTACATCCCTAGTAAGCTAGCAAATTATGGATTGAAAGTACAGATCCCGGCAGATTCAAAGACCCCCTATATGCTGTAAGCTCAAGTTTATACAGGTACCTACGTCAATTGGAGATCAAGCATCAAAAAAACATTTTTCCAATCCTTCGGAAGTTGTGCTTCGTTTGATAAAGCACATAAAAGTACCATTCGAAATGTAGCCACCGACAACTGCTACCCTTCAGTTGAAATAGTCAACGAACTGCTGAATTATAAGCTTACTTATGTAGGAACTTAAAAAAAAACAAACGCCAAATACCAGGAAAAATTCTACCGTCGCAAGCATCAACTTAAAAGTTCACTATTTGATCTTACTCCAGCGATTACCATAGTATCATTTGTCCCAAAAACAAATAAAGCAGTTATTGTATTATCAAGTGTGCACCACAAATGTAAAATAAATGGAATTTCAATGAAACCAGATATTTTCGAGTACTACAATGGAAACAAAGCAAATTATTCTACATTGCCCAGAACAAGACGTTAGCCAATATGGCATTATATCATGCTATGTTGAATATTGCTGGAGTCAATAGCTATAGTTTGTTTCACGAATGTTGGCTGCTGCCTTGAAAGCACGAAAAATGGATCTATTTAACTGACGGGAGTAAATTAGTGACATGACAATTTCGAGATAAGATATGGTATTTCAATTTTCTTAGAAGTTTCAACGAAGTTCATATAATTAGGGAGAAAAAATATCGATTGATTAAATAAGCAAATAACATGAAAGATTTATTATCAATTATAAAGCAGAAACACAAAATACAAATTTATTGCTTGAGTTTTAAAATAAAAATATATGCATTTAAATGATCTGGAATATCCTAGGAAATGTCACATTGACTTTGTGACTCCTATATCATTGCATTGAAGGAGATAAGTTTGAAATACCGATGTCGTAGCTTAGATCGACAAACGTAGTAGATAATTTCATGATAATCAGATGCGATGAGACGTATAGCGTGATGTACGTAACTCGTAATGATTACACGCAAAAGCCATCATTCGTGAAACAAACTATATGTTTTATATAAGTGTACTTCTGGTGACCAAAAAATGCCGCGCAATGAATTTTTAAAGCACCTGGGGTTACCGCTCTGCAAGTCTTTTTTCGCAAAAATACTAAGAAATACAGAAATACCTCGTAAGCTTCGAGAAATGGGCTCCAATATATTTTCCACTTAGATTCCAGATCCACCAGTACCTCTTATTGATAGAGCAATGTCCAAACAAAAAAGATGTACCATGTGCCCATGATCAAAAGTTAAAAGACTGAAAAACAAATTATCTTTGCAACAGTTTCAAAAATACCTTTGCCAATATTGATTTAAAAGTATCCGAATTGCGCTAGTACTTTATTCTTATAGCATGCTTCTAGTTTTGATTTGTTTACTTTCTATACTCATTCATAATTAGTTCGGATAAATATGGCATCAGTAGTAGGTGCGAAATTTGTTTTGCGAGTAGTAGTTTTAAGGGGTTAAGAGACGACCCACCGTTTTCAATGTAGAATTCGAAAGGGCACATCTTTTCGCTTACAGGAAGGTAAATTTAACTCATGGTTGAATAATGAAATTTTTAAGAAAAAAGAGATGTGATATCATCGCTAAATGGTAACCCCTATCTTTTCATTGAAGATTTAAATATGTCATGTGGCTCAAATGACTTCCCAAGTCAAATGTATATCTATTTATACGAATATTAAGTTTAAAAAATGGCAAACACCCCTACCGCCATTGAATAACATCAACAACTGTTTGGGCAATACCTACAATTTCTCATTGTCATAATATTGCATATAGTCGTATTACGTAATATTGTGACAATATGAAATTGTAGGTATTGCCCTAACAGTTGTTGTCGGCACAGTTAGACGTCCTAGCGTAATCTAGTTATTTACCAGAAATGGCTTATGTTATATAATCATATTGATTATGTATCAATTGAATTCATATTCAGAAATATCATAATATGACTGGTATAAGATTATCTTGAATTAATTAATTCCACTGGCCGGGTGCTTATATATCCACCCACTATACGTGTTCAATGCATCGCTCATATTCAACTCCACCGTCAGCGGCACGCTGAAGATTGATACTAATATGAGTTCAAAATAAGGATTGATTATCAGAAACGACTTGATGCTCTGCGGCAAACTGAAGATAGGCAACAACCTTGAAATCATGATATTTGCATGGGTGACGGTGCTTTGTTTGGTAATCAATTTGATTGAACGTTTATAGTGGTATTACGCAATAATGTCACAATGTGAAATTGTATCAACTTATTATGTATGAATTGAATTCATATTCAGAAATATCATAATATGACTGGTACAGGATTATCTTGAATTAAATATATATTTATATATTACTTATAAAATTGGAAATTAAAAACCATATCTCACAAATTCATTATTACAGCTACCGGTCTCAAGATTTGATTTATAATCTCATCATCAGGCAACTAGGCTACAATTAATCAGAGAAAATATTTATACAAAGAATGTAGGTATTATATCATTATCGAATTAATAAAAAATTACTCACATGCTTCACAAAATTGTTCCTCATAAAAGTTATATAAAAAGAAGGAGAGAAAACATTTTTTTACTTACATTCTCAACACTTAGTTGTAAAAACAAAGACAAACAATCAATCACAGATAAAAACATAGTTGTATAGATAAAATAATAATTTAATATAAATAAATTTCTTGAAATATAGATAAAATTTTTAGAAATAAAACTTAATACTAATAAAGGTTGATATAAAATGAATTTAGAATATTTATTTCAAATCTACATGGTATTTATTGTACAGAATGCCATCTATGAAATTTTATGTTTATATGACAACATGACATTTAAGGCTTCAGGACCAACTGAATAGATGTTACTAAATTTCTAAATTATGGTGTTTATTTTTATTCAGACGTAATGAAATTAATAAATAAACGTTATGGAAGTCAACAAAATGGTAATCGTTATCAACAGTGTGTAAACTGGAGGATCATCAAAGGTAAGTTGATTGTTAATTAAATCATTAGCACTGTTATGGTTATGTCGCATTATTTCTAGTTTGTCAAGATTATATAATATGGTTCCTTTTTGTCAAAATGTAATAGTTGAACAGGTTTTTTGAAAACCTGATCATATATTATATATGTTCATATAGATTTGAAATAAATATTCCCAATTCATTTTCTATCAACCTTTATAGCATTAAATTTTATTTCTATAAATTTTATCTATAATTTAACAAGTTTATTTATATTAAACTATTATTTTATCTATACAACTATATGTTTTCATCTGTGATTAATTGTTTGTCTGTTATTTTTACAACTACGTGTTGAGAATGAAAGTAACTAGTTATTTATTATACAAGGGAAAAAAGTACTAGATTTTTGCTCGAGGTTGCGTTGTCGACCGACGCGAATCGGAGGGAGACAAGAAACCGAAGGCTAAAACCTAATATTTTTCCCGTGTATATACACTATTTTTTTTCTGTGACTGGAAAAACGATGATTTAATATTGAAAAAATATTACAATATATTAGTCAGAATATTATCGATGTAAAATTTGAAGTTTTAAAGTGGTAGAGGTAGACATGCGTTGCTAAGGAAACCTTTAAAGTAATCAAATATCTGTCAGTTTAATTCTGTGTTTTGATTGATATTTATGTGTATATATGTATATCTACCCGGAAAAAAGTGATACTCTGTCACCTGTCAACAGAGATAAAATGACAAACTTTTTTCCCGTCACAGAAAAAAAATTCTTCTCTCCTTCTTTTTATATAACTTTTATGAAGAACAAAAATATTAAATCAATATTAAATAAAAATAATTTTATTCATTACATGACTGCATCCCCCAGAACATCTTTTTATATTTATATATTTATATATATACATAGAACATGAGCTAATGAAATAGATAACTTACCATTAATTATTGAATGTACCTACTTTCATATTTTCGAGAACTGCGCTTTATTAAAATAAATAATTCACACCAGTGTTAAGTTTCGTCTTTATTATCGTGAAAAATGAAAATAAACAAAAGAAAGAGCATTAACAAAATCCATTCCAAACAAAACATTATGCATTGCAATATACAAAATAATTAAGAAACTAAAATATGTGAACGAACTGTTTTTCAGTATTGCTTAATTTGATGTTGTTTGAAGTGGATATAAAAAATGGACACAATAAGTGTATCCAAACATACTGCAGGTATATATCTAAATTGCGAAATCAAACGTATACATGGAGTTAGTATTCCAACGTCGCTTGGTAAACTTGTGGTCAGAAGCTAATTTGATCAGGAAATCCCTGAAATTAGAGCCGACCTATACCTTTACCAGAGTATTAGGAACTAACTTTTTGTTTGAGTTTTTGATACCGAAAAAGTATTTCTTGTGCTGTATACTCTAATTAGATTTGTAATTTAGTTGTCGGTATTTACAATCAATATTTCGAGATAAAAATTATGAATCTTCTTCGTAGAATATCTATAACAATTATTTCTTCTTATATATTACTAGAACTATCAAAAATACATGAGTCTCTTAAGTATTGTTAGTTTTGAAATTTATCTGTTCTCTAATATTACACTTTTACATGTAGAGCAGTGAGTTTTACCAAGAGCTAGAAAGAGTTATTCAGGTCATTCGACCTTTCTTTGCTTCTGACATTCAAAGCTCAACTTATGGCTCGTTTCGTTCAGTATAGGAGTAGCTAAGTAAGAATGTAAATAAAATGTTTCAGAAATTAGATTCTGCTTACGACGTTTCATTGCTTGAGATAAATTATTTAAATATATAAAATAAATATAAATTCTGATAATTGCTGTGAAGGAGACATATCGTGAAAGACAAAAAATAACGAAAGAATATCGTGAGAGACCAAAATCTATTATTGGCACATTGACTAAAGCCTCTGCTGCATAAACGAAAGAATACCGAGGGAAATTGAAATTGAAAAATTAACGTATGAAATTAGATTCCTTGGTAGCTAAATAGCATATAGATGCGTAAGTAATTTATCATTCTATAAAATGAATTGAAGTGTTGAAGTGCCCCAGAAATTGACAGCTAAGCATGGACAGTTTTCTATTTTCATGATTACATTAGATTGGGTCTTACTCCATTACGCTATCTTATGTTATTTCACGGGAGCCTGAAATGAACGTAACGTTCTTCGAATGTCTACCAAATGAATACGATTATATACGATTGGAACACTTATGAATTTTAGCAGGCATAACTATTGCTTTTTTACCATTTTGTTGATAAACAGTTGCCTAAATTATATCTACAATTCTTATGAAATTCAGAATAATATACTTATAGCAAAATTAAAAATAAAGTTATATTGGGTGATCATCAGGTACGCATGGACATTTCAATGTACTTCAACCAAACTTTTTTATATATGTTCAACATTCGCATCCATAAAATCATCATATATGCTGTACTTCAACTCCCTATTGTCAACCGCTTACCAGACTCAAATCACTGGATACTTTAAGGTGCATTTTCATTAACGCTGGAAGCGTGCATTTAACGACAAATTTGACATTTTGGCGTTAAATTTCACATGATACTCTAATTCAACCATCTGTGAAAATGGGCCTTTAGAAATGTGTAATTGGAAACTTTGTGAATTTCTTAGATATATTCGATATCTCCATGTAACTTATTTTGCGGCTATCTGGTAAACATGAATTTATGTTCAAAAATACTACATACAGTAAAATGATCAACGGTTCCGATATTTTTTCAGAAAACACACGTCTAAATATCAAATGAACTTAAACATAATTTCTGGTACGCACTCATATTGATATGTTCAATCGTATTTTTTTGATAATTTGTGGGCTTAGATATAGTACATGGTATTTAGAATTTGAAGCAAGACTCAAAAATGAAAAAAAATGTTTTTTCCTTCTGAAAAAAGTGCAGTTGATGGTCGTAACTTAGTTTTGGACTACCCATGAGGGGGGAAAGCATTAAAAATTAACGACACAAGCCTGAATTTTAAATGAATTTAGACATTACCACTGGGACTCACTCACCATCCCAGCATAATTGATATAGTGGTGTGCTCCCCATCTGCAGCTAGAGGCCGCGCTGACACCTCCAGGCATCCAGTGCTAAGTTTTTGTTTGGACTACTGCACAGCTTTACGATCAATTGGCGAATTCATGTACAACACAAAGGAGCTACCTACTGCCTCCGACATTATAATATGACTTCGGCGTATCATGTTAAACTTGCGTCCACAACCCGTTTGCCGTCATTAAAATATCTTACTCTTGGTTTTTTGCTCATAGGTTATGGTTCGCAATAAAATCCTTCGATGGTACTACAACCATTTATTATATACTACTCTAACTTCACGATCCTTGTCGGAGTCTTTTGTTTTTTTCTGAGAGAAAACTTCAAAGAAGATAAGATTGTTATTAGAACTCAGAAAATATACGCATCACAGAGCTGAACACCAACCTAGTCATGCATTCCAGTAGAGAGTTTATGTCGGGT
This sequence comes from Crioceris asparagi, assembly GCA_958507055.1. NCBI lineage: Eukaryota > Metazoa > Arthropoda > Insecta > Coleoptera > Chrysomelidae > Crioceris > Crioceris asparagi. The sequence continues at coordinate 62,591,837 of OY293827.1, forward strand.
AGACAAGAAACTTTGTGATGAGCCCGACCCTGAGATCAGTAAAAAGTTAAGTTTAAGTTGTGAAAGAGTTAATTCTATTATAACAATAATAATGAAAGTCTAGCTGCTCCAAAGAAGTAATGTCTTCTCTGAAAACTGTTTGACATCGTTGGAAAACAGGTCATGTGGGAGCAGAAGGCCAAGTTGGCTAAAAACGGTTTCGGGGAGCAACTCGCAGAGAAGAGAGCAACTCAAGTGAAAGAAGTACAATCGAAGGAAAAAGTGATTACGGCGTCATCATTAGTGCGAAGTTCCGAAGATGAAATCTGCATTTTCAGTGGTAGAAAATCTAAACCATCGAAGGGTTGCCAAAAAGCATTGGGCATAGCATATTGTAACGAACTTGGCTTCGGTGATCGGTGCCATAATGGTGGGCGTGTGTGATTTGTCGGAAGGCGGAGTGTTGCATACCGCTATTGGTATTGGTCAGCCATGCATGCCTGAGTCAAGACATATTCCCGAAGCTTCTAGTAACTTCGCGCAAGTTCGGGAGAGCTCGCTTGGCATCGGAAGATGGGTGTAGAAAATACGAGAGCCATTCTGCTTGCCTATATATTGGAGAGTGCTGCGGAGTCAGTTAGTCAGTCAAGGGCAATCGCCCGGTGCAGACGGGTAAGTCTGGGGCAGTGAATATAAATTGTACATAGTTGCAGTGTAAATATAAATAGAGTTAAGTTAGATAAATAGTGAATATAAATTGTATATAGTTATGGATATTTAGTCTGTGATATAAATACTAAGTGTAGAAATAAATAAACTTTGTAAATAAATAAAGCCCAGTCACTTTTATATGCCCGTTACAATATGAAGGCAAGAAGAAGCGCTACTGCACCAACCACTTAGCCAAGACGAAGAAAAAATGTACAGAATGCGGGATGCCTCATTATCCAAATATGTTCCCTAGTTTGATCAGTGGGGAACTAAGCTGCCAAGAAGGAATAAAAGAAACAAGATCAGAAGCTGACGACGATGGCACCGTTGCTCCGGTACAACTCGAGTTGATTGTCGTTCGACTAGTAGGAACAACTGGCAAGTCAGAGTTAGTACTGACAAAGATAATATTATCTTTGCTTCTGGTGATGTGTGACTCAGCGGCTCAGATTACGACAGTTCTGATGAAGACGGCGTCTGACATTTGGCTAAAATTGACTGGGGAGGCAACATTGACACATACGTGTTTTGGTGGCCATAAGACTACCGAGCAAAGTCACACGAAATTTGAGGTCCACCTGGCAGTAAATGATGGTTGCTATAGATGCCACCTCGACAGCTGGGATGAAAAAAAGCTTAACGAATCGCTAGCCAAGTTTACTTAACGATCGGTACTGACTGAGCTCAAGTGGTCGAAAGGAGCAGTTGCGAACACCCTGGTCATGGCTCGACTGAACGATGACGCCTTGTCCAACCTGTGTAAATTGGAAGTAATCAGCATTGAAGATTCACCGGAGTTCTACACGAAGGCCGAAGAGGATTATACCGAATCTCGCTATTTCGTACGTCTGGTTTCCGTAAACCAAGAAGGACGCTATGAAGTTATATAACCCATGGTTCGAAATGTTGAAGAGATATCAATACCGTGGCAAAGATTGGATTTAACGTTGACGACGCTGAATAGGATGGGATTAACTGGAGAGTACGATAGTGTGTTCCCCGAATGGTATAATTGAAATTGTCCCACCACAGGAGTAAGCGAGAAAGGCTAACTACTTGCGTTTTCGGTAAGGGAAGATTGTTGTTATGTTGGATATTACCGGAAATCAGTGTTTGCTCAGAGGACCGTGACTTGCTCTGGTTTTTGTGGAAGAATATAGATGGAAAGCTTGTGGTTAACCGTCAATGCCATGAAGTAGTCGGTGTAAATGCCTCTTTGTATTTGTTGCTTGCTATCATCGAACATCAGCTGAAGAAGAGCGTGGATGCTAGAAGGGTTTAGATGGCCTGAAAATCCATATACGTTGATAATCTGGTGTCCTCTAACAACGATGAACGGGAACTTCAAGAGTTTAAACTTTGTGGTCAACGAAATGGCCAAGGCTAAGATGGTGCTGCGATTGCGCGAACATTCCGGTGACTTGGAATCGGGTCTCCTACTGACGGCGGCTGCTCAAAGTGGTAGACCGGTGTTCTCGGACTTACAAAGGACGAGGAAGAAGACACTTTGTCAGTGATAGTTAAGTTAATCATTCCAAAGAATATTATAAAAAGGATCCGCCTGTCATCTGTATAGCAGACTTGGATTCGTACAAACAGGAACTATCGTACCCAAGAACTTACTCCAAGAAGCCTGGTTGGCACAGAAGAAATGAGACGATCAGTTGAAGCTGGATCAAGCCCTGTATCTTCGGAGTTGTTCTGAAATGAAGCTGCTACAGGAACTGAAAGTCACTCGTCAGTTTGCCTGGGAAGGCTGTTGGTCATTAAACATTTTCTCGGATGCCAGCAAGAGCTCGTACTCTCTGCAGTCTTTCTTCGATACGAAGTGCGGCTCTTGGTTTCGAAAGATAGGGTTGCTCCAATTAACAAGGCTGAGGTAGAAGACGGAAACCTGAAGCCCAATATTCGAAAGATATGGAAAACAGTAGACATTCCTCCCTTGGAGTTTCTTGGGTGTTGCATTGCAGCTCGCCTTGCCACATCGGTGATCTCCCTCTCTCCACTCCAAGAAGTACAGAAGTTGTTTTAGACCGACGTGAAAGTTGCCCTAACGTGGATCAAGCGGAAAGGTACTCGGGCACCCTTTCCCGGATGCGCGGAAATCCGAAAAGTTCTGGCCAAAAGAGTATGCTATTCCAAATAAAGAAGAAGTCGCTGTCGAAGCAAGGGAGAACACAGTTCCTTGTGTGAGGAAAACATGGTCGCAAACGAAGAAGATTTGCAGCGACGTTGCAAGAGGACGTGGAGGCTACTGTTGGGCGCATTGTTCTAGCCATTGTTACTTCGCTCAAGGATCAGGCGATCCATACTGTCTGGACGAGTCATCAAAAAGCCGCAGCATTTCGAGTAATAATGAGATTAAGTTATCTTTTAGTCTTACAAGCATTTTTTGCTCAGACTATCATTAGATTTGATGTTTAATTTGCTTGTACCAAATTAATGGTGGGAAGAGTTTGAAAACGAGTGTACCTAATATTTCTTGCTCCATGTCAGCTTTCAGAAATAAATTATGTGGCGTGAAAAAGCGCCGATTTTATTATCCTCTCCAAACTATAATATGTCTTATCACGTGTTAATAAATGGAATCAGATGGATATTTAGAGAGAAATTGTTATTTTCAATTTTGAAACCTTATCTTACGATGTCTGAGTGGGCTAAGGCGCTGGAAATGCGTTCGAATCCCGCCAGAGGTTGTATACTGGACGCGTGCACAGGTATCCTGTGTACCTCTTTGGGAAAGTGTATTCCAGTTATTAAAAATTAAATTAAAAAAATAAATCTTGAACTTTGTGAATGTGAATGTTGGTGTGTTGTGTGCTATCTGAAATAATCTATGTTAAAACCAATTATATTCATGTCATTTGAGGACATTTTCGGTAGCATTCTGTCTTTTAGGAGAGACCTTATGTCGGGTAGACAGAAAATTAAATCTCAGACATATGCTTCCACATAACCGGGAAGTGTTGAGCCTCTCATTTCTCTTTGAAACAAATATGGTGGAAGTTGATGTGGTTGTATTAGTTACTAAGCATAGAAAATGAGTAAAAGATGATTTGATTCAGCTAATAGTTTTTGGGAATTTTTCATCTGGTTTGAGTGCTCAAACAATTGAAAGCTTAACTACTTTAATAATAAATCTTGAAACGTCTCCCACCAATTACTCCATTATATGAATCATAGTAGAATTCTCCATAATAATCAACATTGACCTTTTCCATCGACATCGTCAACATCTGCTATAGTTAGTCATCTGAATCTATAATATTATAGTTTAGATGAAGGACATCGAGTGGGATTTCGTCACGATTCCTGACGTCATCTGTCATTTTACGCATGTCGTAAATAATTTAAATTAAATTTTAATTCCTAACTCCAAAACACTGACACTGACATATTTGCAAAGGGGCTAAATCACTTTCAAAAAAAATTGTTTGACGTTAAACGTCAAAGAGAACAAAAACAAACGTCAAAATAACAATCAGCCGATCTGATCGAAGACATATATTTATGACGTTAAAATTTTATTTCACCTAGTTTAAAAACGAAAAAAAGAGAAAGACAAGGTATGACGAAACCCCATTCGACGGTTATTCAAACTATAGAATCCTATGGAGTGCGAAGGCTATCACTGAGATGGTTTTCAGATTATTTTAAAAATAGTATGTGGAAGCCATTTCAGTAAGAGGTGTGCCACATGGATCGGTAACAGGTACTTTGCTGTTTATATTATATAGGTACTACATATATACATATAGTTATGCTTCCGATACCTCTGTTAGTGTAGAGAGAAGAAAAATAATCACACTACTTATACTAATAAAGTCATTAAAAGGCGTCGCAGCTACTTTGGCAAGAATGGGCTAAATGATAATAAGATTGTATTTGTTAGTTTTAATAGATCTGGTAGTTGTAACAATTGCAGCTATCTAATAAAATCTGATAAATCAACACGTCAAGTAGACGTCACCAAATTTCTTGATATGTTTATTGACAATGGCCTGAAATGGAGCCAGCACATAGATTATCAAAGTAAGAAGGTTGCGACTGTTTCTCATATTAAAGTTGCGTGAATTTCTTGAATTGCCACAACTAAAAGCTTTTTATTTTGTGCGATGCCACTCTTTAATTACTTATGGTATAATGGCCTGGGGTACATTAAATGATATAACCAGAATCTTAGGCATTTAGAAGAGAGCCCTTAGATTTATGTTGTAGGTATTTAAGCCGAAGGTAAACTTCATGTGTGCCCTTGCAGATCTTTATTTATTCGCCATAAAATTACGAAAGTAGTGTCCGCTTATGTTTACCAATTACTTTTATGTGTGCCTATATGTTGGCGACGGTATGCTCCATTACGTGTTTTGCAATAATTAATTGAAAGTACAAAATCCAGTTTTCGTAATGTTATATCTGAAGTATTACAAATAAGAGCGAATTTGATTTTGATATTATTATTATTATTAGAACAACCTACTGTTTGAGGGGAAGCTAGTTAATATGGTTAATTAATTAGTATAAAAAGTGTCAAAAACTGTACATTTTTGTTATTGTCATATCTACTTATTGCAGACATAATTTTTCTTGTATTTTTGGAAGGTAAATAGGCAGCTCTTGTAAATACAAACAGAATTCGGGTTTGAGGAATTTTTATACTGTTTATCTCGAGATTTTTATTAAATAGGTACATAAAATGTTGAACATGTCGAGTTGAGCCGAGCATAATGACAGTTCTGTGAAAACTTTAAATTCGAAGGAATTGAAAGTGGCTATCTGCGATCTCTGCAATAAAGAAGTGGTTGATATAGGTAGGTGTTAGAACTGTAAAGCAAATCTACACCCAGCTTGCTTAGAACGAGCAAACCTCAAGAGATAGGCTGTTTGTATTCACTTATAGGACTCCAATACGGAAATTAACCAAAACTTCGAAGAATGGATGAATTACATCATGAACTAAGAAACAAAAAATTCCAACGAGCCCAAAGAAGTATAACTTAAAAAAATCTGAGTGTAAATAACTTTTACTTAATTGTCAATGTTTAACATATTTTAAAGCTGACAACATAACATCGGAATTTCTCGATGTTCGCAAAAGTGTAGACTTTATTTGTATTAGTCAAACTTGGTGTAGTGATCTCAATGTTGATTGTATAAACTTTCTAAATTTTAACAGAGTAGCGAGCTTTTGTAGATCTAGTCAGAAAGGTGGCGGAGTAGGTATTTGTTGTAAAAATACAGTATATATTAAACATTTGAAAAATCTCTTTACGGAGATTGAATCTGAACTAAGTGGAATTATATGAAGGAATTTAGGTGTGCCTGGCATAAATGCTATACTTTTTGGAGACCATAATATTGATCCATTAAGATACAATATTTTTTTTACATACAAATATTTGTGAAAGTTTCAACATGAAAAACACAGTCCATGAAAAAACTCGTAATAATAATCCTTAGATAAAATATTTACAAATATTATATCCACAATCATTTAGTTGATAATCATTTTTCTGAACATAAAGGGCCTGATGCACATGATTTCCGAAGATGATTAACTACGATTACCGTTGAAGTTTTGCTGAAGATAATATTAATTACTTCCTCACACAACTTGCTCATGAAAATTGGGACAAAGTTTATAATTCACACTATTTTGATGAAGCTTTTAATGCATTCTCTAATACATCTATATTTTATTTTGAAATGAGTTTTCCATCACAGAAGTTTTATAAATATCAGAAAATGTTAAGGGTTGAAGAGTTGTTTAAAATATTTAAAAAAAGAACATTCCATCATGATAAAATATCACTTTCCATCAAAAAAGTGAAAGCGGCTAGGAATGTCATGAAGTAAGTAACAATTCTAATAATATCGTCTATATTGTATTTTACAAAAATAATAAAATCATAAATAGTAAATATATAAAATTGAATTAAGAGCAACAAGTATTGGAAGTCCGGTTCTGACTGGCAAGGTTCCAGCGTGTCTGATATCAGTTCTCGTTTTGTTTCTGAAATATACTAGTTGATTTAAAGTTTTAAAAGTGTGCAATTGGTTCTATCGTAGATTATAAGTGATCTATACACAATATTAAACTGTAAGTACAGTTTGACTAATTCCATAGATAAAACATTCCACTTCGATATCCAAACAAAACTTGAACCTGCGAAACCACACTGGTATGTTTCGTGCACCTGCGAAGCCAGGGACGCATTTGAAATTCCAACTGCTTTCCACTTAAATTTAAAATGAATTCGTCAATACCAACCAATACTTGGGACTTCTGACTATAGAGGATCCCAGAATGAAACCGCAATTAACAAAAGCTATTCTGCTGCACTTACCCAACAACAATTTCCCACCAAAGAACAAGCGATAATTTTCAATGGCATAGACGGCATCTAACTCCAAGACTACCTTATGAAGGTGGGAGCTATAGTAAATCCTAAAAACATACTATTTGCATCGAGATTATCGAACAACAGAATCTGTATGTACCTATCGAGCAAAGAAACAGTCGATACATTTATGTATGTTTTATCCAATGTATGCCCAACCATCCCTCATGATCTGCTCGAACAAGAATTACAAAAAAATGGTATTTCTCGGATTTCTCCAATAAACTTTCTGCGAATTAGCGCATCCGTCTCCGAATATGGCCACATCCTGAGTTTTAGAAGACATGTGTATATCAGTACTCCTGAAGTAACAGTTCCGGAATCAATCTTAGTAACTTTTGATGATACATCCTATCGAATTTTCCTCTCCCAAGATGGACTCACCTGTTTCAATTGTAAGATGACTGGACATATTGCCTCACAATGTAAAACACCTTCAAGTGAAGCAAGAATAACTTCGACACCACAAGCCTCTCCTGAAAATCAGCAACCATCTGATACGCAAAGCCTGGCGCCACTAAACACATTAAGTGGTAAACGTCCCGTAGAAGATATATTAACACCAACTGACGAAGGCACCGAAACGGAAAAACAAGAGACTGTAGATGACCCATTCATCAAACCTCAGGAAATCTCTCGAGCCAAAAAACCAAAGACCTACAAACAAATAGATGATTTATTCAAACCCACGGAAAATTTCATAAATACACAGTCTCCCTCATTTGTTTTAAATTACAATCAAATCAAGGACCTTTTCGACAATGCCTGGGGTTCCACTGACCAGGTCAGTGTAGCTAAAAAGTACACCAATGATATCTACGCTCTGGTTTATATGCTCACGGAAATATATCCACACTTCAGTGAAAGGAACATCAAATCTAGGTGCACCAAACTAAAGAGAAAACTGCTGACACATCTGGGAGGAGAAAAAAAGTAAATAATTAAATCTATCATCATCCTCACTCTCACCTTCATAGCATTCAACTCAATTCTGCAATGGAATATAAATGGTTTCTACCACAACTTACCGATGTTACAAGTACTAATTTCGGAACAAAATCCAAATATAATTTGCTTACAAGAAACACACCTCAAAAACAATAAAACCCAGAGTTTTAAAAATTTTCAACCATTTCTCAAAAACAGAATAGTGCAGGGGCGTGTAAGTGGTGGTGTAGCTGTATTCGTTGAAGAAAATTTTCCGGCAAAACTTATCGAGATAGATACTAACCTCGAAGCTATTGCTGTTACACTAGAAGGAAATAAGATCTCTATCTGCAATATATATCTTCCACCAAACGAAACAATTGATATATCGGATTTACTGAATTTGATAGAACAGATTCCACAACCACGTATCAATGTCGGAGATTTCAATGGCCATAACGTCATATGGGGTTCTCTTCTCACCAACTGGTAGTAGCTAGAAACATGTCTTTAGTATAATTTAGTAAGGTTTGCAGTGTCTACACTTCCTACCAAACATGATAAAGATTGGTCCAAAGGTTTAAAAGTAATGGTGAAAAATCATTTTGAAATAACTAAATAAAACACCCTGTAACTCAGACAGGAGACATATTTTATCTAAGTGAATTGGGTTAAATTTTATTATTTTGGACCAAAGATTCTCCAGTTAAATTATTTCCCATTATTAATGATACACCCTGTATATATATTCCAAAATCAACAATTTAGACATCAGAATAATCAAAGATTTCCAACAGCAAATATGCCAAGACCAATGCCCCAAAAACTATATTTTCAGAATAATTTACAAAAACAACCTTTCAAGCCTATTCTGAGCACAACCATAATTCATACATTTAGAGGAAACCAGAATAGACCACAAAATTATCAATTACTTGATGAAAATCCGGCTTCGCTCGGGTGAAATGTGACACATAATACAAAACAATGATGAAAGACAATAAATATTTCTTACAAATAATTGGACCGGCGTTATAAGTTAATGCACTGAAAAGTATAAAATAATATTAATTCTATTGGTGCTGATACTTTTGAAGTTGTGCAGTTGCAGTTAGATTGATAACTTTTGGCACCAAGTTCATAACTACCAGCATCAATAGAATTAATATTATTTTATACTTTTCAGTACATCAACTTATAACGTCGGTCCAATTTTTTGTAAACAATATTTTTTTCACACTTTTGAGTGTAACATTAGACACGAACATCGTTGAGTGTTCACTAATACCAATGAAGATAGTACTTATCCAATTACCCACGTATATTCTTTGCTTTTAGTTAGTATTATTGAGATCTCAAAGCATCGCTGCGGAAATTTATTTTGGATGTTACCATTTTAACACCGATTTAACTCGAAAACCGTAAATCTAAGGAAAAAATGTTCATTGTGAATGTTGCTATAAATAATTATGTCTTTCATGTAGTATGAATGATTTTCAATATTCGAAAGTAATCGCCCACTCCACATAGCAAGAATATATATATTTGAGAATTTAACATGCCTCTATCTCGAAAACCGTAACTCTTTTGAAAAATTGTTCAATTTAAACGTTTCCGGAAATTGTCCTATCTTTAATTATATCAATTCAGATTTTCGATTTTCGATAAAATTCGCCCCTTTCGACGCCTTCGGAGGGAAGGAGATTTCGGATTTGTGTTTTTATGAATATGGGACCATTTCTCAAGCCTCCTCTTTCAAATAAATCAAAAATCATCAAAATCGGAGCTCGTTTACTATATTAAAGGCACGCACGAACCAAGAAAAAAATAAAGCAGACAGTCGAATTGCATACCTCCTCCGTTCGGGGTTCGTCGGTCAAAAAAGGCATTCATTGTATGAAATACGTTGAAATTATTAATATAAAAGATGATTCTATTATTATTGTTATTTAAATTAAACTGTCATATGTCATACGCATAGAATAAATACCCTATGTCATATAGTGAGTACTTACTTTAGCGTGCCTCTATGGTATGTATGTGGCGTATGGTATCTTCATGTGTCCATGCTTATGTGGAGAATTGTTAACCTACGTTTTCTGTGCTACTTGAGGTCCTATGATTCATGATTTTTTATAAAAAAATAACAAACACAAAATTACCACAATAAACACCAAAACTTTATTTTGTCAAACCCGACAACTGTTTCACCAACAAGGTTGGCATCTTCAGGGGTTAACCTGTAACAGTAACAGGTTAAACAGCTGGAGATTTCTATAACATAGGCCAAAAACTTAAAAAAGCAATTCTGAGGAAATATTTAAAATGTTCTTTGGTAATGGGTAGGCTTCTAGTTGCTCTTTCACATATATGCAAACCCCCCCATAATCCATGAGACCTGAAAAAAACGGAGACAGGCTTGCAGCCCTTGAAATTTACACTGTGATATTATTCGTCCGAAATTAACCAATGTTAATATAAACATATAAAATCATAATCAAATTCTTCAACTAGAGCCTTTAGCTGATTAAACTTGAATCTAACACTTTGCACATTCAGAAGTAGCAGTTTATGACCTGTGTTTTGGGTGTGACCTAGGCAGTGGTGTGGTTATGTTGTTTCTTCGGAAAATTTCGGTGGCTTCTGTAGAATTTGGGTGTATATTTTTCAACAATTATTAATAAAGATAATCTCCCTAGAGCTTGAATAATTTAGGAAGAATTGTACGATTGAAATTTCTTTTAAATTTCCCTAGGCCCTGGCCGAGGAAAATTTTCTTAGAAAAATTCGCAGACGAAAAATAATTAACGGAGAATACTTCTGGCTCACGGGAGGAAAAAAATACAACTTTTGAGAGTTTAAAAAAAATATATTTGTCAAAAATAATCTACGCTTGTTATTCTGGCATCTGCACGTGAGAGCTGTCAAGCCAGGGAAATTATCACTTATTAATTTTGCGACCGAAAAAAACGTCTAAAAATGCAGGTTGTCGTCATAGCAACTTGTCAGAATCAAGGCATCTGATTGGCTTAATTAATATATAAAATTTTCATTCTAATAATTATTTCAAGAGCACTGGACCTCCCTGAGTAGCTGTCGAAGAGTTATTCAATATAGAACAAGACTCTCTAGACGATCCCGAGACCCATAATAATTACGATTACACAGAAATAAATTACGATTATGATGAGGAGTCTCATTTTTTTAATTAATAGCCTTGGAGTTGATATAAACAACGTAAATTCTTCACCCAATTTACCCTTTTTTATATCCCTAGTTTAAATTTAAAAATATTGCATAATTCAGGTGCCAGCAATTCTGTTACTAATCCCAAATCAGCATATAGACTTCCAGATTCTATTTATAAGTCACCATTTTCAGTTAAATCTATTCAAACTACTTATAATGGTTATTTTAGTTATAATTATCCTCTATTAAGAGAATTCGGCATAATGCACTCCTCTACTATGTTCATTGTGGCATGGTATAAAACATTTGATGCTCTAGTTGGAAGTCAAGGGCTTGAAATTTTGAAAGTACTAATCAATTACGAATAACATATATTGAAAATTCGAAATATTGAAATACCATTATTAATGAATTAAATCCATGTCTGTTCGTTCCATATTCTGACTCCTTGAAGGAAAATATCTTGCAAATCTCTATAGATAACGATCCAGTATTACTACCAGAAATGTCAATTAATTGCTATGCCGGAATGTATAACCACAGCTTCAGATGGATTTTTCCGATCGAACAAAATCTTTCAATCAATTTTCACGAACCTTTAGGTATCTGTACAACCAATATCTAAATTTCATTAGTCTAGTCCTAATTTTGATTTGAACAAGTATATCAATATTCAAAAACTTATACGTAAAGATCATTTAAACCAAGAGGAAAAGATGCTATCGTTTCGTTATGTAAAAATTATAAAAATATTTTCTATAATGAAAGTTCCGATCTTAGTTTTACCCATGCTGTTAAACATCATATCCGAAGAGCAGACGAGGAACCTGTGGTGTAGCCATCTTCACTTTGTATATTATATTTATTGATATTTGGAGTGTGTGTGCATACTGAGTTTGATGTCATGTCATGCTAATGTTAAGCTTATGTTGTATCTTGATAAACGATAGAAAAGTCTAAATAAATATATCAGAAATCTTATAGATACCCCTACCACCTTCAAGATGTCCAAGACCAAATTTTATTTATTTATTTACGATGGGATATAAACGGGACAAACCCAAAAATATATATCCTCTAAAAAAGTTCTTTTCAGAAAAAGGAATGGTCACAAGAATGCACCTGCGACGTTTCAAAGAGTACTAGATACTATATTGCGTCCTTATCTGTAAAAGTTATGCTTCGTTTACATGAACGAGATCCGTCTAAGATCATATTCTACATGTTGATCAAATCTTTGTTGATCTTGGGAAATATAATCTGAAGATACAGCTGGATAAGTCAGTGTTTCTACGAAAGGAAGTAGCATTTTCAGGTCACATTATAACATGTGATGGCATTTAACCATATCCTGAAAAAATCAGGACTTTTCCCATTACCAAAGAATGAAAAGCAAATTAAATCATTTCTCGGCCTGTCATTTTTTATTGAGAAGACATTAAAAATGTTGCTAAGATTGCACATCATATAAGTACATATCTGAAAAAAGGTTCCAATATCAATTTAAAAGATCCAGAGTATTTAGGAGCATTTAAAAATGTAATTATTATATTTTAAAATTAAGACGTTTCGCTTGGGGCTCCAAGCTTCATCAGTTAAAAAACATATTACTGCTAAAAAATATTTATAAAATAAATGAATACATATAAAATTACCTTTCGTACCTTAAACACATATAGGAACTAGTTTATGTTTACCATAATTGAGATTTTTTTATTCTTTGTTGAAATCAATCATTTTTCTTTTTCTATCACGTTTGTTAGTATGGCATGTGTTGATTTTTATGACAGGTCTGTTTTTAAATAGTTTTTATTACTTTCGGTTCTTGTATCAATGGACTCCGCAGCGATTTCTCCGGCGCCATACGGTCTAGAGACTTGAAATTTCGAATTCGAACTTAGATGGCTGACATCTCGACGCCTGTTAAGCTCCAAGTGTAACCCAATATGGGCCAATATTTAATAATTATAATTATTTCATTCAAGCAAGATCACTTTATCTTCTACTTGGAACAACAATGTCTGACAATGGGATCCGTCACTGGAATTACGCACGAGCATGGAGTGTATATATACGTCTCTGTTCTCTGGTATATAGGTCCTCTCTGGCAGATCGTCGTATATATTACATTTTGGTTTTGTGTGTTGTGGTAGACAAACAGTAATTTGTTATGGAATTGCTGTTGCTGGCAAACGGATATACATAAATATAGTTCAAATCGAGAGAAGAGAGAAAACATACCTCCAACGAGAGAAGGAGAGCAATAGCAGGTACTAATCGGTATGGTTCAAATCTTAGACGCCTAATAAATACTATTTTTTTTTAATTCCACTTGTTACGCTATATATATTTTGAGAAAATTATTTCCAAAAGTCAATTATAAAGACTGGTGTATTATGTTTGGTGTGTATTGTTGTGTCTATGCTACCATCTGTTGTACGTTTATCAGGAACTTTTTTGCTATGGTGGTTGTGGTTTATTTGGAATTGTGGAATGGGAGAGCAATATTATTTAAATAAAAGTATTAATACAAACACTTTGTAAAAAAAAGAGAGGAGATGGAGTTTCTTTTTATTAAATAATTTTGTGGTATATTATGCTGAAATTCTTAATGTCAGTTTTATCATTCACTGTATTAGGATTGAGCTTAATATGAATCATTTCAAGAAATTCTCTTTTCTTTGTGTCCTTTTCGGTTGCTAAATTTTTTTTTATATTATTGTAGTTAAATTCGTTTTTGCTTGTTTTTTTATGTTTATTAAGAGCTGTCGCAGAATTTTTTGTATATTTGTGTCCGTTTATTCTACCTTCGAGGTGTTGGGAGGTTTGTCCAATGTATACCTTGTTATAATTTTCTCCATCAAACGAGATTTGGTATACTACATGTGTTTTTTTGTTGGTTGGATTATCAGTTTTTAATTTGGAGAAAGTTATTTTGTTTAGGGTATTATATCCTTTGTGTCCAATCTGAATATTGTATGGCCGCGTAATATTTGAGAGTTTTTCCGATAGTCCTTTAATGTATGGTAGTCCTATATGAAGAGATTCCCGAAGATTTGTGTTTGTTTTTTTGGTGTATTATAAAACTTATGAATCCTGCTTTTAAAATTTTTATTTATGATGGCTGAGGGATAGTTATTATTAGTTCATGTTTTCTTTGCTTTTTCAATAGCTAAATGTCGGAATTCTGGGTCGGATAGTGCAATCGCACGGTCTGCAATGCCGATGACAACAGATTTTTTTTGGGATAACGGATGGTGAGATTTATAATTAAGATATCTACCAGACCACGTTTCTTTTGTATACCAGCTTGTTCTTAAAGTTTCATTTATTCTATGTATCGTCATGTCAAGGAAATTGATTTTATTATTATTTTCTAATTCAATTGTGAACTTTAGCTTAGGATAGAATGAGTTGAACATTTCTTGGACATAGTTTGATTTTTCCTTTGGAATTAATAATATGCAGCATCGACATATCTGCGATAAAGTGGCAATCTGAAATTTAATTTGGGTATTATGCTAGATTCAAGTTCTTCGAGGACAAGTTGTGCAACAACACTAGAAACTGCAGCTTCCTTCGCGCAGCCTTCGATTTGTTTATTGAATTTATCTTTGTATTGAAAATATGTGGAAGTGAGAGTATATTCAATTGCTTTTTGTAATTCATTAAGTGGTAGTGTGGTATAGTTTTTTATTTTTTCCCAATTTTTTGTGATTATGTCTTGTGCTAGTTTTAATGGGATATTGGTATATAATGATACGATGTCTAGTGATATAAGTATGTGGTTTGTTGGTATTTTTATATTTTTTATTTGTGATTTGAAATGAAACGAGTCTTTGATGTAATATTTGTTCTTGCCAGTGATATTTCTCAGGATTCTTGCTAAGAATTTGGATAGTTGTTCGAAAGGAGTTTGTACGCAAGATACAATAAGCCTAAGTGGTATATTCTCTTTATGTAGTTTTGGCAAACCGTGAATTTTGGGAGGTAATGCATTATTTAATTTTAATTCGGAAGCAGTCTTTTCAGAAATGTATTTGTTCTTTTCCCAAATTTTTATTAAATTGTTGTTTTTTGTTTGAAAAATATTGGTAGGGTTGTTTTTCATTTCTTTATATGTGTTGGTATCTTGTAGAAGCTCTTTCGAACAGGTAATTATGAAAAATTTCAAACAACAAATTTTAAATCTACTGACAATGAATCGCAAATTAAACTCAACAAGACCAACATTGAAAAAATCAAATCTTCCTTACGCTTTCAACTTCCAACCCATCTATATAACAACTTTATGAATATAGAAACACAAAATAATGAAAAACTCTTTAATAAAATTAAAGTGAAACAAACTAGAAAATTCAATTTACTTTTAAATCAAAACAACCAAGGAAAACTAACATATAACTCTGACTGGCTAGAAAATAACAAACATAGTTATTCCAGAATGTGTCCAAGAAATACTCGCACTTGGTCCCAACTTTGCTTTAGAGACAGAAAAAAAACATAATTACCTGTTCGAAAGAGCTTCTACAAGGTACCAACACATATAAAGAAATGAAAAACAACCCTACCAATATTTTTCAAACAAAAAACAACAATTTAATAAAAATTTGGGAAAAAAACAAATACATTTCTGAAAAGACTGCTTCCGCATTAAAATTAAATAATGCACTACCTCCCAAAATTTACGGTTTGCCAAAACTACATAAAGAGAATATACCACTTAGGCCTATCGTATCTTGCGTCCAATCACCTTTCGAACAACTATCCAAATTCTTAGCAAGAATCCTAAGCAATATCACTGGCAAGAACAAATATTACATCAAAGACTCGTTTCATTTCAAATCACAAATAAAAAATATAAAAATACCAACAA
Source organism: Crioceris asparagi (assembly GCA_958507055.1). Lineage (NCBI taxonomy): Eukaryota > Metazoa > Arthropoda > Insecta > Coleoptera > Chrysomelidae > Crioceris > Crioceris asparagi. The sequence continues at coordinate 62,607,917 of OY293827.1, forward strand.
ACCACATACTTATATCACTAGACGTCGTATCATTATATACCAATATCCCATTAAAACTAGCACGAGACATAATCACAAAAAATTGGGAAAAAATAAAAAACTATACCACACTACCACTTAATGAATTACAAAAAGCAATTGAATATACTCTCACTTCCACATATTTTCAATACAAAGATAAATTCTATAAACAAATCGAAGGCTGCGCGATGGGAGCTGCAATTTCTAGTGTTGTTGCACAACTTGTCCTCGAAGAACTTGAATCTAGCGTAATACCCAAATTAAATTTCAGATTGCCACTTTATCGCAGATATGTCGATGACTGCATATTATTAATTCCAAAGGAAAAATCAAACTATGTCCAAGAAATGTTCAACTCATTCCATCCTAAGCTAAAGTTCACAATTGAATTAGAAAATAATAATAAAATCAATTTCCATGACATAACGATACATAGAATAAATGAAACTCTAAGAACAAGCTGGTATACAAAAGAAACGTGGTCTGGTAGATATCTTAATTATAAATCTCACCATCCGTTATCCCAAAAAAAATCTGTCATCGGCCTTGCAGACCGTGCGATTGCACTATCCGACCCAGAATTTCGACATTTAGCTATTGAAAAAGCAAAGAAAACATTAACTAATAATAACTATCCCTCAGTCATCATAAATAAATTTTTTAAAAGCAGGATTCATAAGTTTTATAATACACCAAAAAAAACACAAATCTTCCAGAATCTCTTCATATAGGACTACCATACTTTAAAGGACTATCGGAAAAACTCTCAAATATTACGTGGCCATACAATATTCAGATTAGACACAAAGGATTTAGTACCCTAAACAAAACAACTTTCTCCAAATTAAAAACTGATAATCCAACCAACAAAAAAACACATGTAGTATACCAAATCTCGTGTAATGGAGAAAATTGTAACATGGTATACATTGGACAAACCTCCCAACACCTCGAAGGTAGAATAAACGGACACAAATAAACAAAAAATTCTGCAACAGCTCTTAATAAACATAAAAAAACAAGCAAACACGAATTTAACTACAATAATATAAAAACTTTAGCAACCGAAAAGGACACAAAGAAAAGAGAATTTCTTGAAATGATTCATATTAAGCTCAATCCTAATACAGTGAATGATAAAACTGACATTAAGAATCTCAGCAAAATATACCACAAAATTATTTAATAAAAAGAAACTCCATCTCCTCTCCTTTTTTTTACAAAGTGTTTGTATTAATACTTTTGTTTAAATAATATTCCTATCCCATTCCACAATTCCAAATAAACCACAACCACCATAGCAAAAGAGTTCCTGATAAACGTACAACAGATTGTAGCATAGACACAACAATACACACCAAACATAATACACCAGTCTTTATAATTGACTTTTGGAAATAATTTTCTCAAAATATTTATAGCGTAAAAACAGACCTTTCATAAAAATCAACACATGCCATACTAACAAACGTTATAGAAAAAGAGAAATGATTGATTTCCACAAAGAATAAAAAAATCTGAATTATGGCAAACATAACCTAAACCGAACCTAAATCCCAAGATACATCCAAAATAAAATTATATATATATATATATATATATATATATATATATATATATATATATATACCGGGTGGGCCAATGACAACTTTACACCCCAATGTATTGACTTTAAAATTAAAATAGGAAAAATTTTCGGACACGTCGATTTTGTTTCAAAGGAGGAAAAACTTGGCTCGTAACTTCTACCCCCTAACGGGGGTGAACACAACCCCCTGATTTTAAATAGGGATGAGGGGTATTGGTATACCTCATTTCAAAGATCTCATCGAGTACTATCTGACCCTAAAATTTTGCTCAAATCTTTCATACATTACGAAACGACAAGGTAAAATATTTGTAATTGATCTTGAGGAAAATTATTGTTATCAGACTGGCATTTCAGAATTTATTTATCTTCTTTTTTGGTCGCTATTGATCAGACGAAAATCCTAGACTACTTCATGAAGTGCATATTCAACATGTATAGAAAGTAAATGTTTGGGCGGGTATTAATGGAAATGACAATCGGCCCCTCTATTATACCAGGTAACTTCAGTGACGAAATCTATCAGGATTTATTAGAAAATACTATATATCCAGCCCTCGTGCAAGTATTGGAGAATGAAGAAGACTATCGTACGATAATTTTTCAGCAAGATAGCGCACCACCTCATTTTGTACAACCTGTACGTAAATTTTTGGACGAAACTTTTTCTCAAAATTGGATTGGAAGAAGGGGACATATTGAGTGGCGACCCAGGTCACCTGATTTCTGGACTTTTTTCTTGGGGGGGTTTCTGAAATCCAGGATTTATGCTAACCTGCCCAATCCAATGGAAGATTTGCGAAATCACATAATAAATGAATGCTGTCAAATTACACCCGACATGTTGCGTAATGTACGGGAACGTGTTGAACAGAACTTATTTTACTGTATGGAAGTGAATGGTGGTCATTTCCAGAAATGATTTGTACACAGATATAAAAAATCCTACAATTGCTAGGAGAACATCTTTATTCGATGTTTTTTTTAATTATTTGTGGTTTGACCAATGGGAGTAAATCTTAGAATTCATGGTAGTAGTTGGGGAAAATAATAATCCAAAGGCGGTAAAAAAAATTTGAATTTGATCTGCATCACTCTAAATCGTAAAATAATTGCAAATACTAGGTATACTTTTAAATAATCCACTGATAACTTTTATAGATATTGTTGATAATTATTGCAATTTTATTTTATATATATATATATATATATATATATATATATATATATATATATATATATATATATATATATATATATATATATATATATATATATATATATATATATATATATATATATAAGATAAATCTTTAAGAACGATGTTCGCTTGAAAAAAAATATTTATTTAACTTTCAAACTAAAGAACTTATAAACTCAAAATATTATAAATTTGTCAAACATAATAATAAAAAAGGCAAACTAAATTAATGACTTAAATGAATCTAGGCTCATAAAAGTGTATATATAAAGTATAATAATAATATAATATTAGTAATAATAAAAGTAATAACAATAATAACTCGTGAACATTCCAACTGATGTGGAATTTGGACCAGTGGATCTCATGTAGGCATCTAACCCAGCTATTTTAGGGAATACCTCTGGAGAATGGAAAAGGTAAACACGCCCAATTGCCGGTATTGCCCCGAATACAACGACAATGCACTGCATACATTCTTTAAGTGTGAGAGGTTTGCAGAACACAGAAGAAATCTTGCCTCTATCAGCATGGAACCAGAAAACATCGTGGAGGATATGCTGCGGAATGAAAACTCGTGGAGCGCAGTTGTGTCCTATGCTCAGGTTGTATTGAGTATCAAAAGAGACGGAGGATGCCTCGTGGATCCCTTAGAGTGCTTAGCTGATTACAGCATAGATATAATGGTGGCAATTTTTTCATTGAAAAAGGTGGCCTGGACGAAGTACTGCGAAAGCGGTCCCATCTAAGATTCTCCGCAAAAACCAAACTACCAGATACGCCTGGTGCCTTAATGAAGGCTTTTCAATTTCCAAAAAACAACTTTCAATCGAAACTTCTAGAACAATTTATAGAAAAAGCTTAGTAAGATCTTTTTGGAGGCCAGTTAAGGAGAATATTATAACAATGGTCTTTTTTGAATCTTGCTGACTGCTAGTCTGCGTCCATGGTGCGAGAACATCCTTATCTTCTATATTTCTTGGAAATGAAGCGTGAGAGTTGAATTGAATAAGATTATAATTTAGATAATTTACTTTGTATTAGTTTGTTGCAAATATAATAATATTATAATATTTGAATGATATACCCAAATATAATTTTATATTACAGCTCCCCTTTTTAAAGAAAAGTTAATGGATTTTGCAACAACTTTTAAATGACTGATTTGTTTGAATTTAATTGAATTGTTTCTTCAGTGGGTTCTCCCACGTGAATACTTGGTCTTCTTCTAGGAAGGATTCGCTTGATTCTTTGATGGAATGAAAAATCAGGCCCTGGTCTTGGTCGAGGTGGTGGATGATCAGTGGTTGAAGCTATTCCAATAGGGGAATGTCTTCTCTTACATTTGCAGATAACATAAAGTATAACCAATACAACGATTAGGACAATAGTTGGAATAGTAAACCAGTGAGTATATTTAGTTATTGGAGATTGCTCGATCATTTTATCCAATTCTTCCAAATATTGATTTAATTTGTGTCGAGCAATATTCAAGTCTTCAATGTCAATTTTGTTAAGCCGAAGAGGTTTTAGTTCTGGAATTTGAATCTTCTCAGGAATGTATTTACAACAGTCGAAAGGTACCGACACTGGATGACTTCTGTAGATAATTTCTTTGTAGGTATCAATTGGAAATTGGCCTTAAACTCTTGTACTTCCAATAAAAGCACTGCACTGGTTTTGATAATTTCTGATTTTACTTCTCTATTTCCACACTTAACGGTAACTGGTAGAGGATCAGAGACTGTTATTAACCAAAGGTTTTGGCTGATTTGATTAACATTATAATCTTTAACAAAGACAAGGACAGGTTTTGGGTAGCTTGGTCAATCTTCTTAATAATTGTGCTTCACAGATTGCATCGTAGAAGATCGGAACATATTTGCATCCTGGTCTGGAGACTCTTGCATTTGTCCAAATTTCGCAGTGTAAGATAGAGTCAAGAATCATCGTCTCGCGCAATGTATTTTTGAATAGTTAATAGAATATGATATAAACCTGTTCGATTGTCCAAAATTGGAATTGGATATAGTCGATACAACGTATAATTTGCTGGATCAATAAGAGGAATTTCTAGAACAAATATTATTTTAGTTTCTGACTGATATGCTTCTAATTCTATAATATTTAAATAATCAGCTATGTTAGCTGTGTATGGTGGTAGAGGTAAATTATTTTTTATTAGAGACTTTGATATATCCTGCAATGAGTTAATTAAATCTGAAGCTGATATTATGGAACTATGTAATCTGCAATCTTATTCTAGCAAAAGTAATGGAATTTAGAATAGTGTTAAGAGAATCTTCCAAGAAAACATAACTTTCCATTAGTGATTCACATATGTCCAATACTTTTACTCGGGCCTCGTAAAATGCAATATTATCAGAAATATTAGACAATGAAGTTTCTATTGCCTTAATATCATCGTTTAAAGTTTTCTCATCAACTTGAAGTTTTTCAATGGTATTATTGAAATTTTTGATTACAGATGTGACTGAAATTTGCTTTTTGAGTAAATTTTCTAATTCATGTTCATCTTGGGACAATGTATTAATACTAGTATCAAAATATTCGCCATCTGAAGCATCAAGAGAAACTGTACCAATGCCCTTAAAAATTCCACGTTTTCCTCTAGAATTATAGGATTTATTCTCTCCGAGTATCTCTTTATATTTCTGACCTATAGAGTTTGAAATTTGTGTTATTAAACTAATATGTGTCTGAGCTTCCGATTTAAAAGCTAAGTATCTTGGAGCATCATCTTCCAAAGTATCAAAGATATCTATCAATATTCTGTCATTATTGTCCATTGCTTTTTTAATGGGGCTTGACTTTATATACCAAAAGAGTACATTTGTCATTAGTAATTTTTACAGTGGTTTCTTCATGGAAAAAGGTTCCTTGTCTTATTGACAGGAGTGAGAGGGAATTGGGCTGATATGATAGATCTCAACCCCAGTAATCTGAAACAAAAAGAAACTATTCATAGTACGGCTTCAGTCTATCAAAATTTACTTTTGTTTTTTGATTAGTTACAGAATTTAAAACTATAGTAGAAGTCTGAAATAATTGAATAATTTCGAAAGGACCATTGAAAAGATTTTGTCCATTGTTCTTAATTTGTGATTCTTTCACATAAACTTTATCTCCTACTTTAAAATTAGGTTGTCTGTCTGATATGTTTTTGTTGAATCTAATTTTAGCTTTTTCTTTCTGATGTTCTGTCTTCATTCGAATAAGTTTATAATAATATTCCATCCAGTTACTTAAGTTACCTGCGTATTTTGTAATAAGAGCATTTTCGTTGTATAGAATTTCGAGTGGTCTACTAGTACTTTTATTATTAATACTATTATTATATTATTTGACATCATTTTCATTTTTGGTGAGTAGATATTTTGAATTGTATAAATACTAGCGCTTCACGGTAGAGAAGCACTTTTTTGAGTCTAGATTCATTTAAGTCATTAATTTAGTCATTTTTATTTCGTACAAGTTTATAATATTTTGAAATTATAAGTCTTTTATTTTGAAAGTTAAATAAATATTTTAAAAAAAGTGAAAATCATGTTTACCGATTTAACAAATGAGATCAGTAGGATTCCTTAACGTGATAAAACAAGGCCCACTTCAAAAAGTAGTTAAGTAGTAAAAACCGTGCTGAAGAAGAACAGTAGCTGAAGAAGAATCGTCACAAGAACACGCGAACGCTCACTTTTGGTAGTGGTATCTGGAAAAGATACTACAGAAGGAGAAGTCCTCACTCGTTTGCAAAAGCATTCCAGAGAACAAGACAAGTCCAATGGTAGTCGTACTGTAAGTGAATCATCTCGTTATTTTTTATTGCTATTTTGCTGTTCGATTTTCTAATATTAAGTGTATTTTTTTATTTTATTGGTGATAATTACCCTATTTATTATATTTTCTTCCTTTTAAAAGAAATACAATGGCTAACGAAAATCAAAGCGAAGTTGAGTTAGAATCATACAAATTATCAGAAATATTTTGCTTTACCCCTGAATTTGAAGGTGAGTTCCTCAATGCATGCGATTGTGCATATGGTGATTCACATAAAAAATAAACTGAGAGGAAGAGCTGCACAGTTAATAAGCTCGCGAAAATTGCAATCTTATCCCGAAATTAGAGAGCTTTTGAATCTACATTTTGGAGATTCAAGAGATCTTTCATCATTAATTCAAGATTTACAGAGAATAAAACCAACTTCAAATGAATCAGCCTTAACTTTTTTCAATAGATTACAAGTGCTTAATGCTAAAATGCACGCAAATATTCTGTCTGCAAATTTATCAGAACAAAAACTAACACAAGAAGTGTTAGTTTTCAATGGCACTTAATACATTATTAACTGGTGCTGAGCCTCGCCTTGGACAATTAATCCGTGCTAGTCAACACGCTAATTTATTAGAAGCTCAAATTCGAATTAGAAGAGAATTACAACTTTCATATTTTGAAAATCAGAAATTCAATAAACAAGCTTCTAATAACTTAACGAAGACCCCAACAATTACACAAACCGGAAAACCACAAACACAAATTCTTAAATGTTATTCATGTGGAAAAATTGGCCACACATCTACTCAATGTCGCTTTCAACAGCAAAGAGCTGGTCCAAGCTATGTGCCGAATTTTAATCAAAATTCTCAAAATTTTCAGATCACAAATTCCACAATCTATTGTCAGTATATCCCTTAATAGGCCCAACAATGATTTCCAAAACCAACAAAGATATTTTCATCCGCAAGGGCAATCTCAAGTAAGACCCTCAGTAATTCAACGAAATCCGAATATTATACCAGGCCAACAAAGAGCTCATGTCATTGGTTTCATTGATAATAGTTATTATGAAAATCATGATCAATTCGAAAACGAATATCAAGATAATTATACTGGTCACAATTATTCAGAACCAGAATATTTCCAAAACAGTAGCCAAAACTTTGAAACCCAGAGAAATTAAGTCGTCAAAATTTTCGTACGGCTCAAATCAAAGACCATCCCCCAGATTTTCCGAACAATCAAATTCAAACACTCACTTTAGATAATATGAACCCGAACATGAACTTCATCGAACAAAGATTTCTGAAAATCTAGTTTTGACAGTAAATGCAAAAAATGTGTATTATATTATGACGCTTCAAATAGATTTAAATTACTTATTGATATAGGAGCAGTAATGTCAGCTTTTAAAGACAAAACCGGTGAAAGTTTCCCAGAAAGATTTCCAGAAAATATGTGAACGACAAAGGTGATATTTACCGTTCTATTGATCGCAACATATTTTGACAAAGAAAGTTAACAAAGTAACTCTTATACTTAGACCCACCCTAAATTTTACGTTACCGGAACTAAGCTCGGTCGCCCAGATATTGTAATATAATTATTGGAAAGAATGATTGAATTTATTCATTTCAAAAATACACCTGGATTGGGCCATTCAAGAACCATGGAGAATAACACACAAGTCAATATAAAGCCATTTCATTTAAAAAACCCAACAAAAATCCTTCCAACATACCAAGAACCAGAACTATTACCAATTGAATTCCATCAAGGACATCTGACTGTTTCTATTATTTTATCAATAATCATTATCTCTGTCTTATACTTCATATTCACGCAAAGGATTAGAAACATTATCAAACAGAAACTCAGGACCACAATGTCTATCGGAGTCCCATTAGAAGAAATCAATCTACCATCATAATTCCTACAACCCAAGCCACGAGGACTTACTAAGAGGGGAGGAGTTACATCCCAACAACGTGGTACTATCGCTGCCCAGCAACAAGAATCCCTTATAAAGCAATAATATAGTATAGTGAAATAATTGTTATTTAAGTAATAAGGAATGTAAATGTTGACATTCAAGGCATTTAAGTACGATGTTAACAGTTTATACATTCTTTGTTACTTATTTGATATAGATGAGTCTTATAAAATATCGATCCATATAGGTGTAGTTATTGAGATTTCTTGGGAAGTATTTTGTCGACGATTCCACTGATTCTCGCACGTGATGTCACCGGCATTTTCTAGTTTCCCATGAGTTTTGAATAACAAGCCTTGACTTTCATCTCGTTGGACACTGAATTTCCCATATCTATGAGAGGTTAGTGATATTATTGGATGAAGAAATAAAACAGGTAACTGAATCAAGGTAATGATTTATTAAAAGTTCAGCATACTCATATATATAATCATGCATCAACATATATTACACAAAATTAGTGATATTATAAAACAAGAAGTACAATAACCAAATTGTATAAGCACATATTAGGTTTTCGCATCTCTTGTATATTAACTGATGATGCCATAAGCATGCAGATGTTCAATTGTTTCGAATTCTTTATTTTCAAGAGCCCAGCTCTTAAAATCTTGGAGTTTGTGAAACAGAGAGGATTCCTTATCTACAAGGATGTTATTTTCAATATATTTCATCAAAAGTGTTTTTGATATTTGGAACTTATTACTTACAATAGCAAGTTCAATTGGTGTTTGACCTTGATCGTTCAAAGTATTTATTTTGCTATTATATGAGAGAAGTTCGGTTACTATTTCTTTGGTACACCGGTGCATACATGCAAATGCCAAAGGAGTATTAACGGAATCAACTTGATTATTAACATTCAGTCCAAATTGAAGAAGATATTTTACTATATCTATAAAACCACCTATTGTAGCCCAATTGAACCATATGAACCCTTCTGTTGTCAAGGTACTGTTTGCTTTTTCCCTTCAACATGCACTGAACAACTTCCAGTTTACCGTACATAGAAGCCCAAGCTAAAGGCGTCAGCTCAAGCCCTTTTATTTTATCTGTTGATGTCTCATTTGCTCCTGAATGTAATAAACATTCCACGCAAATAACATGTCCATTCTGTGCATCCCAACGTAGAGTATCATCCAAGACGTCTTGAGACAGAAGTTCCTTTTCTACCAGCATTTCAATAACTGAGAAATGACCGTTCTTTGAGGCTAAAATAGCTAGATTGTCCCTTTTAAGGTCTATTTTACTTGAATCTAGTGCAAAGTCGGCTTTGTAAAAGTTTTCCAGGTCTTCAAATGACATGTTATTGTCAAAATCATACATTCCTGATGATATAATGTTTTCCATACACTGCCTATATCCGAGACTGGCAGCCTATGCTAATGCTAATCTTAAATTAACTTGTTTCTGCTGTGTTTGCATAAGAAGATTCACTATCATGTCTTGTCCGAACATAGATGCCCATACTAAAGGAGAGTAACCTAAACCAGGTATCTCATCAGGTATGTTTATGTCAGAGCCAGCTAATAGTATTCTTACGTATTCAACGTGGCCCCTCATAATAGCATAATGCAATGCAGTAATGCCACCTTTGTCATTTCGCAATTGACCTAAGCTGATGATTTTCACTGAAAGTTGACTATGAGAGGCATGTGACTGGGTCCATTTTAAGACTGTATTGAATGATTCTTTTACGTTAAGTAAATCTAACTGACAATCTGCTCTAGAAACTAATAATTTAGTTACATCGGTACTTCCTTCCTTACAAGCTGTCATAAGTGGAGTATAGCCCTCTCCATTTGCAGTGTTAATAGAACGAACGTAATGTAATATTAACTTACAACATTCGATATAATTTTTAGAACATACGATATCCAATGCAAATTGCATATCTTCTTCGTCTACTCTTCTGTAGGATAGAAGCACATCAAGTACGCTATAGTGCCCAAACATTGCTGCATATCCTAAAGGAGTGAAACCATGGCTATCTTTCTGAGTTAGTGTAGCGTCTAGTTTCAAAAGCATTCTAACAGCATCAGGATGACCATACTGACAAGCATAATGTAACGGCATAGCTTTTGATGTACCTTTCAGGCAGAGAAGGAAATTTTTAAGCAAGTTATACGTGACGTCTCCCCGATGATGTCTCGTCGATTGTGCAAGAGGAGTTAGACCTTGTTGATCCCATGAATCGATGGGGGCACCCATTGTATAAAGCAGTTCAATCATTTGAGCGTGCCCATTCAACGCAGCTTGATGCACAGGAAAACCATCATATATTGTCAAAATATCGGATTTGAATAGAATTTGAACAACTTCTTTTGCATCTTGACAAGCTGCAATTTCGAAAAGGTACATGTCATTGTATTTTCTTTTTAGTAAATTCCTATACGAGATGAATGTTTCTCTCAATAAACATTCTGAATGACTTGTTTCCTTGGCATTATTGCCGTTAACCAGTATATGATGGAAGTTAGAGTAACATATACTGTAAATCAATAGTTCAATATTGATATGATCTTCAAGGTTTTTATAGTTACTGTCAATCTTTTGGAAAAGACGGTCCAGGATTTCCAGTGAACAGGATTTTATCGCAAAGTCAAAGACATCATAACTAAATATGTTATTATTGTTACTCGTAAGATTTCGTTCTAGCAAAGCATTCACAACTTCAAGGGAAATCTGTCCATCACCTGGCCTTGGAATTACAATATGGTAATTATTATCCTTTTTGTTGATTATTTTCGAATGAACATGAACATATTTTATTCCTTCAATACTATTTTTTCTCCATATATCATAGAATTTTCCATGAGAAACTGCAATATGCAGGGCTGTTCTGCCCAAAACATCAGTAACATGCCTTTTATCTGAATTACTCAGACTATTCTCTACCTCTTCTAAGTCATTATTCAAAACGGCCAAATGGAGAGATGAGTCTTGACCAGATATTTGATCGAAAAATAGTCTAACTGGTTGAAGTTCCCTATAGAATAGCTTCTTAGCAAGGGATAACCATTTCAACTGATCCGTGTGTCTTTTACTGGTCAGTTTCTTGAATATCCATTGAGCGGCGAGAAACTCTGCATATGTTTGATGACCAAAGTATGCATCTCCATTTTCTTTTATATCGGTTACTATTGTATCTTTCTTATAACTTTTTTTAAAAGCTGGTATATCTTCCAATAATTCATCATATTCTATAAGCTCTTCAAGTTGATCTGGTTCATAAAATAACTTCAGTGCTAATTTAGAAACAGTTCTACCCAGACTATTAGCCTCGTAAGATTTGTATTCTCTCAATTTTATGTCTATGAAAGCATCGTAAACATTTAAAATCGTCAAATCTTGTATCGATTCTATTTCATGATAATTGTCCGCGAATACTTCAGCCAACATCTTAGTTTGAAGTGGAATACGAACCAAAGATTTATCCATCTTTTTAGAACAATAATCTATACATTATATTATTTTATTTATTTGACTTTCATTAAAATGGAAGACATGATCTTTGGATAGGAAGTAGTGTTGAAGGAATCTATAATGTTCACTGTCATCTAAAGGGCATATTTCTATTGCTAATTTCTCAAAGGCAACTTCTATACCATGTTTGAAGGTAGGCCGTGTTGTGATCCACATTTTAGCCAAATTAGAAGAGCTTGCAGCTTTTAAGAAGTAAAGAGACTCATTCGATCCTACTTCATCATATCCATCAAACAACCAGACCAACTGGTTGTTCCGTATACAAGTAGTGAAATGTTTTTCACAAAAAATTCTTAAGAATACTTCATGTTTTTTGATTTGGTTATCGAAAATATATTGCAAGAAGTGTCCCATATCTTCAATTTTAGAGATCTCGTTACTGTGGTCACTCAGATTGATGTAGCTTACCCATGACGTAGGATCATACTTGTTTGCCATACTCAACAGAAACATTGTTTTTCCCATTCCAGCATTATTTAATATATTAACTTTTGATTCCATGTTATAGCTCAGTTCGTCTTCAGGAATAGTTAGAGACTGAACATTATCTGATTCTATTATAAACTTCTGTAAACTTTGTATTGAACCAACAGAATCTATCCATTGTATAGTATCTTTATCTATAGCTTTGACAGTATGAATTGCGCGATTTGAAGATGAGTTGAGGCTGATAGCTCTACGTTTGAGTTTTCGTATATCATCATCATAGGTAATTAGTATATTCACATTTTTTTCTCTTCCCTCACAAATCTGACCTTGACAATACTTGTCAATTTCCATTACTTTATTGCAAAATTTTAGAATGAAAAGATTTTCAGGATTTATAAGAATAAACATATCTTCTAATAAATGATTATCCCAAATTGATTTCCTATTCAGTTTTGGAAGAGTAACATTTCTTTTTACATAATACTCTCCAGCCTCATTTGGATTCCCAACTTTAAATGTCGCCTTCAGTAACATTAAAATGATATCCGGAGTAATCGCATTGAGGATTTGAGAGTAGTTCTGGAATTATTTTATTAAAATGCTCTTTTTACCCTGTAGGGAAACTGCCATATGTTCTAGACTAGCGTCGAGTAAACTCTGATCCTTAATATCAGTTATATTTCTGAATACTAACAAGCCGTCAACTTCGAAATTTGGTGACAAGAGTATAAAGCTTAATTCAGATGTAATTTTTTTAAACTTATCAAGTGCAGTCTTTATTGTGTCTTGAGAAAGAGAGCAGTTTATCACGAGAGGTACTATTCTACAAAGCCAAGCCGCCACATATAGATCATGGAAAGTGATATGCGGCTGAAACCGAGATCTTTCTCTCAATAGTGATAGCATTTTGTCTTTTCTGGAATCACCATTCTTTTTGAAAACTGCATCAAGTTGATTCTGTGTTAAGTGATCATTCCATGTTTTAATAAAACCTATACGTATATAACATACGCTTTCTATTATCTTTTTTATAGAAAAAAATATTATTTTTAAAAAGCGCTGTTGTGTTACTGACACTACATTGAACATGATGAAAATGCTTCTTATGATGTCTACTATGGTATCCTCCACCTCTTGAGTATCAATAGGATCAAGGATATAGGGCATAATAATTAGTTCTAGTAACTGAGTTTGTACTTTTTTTTTCTGAAGAACATTGATTTGGTTATTTCTGCCAAAAGACCAAGTAGTGAAAAAATGTGTCAGGCTGAAAATTGATGAATTGTGGACTTCAGGAAAATATCTGTATATCACTTTTTTATAAGCTCATCCAAAATGGAAGCGTTTGCCTGTCTTGTGTATAAAAGAAATCTGGACAGAAATTTATTGTCAAGAAACTCACTTCCACTAAGTGCATTAATAACACGAAATATAACATCTGTTTGTGATGATGTATTCATTAAATCTGGACCTTTTGTTCTTTCCAACATAATTTTTGAGCCTTTGCCATAAAACTTTGTATTAGTATGCAATATTAAAGTGACATTTTCTGCATCTATGGAGGGAAAGATATCATTACCAAAAGATAGATTAATGTTTTCGTAACTTTTTTGATATTTTTTCAAGCTGAACGGTGATTTATCTTTTGCATTGGGTTTTTCCGGATCAAATGGCTTATCGTATTCAAGTGTGCCAACTGTGGCAACATTTTGCTCTTTATGTTTTGATTGGATAAAATAATAGTTCTCCGTATCATTTTTGTTAGTTATTCTTAAAACTATATCATCGAAATCATCCACACCTTCAATATTACTCAGCATATAGAATTGATCTATTTCATCGTTTAAGGATAGCTTGGTAGCCAACAGAGCTGCCATTTTCTGTTCATTGATTCGACCTTGTTCAACAGCTCCTGGTCTTAGTGCAGCCTGCAACAAATACATTTAATGATCTTCACAAACGTCATTTCTGATCAACATTTGAGAAATATATGTTGCCGTAATTACATTTAATTTATATCTGTCCCATTTCAAACAATTTTTAACTTTGTCAGCGAGTTTGAGTATGTACAACATTATCATATATATCTAGATTAATTCACAGCTGACATGACTAATGAAAACTGGTACCGCGAGAATTACCGACGTAGATGAATATCTAAAGAAATAGGACTGACTTCATTCGAGTTGCACAGAGAAAATTATGTAACAATATACAATCTATGAATTATACAAATTTTGAAATTGGTAACACACATTTTTTTCTGACTCTTACATTTTATTTTTTTATTTTCAGTGAAGTGATATTGGACCTAGTTTTTTGAAAAAGTTAATAATTTTACAATTTTGAGTAATCTTGGTAGATAACTGCGGAAGTGTATGCAACATATACGTAGTTATTCAGCCTTTAACATCGTTCACCAAGATTCAACTCAAGCTTTACTTAACATGACAGGACATCATAATTATCGATGTGCCACGCACACCGCCCTCCTATGTGAAAAGTATTGCTATAATTGCCTTCAATTTAACGAGGCGGATTATGAATTTATCTACGACAAACTAATCTGTGTTATGTTACTCGGATCCTGGAAAAAATAAGGTCATAAAGATAGTCGTATTTTAAAAACGATGAATAAGAGAGAGACAAACATAAAAATTCCTGAGGCTAAGAAATGTGCTGGTTACCAAAAAATTAGTTTTTTTAATATCTCTGTCATCTTGAAATAATTTTATACATATTTTGACAGATCTGTCAGTTAATGTTAAAAATAAGGTTATTCGTTGCCAATCTGTCATTAGGTGCTTGTTAATTTGAAATAGGATCTTTAATCTATTTTATTAAACATTACAGAAAATCAGATGTTATCAATGCGCCATACTGGTTATTACATTACATAATTGTTGAAACCTCTGAGGCTAGTGATTAGATTCGGAAATTATCAACCGCCTCGTTAATTGGAAGGAGACTACATAATAAATACAAAAAATGTTCCTAGGTCTTGTAGGCTTTTATCTTCGGCCTCAGCGGGCGGTATTTTTATAGACCTTGGCTGGTCTGCGCGTTTCACGATTATGCCGTCTTCTTCGCGGTCTTTTACATACACGCGATCGCCTATCTCATACGGCACGGGTGTGACAGCGCGGTGTAGACGATTGTAATCGCATGATTGCTGTATTCGCTGTTTTCAGCCCACTCTCTATAGGTATGCTTGATGGTCTGTCTATATTCCGTTTATTTTTAACATCAGGTATGGTATTATGGTATATCGCAGCTGGCGGCCCATCAACAGTTTGATTGGTTAGTAACTGGTGTCGTTTCTCGTTTCCTGGTGGGTCATCAGGACTAGGTGTGGTTCGGTCGGGTTTTTCTCAAGAAGCTCTTTCAGTGTTTTGACGGTTTAATGGACTAATGTAACTGGTCATGATTGTAAATATTACATAAGACCATATCTGTAATGATAGAAGGCTAATGTACGAACTGTGCAGGTGACCTAGACACCGCACATTCTAAATTGACCCCACTGATATATATACTGTCAACTCACCTAATAATGGAGAATTCATTTGTATTATCAGAATCGATTGCACTACATTCGGATTGCAGTTGTACATGAATAAACCCAGTGAGTCCTGAATGTGATCGTTATGTATCCTCGCTTTTTTACAAATGATCATTTATTAGTTTGAGAATTCTATTGACTCTTTCTAAAATTATCTATTCCACTGAATTTGTATACTGTAGCCTTACCCAGCTTTTGGTGGAAGTTACTTAGGATGACTTTACTGTCCCTAGTATTTAGAATTTTTATAGGATTAAAGTTATCTTTTATCCTTGCTAAAATAATTGCCACAATCCTCTACTTAATTCTTCAGGGAAGACTACACAATCATTTATTCAATGACTTTGCAAAATTTGATAATCTCACTTCTGGCTGGTAGTATACTATTTATAAACTCATCTGAATACATTGGAATTTTCAGATGGCTATTGTTAATACACAATGACAAATTATAGTTCTCATAATTAATAATCGCGTTATATCTGTGGAGGAAACCTGCCCCCAATATTCCGTGGATATTGTTATCAAATGCGTCGTACACATGAGCACAATGTGTCACATTGACCTTGCGAAATATTACTTCAACGTCTACTACACCGTGTAACCTGGTTGAACCGCTTATTCTTTTCATGTAAATATTTGCTGATGGGTTAACCTTTTCATTCCTTATAATATTTTTAAATATAACACGTTGGCACCTGTGTCTAACAGAAGTTTCAAATGTTTTCCTTTGTAAGATATAAAAATGAAATTAAGGCTATTCAGATTTAACGATATAACACCGTTGTCCGATTCGTCTTTCCCATTTGCCATAAGTAATCTTCTGTTATCTCGCCAATTATTTTTGTTGAGATTATCAGACCTCCTATTTTGCGGGTTCCTATTACCTGAATAATTTTTCGGATTGTCCCTATTATCGCCTTTGTATGTATTAATTTTTTTCGATTTTTTGACCGAATTTTGAGCTCCCCTTACCACGTCTATCGTTATATATATTTTTTGCTCTAAAATGGAGGCTGGCGGATTATTTGATCTATTCTCGATCTCTGATTTTCTTGCTCCTTCAATTGCGTCGGTTAAAGAGCTGTAATTCGTTGATTTAATCACCATTCTCAAGATATGGTTGTTTAGCCTATTTGCGAATACATTGAGCGCTAGCTTCTTATTCACCTCCAAAATAATCTCTTTCTTATAGTCGTACAACTGAGCAATAGTTAGGTCGTTCAGAAGATCCTCTAGCTTTCTTCCAAAATCTTCATCGGAACCACTACTTTGCCTTACTCAGTTGTACCGACAATGTATTTGAAGACTTCTTTAGAATGAAAAAAGATTTCCGCTTACTTCCAAAGAAATGTCAAAAACCGAGATATAAAGAAACAAAACAAAATTTCTCATTGCCACTTTTTGAGCTCTACAAGAAAACGTTGAATGTTTTTCAGTATGATGTCTCGTTTCGGAGAATATTCATTAATTCTATTTTTTTGTATGGTCCGTGAATAAAGTACACCAGTATGTACAGATCAATTATTTTTATCATGAATATTTTAAAGACGGTCTTGGAATTTACCGAATTATTTCAGAATTTCTACCTGTCAATAAGAATTTACAACGTGAGACCACTTTTATAAATCTTCTTATCTTCATTGCCCTTCTTCATTTCTGAGCAATAATATGCAAATTAACCACTATATTTTGGAGGCTACTATACATAGTACATGATGTCAAAACATCAGCACCTTTGCTATTAGATATGGACTCTATGTATTCTGATTTCACCTTCATAATGCTCGAAGATCAAGAATATCGTCTCAAAAGAGACAACTACTTCATTAACTGAGACTAGTTGTGGCTGAGTGAGTAGAGTACCGGCATACTCGTGCCACCCAATAGACCCGAGTTCGAATCCAGCAACACCGACCAACCGACATGTCAATTATTTCGGTACATTGTACATTAATCAAATGTGAGTAAAACTGTGTAATAAAAGTGCTTATTAGAATAATAAGCATGGTAAACATAATTCCTAATGGCGATTTCTAAGTAATTAATTGTACACATTTCTTCTCAAAGAAGCAGAATTTTTACCACGAGAAACTTCAGATTTGACAGAGATAGAAAGAATTGTTTTTTTTAAGATAAGAGGGCACATGACAACGTTCAAAATGAAAGAGAATTAAAATCGACAAGGAGTCTGTGTACTAGGCTCCATTCCCGGGGAACAGCCTCCTGTTTTTTTATTATGACCTCCCTTCTTCTGATGTATTTTTCCTTAGATCAAAAACAGAGTTCCCTTTATGTATCCACAAAAATAAGTCTAAGCAAATCAAATCTTATCGTCTGGGTGGCGAATGAAATAACATTTTCAAGAAGTGTCAAAAAATCAGCCATAAATGTAAAAATTCTATCCAATTAAATTTTTGTTCATAAAAAACTGCATAGACATTATCTCATGGACAATTATAGGTACTTTAGTGGTTTTGGTGGCCAGCAGTAAGAAAAATATGTTGGTCTTTTTTCTCATAATAATCTAAATTAGGCATGTCGACTCACCGTTCCATGATTGTGAAAGGCACATTTATCAGTGAAACGAATGTATTCAAAAAAGTTACTCCAAGATCCAGAGTTCACATGTGAAAGTCCAGTCGATGTTAAAAATCAAGCACGTACAGAGATGAATTTGGAACCAATAACCAGTCATTAGCCACACAGATTACTCGATTTGGCATGCCTAGGTTTATTTTTGTGGGGCTATGAAAGAAACTTTATGTATACATATCTGAGGCCAACCACAACGAAGAAGACGGAAAGCGACAATAACAATAATAACAGGAGGATATTTCCTGGGGAACCTTCAAATGTATCGAGAGTTCACCATTTTTTTTCACATTGTAATATGCTGTATTATTTACAAAATAATATAGATGCATTCTTTTTATCACTCTCAGGTCTGAAGCTTCGTTGGAATAGAATTTCATATTAAAAATTCTCCTTTATAGGAGCTCTTATAACTTAGGTCTGCATATGGACCGTGGCTCCGGAAAAGATGGAAGCAAGAAAAGCTTTAAAAAAGAGAACTAAACTATGTATAAACGGAGATGGTCTTCACACAGATGGCGCCGGACGTTTTGGCGTAGGCCGTTTTGGCGCCGGTATATATAGTTGAGAATATAGAATATCCCTTAATTTTGTACGAAACGCAAAGTAAATCAAGAATAATAATCATAATGAATTGTCGAAAAATGTATTTGTGATTCTTGACTTCAAGTAAAAATGTTTATTTGAAGAACATATCACAATAAATTTGTGACGGCATAGAACAGAAACCAACACCAAAATAGGTAATTATTAAATTATAGAAAACTTTAAGAGCTTGGGAATTGTAAGTGCTAAAGTACCTAAAAGTAAATCGGGTTGTTATCAATGAAAATCTTGAAATTTAAATTTGGATGTATGGACTATCTGCAAAATAAGTTTTAAATTATTCCGGGTACGAGTGCTATTTGCCTTATACAAATTGTTGGATAGAGATATTTCAGTGAATATCTCGTCTCAAATGTATTACATGTTCTTCAAATAAATATTTTCACATTCTTCATAAATAATAAATAAATCTAAATAAGTTTGACTTTTATTGACAGTTATTATTATTATTTTCATAGAAAAACAAAAAAATGCAATTTATTTCGAAAACTACTAATTTTTGGAATAGATAAACCTACATAAAGTCACCTTTATTTTTACTGCTTAATACGATAATGTATATATTAATGCAATTAATATACAGATATTATATTTTTTGAGAATAAGATAACACATTTTTCCTATCTTTCAATGATCCCTCATATATCATCGAAAGCATAAAACATATATACATACAACATATATAGGAAAACTCATTACTAATCGATATAAAATGATCGAGCTACAGTTTTATTGAAAAATATACAGGGTAATCGATTTGAAATAATAAAGTTATAACATTTTGAAATGGAGAATATTAGAGCTCATCTAAAGAAACATCCTGTACATTTTTGTAGAATTCTATAGTAAATATTCAGTATAACAAAATAGACCATAACAAACGTAGGCAAAAGAAACTTCAACTTTGATTCCTAGCAATTTTGTGGATCACCCTGTAGAAATCATGATAATTGTGGCCAGTATAGTGGTAAGTTAACAGATAGGCAGCTATAAACCGTGGCGATAGTCGAGGGCAATCATGTATGCCAAAACAAACCTTAGCTGCACGGGGTTTGGAAGTCATTTTACTATTTTGTGCAACGTGCTGATGCCTTGAAATTAGCTTGAAGTTAGAGTCCATGCACTTGGAGAAAAGGCCACCGCGTCATCAGAGGAGAAACCAGTTTTGGTCACTTTGTCTCGTTGCCTAGCATCGATCAGCTGCCGACACATTCAGTGGCATAGCACGGAAAGCGTAGATTTGACTGTTTACCTGAATCAAGAAAACAACAAAAGTCTTTTCCAAATCTGCCCGCGGAAAGATTGCATATGAATTCCCCGCGTCTGAAGATATGGCCACTTCTCTTACGAATGTGCTTGGACGGCCACAAGTTTTAAACCGTGAGTGGTATATGGTATAATATGGTCCCTTTCCTGTTTGTTTATGTTCTGTTGTGCGCGTACGAACTAAATTCGTCCTCTACTTTCCTGTTCTGTAGAGAGTGTTGGTTTGCGAATGCGATGCGAAGGTGGGCTTCCACACTCTTTATATTAGTCTATGTTCCACACATTGTTTATTGTTGGTAATTCAGAACCAATTCCGAAAATCATAAATAACGTTGCCACTTCTATGCAAGACGGGAACGGGAATTTCAGATACCGCTAAAATATAATAGGTAGAACAACCTGGCAACGTGCACTAACGTAATTAAACGCTTTATTTTGTGTTGTGTGTATATCCATTTACTTTTTATATCTAATAATAAAAATGATCTTATCGAAGATAAGTAACAATTAAACTCAAAGTTCCTCGTGATTCTAGCCTTTCACAGTTACCATGTATCTTCCATTTGCCATATTTCTATCACAGATCATCAGATTATTTAGCGAAAATTCAAAACAAACTACAATTTCTTAATTCAACCAAATTCAACACAACAACAGATTTTTTTATAACACTCCCCACATCCCCAGCAAAATCAAATATTCAAGCTATGGTCACATGTCAACAATGAAGTTTTATAGGCCGACATGTGTTTTGCTAAGACACTTGATCGTTGAATCCTATCTTAGCGGTGATCGGCCCGTCTATATAGCTGAATTTCACATCGTGACATCGACCGATATTATTCTAGACGCTTGACAATAGCTACAGTGACCAAATGTACCCACATCAGAGACAACCATGAGACGGTCAGCGCTATAGATAATTTTTGATACCGAAAATTCCACTGGTCTCTTTATCTGAGAGCAAGGCTAAGGTGGCGCTTGTGCTGCAGATTTAAAAATAGCGGAGAATCTCAAATCTTTTATTTCAAAGAGTGTTCAAATTAATTCAAAACATGCTTTCATAAATATTTCTACGATACCGACCTTTTGCAAGATGGTAACTATCGCAACAGTTTTTACGTTAAACCATAGAATAAAGCTCCAAAATTACCAGAAATGATTTATTTGAATAACAAAAAAATTAAATATGTTCAACAGTATATTATTTAATACAAAATACAATTTTTTTAAAATTATAATAATTAATCTATATACCTAAAAGTAATAATCTCAGCTAAATTAAAATTATTACTACAATGTTTCGTTCGATCGAATAACGTTTATACCCACTGATTTGAAACCAGCTCTTCTTTTTTCAAAGATAACAAAAGGGATATTACTATCAGGCTATAGATAGCTGAAAAAAACGATCATAATTTGCTGTGGAATAAAAAGAATAATCAAGGATTCCATTGTAAAAGCGACAAGTTTACTTTTTTCAAATATCAATCTATTTGATGATATTCTGCTTGAAATTTGAGTCAAATGGACAAATAAGAAGATCGAAGTTGCCATTGCCAATATCCTAATATTTTTATTCTGGCTAATTCATGATATAATATCATTAGCAAATAAGCTTGAAATCACGTGATGCGCTTCTAGTGGATGACTGTATCTGACGGAATAAAGCATAAAGGTGAATAGCATTCTCATTTTGATATTATATCTATATCAGTAATACTGAATTATAGTTCTCTTTATATTTATTATATACTTTACGTTAAACGTAGCTATTAATACCTAGGTGGCGCCAATTGCGTCCCACTGAGAGGTAGTTGTCATGCACCTATGACATCTTTCAGTTGTTTTGTCTCGTCGGATACAGCTTCCACTTATGTGGCGCTGAAGAAAGAGAATAAGCTTGAAATCACGTGATCCGCTTCTAGTGGATGACTGTATCCGACATCCGACGGAAAAAAGAATAAAGGTGTATAGCATTCTCATTTTGATATATATATATTACATATATATATATATATATATATATATATATATATATATACAACAATATGATGACAATGCAGTACCAGGAATATCATATTTCAACATATCATACTTCAACTGATAACATATCCAGAAACTCTTCTGATTACACCGTCCCGAGTTATACACAGTTTAGAGAAACTTTCAGTAAATATCATATATATGAATACTATAAATAATGTACTACTCTTGGACGTCGGTTGGATATATTCTTGTGAAATTGGTATTTTTCTGGATAGCACATAGTATGTACATTTTATGTACAACCTCAAATGGATATTCATTGGCCATCCTCATGTGTACACCGTATGTGGACATCCCATGGATATCCAAAATATGTCCATGGACACCTTGGACATATAGTGGACATAAAACGGATGTCCACTGGACATCTTGTGTTATTAGGGGGTAACATTACACTGCCATCTCCTTAAGATCGTTTCGCCTTCGAAACATTCTCTTTCGGACCATGTCTAAAGCGGCAACGGATACCATTCTTGCACTGGAAGTGCGATAAAGGAACAGTCTACGGTCTTGCGTCGTGTGGCAGCCGCTGGATTCCAGCAGCATACTAAAATTTATATTTCTGTAAAAGTGAATAGAACTTCCAGCATGTTCTTGATGATTGTCCAGTCCAAACCGTCTAGTCCATAGGCCAACTTTGGAATGGCCTATTTCAAAATGTTGTCAGGCAACAGTTTTTCCCTGAGACACAGCAGCGTTTCTCTGACAATCCTATAGGATGGTTTTTGGTACGACAACTCCTTGGATACCAGGTAGAAGATTCGCCTCTGACCCTTTTCCAACTCTAATACCTGAACTGACAATTAAGCCTTTGTCCTTAATCGAAAATAAGAGAGTTCCACTGGGTCCAATACGACTTAGCAGCAGGTGAATAGCGTGAAACATCTTGCTAAGTCGGTCGCTGATCTTGCTTTTTCCACTCAATTAGTACCGTTAGCTGATCTTTTTTAAGTTCATCCGGTTTTCATCCGGTCATCTAAAATGGTGGTTCTCCTAGAATTTTCTTTAAATCCGTTTTTGACTGTTAATTCGAAAAATCTTTATTATATTGAAGATGCTTCTAAGAAGTTTAAGTTGCTTATTGATACAGGTGCAGGAGTTTCTATTTTCAAAGAAAATACTGTTAAGAAATTTCCTCAAAGATTTACTGAATATGTAACTATTCAAGGGATAACTGATCAAAAAATTCTACTAAAAGAATCTGTTCTTATTCCATTTGCTGCAAAAGATCCCCATAAAGTTTGTATTTATAATCTTAATATTGATTTGGATGGAATTTTGGGTTCAGATTTCCTAGAACATTATAATTGTATAATTGATTTGAATTCAAAACAATTTATTTGAATTCAAATCAATTGATAACTAATTTTTAAACTATACCTCTGTTAAAAGTTACCCAAACTTCACACTTTCACACATCAAATTTGTGAACAAAATTCTGAATTCTTACAATTTGAACAAAATAGTGAAAATTGTTATAAAAAAATAGCTGAGAAAGACATTGATATTTTGGACATGCCTGACGATTATTCATTAGCTCATTGCGTGGTGGAAGATATGCAAATGCAAAAATTCATTGCCGCGGAATTGAGGAAACGATTTGGAAATATAGAAAAATTATTAAACCAAAATCAAAAACAAGGTGGTTTAGCAGGTTTGAAAATTAAGAATGCAAATACAACTAAATATATTTATTATCTTGTAACAAGAGAAACTTCAACCGGAAAACCCACTTATCAGACTTTATGGTCATCTTTAAAGAAATTGAGAGATCATGTTGGTAAAAACAATGTTCAAAATTTAGCTACGCCAAAAATAGGGTGTGGATTGGACAAGTTAGATTGGACTTATCTTTTTAGAAATTTAGGTGTTGGAATTGTTATTCGTTTGTCAAAGATACAAAATCGAATTTTTATTAAGCCAAGAATTGAAAGAATTTTCAAATTGAAATGTAAATTAATAAACACAAATGCACTACTTTTCGGACAAGCAATAGAAAATGTTAGAATTTCAAATGCTTTGAGACATGAAAATGAAGAAGGTGAATTCTTTACTTCAATTATTAATTCGAATGCTACTCCAAAAATTGTTGAGTTTCCAAATTTGAATCTAGATCCCATTCCGAATTCCGAATGTTTTTTAAATTTTAATTGCGTTAATGAAAATAAAGCTGAATTTAACCAACCTGTTGATAGGAAAACTATAATTTTGGATCAGTTGCGTACAGATCATATTAACGAAGAAGAAATAGAAATTATCACAAATTTATGTTTAGAATTTTCTGATATTTTTTATTTGGAAGGAGACCAACTAACATTTACTAATAAAATTAAACATTCATTTGAAAATGATAATGCGAGACCTATATTTACTAAATCATATAGATACCCCCGAATTCACAAAGAAGAGGTAAAAACTCAGGTGAAAAAAATGTTGGAGCAAGGTATTATACGTCATTCTATTTCACCATGGTCATCCCCAGTTTGGGTTGTGCCAAAGAAGCTTGATGCTTTGGGAAAACAAAAATCCCGATGGCCTGTAGTCAGCGGAAAGGTAAATTTTTCAAAATTCATTGAATTGAAATTTGAACAACCTTTTCATTGGTATACCTACATGTTATTACATAAAATTGTCGTATGTGTCATAGCCTTGCGGTTAGAGGTTTTTGTTTTGGCTGCTGAATATAAAGCAGATAGGGTTCGAGTCCACTTCAAGGCAGATTTTTTTTTCGTCTATTACTTTTCAATAAATATACTATATATTTTTTTAAATCAGGGTCTATATTAAGATCTCCAGAAAATGTACAATTACATCAAATTTATTTTGAGTGTTCATGTTTTATCAATGTCTGTTATTTTTGACCGACGAACCCCAAACGGAGGAGGTATACAATTCGAATGTGTGCGTTTTTTTTTTTTTTGGTTTGTGCGCGCCTTTCATATAGTAATCGTAGTCCGATTTTGATAATTTTTGATTCATTTGAAAGAGGAGCCTTGAGAAATGGTCCCGTATTCATTAAAACGGGAATCTGACATCTCCTTCCCTCCGAAAACCGCTCCCGAAGGGGGTGGAGGGGGCAAATTTTCTCGAAAATTGAAAATCTGAGGTGGTATAATTATAGATAGGACAATATCCGGAGACGTTTAAATTGAACATTTTTTCAAAAGAGGTACGGTTTTCGAGATAGACGCATATATAATTCTCAAATGTGCAATGTGGAGAGGGCGATTTCTGTCGAAAATTGAAAACCTTTGGGCAGTACACGAAGGACATAATTATTTGTAGCAACATTTATAATGAACATTTTTCCCTTAGAGTTACTGTTTTCGAGTAAAATCGATGTTAAAAAGGTAACAACTAAAATATTCAAGCGTATTTCCGCAGCGATGTTCTGAGATCTCAATAATAACAACTACAAGCAAGGAATATACGTGGGTAATAGGATAAGTACTATCTTGATTGGTATTAGTGAACGTTCAACGATTTTCGTGACTAATGTTACACTCAAAAGTGTGAAATAAATATTTTTTACAAAAAATTGGACCGACGTTATTTGTTGGTGCACTGAAAAGTATATTATAATATTAATTCTATTGGTGGTGGTACTTGTGAAGTTGGTGCCAAAAGTTATCAATCTACCTACAACTGCACAACTTCAGAAGTAACAGCACCAATAGAATTAATATTATTTTATACTTTTCAGTGCACCAACTAATAACGTCGGTCCAATTTTTTGTAAAAAATATTTTTCTTTATTAATTTTTATTTTTTTACCTGTGTATTTTTTGAAAAATTACTTTGAACAAAAGTTGTAGGTACTGATTATATCTCTAACCTAAAATTTTTGATGATATTTACACTACGGCTCTTTTTTGAATTTTTTTTTAAATGTTTGAATGGTCGCCATTTTGAAACTGCTTTCCCGATATTGCCCAATAACGAACTCGACCGAGATATTTGAGAGGTTGATTTTTGTAGCAAATTTGAACTTGATACCTTCAAAACTGCGACCTCTATCGTGTTAACAAATTTCGTAATATCCCATATATATATATATATATATATATATATATATATATATATATATATATATATATATATATATATATATATATATATATATATATATATATATATATATATATATATATATATATGAACTTTTGAACCAAATACTTTTTTGGACTAACTTATAGACATACAACAACATGCCGTTCAAATTTTTTCGAAATTCAAAAGTGTGAACGATCGCAATAGGTACATTACTATAAGAAATTTACCTAAAATGGCGTGTGGTTGTTGAGTATCGTAAATTAGATGAAGTTATGATAGATGATAAATATCCATTACCCAACAACTCTGATCTCCTTGACCAACTAGGAAGATGTCAATATTTTACCACTCTTGACTTAGCCTCAGGTTTCCATCAAATCGAATTTGAACCAAAAGATATATCCAAAACAGCTTTTTCAGTTGATAACGGTTACTATGAATTAGTTCGAATGCAGTTTGGATACAAAAATGCCCCGTCCACTTTCAACGCGTCATGGACAACATTTTACTTGGCATTCAAAATGAAAGATTTCTTGTTTATATGGATGACATAATAATTTATTCTTCTACTATTCATGAACATGTGTTTCGTTTGACTGAAGTTTTCAACAGTCTTCGAAAAGCCAACCTGAAAATTCAACCAGATAAATGTGAATGTTTTAGAAAAGAAGTCGCTTATCTTGGACGTATCATTACCCAAGATGGTGTTAAAACAAATCCAGGCAAAATAGAATGTCCAGAAAAATTCCCGGAACCTAAAAATCCTACAGATATAAAATCTTTCCTTAGTTTATCTGGATATTATCGTCGCTTTATACCAAATTTTGCCAAAATTTCTAAGCCCCTTACAAGACTTTTACAGAAAGATGTTTCTTTTATTTTTATTCCTGAATGTAAGAATTCTTTCAACGATCTAAAAACTGCACTTACTTCAGATCCTATTTTGAGATTCCCAAATTTCGAAGAACCATTTATTCTCATAGCTAATGCTAGTGCATTTGCCATTGGCGCTGTTCTATCACAAGGTCCCATTGGTAAAGATCTACCAGTAAGTTATGCTTCTAGAACATTATGTAGTGCAGAAACAAAGTATTCGACAATAGAACGAGAACTCCTTGCTATTATATAGCAGTAAAACATTTTCGTCCTTATTTATTTGGAAGAAAATTTACGCTAGTCACTGACCATCGTCCATTAACATTGCTTTTTTCCATTAAAGATCCCGGAAGCAGACTGGCTAGATGGCGACTCAAATTGGAAGAATATGATTACAAAATTGAGTAAAAGCCAGGCAAAATTAATGAAAATGCAGATGCGCTTTCAAGAATTAAAATTAATCATTTTAAAGAATGTGCAAGTTTACAATCTACAATTACGATTTTGGTAACTAATGAAACTAATGAGGTTACACCATCAACAAGTAAAGACCCTAATGATCCTATAGAACCACAACAAAGTGAAACACTTATAGATGAACAGGATGAATTAATGACAGACGAATTTAATAGATTTGTCGACCTTTAGAAAACAAAATCAATAATCGATTTTTAAAAAATCAAATGACCAGTTACTTGATAAGGCTCATAAGAATATTGTTACTTTATTTTGGCAAAATAAACTAAAGATATTTTTGAAGAGAATCTTGATTTTCAAATGAATTTAGTAAATACAGTTTCTAGTAAAACTGTGAAAGATCGCAAGTATTTTATAATACCTCTTATTTACGATCCAGAGTTTGTAGTTCAACAATTATTTTACACATTATTTAAAGAACAAAGTAAATTTGATCCTTCAAAAACTTATTATATAGAAAATAATCTTGAGTTACCTATTTTAAAATATTCTCTTTTATTTTTGCTATTGTTGATATAAAATTTGTAGTCTGAGTTAAATTAACTTTCCTCGAAAGTCTTTAAAAAAAACTTTATTTACTAAGAAAAGCGTTTAACAAATTTAGATGTGCTACATACAAAGGTTAACTAAAGATAAAACACTAAGCTACGATGCCTATTTATATTTAGCATTCATATCATATGTCTTAATTATTAATGTTTAAGGATAAATGGCCATATAACTCCTCCCTCCTTAAGACTGAGAAAAGGGATTTAACTTTTCGAGGGTTCTAAGTTGTATGCTCATTTTATTCTTGTTTTTACAATAATAATATATAATAATTATAAGTACAAAAATAATCAATACAGTTAATATAATGCTAGACACCGAAACTTCAGTATCTACAGTAAAATGTTTGATTGGATGTACATTAAGAGTTTCAAGGTGTTTCAAATCATTATGGATAGAATTATAATTTATTTCTTCCAGTTGTAACGGTTCAATATCCTGAATTAGATCTTTATTCATAATTATCGGAGGTAATTTTAATCTTAAATTCATGGTATTGATTTTCTGTGACTCAAAGTATCTATTGCCTATTTTCAGAAAGATTACTTTCTCTCTTGTTGCTGGCAAAATTATAAGGGAATTATCGGAAAGCTGGGTAATAGATGTCTTCTTATGAGATATTGGGGTTAATGGACAATGACTCGTTAAATTGATTGTGTTTGCTATACAAGGTTCGTTTTTACTTAACTGATTTTTAGTACACAAGTTTATCTCTTCGATTTTCTGACACTTTTCATTTACATTAAAGTAGTCATCAGGGGATATTAAAATGAAAGAATTTTTAAGGATCATTATTTTGTTTTCTTGTGGAATTGAATATAACTGATGCATTATGTAGGGTTTATTAATTATTAATGGTATTGAAATTGAAAATATGATTATATTATTTTTTATAATAACACTAACTTGTGCGGCTTCATAGAATTTAATTATATTATCGAAGGGTATTTTTTCTTCTGGTTTGATTTTAGATATAATTTCTTTTAATTCCTCGTATTTAAGAATACTATAATGCATTATGTGTATTTCAGCAAAATTAATAGCTGTTTGGATATTATTACGCATTTCTTGTAACATTTGAATATTGTTTTCGATATTATCAATCAATAAGGTAAACTCTATAGTTGATTGAGTAAATATAGTTAATTCGTTAAGTCTTTTTTTATCTTCTTTTGATTTTGGTTAATAGTTTTTAATTGAGTATCAATATTCCTTGTTACTTGTTTGAGAATGGTCTGTGTAGATGAAATATCTTGTTGTAAAGTGTCTTGATTTTCTTGAAGGATTTTAATGTACTTATCATACCTTTCTCCGTCATCAGCATCAAGGGTGCCATAAAGATATTTGTGTACGTTTCCGACAAT
The DNA here is from genome assembly GCA_958507055.1 of Crioceris asparagi. Classification (NCBI taxonomy): domain Eukaryota; kingdom Metazoa; phylum Arthropoda; class Insecta; order Coleoptera; family Chrysomelidae; genus Crioceris; species Crioceris asparagi. The sequence goes on from OY293827.1 coordinate 62,637,827, forward strand.
ATTAAGTAACCCACGTTTACATCGTTTTACTGAATAATGACTTACAAATTCTTCAACAGTTCTAATATGTTTAAATAGATTTTTAGATTTGATTAATAATAAGTCATATAAAGGTGTTGTTCTTTTTGTTACTCTGGAAGTAATATTAAATAACGTTGTTTTAGTTATCTCAATACTATCTTGTATATTAGTCAAATGTACATAGTAATAGATATGATAATACTTATCAACTATATAACTGGTTCCTAGTTTTACTGGTAATAACGGGTTAGTAATCTTCTCAATCTGGTATAAATGGCTGGCAAGAGGGTACAAGAGTACCACCAGTAGAACAATTTTCATTATTCTGAAAGGAATAATTATCGTCTCTTAATATCTTTCGGATGTCGTTGACTTGTAAACAATTTTTTATAAAATTTTGGTTTTAATTTATCTTTGTTTAATGGTTGAGGAGTTGTCAGGAACTGGTCTGTACCTTCAGGGATTTCAGGGTCATTTTCACGACTACTATTTAATTTTGCTAGAACGTTAGCCTTTTTAGCATTCAATTTTAAATTGATATTCTCATGGAGTTCTTTCAAGGTCTGAGCTAGTTCTTGAATATAATCTGTTTGAATTTGATTTAAGTTCTTTTCAAAATTCAATTGATAGTTTAAATTTCTTTTAATAATTTGGAACGGTGTATAATCGTGAGATGAATGAATACTATTGTTGTAATTTAATATGGCAATATCTATAAGTTCTGAATTTGTTTTTGTTTTATAATCTTGCTTTAGTGCAACTAAACTTTCTTTCAATGTTGAATGAAATCGTTCAATTGGTGAATTTGAATTTGGATTATAAGGGGTTGTAAAATGTATTTGAATTTGATATAACTTACAAAGATCTTGCACTAAATTGCTTTTAAAATTCTGTGCACTATCAGTGGTAATAATATCAGGTGTACCATGATGGGAAAAGAATTTTATTAAATTTTGACAAATTTCAACAGCATTTTCATTTAAAGGATATGCTGCAGCAAATTTAGAAAAGTTATCAATTATTGTTAGATATTTCTGAGATGTAAGAGAATAAATGTCTACATATAAGTGTTCAAAAGGCTTTTGTCCTGTCGGTGTAGGTTTAAAAATTACTTTGTAAGGATGTCTATCACATTTTGAATTTTGACAGATTTCACAGACATTTATAAAATTTATAATGTCTTTTTCCAGACTGGGCCAATAGTAGAATTGCTTAACATTTTTAATATTTTCGATTATTCCTCTATGTGAAGTCTTAATAGTATGAAATCTCTGAATTATTTCTTTCTGTTCGTCTAAGTTAGTTACATCTTTAAGCAAAGTATTTGAAATTACTAATTTATAGGAATTATGTCTGAACGTGTTCTGGAAAATTCTAAGTATTAATGGTTCTAACTCCTTATAAGGAAAATACAGACAATAAGTATCAGGTGGTAAATATTTTTTTAGTAATTCTTGTATTTCTTGAGTTATTGGATTTTCGTTAATAAAAATGAAAAATCTCTTCTTTGTTTCGAATAGAGTTTCTCTTACTACATATGGTTGATTTCTACCAGTCCATTTGAAAATAATCTGATTCTTATAAGTATTAATAGATTTGTTAACATATGCTGCTCCTAAAATTGGGTTTTCATGGGCAGAATGAATAGTTTCAGTTTCAGAACTATCATGATTATTATCATTGATATTACTTTCTGGTTGGGTAATTCCAGAAGTTTCTTGAATAGTACTTTGTGATGTATTAGTTGTTTCAAATGGTGGTCTAATTTGAATATCAGATATTATATTAATTTTGGGTTCCCTTAATAAATGACATACTAGAATTTCAATGTTCTGATCTTTGAATATATAATCGATCATTGATTTTACCTTGATCCAGTCTAATCCATCAAGACCGCATCCTAATCTAGGAATCGCGATTTTCCTGACATCATTTTTAATTGCATGCATTTTCATTCGATATAAAGCTTTCCAGAGCATAAAATATGTTGGTTTTTGGTGTGATTCCTGTTTTGTTACCAAATAATAGATAAAACGATCATTTTTCTCATCATATAACGTAGCAATTTCTCCTGGTCTGGCTCCTTGATTAATTAAATTTTGTACATTTTTAAATTTGTGTTTAAATACTACAGCTATACCTTTTTTCATCTGTAAATCCGCTGCGACACAATGGCCTAAAGAATATTCAGTAGACTGTTCAAATAAATTACTATTGATTTCTCTAATTACATCAGATCTCTCAATTGGTTTATAATTTTGGTTGAATTTATTAAATTCTGTTTGTAAATTTATCGGTGATTCAAAAATCGGAAGATTATATTGACTTTCAAAGTAACGTTTTATCCTATCATGCCAAAAGTATTGATCGTTATTTTTATCTTTACTTCTTTCACACATTGCTGACATATGTGTCGGCAGATCATCTTTTTCCATTGCATTAATATCGATCGGGGGTCTGGACAGAGCATCAGCATTTAAATTTTGTTTGCCTTTCTTATATGAAATAGAATAATCGAATTCTTCCAATTTGAGACGCCATCTTACCAATTTTGAATTGGGTTCTTTTATAGAAAAAAGCCATTGAAGAGATTTGTGATCAGTAACAATAGTGAATTTTCGTCCAAATAAATAAGGTCTAAAGTATTTAGTTGCCCAGACTATCGCGAGCAATTCTTTCTCGATTGTAGAGTAATTACATTCCGCTGCATTAAGTGTTCTGCTAGCATAAGCTACTGGAAGGTCATTACCTATATTTCCCTGCGATAATACGGGGCTAATTGCATAGTTTGATGCGTCAGTTGTTAATTGAAATTCTTGGGGCTTATTGTAGACAACCGCTTAAAATGGGACTTGCACATCGATGCTTTATCTAAAAGGTTAAGTTCTGCCTGCTTTGCGCTGAGATCAGTTTCCAAGGAGCTCAACTTGTCTACTTCTAGAACAGTCTATTATGCCATTTTTGAGTCGCATCTCCGATACGCCCTTCCATTCTGGGGTACGTGTTGTGCAACTCAATTTGAACGTATTTTTAAACTGCAGAAGAGAGCTGTTCGGTATTCACTGAGACTTAGCAGTAGGACTCACTGCCAGGATTACTTTAAAAAATTTAAAATATTAACTCTTCCGTCCCTATTCATATTTGAATCTGTATCCTTAATCCGCAAGCACGTATCTTCTATTCCAGAGAGGCCATCTCACAACTATCCGCTTAGAAACACGGAGCATGATCTTTATCTGCCAACCCCTCGCTCAGAGTTGGTTAAAAGCTCTATACTGTACAATGCAAAAAAAATGCACAATCATCTACCATTTGAAATCAAATCCATAAGATCTTTTCCTGAATTTCGAAAGGTTTTGAAATCATACTTACTGGAGAGAGCCTTTTATGCAGTAAGCGAATTTTTTGTCAAAAATTGTTAATACTTAATATTAAGCTTCTTACATCCACTGGTTTAGTGAATATTATTTGATGTTTGATATCCTAAGGGTCTTTTGTAATGTAAAATCATCTGTCACACAAAATTAAATCTATAACGGCTTATCCCAGATTCAATTAAATACCTACTACCTAGGATAATGCCTTTTATGCAGTTAACGACTTCTTTCACTAAGGCACGTTTCTGCTCAGCTCACGCACTGGTTTATTGTTTGTACAAAATTTGTTTTTGTTTTGTGATTTAGTTAGTGTTTACCTTCTGACTGAATTTACAGCTGTATGTTAACTTACTTTCTAACCGAATATACAGCTGTAGGTTTCATTCTGATACTTACTATCTTATATTTTTACATCTTTATATTTTTATATTTTTGTTTTATATTATATAAATTTATTTAATTTTAATTTAATTTTTAGTTTTGCCTTTGTTTTGTTTTGTAGTGTTTGATTTTGATATTTTTATTTTGCTTTGTCTACAAAATTTATATTTTTTCGACAATACAGCATTTCTCTCTCTCTCTCTCTCTCTCTCAATATGAATGGCTTTGTAAAATCTGGATATTGCAGAATGGGGTCATTGATTAGAATATTTTTGCAAGTACTAAAAGCATCAATGAAAGCTTTGTCATGAATTACCTTGGCATCCTTCTTCAAACAAGATGTGAGAGGCTTTGTTATCTTCGCAAATTTCTTTATAAATTTTCTGTAATAGCCAACAAGTCCTAGAAATTACTTCATTTCTTTTTGGGTATTTGGTATTCTGAAATTTTTAATAGCTAAAATTTTATTCGGATTGGGCTTAATACCTTCCGGGGTGATGACATGACCTAAAAATTCAATAGTTCTTTTTTAAAATTCCGATTTATCTAATTGAATTTTCATGTTAAAGGAAATTAATCTTTCTAATACTTTTTGTAAAGAATCCAAATGTTCTTGTAATGATGTCGAGTAAATAATAATGTCATCCATGTAAACTAAACAGATGTTTCCTTGTAATCCGCGAAGTACGTTGTCCATAGTTCTTTGAAAAGTTGACGGGGCATTTTTTAATCCAAATGGCATTCTTTTGTATTCATAATGTCCGTGTTCTACGCTGAAGACAGTTTTTTGAATTGATTCCGGATCCATTTCTATTTGAAGAAAACCACTAGCTAAGTCTGGGGTTGTAGAATACTGTGAACGACCTAGTTTATCTAATATATCTGTAATATTAGGGAGTGGATACCTATCATCAATAGTTTTTTCATTTAATTTTCGGTAATCGATTACAAGTCGCCATTTCCTTTCTCCGGATGCATCTAATTTTTTAGGAACTATCCAAACAGGAGAATTCCAAGGTGAATTGGACGGTTGGATTATATTATCACTCAACATTTTATCTATTTGATTATTTATTTCTTCTTTATGAATGTGTGGGTAGCGATAGCTTTTAGTATGTACTGGAATTTCATCTGTGGTCTTAATTTTGTGCTTAACTTGATTTGAGAAGGTTAAAGCATCACCTGGCTTATGGAAAACTTTGTTACATTTTTGGAGTACTTTAAATAATTGGACTTTCTCTTCAGAGTTTAAATGTTCATGTCTTATTAGTGATTTAAGATCGAGTTTTTCACCATAATTTTTCAAAGTTACTTTACTGGGTAATTCTACATGAAATAATTCAAATTGATCTTCACTAAACAATTGCATCGGTAATACTTTTTCTTTACTATTATAAGTAAATGAGAAATTCTTATCTGTACGATTTGCAATGCCTATAGTATAAGAGCCATTCCTTACTGTAATGATTGTTGGTTGTATCTCTATGTTGTTCGTCTTCATATGCGGAATTAACCAAGAAGTATTATTTGGAAGTTTAGTATGAATTTTGATATTTTGAAATGTGTAAGGTGGGATTTCGAAAGTGTATTCGTCAAAATCTTTCCTAAAATAAAACGGAATTTGCATAAAATCATTTTTTAATAAATTATTTTCCAAATCAATATTCAAATTAAATTTTCTAAGATCTTTTATTCCAATTATTCCATCGAAGTAATCGTGAAAGGGATATAAAATGAATTCAATGGGTTTTGAAATACTAAAACATAAAAATAAGGGAATCTTGGCTTTACTTGTTGCTTTCTTAGAGCCAGCGCATGTTTGCAATTTTGTTATATGTGGCTTAATCAATTCAGGGTAGTATGTTTCTGCTATAGAAGGTCGAAGTAGAGAGGCATGTGAACCAGTATCTATTAATAAACGAATATTTAAATTAGGGATTACTATGAAAGGTAACTGATTAATTTGAAAGCTATTCATTTGGAGACAGGGTTTGTTTTCGAGGCTGCTATCCGAAAATTTTCAGGTTCCTCAGACTGATCGAAAGGTTCTTCATTAATTTCTTCTAAATCATCTTGATAATCAATAGAAGGTTCTATCTGATCTTCTAGATAATAATCATTTTCGGAATATGATAAATTTTGAAAATTAGGATCTTCATATTCCAAATGGGTTAATTCTTCAAAAGTATATTTAGGAGGTCTATGTTGATTTCCGAATGTTTGATTATAATATTGAGGTCTTATTTGGAGAGGTGGACGTTTTGGTTGTACACTGACTCCTGACATAGGTTGTGGATATGTCTTTTGTGACTTAAAGAAATTTTGGTTTATAGAAGGTTTAGAATGAAACTGTGATTTAAAAACATTGTGGTTTGCCGGTGAATAAGGATAAGTTATTGGTTTATTTCCAAAAACTTGTTTCATGGGAATAAATTGATGTTGAACAGGCTTTTGATTGATGTTAATTGGTTGACGAGGGGGTTGAGGTAGACTAATAGGTGTAGGAAAATTCAAAAATGTATGGTTATGTTCCTTCTGTTTTACAGGTATATTCTGGATAAAATTATTTTTGAAAGTATTTTGTGAAGTAAGAATCTCATAATTTAAAATTACATCCATTGCTGAATCTAAATTTTGAGGATTTTGAACTATTAGGAGTGTTCTCAACTCATTGGAAATATTTGAAAGTAAATTCTGAGTTGCTGTCAACTCAGTTTTTGTGATCAAAATATTTCTAGCTTCAAGATTTGTTATTTCAATACAAAATTTGTTATTAATTTGAGTAACTAGAGCTTTCAATTTGAGAATATAATCTTGAATTGTTTCATTTTTGTCTCTAGTCATAAAGATTAATTGTTGTTGTAAATTTCCTCGAGTAGGTAATTGGGTCACTAAATTTTTGACGAAGTGCTACTTTAATTTGAGTCCAAGTTTCTAAATCAGGTCGTGTTAATAGAAATTCTTCAGCTGTGCTTATTAATTTGGATTTGATTGCCAAATTTACATATTCTTGCTGAGATGGATCATTATTAAAATAGCGAGCATGAAATACATCTATCTGTCTAATAAAGGATTCTAATCTAGCTGGAGTTCCATCAAACGATTTAAGTAGACTGACAGTAGATCTTAGAGCTTCAGCCATGATAAAATTATTTGATTCTAATTCAATAATTGTTTCTAATCTACTATGATTATCTATATCTAGTGATTGGTCAAAAATCTTCTTAACTCTAGGATAGGTTATGTCTAATACTACTAATAAAAATAATTTTTGAATTTTTTCATATAATAAACAAATAAATAAATATACTTTTTTTTCAAAATAATAAATACGAATATTTCGCAATAAATAAAATTCAGTAATTAATATTCAATCTTCATTAAATAATGCTCAATCTTAACTAAACAGAATTACAGCTGTAGGGGAGAATTAAACTCACTCAGGAATAATTTTCTCGGTCCCAGCTTTGCTTCTTGTTATCGAGTAGTGGCTCGTTCCCAGAAGATGTACATCCAGGGTGGCTGCTACTCGTAGTGGACACTAGCTATGCCAATATGTCCGGTGGGCTTGCGGATACTAGATATACTTCCAATATATCTGAAGTCCGAAGAGTTGAACTTGACTTGTTATAGAGTTGCTCCAAAAGCAAGTCAAGGATCCCAGTTGAAACCTCTTTTTTTGCACAAGGTTCTTCTCGATACACCTCAACTGTTAACACAGACGGTATTCACTTAATCTCGATGATCGAATAACTACCGGGTGTATCCTACCGACTGCGCCTGTTAAATTAACTTTCCTCGAAAGTCTTTAAAAAAAACTTTATTTACTAAGAAATGCGTTTAACAAATTTAGATGTGCTACATACAAAGGTTAACTAAAGATAAAACACTAAGCTACGATGCCTATTTATATATAATTCTAAGATGCTTATTCAGCATTCATATCATATGTCTTAATTACTAATGTTTAAGGATAATTGGGCATATAACTTCTGTCAAAATATTGTTAAAACACCTGACTGTAATGAAATACCTATCATATTGGACCAGTATCATAAAGGCAAAAGTAATTTACGTCGCGGAATAAATGAAACTATACGACGGATAAAATCTAAGTATAACTTGACAGGATTAACAAAAGATGTGGAGGAATTTATTAAAAACTGTGAAATTTGTCAAAAAGTACATATCTGTCGGAAGAATTTAAGCACTCCTCTGCTAATAACCGAAACACCAAAAACCCCTTTTGAAAGAATTAATATTGATATTTTTGAGTATCCAACAAGAAATTACGCTTTAACAATTCGAGATGAGTTAACTAAATTTACTCAAGCTTATCCTATTTCAAATAAAAAAGCTTCAACAGTAGTAAATACATTATTAATATTCTTTCAACATTTTGGAACACCTTTGAGAATTCATTGCTATTATGGTCGAGAATTTGATAATTCATTAATAAAAGATTTGTGCACGCTTTATGACACAAAGCTCACTTTTTCTAGTGTTGGCCATCTACAATCGAATGGTTCTTTAGAAAAATTTCACGGAACACTTGTGGAGATGATCCGTGCACATAAGACAGAAAATCCAGACGAACATCCGTTTATTATTTTGCCATATGCGGTTATATGTTATACTAAAAACAAAACAACTGGTTTTACCCCATATGAACTGATTTTTGGTTATACGTCTAGTAGACCACCTGAAACATTGTATTATGTGAAGGCCCTTATTATCAAATATATACGTGATTTGAAAAACAGAATGCAACATTATTATAAAATTGCACGAGCAAAAACAGCAAGTCAGAAAGAAAGAGCAAAAATTAGATTTGATAAAAATATTTCGGGAAAGCTTCCAGAATAAAGTAGGAGATAAAGTTTAAAGTCAAAATTTGTTTAATCGTACTTTTGAAATTGTGCAATTATTTGATAATTCTACAATAGTTTTAAATCCGCAAACTAATCAAAATTTTATTTCTATAGACTGAAACCCTACTATGAATAGTTTCTTTGGTTTCAGATTATTCGTGCTGATAAATATTATATCAGCTCAGTACACACTTACTCCTGGTCATAACACCGTAGGAATCTTTTTCCATGAAGAATGTACTATCAACATTACGAATGAAAAATGGACACTGTTTGTTTACAAAGATCTGGGCCCAATTAAGAAAACAATGGAAAATAATGATAAAATACTTATAGAAATTTTGGATACTTTAGAAGATCCGTCTCCAAGGTTTATAACTTTTAAGTCTGAAGTTCAAACACACATAAGTTTATTATCACAAATTTCGAATTCAATAGGTCAAAAGTATAAAGAAATTATAGGAGAAACTAAATCATATAACTCCAGGGCAAAGCGAGGTATATTTAATGGAATCGGAACTGTTTGGAAAACTATTACTGGTAATTTAGATGCATCAGATGGAGAATATTATAATGATTGTATTAACAAATTATCTAATGATGAGTTTGAGTTGGAAAATCTTCTTAAAAAACAAATTTCTGTTACAACTTCTTTTATTAAAGATCTTAATAATACTATTCATAAATTACAAATTGATGAGAAGACTTTTAATGATGATATAAAAGAAATTCAAAATACTTTGATGACTATTGCTGATTATGTAGCATTTTATGAAGCACAAATAAGGGTACTGAATATATGTGAATCACTAATGGAAAGCTATATTTTCTTAGAAGATTCCCTTAATACAATTTTAAATTCTATCACTTTTGCTCGAATAAGATTATTACATAGCTCAATAATAGCACTTTCAGATTTAATCAATTCATTACCATATATAGCAAAATCTCTTATAAGAAATAATTTACCTTTACAACCGTATACATCAAATATAACTAATTATCTTAATATTATTGAATTAGAGGCATATCAATAAGAAAGTAAAATAATATTTGATCTCAAAACTCCTCTCACTGATCCAGAAGCTTGTATACTATATCGACTCTATCCAATACCAATATTAGATCATCGAACAGGTCTCTATCATATTTTACCAACTACACAAAAATATTTTGCGTGGGATGATGATTCACAGCTGTATTTGTCATTACGAAACCTGGATAATTGCAAGACTCTTGAAAGAAGCATAAAAATCTGTTCTAATCTCCTCCCATATCCAATTGACAACGATGCAATTTGCGAAGCATAACTAGTAAGAAGATTAACTCAGATGCCCAAGACATGTCAAACATCTCTTCTTTTTGTTAAAGATTATAATGTCTAGCAAATTGATCTAATTCTATGGTTAATCACTGTTTCGGACCCTCTGCCAACCACGGCTAAATGTGGAAATAGGGAAATTAAATCAGAAATGATTAAGACTAATAGTTTACTGAAATTACAACCCGAGTGTAGTGCCTTGATTGGAAGTACAAGAGTTCATGCTCAATACCCAATTGACACATATCAAGAAATCAAGTATCAAAGTCATCCAGTCACAATTACATTTGACAGTTGCAAAGATATTCCTGAAAATTACAAATTCCAGAACTAGAACCTCTTAAGTTGAACAAAATTGATTCCGAACGAAAGATTGGAACATTGCACAACACAAACTAAATCAGTATTCAGAAGAGTTAGAAAAAAAAGAGAAAACAATATCCGATCAGTAAATATACGCATTGGTTCACCATTTTAACCATTGTAATAATAATTTTATTGGTAATACTTTATGTGACCTGTAAATGTAGAAGAAAGCATTATCGAATTGGAATAGCTTTAACCAACGATTACCCACCATCACCACCAGGACCAGGTTCCAGTGTTTCATTCCGGCAAAGTATAAGAAGAATTCTTCCTAAAAGAAGAGCAAGTATCCATGTCGGAGAACCCATAGAAGAAAACATCGAATTAAATTCAAATAAATCATTAACTTAAAAAGTTGTTGCAAACTCCACCAACTTTTCTTAAATGGGGGAGTTGTTATATAAAGTTATAATTGAAATATGATTTAAAGTCATATAATAATAACAAAGAATTATTTTTAAATATTAAATTTCATAATATTATATTTCACCATATCATATTACATCTGCAAGGCGCAGTTCCAAGAAGATAATAAAGTGATAAAGGTGTTTACGTGCCAGAGATGCCAACCAGTAGTCAGCAAGTTAATATAAAGACCATTGTTAGTTGTTTATCCAGTTTGGCCTCTAAAAGACATTACTAAGTGTTTAATAATATAATATTTCTAGAAGTTTCGATTTAATCTTAAGAGAAAAGACCTATTGCATTTATTTACATTTCTTTTTACATTTTTGATGATTAAACATTTTGGATTGTATAAATACTAGATCTCCAGCTAACGACATCACTTGTGAGTCTAGATTAATTTTTTTTTATAAATAATTGCTTTTAAAAAGTTAATTCCAAGTTGTGTGATTTAACATATATATTTACACAAGCATTGCTCGTTTAGTATAATTAGATATAATTTCTATATATCGATCACCTACAGGTGATGTCAAGAAGTTCATCCACTGTCATGTGCAATTACTCCATAAAATCTATAATGTAAAAACCACTATGTTTTATGTGGAGATGTAGATATAAATTTTCTAAAGGAATCATCGGATAGAAAAGGACTCGTAAACCTACTATCTAGTTATAATATAAAACACTTCGTTAATCAACCAACAAGAATTAATAATTGTATTGATAATATTTTCTACAATTTGAAAATATAAAATGTTCATCTTGAAGTCTCCTTCCTATCTTATCACACATTTCAAACAGGTTCTTTCAAACTGAACTTATCTAGATTGAAAACTCTAACCGTTAATATGAAAAGATTTTATTATGACTCAAATATCGAAGCTTTTCCCTTCTGTATAGCAACTTAAACGTGGAATGACATTTGTTCACTGCTGATTCATTTGGAGATAAGCTTAATAAGCTCAATAAGGAGTAGGTACTTAAATAATATGGCTGCCAAGCTACACCGGGAAAATAGTCCACCTAATAAAAGAAACAGGTGTGAGCCTCTTGCATGACAATCCCAAGCACATGTTTGCATAAAATTAAGAAGTAACTAGGCTCAAGCTTAACAACACAGCCGACTACTGCTGCAAGAGTGCAAACTTATAACCATTTGCACCCCAAAACTGTATGTATAATAACTCCCTCCCTAACAAAGTCGTGACGGCGATAATAACACCCATGTCCACCACGGCATCAGGACAATTCACAGGGCAACATATTTCAGGACCATCACACTCTAACGTGCAACCGTGGCGTCCCTATTTAATGATAAATAACACAATTATAACTAAAGCACACTCATATAGTTAAAAACAATAATTATATCTCGTACGCACTTCATATAAGAATACTCAATGATTACTCACCTAATTACTACTGTGTAGCACACACACCAATATTCACGCAGTCTACCAATATATCCAGAAACAATCAACACAAAAGCAAAAGAGCTTGGCCTTTGTTGCCGCTCGTGTTTTGACAATTAACGTTTGACATTAACAGCTACAGAAATATTTTTATTAGACTTATGTCAGCATTTACAAACGTACTATGATTTTATCTAGAAATCAACTCTTGAGATAATATAATAATCAAATATAAATCTAGAAATATTTTTTAAAGAAAATCCTCAACCTTACACACGTGCATTTAATATGGTTAATTTTCGTAAGTTACACAGCGTAGGAATTCGTGGTATACCACATGATTTAAGAGTATCATATTTGGCAAATCGTATGCAAGTGACAGTAATAATGAATAATAATAAATCTGACAGTAACATGGTTGAGTCAGTCCCTATGCTGGGACAGACGCTCTTTATAATATTTTCAAATGACATCACCGATACTTGTACCACACCAAATAAGATGGTACTCTACGCTGATATTACTATTTTATATTTTTGTGTTCGTATTGGTTAATGCCGATCAGTATATTGCTTTCCACCAAGCAAGATCTTCTATTAGGTACAGCTCGTGCAATTTTCATATAAGCTTAAAAATTATTATTGTTTACAATTAATGCTAACCATTTAGCTGTTTCGAGTCTTTTACAATAAACTTTACTGTATTCTACTGCTAGAGATGCCGTGACTAGAGTACATAGGGTTTAAATTTTTAACTATTTGATTTTTATTTTGATCCAGTTGGTCTACTTACATCGTTTACTTGGATCTTTTCTTATAATTTATTATAAATCCTAGTTTCTCCAATATTCTGATAGTATTTCTTATAATGTCATAGTACAGCTTATATGACTTGCCAATATATAATATATATCGTCTAAGAATATTACGGACAGCCAGCCTTTTAGACGTAAAAGGTTCGATTGCTTCTTTGGACAAGTTGATGAAAATCTCTTGGTTGATATTTTCAAATTGCTCTGGGAACCAGTTCACATTATCTGGTTTCCGAAGCTGTATTGGTTTACTTTTGAAGCTTCTAGCATCATACCCCTTCAAGGAGAAGATAATAAATTCATCATTTGTAATATTTTTACATTCTTCAATAAAATTGTTTAGTCTACTTGCGATAAAGTGAACGACTTGACGTCTTGGAGTATTTCACGTTGGTGAATTGCCTATCGAATAGTTGCACACTATAGCTTTCCCAGGCTTTTTTGTTGATGGTTTCTCAGGAGCTTAGAGAGAAGCTGCAGCTTTTTCAATGTTTTTTGCATTTTGCAGATGTTCGGTCAATTTAGCCCGACATAGCCACTTTTCAGAGATCGCGGCTTTACTCTTCTTACCTGCAAAATCATTTTCCATATCCTTTTGACTTGGTATACATTCTTTTAGAATCTGAGGGATTGTTAATATGATCCTGTATTGCAAGTTTTTCACGAGTTTTCCGATTATCTCGATCTCGTTTCCTCGATCACGATCTTTTCTTGGACATTTTGAAAACACGTCCAAATTAATATAAATCATATATGTTTATTGTTATTATTTATCAGATAAATTTTCTCAACGTCTGAAGCGTTCTGCACAACTAAACAATATGACAAAATGACAACTGACAAACGCCTTTGACAGATATAAGGACATCGCCATAATCGGATTGCGAGCATCAAGATTTTTCTATATTTATTCAATCAGACCAATTATAGCATCTTTTTTGCCTTAAGGAATCCGAATGGGTTTCTATAAATTATTTTATTTTTAATAAAAAGATCATAGAGCCAATTTCCGTTAAATTAGACACTAAAGAAATAGATAGCTCTGTAAATTACTTGCAATCAAACCATGCGTGGATTGTGAGGATCATTTCGTGTCATCCTACTTTCAAATAGAAAAACCGGATAAGTCTAATAGATTTATTATTAATTTACAAAAACTTAATGAGTCTGTCCAATCCACTGATTTTAAAATGGAACTCCCGGGACGTATAAGTATATGGGAACCTGGGATTTGAAGGACGCGTATTTTTTGATAACAATTCGCAAAAATAAAAATATTAAACGTTTAGATTTTATGGGTTTTTGTATCAATTTAGGTGTTTCCCGTTCGAGTTATCGAACAGTACTTATACTCTCACTAAAATCATGAAGCCGTAATTTGTTTCCGTCTAAAACGCTGGCAGTCCTCTATATACTTAGATGATAATGTATAATGTATTGGCAATTCCTATAAGCTGTGCTATGACATAATATACTGTAATAGAAAATCTTGCTTGGTGGAAAGCAATATACTAATCGGCATTAACACACAACCACAACAAGTGAAATTTTTGAAAAAAAAAAAAAGTTTTTATTAGGTATTTAAGATTTGAACCGTACCGATGAGTACTATTGCTATATCGCCTTTTCTTGATTTGAACTATACTTATGTATATCTGTTTGCCAGCAACAGCAATTCTATAACAAATTACTGTTTGTCTACCACAAAACAAAATTAAACTTTGAATTAGTATTATCAACGTCTGGCAATTGCGACTTGCGACAGCTGACAGTGATCAGCGCGACATAACCATAGAGTACGACGATCTGCCAGAGAGTACCTGAAACAGAGACGTGTATATACACTCGTGCGTAATTCCAGTGATGGATCCCATTGTCTGACATTGTCGTTCCAGTTCGAAGGCATAGTTTGATCTTGCTTAAATGAGATAATATAATTAATCAATATTGGATCACACTTGGAACTTAACAGGCGGTGAGATGTCTGCGATCTAAGTAAGGATTCTAAATTTCAAGTCTCTAGACCGTATGGGGCCTGAGAAATCGATGCGGAGTCCATCGATACAAAAACCGAAAGCAATAAAAACTATTTAAAAATATAAAATAGTAATATCATGTGATGTTTCTAGGTCAGGTTGGGACGCTGAATCAAAATCAATAATAAGTAGGGGTTTTTGGAGCCCAATCGGTAAAATTAATTCCTACAAATTATCTAGAGCTCTTAGCATCCTTTTTCATCTTAAAATGCTTTGCATCTGAGCTCACTGATGGTGAAATCCTAATGCGTATAGACAATTCTACAGCCATCTCATATATAAATCTGGCTGGTGGGGTGAAATTCCCACATCTAAGTGAACTTGCAAGTAAAATTTAGCACTGGTGTGAAGCCAGAAAAATATGAATAAAAGCGTTAAGATGCTGTATCTCGGTTTACTAACCTAGATACGGAATGGGAACTAGTTGATAAATACTTTAAATAAATTATTAAAAAAATTGGTTCATCTACTATTGATCTATTCGCATCAAAAATTAAAACGAAGTGCAAACAATGTTGCTGAAATTTGTCGAGAGTGTAAATACGAACCAAACCCAATACAAATGCAAATGAACGTCAGCCACGAAACCATTTGAAATTATCCACTTAGACACTTTTACATATATTAGAAATCTGAGTACTCTTGCAGTTTCCCTTAAAGATAGATTTGATCAGATAATCCAGACATAATGTAAGTAGGTCATCATAAAAATTTATTGAAAAATGGACTTGGTCAAATTTCAGCAATTGTCCAAGTAGGTATAGTGAGAATAGTATGTACAGTGCATCCCATTTTGGATGGGACAACCAAGATGCCCTAAACAGATTTTGCTTAACTTCTTTTGTTCATAAGTTACAGGTCGTTTTTGAAAATTAACAATTTTTCGACTCCCCATAAATCTACGAAGGTTCTCAGCTACAATGTCAAATTGAAAACTTATCCCATAGAGAATTTTATGCAGAGTTCAGTGGCGCATGCAACAATTTTTTTCGGGGTGTTGTAGTGGATATACGACTCAATTTTATGATTTTTTCAAAGGAACAACCTGTATTTTATTATCTCATTAAATATATTTCATTTCCTTCAAAATGATTATATATATATATATATATATATATATATATATATATATATATATATATATATATATATATAATTAAAGAGATCTATTAGTTCATTAATGAATGAGATATATAAAATATAAAAATAAGATGAAGCTCTACACCTTTATGCTTTTGTTTAGTTTGGATACAGCTTCCACTTATGTGGCGCTGATGAAAGCTAACAAGCTTGAAATCACGTGATCCGCTTCTAGTGGGTGGTTGTGTCCGACTAAACAAAAGCATAAAGGTGTAGAGCTTCATCTTATATATATATATATATATATATATATATATATATATATATATAATATATAGTAGGTGGAAGAACGACAGTGCTTGTTAATCACAACAATTACAAAAATGGATTGGGGATACTGTCGGAGGACTGGGACTTAAAAAAGCATACTCTGTTTGCTCACCGAGCTTTCGAGAAAATTTATTCTCTTCATCAGGGCTAAAATTAATACAAAACGATGTATAAATTCAAAAAAATTCGATAAATATATATTAGACTTACTGTGCAACTTGAGGTTTAAAATATGTTAGTTAAACTACAGTATGGAAAGAGCATCCTCATTACATATAATTACAATATTGGTATTGAAACATCTAATAAAATAGTGAAATAAAAGCGAGAGAAATTAATAATACACTCTAAGGTAATAAACACATTGATAAAACTAAGAATTGTCATTACAGAATGAGAGGGAATTGAAATATTTCTTTTTTTTTTAAACCTATTTATAGTAGAGGGAAGAAATATGAAGAAAAAAGTAATTGTTTTGAATTTGCAAACTGTATTTTGCGGGTAAAATGTGACAATTATGACAGTTGATTTTATACCTGTCACCTTTCATTCAAAATATCTTGAGACATCACAGGACGAGAAAATTGTTATAAGACGAACCAAAAAACAAAATAAACACAAGTTGCTTAACCACAAAATTTTCCTTTTAATTTTGAACGCAATATTTTGCAATTAGATATGCGTAAATCGAGCTGAGCCCGCGTAAGTCAGAGCATTTGTTCATTGCTTGGGGTTCCTTGCTAATCTCTATCATTTCGTGTATCAGTCTTTTTTTGTAACAGGACTCGGTTTTTAAGATGCAGGCCCCATCATAGTTAGGAGTGTGCTGTTTTATATTGGAATGTTGGGCTAGGGCACAATATAGTTTTTTATTCTTACAGTCACTTTTGTGTGAGGTGATACGGTTTCCAAGTTGTCGTTTGGTTTCTCCAATATATACAGAATCGCAATCATTGCATGGGATCTTATAGACCACATTTCTCATTTTTCTTGTGGGAATCTTGTCTTTTATGGTAGAGAAATGATAACCAAGTAAGTTTACATTCCTTTTGGCAACCTTCTTGGTAACCACCACTTCCCTTATGATACTGACCAATTTAGGTGTGAGATCCCTTATCCAAGGAATTGTGAAAAAACCCTGATGCTGCTGAGATACGGGATTGTTTAAGATGTTCTGGTTGTTGTCAATGGAAGGATTGCTGTATAAAAGCTTACGTAGAAGTTTGTTGGGGTAAGAGTTATCCAATAGGATGTGGTATAATTTGTCAATGTTCTGATTAATTAGTGATGGATGGCAAATCTTTTGTATCCTATTCTTCAAGCCCAAAACCAAATTAATCTTGACTCTTGCATCATGGTAAGAGTGATAATTGAGGTATCTTCCACTGTTGGAAGGTTTCTGATACCAATCTAGGACTATGGTTTGGTTCTCAGTACGTATGCATCTGGTATCCAGAAAGGGTAAGGAATTATTGGATTCTTGTTCAATTGTGAATTTCAAGTTGATGTTATATGAGTTGAAAATTTCAAGAATTATATCAGATGTATCCGTAGGAATTGAGCAAATAATGTCATCAACGTATCGCTTGAGAAAGGGAACTTGAAACGGCAATTTTGGCAAACTGTCATCCAACAAATCATCCATAACAAAAGCAGATATGATGGGTGAGAGTGTGGAACCCATCGGAGTACCGAAAATTTGCAAGTATATTTCTCCTTGGAATGTGAAAATTGTGCTTTCGAAAATAAACTTAAGGACTGAGAGGAAAGAATCCAAATCTAATTGACTGTGTGAGCTAATTTCATTCCAATGTTTCCTAATGCTCGATTCAGCCAGTTCAAAAGAAATGTTGGTAAATAACGAAGAAACATCAAGACTGATCAGCATATAGTCCGGAGGTAATTGAAAATTATTGATAAAAGTTGCAAACTGGAATGAATCTTGAATAAAATAGTTGTTATTTTTGTTATAGGCATTGGTTAGGATTTTGGTTGCAAATTTGCATAAGCCAGAATTGGGGGTGCCGATGGACGCGATGATAGGTCGAAGACACAGAGGCTCCTTGTGGATCTTCGGTAAGGCGTAGAATCTGGCAGGGACGGAATCATATGTGGTGTATTGTTTTTTTGTTATTTTATCTATTAAATTGTTATTGAACAGCACAGCGAGAATCTTATTTGCTTTGCCTTGTAACGTGATAGATGGATCTCTGGTTAGTTTCTTATAGTATTTACCGTCATTTAACAATAAATTAGACAGATCTCTATACTGATGTTGAGATATTAAGACCGTCACGTCACCTTTGTCAGCTCTAACAACTAGTAATTCTGAGTGTTCTTTTAGAAATCTCTTAGTCTTAGAGATTAGTTTGTGATAATGTCCCCCACTATTGTTTGGAGAATTGACATAATTTGTGATAAAATTAGTGGCCCTAGCAGTCATAATGCTTCTAATTTTATTATCTGTTAAGCTGTCAAAAACCGTTTCAAGGTCTGCTAAAACATTTTGAACTAGATTATTATCTATTGTAGGTGGTAGACTGAATTTAGGCCCTAAAGCAAGAAAGTTAAGTATATCAGCAGGAACTGTCACATCAGTTAAGTTCTTGATCCAACTAGGTTTAGTTTTGATTGGTATTATTTGTGAAGCTATCAAATCATTTAATTTTGCTTTTGTTCTAACATTGTAACTGTGGAACACCTTATTGTAGCTGATTTGTTGACGTCTCTTAAATTCAGATATCAAGTGATATGGTACGTGTCCTGTGATATATCTAACTAATTTATCTAGTTCTATCTTGAATTTGTTGATGTTGACAAATGTAATATCTATCTCAAAGGAGAGCGTTTTAGATTCCAACCTTTTCTTGAAGTGGATGATACGGCCTGATGTTCGCCCGTCTGTGACATCCAAGGAGTTGTGCAAATTACCTATGTTGTTCAGGATATGGTTTGGAACAACTCCATTCTTTCTGCATCCAATGAGGAAACCTCTCCGGCTACTTAGTCTTGCTAACTTGTTGTTTATCTTTGCCCATCTGCGGAAACCTCTAGCTACTTCCGCGCCATAAGTCTGATGTGTGTTATTGTAAAACCCCATTACTTCTATAATATATAGTAGGTGGAAGAGCGACAGTGCTTGTTAATCACAACAATTACAAAAATGGATTGGGGATACTGTCGGAGGACTGGGACTTAAAAAAGCATACTCTGTTTGCTCACCGAGCTTTCGAGAAAATTTATTCTCTTCATCAGGGCTAAAATTAATACAAAACGATGTATAAATTCAAAAAAATTCGATAAATATATATTAGACTTACTGTGCAACTTGAGGTTTAAAATATGTTAGTTAAACTACAGTATCGAAAGAGCATCCTCATTACATATAATTACAATATTGGTATTGGAACATCTAATAAAATAGTGAAATAAAAGCGAGAGAAATTAATAATACACTCTAAGGTAAGATAATAAAATTAGAAGCATTATGACTGCTAGGGCCACTAATTTTATCACAAATTATGTCAATTCTCCAAACAATAGTGGGGGACATTATCACAAACTAATCTCTAAGACTAAGAGATTTCTAAAAGAACACTCAGAATTACTAGTTGTTAGAGCTGACAAAGGTGACGTGACGGTCTTAATATCTCAACATCAGTATAGAGATCTGTCTAATTTATTGTTAAATGACGGTAAATACTATAAGAAACTAACCAGAGATCCATCTATCACGTTACAAGGCAAAGCAAATAAGATTCTCGCTGTGCTGTTCAATAACAATTTAATAGATAAAATAACAAAAAAACAATACACCACATATGATTCCGTCCCTGCCAGATTCTACGCCTTACCGAAGATCCACAAGGAGCCTCTGTGTCTTCGACCTATCATCGCGTCCATCGGCACCCCCAATTCTGGCTTATGCAAATTTGCAACCAAAATCCTAACCAATGCCTATAACAAAAATAACAACTATTTTATTCAAGATTCATTCCAGTTTGCAACTTTTATCAATAATTTTCAATTACCTCCGGACTATATGCTGATCAGTCTTGATGTTTCTTCGTTATTTACCAACATTTCTTTTGAACTGGCTGAATCGAGCATTAGGAAACATTGGAATGAAATTAGCTCACACAGTCAATTAGATTTGGATTCTTTCCTCTCAGTCCTTAAGTTTATTTTCGAAAGCACAATTTTCACATTCCAAGGAGAAATATACTTGCAAATTTTCGGTACTCCGATGGGTTCCACACTCTCACCCATCATATCTGCTTTTGTTATGGATGATTTGTTGGATGACAGTTTGCCAAAATTGCCGTTTCAAGTTCCCTTTCTCAAGCGATACGTTGATGACATTATTTGCTCAATTCCTACGGATACATCTGATATAATTCTTGAAATTTTCAACTCATATAACATCAACTTGAAATTCACAATTGAACAAGAATCCAATAATTCCTTACCCTTTCTGGATACCAGATGCATACGTACTGAGAACCAAACCATAGTCCTAGATTGGTATCAGAAACCTTCCAACAGTGGAAGATACCTCAATTATCACTCTTACCATGATGCAAGAGTCAAGATTAATTTGGTTTTGGGCTTGAAGAATAGGATACAAAAGATTTGCCATCCATCACTAATTAATCAGAACATTGACAAATTATACCACATCCTATTGGATAACTCTTACCCCAACAAACTTCTACGTAAGCTTTTATACAGCAATCCTTCCATTGACAACAACCAGAACATCTTAAACAATCCCGTATCTCAGCAGCATCAGGGTTTTTTCACAATTCCTTGGATAAGGGATCTCACACCTAAATTGGTCAGTATCATAAGGGAAGTGGTGGTTACCAAGAAGGTTGCCAAAAGGAATGTAAACTTACTTGGTTATCATTTCTCTACCATAAAAGACAAGATTCCCACAAGAAAAATGAGAAATGTGGTCTATAAGATCCCATGCAATGATTGCGATTCTGTATATATTGGAGAAACCAAACGACAACTTGGAAACCGTATCACCTCACACAAAAGTGACTGTAAGAATAAAAAACTATATTGTGCCCTAGCCCAACATTCCAATATAAAACAGCACACTCCTAACTATGATGGGGCCTGCATCTTAAAAACCGAGTCCTGTTACAAAAAAAGACTGATACACGAAATGATAGAGATTAGCAAGGAACCCCAAGCAATGAACAAATGCTCTGACTTACGCGGGCTCAGCTCGATTTACGCATATCTAATTGCAAAATATTGCGTTCAAAATTAAAAGGAAAATTTTGTGGTTAAGCAACTTGTGTTTATTTTGTTTTTTGGTTCGTCTTATAACAATTTTCTCGTCCTGTGATGTCTCAAGATAGTTTGAATGAAAGGTGACAGGTATAAAATCAACTGTCATAATTGTCACATTTTACCCGCAAAATACAATTTGCAAATTCAAAACAATTACTTTTTTCTTCATATTTCTTCCCTCTACTATAAATAGGTTTAAAAAAAAAAGAAATATTTCAATTCCCTCTCATTCTGTAATGACAATTCTTAGTTTTATCAATGTGTTTATTACCTTAGAGTGTATTATTAATTTCTCTCGCTTTTATTTCACTATTTTATTAGATGTTTCAATACCAATATTGTAATTATATGTAATGAGGATGCTCTTTCCATACTGTAGTTTAACTAACATATTTTAAACCTCAAGTTGCACAGTAAGTCTAATATATATTTATCGAATTTTTTTGAATTTATACATCGTTTTGTATTAATTTTAGCCCTGATGAAGAGAATAAATTTTCTCGAAAGCTCGGTGAGCAAACAGAGTATGCTTTTTTAAGTCCCAGTCCTCCGACAGTATCCCCAATCCATTTTTGTATATATATATATATATATATATATATATATATATAGTTAGCAGTTTATTTCGAATGTTTGCAAATTGCTGCTATTGCCGAAAGAGAATACGCATTAAAATATCCTGCATGACGCCATCATTTAAGAAATGTATTCAAAAGATTAGCTAAACGATTGAAGGATACGGGACATGTCTAGCCAGTCACAGCCCCAAATAGAGAACGGAGAACAAGATACGAAGTTAACATTAGATATAAATGTGTTAGCTTATATTGATGCGGACCCTCATTTAAGCATTAGATGTTTGTTAAGACATCTCGGATTGGCATATTCCTCAATTCAACTTTTATTAAAGGACAATACATCCGTACCATGTAAATTTACATTAAGAATTAAAACCAGCCGATTTTGACCATCGATTGGATTTTTGTTGTTGGCTGTTGGTGATGGATAACAAAAACAAATTTTCTATCTCAAATATAATGGATTAAAGAGGCCCCTTTTCCTGCTCAGGAAAAGTTAATACTCATGTGCTATTGGTCAGAAACAAATCCTCACTGGTTATTATTGGGCCATATTTTTTGATCAGCATCTAAATGGCGTAACTTAGCTGCAATCTTTGGAAAACGAGGTACTCATACTGTTAGAAGATATTCCTCTGGAGGACAGAATGAACATGTAGTTCCCACAGGATAGATGCCAAGACCAATATGCTTAAAATTTTATGAAAAATTAAACAGGCAGTATTCGGATAAATGGAAAGGTGGGAAAAGCATTTTTCCTTGGCCGCTGATGTCTTATATTGCCCAAACTTCCGGTCGTGGATTTTTATTTATGGGGTAGGTATATAAAGATTGGCCAACAACAGCTGATGATATGAAAGGTAGAATTCGGGAAGCCATTAGAAACATTTCTGTTGACGAAATTGAAGTTGGTGTATTATCCAGAACTGAAAGATGTAATTTATGCGTGGCCAATAATGTTGGACTTTTTGACTATTTAAAACGTTAAACTTTTTAAATTTCAAAGATTGTTCAATAATGTTAATTTATTAAAATTGTTGTTTTCTTCTTTGTTATGTTATATCATTATTGTTGAGATTAAATTAAATTGAGAACAATGATTTAATCTGTTTTAAACAATGTTTTTATTTGTCCATGGCATAATTGACTACGAAACTTAAATAAAATATTCTTTAAGCCATAACTTTCAAACGAATGAATATTTAGGAGCAAAGTATCAAAAACGGTTAACTTTATAAATCTCGCTCCTAGCGAGCGCGGCAAGAATCAGAATAGCATAGATGGTTCTATATTTTATTCACCGAACCTACCTTTCTTGAACCCCACCTTGTAAAGAAAATTCCATTAAGGCAAAATTAAGTTATAGACACTTCTAGTCCAAAAAGTTTAGCATCCCCTCCGTCTTTGTTGTACGTCCTACAATAAAAAATCATAAAGCTATATATATATATATATATATAATTAAAGAGATCTATTAGTTCATTAATGAATGAGATATATAAAATATAAAAATAAGATGAAGCTCTACACCTTTATGCTTTTGTTTAGTTTGGATACAGCTTCCACTTATGTGGCGCTGATGAAAGCTAACAAGCTTGAAATCACGTGATCCGCTTCTAGTGGGTGGTTGTGTCCGACTAAACAAAAGCATAAAGGTGTAGAGCTTCATCTTATTTATATATATATATATATATATATATATATATATATATATATATATATATATATATATATATATATGAACAAAAAGTTTTAAAAAATGCTCCAAAATCACTAAAACATTGAACTTTAATAGCGGGCTATAGTTCCTTTATAGAAAAAGTTCCAATTGACAGAATATTACTTGTAAATTTTCCATGGAAGAAACAAAAACAATACTAACGTTATTTCACTAACAAAACACAAAACCTATTAATCGAATTGTTCAATTTGATGTCCATTTTCCCTAACACATAATTGACTTACTTTCTAAATATGTCTTAATTCATTTAAAATTATTAAGGGTGGTCTTTGTGAATTTGGAAAGCTACCTTTGTGTGTGTGGGGAGTCCAAAAAGTGTGCATTTTCGAAAACGCCCTGTTACTTATGAACAAAAGAAGTTATGCAAAATCTGCTTAGGCCATCATTAGTTTCACAAAAATTGACATAAGAACGCGATAACCACAAGGTTCTATCTTCAACAACAACAACCAAAATGGGATCTAATAGTCGTAGAAGCTTGGGAAAAAATCCTTCAGAGGAAATCGAACAAGGAAACTTGCTGAAAATATTTTTTTAATTCATAGTAGTGTTGCCGCCGAGACGAGAGAGATATTTTCTCTCGAATGAAAGTTCGAGACGAGACGAGAGAAAAACCCTCTCTCGTCGAGACGAGAGAGCCATTTTCTCTCGTCTCGTCTCGCGGCAACACTAATTCATACGTCCACAGCTAGGGGGCGTAATAGCTTCAATCGTATAGAAACAGCGATTTTTTAGAAAATTTAGAAATGAATATTCTCACGCAATTGTCAACATAATGGTGCATCTTTTTGACTTATGATTTTTTATTGTAGGACGTACAACAAAGACGGAGGGGATGCTAAACTTTTTGGACTAGAAGTGTCTATAACTTAATTTTGCCTTAATGGAATTTTGTTTACAAGGTGGGGTTCAAGAAAGGTAGGTTCGGTGAATAAAATATAGAACCATCTATGCTATTCTGGTTCTTGCCGCGCTCGCTAGGAGCGAGATTTATAAAGTTAACCGTTTTTGATACTTTGCTCCGAAATATTCATTCGTTTGAAAGTTATGGCTTAAAGAATATTTTATTTAAGTTTCGTAGTCAATTATGCCATGGACAAATAAAAACATTGTTTAAAACAGCTTAAATCATTGTTCTCATTTTAATTTAATCTCAACAATAATGATATAACATAACAAAGAAGAAAACAACAATTTTAATAAATTAACATTATTGAACAAACTTTGAAATTTAAAAAGTTTAACGTTTTAAATAGTCAAAAAGTCCAACATTATTGGCCACGCATAAATTACATGTTTCAGTTCTGGATAATACACCAACTTCAATTTCGTCAACAGAAATGTTTCTAATGGCTTCCCGAATTCTACCTTTCATATCATCAGCTGTTGTTGGCCGATCTTTATATACCTACCCCATAAATAAAAATCCAGGACCGGAAGTTTGGGAAATATAAGACATCAGCGGCCAAGGAAAAATGCTTTTCCTACCTTTCCATTTATCCGAATACTGCCTGTTTAATTTTTCATAAAATTTAAAGCATATTGGTCTTGGCATCTATCCTGTGGGAACTACATGTTCATTCTGTCCTCCAGAGGCATATCTTCTAACAGTATGAGTACCTCGTTTTCCAAAGATTTTAGCTAAGTTACGCCATTTAGAGGCTGATCAAAAAATATGGCCCAATAATAACCAGTGACGATTTGTTTCTGACCAATAGCACATGAGTATTAACTTTTCCTGAGCAGGAAAAGGGGCCTCTTTAATCCATTATATTTGAGATAGAAAATTTGTTTTTTTTATCCATCACCAACAGCCAACAACAAAAATCCAATCGATGGTCAAAATCGGCTGGTTTTAATTCTTAATGTAAATTTACATGGTACGGATGTATTGTCCTTTAATAAACGTTGAATTGAGGAATATGCCAATCCGAGATCTCTTAACAAACATCTAATGCTTAAATGAGGGTCGGCATCAATATAAGCTAACACATTTATATCTAATGTTAACTTCGTATCTTGTTCTCCGTACTCTATTTGGGGCTGTGACTGGCTAGACATGTCCCGTCTCCATCAATCGTTTAGCTAATCTTTTGAATACATTTCTTAAATGATAGCGTTATGCAGGATATTTTAATGCGTATTCTCTTTCGGCAATAGCAGCATTTTGCAAACATTCGAAATAAACTGCTAACATATCAAAAGCTTTCTCGTTCGTATACGGCATTTTTTAAATATTAATTAGGCATTTTACAAGTTTCAAACTCAAAGAATAACCTATCTAGTTGTGTAAAATCACCGTTTTCATAAAAAATGTCTGCCATATCTTTTCACGACCTTCTAAGAAATTGAATATTTTTGATCTTTAATACCTACTCACAGGTGACACAGACGAGCTTTGGATATTTGGCTGAATTAAAGATAGGTAATTTTGGAAATAAAATGAGAACGAGATATCAAATCCTATTTTAGAAAAAGTGGTATTATTATTATTGTCGTGATTTAATTGAAATGGAAACGAACTTTAGTGTGGCTTGATTGGTGAATTATATGTCCGGTGAATAAAATATTCTTTAAGCCATAACTTTTAAAATAATGAAGATATGGTCATGTCGTTTGGACAAATTTGATCTACTTTCCAAATCTAATAAAATATTCATACGGTTAATTGTTGTTTTCTTGTTTGTTATTTTATATCACTATTTTTGTGATTAAATTAAAATACGAGAGAGAACGAAGTTTTAAACTGTTTTTCTCGTTCGTCCATGGCATACTTGACTAGGAAATTTGAATAAAAAATTCTTTAAGCGATAACTTTTAAATGAATGAAGATATCGTCATGCTGTTTGGACATATTATTTTGCAAATTTGATATACTTTTCGAATCCAATAAAATATTCATATGGTTCCGTTTGAGATTTCGGAGCAAATTAAAAAAAACGGTTAACTCTATAAAACCCGCTCCCTAGCGAGAGCGGCAAGAACCAGAATGGCATGGATGGTTTTTTAATAAATTCACCAAAACTTCCTTTCTTGAACCAGACCTTGTGAACAAAAAAAGTCAAACTTAAGTTATAGACACTTATAGTCTAAAAAGTTTAGCATCCCCTCCCGCCTTTATTTGAAGATGGACCATTATGGTGACATAAACGTGAGAGTATTCATCTATAAACTTATATTGGAAAATTTTCGAGAAAATCGCATTTTTTATAGGATTGAAGCTATTACGCCCTCTAGTGGTAGACGTATAAATTAAAAAAATATTCCAAGCAATTTGCCTTGGTTGATTTTCTTTGAAGGATTCCCCAAACTTCTACGTTCATTAGTTCGTGAGATACTGTACCTCGTCACCTTTCCTAATCACCCGGTAGATAGATAAATATTATTATATATTTGTTCCCATAAATTATAATAATGTTATAAAAGTGATGCCAATGGCATAGAACATGGTTAGGGTGTGATATTAACAATAAATTGTAAAAATAAAAAAGTAAGAAATACATTATTTTCCAAGATATCCATTCTTAACTATCAATATTTTCTCGCCACATTATCATGATAAGTAGACATACTTCAAATATATTATTTAGACATATATATTATCCTAGATTAAGTTTATCGTTATCTTTATAGAAATCTTTTAGTGAATAAAACGCCTTTTGTAACAGATATTTACGAACAGTAACCTTAGCTTTTATTTCAGGCAGATTACGAACAACCTCAGGAAAATTGTTATACATTTTAATCCCCAAAAACATTCCCAATGTAAAACTTTTGGAGGTGAGAGCTATATTCAGCAAAATTCAACAAAAAAACTCAAAACTTTCGCATATGCTCAGTTAGAGCTGAACCACACCGATACAATTTTTGGTATGTTGTTTTGTATAAGAATTTTGTTTGAATGGTACATTTTCATCAAGTGATTCTATCGCTTCTCACCGCCCCCAAAATTCCTTCCATGACTTGACGTATTATATTCATTTTAGATTTCGTTTTATCTAATTGGCTTTTTAAAAACAATTATTTTATTTATTTACTTCTGACACCACTTATTATTAATGATTTAATAATAAGAATTAAATTATAATTATTATACAAGTGAAATTAACTGTAAGGTTAGGATGATTATAAAAACTGACATAGATTCGTCTTACTTTAGATTTACATTTCAGAATGATTAAAATTATAAAGTGTTCCTTATTTATAGTGAAAAAATGTACAATATGCAATATAATGTTCTCATGGGAAAATGCCACTAATTGCGTCATATTCACGGATTCCATAGTCAGCATACTCGGGACGGTGTAATCAGAAGAGTTTCTGGATATGTTATCAGTTGAAGTACGATATGTTGAAATATGATATTCCTGGTACTGCATTGTCATCATACTGTTGTGAAGTCGAGTTCATGGGTTTAGCAGAGTCAGCAATATTGGTTGATATAACAGCTCCCATCATTTATAAAAAGTTGGTGCTATGCAGTAACTTTTAAGGTTGATTGGATATTCCAATGGTAGGAATTTCAATTACTTCATTATTTTCAATGTTAGGTCTTCTTCTTGGAAGTAGACTTGTAATTCTTTTGAAGGTGGATGATTTTTCTTCATTTTCTTCCTTTTGTCCTTTGAGTTTTTTCAAAATTTTCATTATGATATAAATAGTAATGATGCATAGAATGGATCCTATAGAAATGTAAGTGAACCAAGATATATTTTTGGTCACGAATGGTTCGTTCATTAGATTTTCTAATTCTTTTGAATATTGCTCTAATTTGTGGTTTGCAATATCCAATTCTTCCATGTTTATTTCGTTTAGCTTTAGTGGTTCTAGTTTAGGAATGTTGATACTTTCAACTAAATGATCACAACATTCGTAAGGTATTATTACTGGATGAGAATTGTCGGCATAGTCGGTAGATTTTCGGCTTTCTGCTTGGATTTTTGTTATTCCTACGAAGGCTTGACATTCGGAGGTAAACTTCACAATTGAGTTCTGCATTATTGTTACAATTTTCGTGTTATGTTCAGGACAGTTCATGGTTATTTGAAGTGGTTCTGCTACGATAACTAGCCAAACATTGTCTTTGAGTTTGAACACATTGTAGCCTTGACTGTAGATTACGGAACTTTCACAGATTTTGGGCACATTTTGACGGTTTTTCAATAACTGCGCTTCACACACTGCATTGTTGTCTATGGGGTAAGCGTACAAGTTGGGACACAACTTCTTATGTGGACCTATTTCTTTACAATTATTAGGCTCCTTCACAGGAATATACATTAGAGAATCATCATTTCGCGCAATGTATTTATGACTAATTGAAAGAATATGATGAAGGCCAGTTCTTTTATCCAAGATTGGAATAGGAAACAGATGATATAGAGTATAAAGTTGTTGTTCAACTAAAGGTATTTTCAAAATGAAGACAATTTGGTTATCTTGTTGATATGCTTCAAGCTCTATTAATTGAAGATATTGTGCAATTTTAGAGATTTTTACTGGTAAAGGGAGATTATATCTCACAAGGTTTTGTGATATCTCTTGAAGGGCTGATACCAAGTTTTGTGGTGAAATAATTGAAGAGTGAATTATTTTCAATCTTGCAAATGTTCCTGCATTTATAATGTCATTTAAATTATCTTCAATAATCAAATAACTCTCCATTAATTTTGCGCATATTTCCAAAAAGTTTAGTTTGGCTTCAACAGTTTTAACTTGGTTGTTAATATCATGAATTGCTCTTTCAATTTTATAAATACCGTCATTAAATGTTTTTCTATCAATTGTTAAATTTTGTATTGTTTCGTTGAAAGTTCTAATTAGAGAGGATGATACTGAAATCTGATTCTTAAGAAGGTTTTCAATGTGATGTTGATCATTGTTTAATTTTTCTATATTTTTTGTATAAAATTCACCATCTGTAGCATCTAAGTTTCCTGTTATGGTTTTAAATACGCTTCCTATAATGTTCACTAAACCTCTTTTAACGCGTTTTGTATCTATGATGATTTCGTTGAATTTCTCTTGTATGGATTTAGATATTTGTGTTAGTAAATCTACGTGTGTCTGTACGTCGGAACGAAAAATATTCATAGCGTGATAATCTGGTTTTAAAGTATTACGTATAGTGTCCAAAATTTTATGGTTGTTTTCATATGCAGCTATAAGTCCTGTAATGTTCTTGTGTACTAGTAGAGTCCACTTGTCGTTGGAGATGATAATTCTTGTTTCATCGTGATAGAAGACTCCTATCGTGTTGTTTATAGGATCAATTTGAAATTGGCAAAAGGCCATATTGACCAATAGGGGGTACCTGAAAACATTTTAGTTTTCAGAATATGGTTTCATACGGTCGAAATTAACTTTTGTTTGTTGATTAGTATTAGAATTAAGTAAAATAGCTGAATTATTGAAAATTTCTAAAATATCGTATGAACCATTAAATTTATTCTGTAACTTGTTTTTTAGTTGTGACTCTTTAATAAATACTTTATCTCCTACTTGAAAATTTGGAGTATTTTCGTGTACATGCTTATCGAAACGATCTTTAGCTTTCTGTTTCTTGCTTTCAGTGCGTTCTCTGGCTATTTTGTAAAAATGTGAAAGTCTTATTCAGATCTCTAACATATTTTGTTATTAATTCTTTTTCATTGTATAGCTGCTCTGGCGGTCTACTTGAAGTATGTCCGAAGACTAACTCATAAGGAGTGAAACCATGAGTTTTATTTGCTGAATTGTTGTAGCAAATAACTGCGTACGGTAAAACATTAAAGGGATGTTCGTTAGGATATTCGGCGAGATTGACTCTAATCATTTCTAACAGAGTCCGTTAGACTGCGGATGTCCTACGCTGGAAAATGTCATCTTTATGTTATACAATGTACAGAGTAGAGAATTACCAAACTCTCGGCCATAATCGGAGTGTATTCGAAGGGGAGTGCCATAGTGTTGAAAATATAAGAGAAGGGTATTAACTACTGATTTTGCAGATTTGTCTTTGATAGGGTAAGCCTGACTGAATTTTGTGAGTTCATCGCGTATTGTTAAGGCATAATTTCTGTTAGGAACTTCTAATATGTCTATATTAATACGTTCGAACGGTGTTTTTGGAGTTTCTGTGATTACGAGTGGTCTGTCGAGATTTTTCCTATATGCTTTATTTTTCTGGCATATTTCACAAGTTTTTATAAAGTTTTCAACGTCTTTTGTCAGTCCGTTCCAGTTATATCTTTCTCTTATTCGACGAATAGTCTCGTTTATTCCTCTGTGTAAATTCATCTTTCCATTATGATTTTGGTCAATGATAAGGGGAATTTCGTCTGTATCTGGAGTTTTGGTCTGGTTTTGAAAAATTTTAAATTTGAGTTGCTTTTCTGAAGTAATAAATGATAAAATTTCTAGTATGGGTAAATCAATACTAGTTTTTCAAATTCAAATTCAAATTCCTTTATTGATGTTAGTATACAAAGTATTCACATAAGTCATAAAATAGATTAAAAATTGCTTACATAAACTTTATAAAAATATGGGACAATCAATATATTATTTGTAAAATAATTTAGAAAATACAGTTTATACTTAAATTCTGTATGTTACAGCAATACACCTACTCCATTTGTACACTCTGGAAAAGTAAAATTGAGAAACTCTTCTACAGAGTAGAATACATTGGTAATTAGAAGTTTTTTTAATTTATTTTTAAATACCATGCAAGATAAGTCGATATAACAGGAAGGTAGTTTATTGAATAATTTGACAGACACCACTTTGGCATCTGGTCAATCTTTGATATATTGGAACCAATTTGTTCCTATTTCGGGTCATATAATTATGGACCTCCCCATGTACCCGATACTTAGCTTTATTTTTATGCACCCACAATAGATTTTTAAGTATATACATTGATGGTAAGGTAAGTATCCCCATATTTGAGAAAATGTGTCTGCA
The DNA here is from genome assembly GCA_958507055.1 of Crioceris asparagi. Taxonomy (NCBI): domain Eukaryota; kingdom Metazoa; phylum Arthropoda; class Insecta; order Coleoptera; family Chrysomelidae; genus Crioceris; species Crioceris asparagi. The sequence continues at coordinate 62,669,814 of OY293827.1, forward strand.
GTCATCCCTATAACTTAACGCACCCAGTATTCTTATCGCCCTTCGCTGTAATGCGAACAACCTTTTCATTTGGGGAGCATGGCCCCATGCTAATATAGCATATGTGGCCACAGAGTGGAAGAGGCCAAAGTATGCTGTTCTTAAAGCGCTATCTGAGGAACAATTTGCCAGGCAACGGAGAGCATATATTGTACTCCTCAATTTACAAGCAATGGAATCAATATGGGAGTGCCATTGAAGAAGCGGATCAAGGTGAACTCCCAAAAACTTAACAGGTGTTTCATTTGGATTTTCAGCGTGTCTTAGACTGAAAATAAGTTTTCTCGTTTTGTCACTATTATGCTTCAATTGATTCAAACTAAACCATTCTTCTGCTCTACTATGCAAGTTATTCATCATAATCTCAACTGTTTCAAGAGAATCAGCTGCACAAGAAATCGTTGTGTCATCAGCGAAAAGTGTAAATTTACCTATTGGTTCTATTAGTGGCAGATCATTTATATATATTAGAAATAATATAGGTCCAAGAACTGAGCCTTGGGGTACACCCATAGTGATGGTATTTTCTGCTGACGTTACTCCACCAAAGCGTACAGTTTGCTTCCTATTGGTAAGGTAGGAATTCAGAAGTTTTATACTCTTAGAACAAAATCCATATCTAGTAAGTTTACGCAATAGAATATTATGAGGGACACAATCAAATGCCTTGCTTAAGTCACAAAACAAAACACCACTAAACTCTAGGTTATTGAAGGAGTCGTGTATAAAAGCCACCAGGTCAAGGATTGCCATGACAGTGTTTTTGTTTTTCCTAAAACCAAATTGACAATTTGTGAAAAGATTATTCTGATCAAAAAAATTTATTATTTGGATGGCCATACACTTTTCAAAAATTTTCGAGATTACAGGTAGTAGAGAGATAGGACGATAACTGTCAGGCTTGTCAGGATCTCCCTTTTTATATATGGGTATTACTTGGGCAGTCTTAATTAAATCTGGAAATATACTTTCCTTGATGCATCGGTTAATCAGTTTCGTGAGGGGGCTGATAATAATGTTCTTAACAGATTTAATTAGTCTGACATTTAGGCCAAAAATATCACGAGTTGGTTTATTTCTTAGGTTATCTATAATATCCCGGATTTCCATAAAAGATACGGGTGAGAAAGAGAAAGAAGTTTCTGATGAAATTATATCATTTAGGATTCGAGCCGGATCATTATTTGATGGAGGTATGTTCTTTAAAGTATCGTGTGCAATATTTGTAAAGAAATTATTGAAATTTTCTGCTGTCACATTACTATTATAATCTAATTTTGATGGTCCTACGTTATTTTTTATAACTTGCCACAATGCTTTAGTTGAATTCTGTGCTGAACTTACAAATTTATCATTAGCTTTGATTTTTGCTTCTTGTATTGTATGTCTATATCTTCTTTGAAAACTTCTAAGCTGTTGTTTAATTTTTAAATCATTAAATTGTCGAGATAATTCGCTTAGTAGATGTAGATGATTCCGCATTGATCTCAAGTTATTGTTAAACCAACTTATTTTGTATCCTTGATCGGATCTCACCCTATATTTTTTTTCCGGAAAGGACTGGATATATGCCTTTTGAAGATTTGCTAGAAAGGTTTTGAGACAATGATCGACATGAATAGTTTCATCAGTCACAAAGCTCCAATCATACGAATAAATCAGATCAAAGAAATTCAACATACCTTTCTGCGTCAAGGGCCGACACACCTTGTTATTGCAATGCACTTTATTAGTGCCACTATTAATATTCAGTTTTAGTTCCTGTCCAAAGTGATCTGATAAGGCCATGTCAACAATGTTGGATGTAAATGATTCGGTGTTGAAATTTATAAAAATGTTGTCCAGGCATGCTTCAGATCGTGTATGATCTGATATTGTTTGAATAAAACCATAGCTTCCTAAGATATCAGATAGGTGCAGAGCTTCCGGCTGGTTCGTATTGAAATGAACATTGAAATCCCCTGCCAAGATAATGTTTTTATTATTACCTATTTTATTCAGAATATTTTCTAGACTATTTAAAAATAATTGGAAGTTTCCTGACGGGGGTCGGTATATTGCTAAAACATACAAATTCATAGCACTAATAAAAACTCCACAACATTCAAAAGATTTTTCAATACAAAAATCATTAACATCATACTTTAATACATTAAAATCACCTTTAACGTAAATAGCTACGCCACCGCCAGTATGAGTTGGTCTTGAGTAGACATTTGCCTGTTTAAATAAGCCAATTTTCAATACCCTAGCTTCTTCTGTCTTGAGCCAGTGTTCAGACAGACAGACAATGTTGAAAGACTTTTCTTCTAAAAATGCTTCAAGTACTTGAACCTTATACCGCACTGAGCGTGTATTTATGTGTAGTAGATGAATTTCTGTTGTTATAAATGAGTTCTGGCCTTTGTAGTTCGGCGCTGTAGGTTCTGAAAATGGTTAACAACCACGTCTTTCGGCCAAACAGTTGCAGACATGTATTCATTTTTCTTTTCCAGCGGAACTATCAATTTGAAAGAGCTGTATTTCTTATATTTCACAGTTTTCATCTTTTCACAAATACACTTATCGCTGAGATTTTGGCTCTTGAGATAATCTAAAATGGTTTTATCTTCTGTGTTAGGATCCAAACCCGAAATAAACAAGGTCGCCACTTTCAGAATAGACTCCGTTTCATTCAAACCTCTTACTGGTTCCGGACGTACTGATTTTGATCCATTTTGGCTTATATTATTTCGTTTTTGTTTATTCTTACTTTGGACCACTGTCCATTTATCTTCACAAACAATTGTGTGTTTATTTTTATTTGCTGAATTGACATTTATGACATCCTGATCATTATTTGGCTCACTGACATTTTGCTGTATTGCCGTATCAACTGAATTCATAGTTATTAAGTTTGATGACGACATATGGCCTTCGGATTGTACCGTTGGTAAAGATCGATCGATCGGAGTTGTTGCTATCGGAGATATGGCATCTCTGTTCTCTGTTGCTATTATGTTTTTCTTATCGAAGACATCTATTGACTGGTAACTCAATTTAGATGGAGCTGTGTTTGGCCTCTTGTTCTTCGAAAATGGTGGATCTTGTTTTTTACCAGTGGCATTTTCACGTATTTTTTCTTCCAGGTAATTGACTTTTTCTTTCCACAATTGGATATTCTCACACAACAAGCGATTTTTGACTTCCATTTCATGAATCACTTTCTTTAGATAGGAAATTTCAGTGTCCTTGTGAAGGTCATTGTTATTCTTAAATGCAGATTGATGTACACAAGTGGCTGTTTTTTTCGCTGCTGCTTGTTTCAAACAGGAAGGATGAAAGTTTTCCAGATACTTAATACACTTTTCTGCTGATTCTACACTTCTTTTGCAATAAGAGCAAATATTTTTTGTATTATTTTCACTATTTTCAGACTCAGAGTTATTACGCCGTTGTTCAGTCGGCGCCATCTTGGAATTTTCAAGTTTCAACACAGTATGTCTGGTTGTCCTGAAAAAGGTCTTGATCTTTGAAAAGGGCTCCAAATAAATATTCAGTTACTGTACCTGGATTATATAGTAATGCTATTATAAAATATTTTCTATTTTTCACAGTTTTGCTATATAATACATTAATTTTAAGATGTTCGAAGTCGTAGTTCTCTTCAAAAATATCATCAATAATTTTTTCTTGAATTTCGTTCAGTTGGTTTTGTCTAAGAAATGTAAGAATGTTTTTATTATTCTTATCTAGTAATTGTCCGTAACTTGATTCTATTTTCGAATAGTCCAAAAGGGATTTAGTCTTGTATAAATTTACAAATGTATCAAATTCTTTATACATGTTTTCTAGAAATTCAGGGTTGTTCTTTTGATCTTCGGGGATATTTTCATCTATGTTCTCATTATAAGCAAAAGTTGAATAAGGTGTTAGATTGTATTCAGATTGGAATTTTGATAAATTTTGGATATGATTAACTTTAATGCGGGAAAGTGCATCTGCATTTTTGTTTATCTTTCCGGGTTTGTACTTAATCTCGTAGTCATATTCTTCGAGCTTTAGTCTCCATCTTGCTAATCGACTACCTGTATCTTTTACTGAAAAATGGTGGAGTATTTTGTTTCTGCTTTGCAAAGAGTTCTTGATGCATAAGCTATCGGAAGTTCTTTACCAATTATTCCTTGAGAGAGTACTGCAGCAATCGCAAAAGCGCTTGCGTCTGTTGTGAGAATGAAAGGCTCTTCGAAGTTTGGATATATGAGCACTGGGGTAGAGATAAGGGCTTGCTTTAATTCATCAAATGATTGTTTACAATCGGAATCAAAATCGAATGGAACGTCTTTTTTTAGAAGTCTGGTTAGTGGTTTTGAAATTCTAGCGAAGTTTTCGATAAATCTTCGGTAGTAACCGGCTAAACCTAAAAAAGATTTTATGTCTTTTTGGTTCTTAGGTGTTGGAAAATTTATGATACATTCAACTTTAGATGGGTTTGGTTTGACACCATCTTTAGTAACAAGATGTCCTAGATAGGCTACTTCCTTGCGGAGGAATTCACACTTATCCGGTTGGATTTTCATATTTGCATGTCTGAGTTTCGTAAAAACGTCAGTCAGTCTGTTAATATGTTCATGTATTGATGGGGAATATACAATAATGTCATCCATATAAACTAGACAACGCTCATTTTGTATACCGAGTAATATATTGTCCATTACTCTCTGAAAAGTTGAAGGGGCATTTTTGAGACCGAAAGGCATTCGGACGAACTCGAAATGTCCATTCTCGACTGAAAAGGCGGTCTTCTGAATATCTTGTGGATCAATTTCGATCTGGTGAAATCCAGAAGCTAAGTCTAGAGTAGAGAAATACTGACACTTGCCAAGTTGATCTAAGAGGTCTGAAATATTTGGCAGCGGATATTTATCGTTAATTGTGATTTCGTTGAGCTTACGATAATCTACAACTACTCTCCACTTTTGTTTGCCTGATGCGTTCATTTTCTTAGGGACGACCCAAACTGGAGATGAAAAAGGTGAACATGAAGGTCTAATAATGCCTTGATCAAGCATTTTATTGATCTGGGATTTAACTTCATCTTTGTGTATTTGCGGATACCTGTAAGACTTGGTGAATGTTGGTTTGTCGGAATTAGTTTTAATGGAATGTTTAATTTCGTTGGTAAAAGTCAATTTGTCTCCTTCGAGGTAAAATATGTCTGAGAATTCAATACACAGATTTGTTATGAGCTCTGATTCTTGGTCGTTTAGATGCTCTAATCGAAGTTGGTTACGTATTTCGGGAATTCTGTCTTGTTGTATGTCGTGTTCGTATTCGCTAAGATTGTTAATAGAAAAATGTTGTATAGGTACTATGTTAATATCTGAAAAATTTATTTCTTTAGGAATTGCGTTTGCGTTAAGAATTGTTGTTATAAATTCGCCATTTTCATTAACTTTTACTAAAGCATGCGGAAGGCGTACTTTTTCTATTTCTATACCTGTTAATAATGCGTCAGTGTTTGATAAATTGCATTTCAAGTTATAAACTTGTTCGATTCTTGGTTCTATTCTAATTATGTTAGTTGTTCTTTCTGTGTCCTTGGTTTCGATGTTTTGTATATTATCTGAAGCTTTGTGAAGTTGGACGGTTTTAAAATTTGTTTCTAATTCTCTTGTTTTGATGTTCATTACGCAATCGTAATGTTCGAGGAAGTCTGAGCCTAGAAGTCCATCAAATTCTATATCTAAATTACAAATATAGACTTTGTGTGGATCTGTACGGTTAAAAGGAACGAGTGTAGATTCAGTAATGTGAACTTTTTGATTAGTGATTCCTTGAATTATTACATTCTCTGGAAATCGCTGGGGAAATTTTTGACAAACGTGAGGTTTAAAGATAGAAAGTCCAGCTCCGGAATCAATGAGAAATTTGTGAGTATTTGTCGAGTCTGTAATGTAAAATAAATTTTGTGATTTCACAGCGAGCAGAGGATTTATAAGTAGCTCTGTTCGGGGAAGTTCAGATTGGGGTTGTCATCTTGAAGATTGATTGCTTGAATTTGGGTTTGAAGCTGATCTATATCTGACTTCTTCTCTGGAGGAGGATCTGTTGGAACTATTGGGCTTACGTGAAAATCCTGGTTTTCACTTTAATTAATTTCTTCTTGTTGATAATTGTAGTAGTTTTCTTGTGGATTGTAATTACTATATGAGTAATCTTCAGGTTCGTATTGATATGATTCGTCATAATCGTTATCGGATTGATTGATATGGTAAGTAGGGTTTTGTTGGAATCTACTGAAATTCGGATTTTGTTGGACGACGCTTGGTCTGATATTACCAATATTGGGATTAGGACGTATGACAGAAGGTCTATTTGTAAAAGATTGATTTTGCTGGAAATTATTTGGAGGATTTGGTTTTTAATGAATGTTTGACTGAAATTGTGGTCTGGCTTGGAAAGCTTGGAAGTTTTGATTGAAGTTTTGTTGGAATGGTCTCTGTCTGCATTCATTAGTTGCATGACCAATTCGTTTGCAGTTTGAACAATGTTTAGGAGGGAGATTAATTGGTTTGCGTTGTTGTAAAGCCGTATTCTTGTTTGTATTCTGATGTTTCTGATTTTCGAAATAATTTAATTGAAGTTCTCTCCTAATTCTATTTGTTGCTGTCAGTATGTCTACAGGGTCACTAGCTCTTACAATTTGACCTAGCTTAGGTTCTAAGCCTGTCAAGAGTGTATTAAGGGCCATAGTTTCCGCTAGACGTGTCTGCGCGTTCTTTTCTTCGATAGATAAATTTTGTTTATTTATTGAAGCGTACATTTTAGCTTCATGGGTTTGTAACCTGGTGATGAAGGTTAACGGAGATTCATTAGGTAGTTGCCTAATTCTCTGTAGATCTTGGATAAGAGATGATAAGTCTCTCGTATCTCCAAAATGACTTTCTAGTAGCGTTTTTATATCATGCCATGTAGCAGGGTTGCGTGAATTTATTAATTCAGCAGCGCGACCGCGAAGTTTGTTTTTGATATGTAAGCTAAGGAGAATTCTTTGATTACCTATAGCCATTCCAAATGCAGTTGTACATGACAGAATAAAAGTATTTAGAAATATTTGATTACCATCAAATTCAGGAATTATTGAGAAAATTTCATTCAACTTGTATGGTTCAATATTATCTACATTAGCGTTAGCATTAACACTAGCGTTATCATTAACAGAGTTATTGCCTTGTTGACTCATTTTGATTTTCTTGGATCTTAATATCATAAAAAATTGTTGCAATTTTTATTCTATATGTTTCCTCTTATTATTGAATTAAGAACTGTTGGTTTCTTATTTAAAATATAAATAGAATTTAAATTATTAAAAGACGAGATGATTCTGAAATGACTTACAGTAATTTCCACATAGAAGATGAAATCCGGTTCCGTGAAGCTTGCTCCGTCAGGTGAGTATGTACGTATTCCTGGCGTCGGAAAGACCGTCTTCGTATGCGTTGCAATGTCTTCTACTGGAGATCTGGGTTGACCACACCGAGTTAGTTGCCTTGTTCTGGGTGCGTAGAGGATATGCCACTTGTGTTGTCTGTTGCGTGTTTTCTTACTTCTTGAAGGTTTGGAAACCACCACAATCTTCTTGCTGGATGTGTAGATGAGATCCCACTTCTGACACCAATTTTTAGATTTCGTTTTATCTAATTGGCTTTTTAAAAACAATTATTTTATTTATTTACTTCTGACACCACTTATTATTAAAGATTTAATAATAAGAATTAAATTATAATTATTATACAAGTGAAATTAACTGTAAGGTTAGGATGATTATAAAAACTGACATAGATTCGTCTTACTTTAGATTTACATTTCAGAATGATTAAAATTATAAAGTGTTCCTTATTTATAGTGAAAAAATGTACAATATGCAATATAATGTTCTCATGGGAAAATGCCACTAATTGCGTCATATTCACGGATTCCATAGTCAGCATACTCGGGACGGTGTAATCAGAAGAGTTTCTGGATATGTTATCAGTTGAAGTACGATATGTTGAAATATGATATTCCTGGTACTGCATTGTCATCATACTGTTGTGAAGTCGAGTTCATGGGTTTAGCAGAGTCAGCAATATTGGTTGATATAACATTCATAATTGATTTTTTTCTAAAATTTCACTTGTTACTTTTACCCGGGGCAAGAGAAGGAAGTTGAAAAGATTTACAATTGACGATGACGATCAATATGCGTTAATACTGCGAATCATAAATGCAGGCTGGTGAGGAAATGGAAATACTCGAGTCCAGATTTACTGTAAATGTGGGTTATGAATATAATACGTCAGGTTGTAATTTTATGGAAGGAATTTTGGGGGCGGTGAGAAGCGATAGAATCACTTGATGAAAATGTACCATTCAAACAAAATTCTTATACAAAACAACATACCAAAAATTGTATCGGTGTGGTTCAGCTCTAACTGATTATATGTGAAAGATTTGAGTTTTTTTGTTGAATTTTGCTGAATATTGCTCTCACCTCCAAAAGTTTTACATTGGGAATGTTTTTTGGGGATATGGATTTATTTTGGAAATCGGTCAGCTGTCACGGACTTTAATTTTCAATAATCATGTTATTTTTAAATACGTGTAGGTATACAAATATCTTAATACTAAAAAAAACAAACACAACCGAATTGTATACCTCCTCCGTCTGTCGAAATCGGTCAAAGACATCGAAAACTCTCTTGAGCAAAACAGCTGTTATCAGAATTTGAGTTTTGACTAACGTGTGGCTTGAATAATAATACTAAGTTGATGTTATAATTGTCAACAAAGAAACAAGCTTTATTTTTATATATATATATATATAATTTAGAAATAGTTCACTATATAAATTTGAAACGCTCGTACTTTAGTATAATATTTTTTAATATTAAGGTGATGTTATAACCACTAGCAAAGAGAACATGGTATATTTATCAATAGTTAAAATTACAATAGTGAAATACTACATTAAATAAGACTGTAAATACCTATAGTATGAAGAAAAGATATTAATGTTAATGTTACATTATTCACTCAAAATTTCCTTCAATGTTTCTGGTATATGTCGATTTTATTCTTGATTGCTTTTGAACAATAACGGAGAGTATTTTCTATTTTTAATTATTCAAGGAATTATACTTTTAGGCATTTGTTGTATAATATTAAGGTGATGTAACTACCAGCAAATAAGAATGTTGAATTTATTTATATACATATTAAAATTTTAATATCTAATGTTTCGTTCTTTTAATATGTATATTGTATTGAAATACTCGTAGTTTATTATGCTAAGTTTTCTATCATGAATGGTATTTTAAACACTTCAGGAAATTAATGAATGATTTCAGTATGATGGGTCTTCAAGATTCAAAATTAGTTTTTTTTTAATTATTCAATATGCGCAAGCTATCTATAATATAAAATTTACTCAAATAAACGTTCTCAATCCTGGTCATTCTGTGGTAAACTTATATTGATGCCAACCCAACCTGGCGGTACATCCAAACATAACTGCATAGGGCGATTCACTGATTCCTATTATTTTTCTCATAAATATGACCCACTTAGTGTTACTCAGCACTACATATAAAAATCTAGGATCTCCTGGAAATTGATATATTTAATATCCTTGCACAATCTAAAGTCTTGTTTTTCGGCCAGCTAAGCGGTAAGTATTATGTAGTTCGGCTATTAATAAACTCCCCTTCTTGTCCAGATGAAGTTTTACCTACTTGAACTTCAAATGTTGTGCAAATCTGCATGTTCCTTAACTTCAAAACATCCCGACACGAAAGGTTGTATACGATTCTTTCGCTCACATCAGTCAATGGCGATCTTGCACTTTAGTCCACCTAAATATTATCCATGCTATAAATTGACACTTCTACGAAAATAAAAGTTGATTTAGCTATCTGAGGGTAAGGGAAAGGTTTCTGTTTCTCTTTAAAAGTTAATGGTTCTTGCTATATTTTGGTCCATTTGGACCAATTCTCTTAATCGAATTATTAAAATCACTGAATTAGAATGAATATTGATTAAATAACATAATTATCGATTGGTATCAAAAGTTTTTCAATATACGAGAGTTCATCATCTGGCGCAGTGCTGGTGTGTATGGAGAGTGTGCGTTTGCAAGCCACAATCATAGAGGCCACAATGACAGGAATACTGTATATCTGACATAGACTTCATACTGACACTGGCATAACAAACCGATAATCTTTTATGATCCGGACAGTTTTCTAAAGCGGAGAAGGATAAGTTTCTAATTTGGGATAAGTTAAATAAATAATTTAACTGAAATATTTTCACGCGATGCGGAAACTAAGGTGCAATTGATGCAGTGTTCACCAAATTCTTCTGCAAGAGTATACTCTTATACCAGTATGTCTACGTTTGATAACAAGATGCTCATCAATATTGAGGGTTGCACAAACGTGCAGAAAATTATAAGCATAAACCAGATATTCAGGCAGAGATCTTTGCGCAGGTTTGAAATTAGTCATGGTATGGCAAAGAGATATGATAGTCAGTACTTAAGTTACTACTAAGTAGTTTCAATATGTACATGTTCCAGCTTGTCCCAAATTTATGCCATTTATTGACACTGGTTCATTTCCAGCATTTTCAATTAGTAATGTTTCTCAGACGAGTCTCTCCATAGACAAAAAATAAGACAATTTTCTGATCTCAATTTGTGCCTTAACTCCTTAACCTCATTCTGACAGCAAATGACAGAATGTGAACGCAATTCTATTCTATCATACAGATAGAGATAACATATAACATACAGCAGGCAAGTCGATCAAAAATACGTACCCTCAATAGAAAGAAACTGAAAATAAGGCAAGATTATCTATTTCTTTTAATTTGAACACTCGTGATTGGTGGATTACTGTACCTAACTGTCATCCGCATCCGACTCAGCCGTCATCCAAACTCAAATAGAAAGCAGTTACGTTTTTACAATTTGCAAATAGGAAAAAAGTTGATAATTAAACGGTAAACAATATACTAATAATGAAAAAAAGAAAATTTGTTTCTCAGCGCAAGTTTTAAGTTCTTCAGCTGCAGTAAACTAACTTAAATTCGAAATAAAGGCTAGTTAATGAAAATGCTTCAACGTAGGTACATATACCTAAATTCTTGAAAAACTTCAATGACATTTTTTATTTGTTAAATACCAAGAATCTGTTTTGTAAAACAAATGGAACGATGAGTTAAAGTTAAGATTAGTAAATTTAAACAATCCAATGTGAAGCATTTAAATCAACCTCAGTTTTATAAAACTATTCGCAGGCCTGTTCTTAAATCAACATCGGTTCGAACTGGCTTTTTAGTTTTCATTATTTGTTTAATAAATGTATGTACCTACTTCATGTGAAAACTTCTCACACAAAAAATATTAAAATATTCTTTATCATATAAATTATCTCAAAACCATGTTGAAATGTTTTTTGAGCTTATTACGAGAATACATTGATTTAATAATAGGTAATCCTACCATGATTCAGTTTCAATCAGCCTTTAAAAAGTTACTTCTTAACAATGTGAATATATTTAGTTACTGCTTCTGCCAATAGACCTTTTTACGATCATAGACAGCAGCTTATATACCTTATACCTAGTACAAAACTACATAGATATTTGCCTATAGGCCTAAGACATGAAAGTGACAAATTAAATGACCTAGAATTTAGAATTAGAATGTACTATAATAAATTACCTATATTTAGAGAACAATAAGAATTGTAATAAATTTCAATTTGAATTATGCGCAAATATAAACTCTTCCCTCTGTATCCGTCATGAAACAAATACAGACACGGGCACGATATTCTCTATTTTTTTTTATCTATGGACCACATCCACTTTCATGCATAGGACTTGCCTACTATATGTTAAATATTATATCTCTATGGTTTGCATTGTTATTGTGACTGACATATGTTAGTTGGGAGAGAAATACTGCTACCGTGTGTTTAGTTAGGGATACGTTAGTTATACGTTCGACGAATATTATTAATGCGTTAACAATGTACCATTTTGGAATAAAAGCAATGCTTTTGAAGTAAAAGATGATTTTACTATCACGTTCATTATTACATTATTGGTTTCACTTAAGTATTTATCCGACATTTATATATGATTTAGGTCTCTATAAACAGGTAAAATTTTAGCACCGGCAACACCGTATAGTCTTGAAAATAATAAATTGTGAAGTCCGTCTACTTGGTTTTACATATATTGATAATATAAATATTACAGCCTTTTACGAGTTAAAAACGGTCTCAAATGATTACTTATCATTCTTAGATTGTATTAAATACAATATCTCATCAATTTCAAGCCATATTTTTAAATTAATCGGGAAAAACCATTACGAGACCTTGAAAATCCAACATTTTTCTGTAAATAATGCTTCTGTATGTAGAAGTGAGAGATACCGCTCTCACCTCTGCAAACTACAGTTTGCATTGATGATAGAATAGTTGAAACTTTTTTTAATGTAGGTAAAGTTACATCTCTCAGCTACAAGGTCTGATTTATATCTGGTAGAATAATCATGTTAAGGAGTAAAATTCAGAAGCAGATCTTTGGTTTTATAAATAAAAAAAAATCTTATATATACATACCGACAAGTGTTAGAACGCAATTTTCAACAAAAACAGGTCTGCATCTCTCTTGATAGTTCATTTGAAAGAGTGTTCGAATAATTTTTTTCTGTAAAAGCAAGATTCTGTCATAATCAGGTGAATTACTCCAAAAAATAAGTCCATATCTAATTCTAGATTAAGCAAAATCATGGTATGCAGAGAGTGCAGCACTAATACTCACATACCTAGCAATCACCCTCAGTGTATAGCAATATTTAGCTATGCTTAATGCGACAATCTCGATATTAGCTCTGCAGTCAAGTCTTCTATAATTTTTACCCCTAGAAAAGCAATATGTTCTTCGGGACAAACAGTTGTACCATTGTATGAGAATGTTAAAGGCTGATCTGTACGATTCCCATACAAGACACTGTGTTTCTGGCATATTCAGGAGAAGGTCATGATTGGAGAAATACTCGTCGAGAGAATAAAATGCCCTCTTCACGCTTGCCTGCAATTTTTTCGAGTCTTCCTCACTGAAAATCAATTTTGTTTCATCTGCATATCTGTATATTCACCCATTATACTACAGAGTTCGTTTGTATACATAATATACAGTAATGCACCCATAAATGACACTTTTCCATATAATTCAATAATCTATAATTTATCGTTTTTTCTAAAATTTTACTGAGAGAATTGAGATAGGTCTATAATTTTCCATTCATCTGGGTTCCCTTTTTATATTCTGTATTTATTAGAGCATTCATTAGTAGGTTTGGAAATGTGCCAGTTGTAAAATACATATTAATAATATGTGAAAGAGGCTCACAAATAAACTCAGCAATTTCCGTAATCACGTTAATTGGCAGATTATCGTCACCAACCGACTTTATATTTTTCAAGGTCTTCATTTCCTTCAGTATTTCATGTGGATATGTTATGTTATGATAGTATTATAATGATATGTTGTATGAAAATACATTTTCGGTAGTCGAGTGAATAATTGGACATGAAGTTATGAGATAGGTATTTATTTTAGATTTTATGTGTAAATACGCGCTTTGCGCAAATTGTAGTCAGTCAGTAATATTTTGGTAGAGCATCTCTATATTTTTTTTATGTAATAAATACTTTTTGAAAACACAAATTATTGCGAATCTATTGAACAAGAGTATATAAAACTACCAGAGACGGGATAGTCTAAAATCCGTTGTGCGTTGCTGCTTTTCACAACTCTACCGAACAGCAGTAGAAGGTTTTCCATTTTTTCTTTATTTCTTTTAACCTTCCTATGTCAACGTGTTAATGAATTTCATCGATACAATGGATACATCAAAAAATATGCATCGAAATGAGTTTACTGCTTCTGATATAATACAATCAGGTGCAAAAAACAACAAAATAATATTTGTCTACAACTTATTTTCTTACTTCTTAGTAGACAAATGACAACTTTTTGACATATGAACCCCGAACGGAAGAGATATAAAATTCGACTGTCTGTTTTTTTCTGATTTTGATGATTTCTAATTCATTTGGAAGAGGAGGCTGAAGAAATGATCCCATATTTATAAAAACGCTAATTCGAAATCTCCTTCTCTCCGAAAATCGCCCCCGAATGGAGTGGAGGAGGCGAATTTTCTCGAAAATCGAAAATCTGAGGTGGTATAATTAAAGAAGGATAATATTCGGAAACGTTCAAAATGAGCATTTTTTCAAAAGAGTTACGATTTTCGAGATAAAGGCATGTGAAATTCTTAAATATGTGTATTTTTGAAAATCTATGGTTACGACATCAAAAACCAAATTATTTGTAGCATTATTTACAATGAACATTTTTTCCTTAGAGTTACGGTTTTCGAGTTAAGCGGTGGTAAAATGGTCACATCTAAAATACTTATTCGTACGTATTTCCGCAGTAATATTTTGAGATATCAATAATAATAACTACAAGCAAGGAATATACGTGGAATAGGCTAAATACTATCTTCATTGGTATAAGTGAACGTTCAACGATTTTCTTGACTCACTTTAAAAAATATATTTTTTTACAAAAAATTGGACCGACATTATTAGTTGGTGCACTGAAAAAAACAAAGCAATTTTAATTCTATTGGTACTGGTACTTGTGAAGTTGGTGCCAAAAGTTATCAATCTAACTGCAACTGCACAACTTCAAAAGTAACAGCACCAATAGAATTAATATTATATCTTACATATTAGACAGTATTTGCTCAAATGCTATCGCTTTAGTTGTTATACACCGAGAACTAAATGATTGTTATACTTTTAAAAAAACAGTGCAGTATTTTCGTGACTAAATTTTGTACCCTCTTTCCAAAACGCATTTTTGTTTAGGAACGTTCCATTTCTATATTTTGTGTTTTGTTTCATGTCTTTAGCTTCATTGGTTCATTTTTAGAGCAAAATGATCTTTTTAGCAATAATTTACTTTAAGAAATGTTGTTTGATGAAATGGCGTTCCCCTTTGTTGCTCTCATATAAATTAACAGATTTGCTTGTGAGTCTAGGCATCAATATATTGATTAGTTTCAATAACCTATTATGACAACATACAAAAATGGAAGAAATAAGAGAATTTGCTTTTTCAAACCGATTCAACTATAACTTAATTAACCTAATGAAACATACTATAACGAAGTAGGTTTAATATTTTGCTTTACCACCTCTAGTTCTTAGAGCTTCAAAGTCTCAAAAAGGTTACAAAGCAGCTAAGGACAGCCGCCTTAAGGGTTCTTCTTAACGAAAATTAATATTTTTTCAAGAACATACTGGTTGTTACTAAAATACGGTTATACCTATAGCCACACCAAAAACGATTGCATTTAACTTAATAAAGCTCACGTGTGACTTTATTTTTAGAGCGAAATTTATATTTCTATTTTCTGTTACAGAATACGAGTAGAACGGATATACAAAGGGTTCTGTATATTTATATTATGGTAAAGCAAGAAATTCCAAGAATCTATAGGACAAATCATGATTTATAAACAAAATAATAAATACATTTCAAGTCAACCTCTTTGGGCTTGGAAAATTTTGTGGAATTGTCATTGTTTTCTTTTATAGCCAATCAAAACACAAACATTCCATCCATACCGGCTTATTATGGCTATGTTACTAAAGTCGATCTAGAATAGGGTAGACTGGGTATGGTTGCAACAATTTTCCTTTAAATGTCCACAGCACAAGAATTACAGCTATAAGCAGCGATTAAAGCCTTTTAGACGAAAGTATACTCATTTGACTTTAAAGTAATATCAAAACCTGTAGCTCAGGTGTAACAGTTTGACTGGAATATGTAATTTTAATAAGTGTGTGCGATTGTTACAACCGATCCCATACCAGGGCACATGAAACAAGTTTTTTTAATAAAAAATATCAAAATGTACTTAAAACAAATTAACAATATTTGAGGCATATTTGGAAAATTATCAGATCTAAACTATTACAAATCAACATAAATAATATTTCTTTGGAGCGTTACACTTGACTAGTCTTATGTTTAGACTTACTAAACAAAAATAATCTCTGAATAATAATAAAGAAATTTATCAACAAAATATAAGTTTAAATAAAATATTTAATCAGTCTCATGGCAGTTAGGGCATATATAATATCTGCTCCCATCAGTACAAACTTCGTGGGACCATTGCTTATACTTAGTTGATGCCGTACTTCTCTACAGCTCGTCTTAAAGAAACCCTTAATTTGACTTCATCGTAAGCATTCCTGTACAAAATTATGTCGCTTTCACCTCTCGAAGTCTTCCTTAATCATTTCCTAGGCATCTGCAATAAAAAAAAATATAAAATTACTGTTTATAAGACTGTCACAGATACGTGATAGCATAGCCTACATAAAAATGAATCAGCGTAATATAATCTCTAAACTACGACGATTACGTAAATACAGTTTGAAATACAATAATTATATTAATATTGGAGCTATATCATAAATAAATTCACCGAAAATACTTACTTTTGGTTGACAAAACACAGTAGGTCTCCACGTAATCTCACTTACAGCAAGAAAGCTGAGGCAACACTGAAATCCTGATGAGACTTGTGGCCCGTGCGCCTCTTCCCTTCGACCACACACCCATGGTACAAGGTCTTATTGTACCATGCTCTCACCTACCGTACATAGTTTCGATAATATTCGGGTTGTTACAACCGTACCCTCTTACAATCGTACCCAGTCTAACCTACTAACCAGTACAGAGCGACGTCACCAACCATCGCAATAATGTGCTGTCGCACTGGTGTTGGTTGGCTGGTTTACAAAGTAGAAACAAGCTTATATCCAATAAGAGATAGTTTTAATTTACAGTCAGAATTTTAGCAGCGCTATTGAGCGATGACATCGAACATGTTGCATTTACCGTCGGCAGTAGGCATTCAAAATCGGCACTATGAAGACACTGTGTAGTGTTTCGTTATTTATACGGTCTAAATTTAATATTTTTAACTGTCTCAAAAAGTAATAGTAGGTATCCACAAATATATTTTCTAAATTTGTATTCAATACGATGAATACTATTCGGGGTAGGATTATTCTAATCTGTAAATATTGTTGCTAAAAAAAGGTATATGAACCACTTACAAGTGGTACACAATGGCACATCTATCATTCTGTACTATCCGGTTATTTTGTTACAGATTTACCATGGTGCATCAAAAGAAAGACCGAACAAGGGCAAAATTTACAGCCCCACAAATGATGGCCGAAGTCGCAAAGGGAAAAAATAATCACAGATCCTATAAAATCGCTGGAGAAAAGTTTAATGTCAAATTTGCAACTTTAAGAAGATACGTGTTAAAAGAAAGAGATAATCTGAATGCGAAAATGTTTCCCAATATTGGTATTTACAAAAGAGCAAGAAGAAGCACTGTGGGATTACATTAAGACTTGAAGTAAAATGGCATTTGGATTTAAGACTTTCCAGGTTAGGCAGTTAGCATAATAAATGGCTTGTGAAAATATTATTGTTAAGCCAAAGTCTTGGGAAACTAACAAGTGCACAAGCAAAGATTGGCTGCGCGCATTTATAAGTACATAGAAATTTCACGTTGGAAGAAAATAAGGAAGCCTGAAGCCTGACTTCTTTTACTAAACCTAATGTGGTTAGGTACTTTACTATTTGGAGAAAATATATCAAAAATATCCTTCAGCTCTTCAAGATGTCCGCATAAACAACTTAGACGAAAAGGGTACTACAACAGTGCGGGATCCCCATAAAGTTATGGCGCAGAAAGGATTTAAGAAGGACTATTGGCCACTAGTTGCGCAGTAAGTCGCGCAAATAGAACGTTTTTACCTTCAGCGATTGTATTTCCTCCCAAAAAGTTTAATAACCTAATGTTTAACTGGGTCTAACTAATCCAAGTAGCTGGATGGCTTTCTATTCAAGTTGTGAACCATTTTATTTCTGGTACAACCAAAGAAATCCATCTTTGTTATTACTCGATAACCACGAGTCATCTTTAGAGACGGCAGAAATGACAAAACCTAAAGGTTTAATAATTTTTACCCTTCCACCGCATTCAAGCAATAAAATGCAAATTTTAAATAAGTCGGCGTTTTTCTACTTCTTGAATTTCTTAATAGTGCAATAGATGCTTCTCTTTTCAATCATCCAGGTGGTCCTATGACATTGTATCAAATAGCAGAATGTGTTTGTGTGGTTCATTCAAAATCGATGACTCCTGAAAATATTATGAGTGGATTTAAATTTACCGGTATCTACCCATTTAATAAGAATATTTTCACTGAGGCTGTTTTTTATTATCTTCAGTTACTGATAGAGCCTTTATTAATTTATAAAAAAATTGAAACAAGAATGTTCGCGTTAGTGGTAATAGATATGTGAAGGTACAGATGGAGAAAATATATCTACCCAAAACACAAACTCTTCAGCTTCAAATATTGCCTCAATATTTTATGCAATTTCATCAACTTCCATAGAAGTTAATTAAGAATTTAATATTTACCCGCACCCCCAAAATTAAGGAACTTTCTTGCAGAACAGGATAAAAGAAACTATCCAAAACAGCAAACAGCAGCAATAAAAAGGGTAAGATGAAATCCATCAGCATCCTTAGACAATAAGGTCTGCAGAAAGAAAATAGGAAGAAACAAAGAAAAATAGACGTAACTGATTCAGAATCAGAAGATGAAGATTTTGAGATTATAGATACTTCGGATGAAGAGGGGCCTCGCTACACAGAAGTAGATTTTATGATTTTTTTCTGTTAAACGTTACCGAGGTGAAGTATGAAGGTTGATCCATATGATATAATACCCGCCAACCCTTTGTAAGTGTATTACAGGTAATGAACAGTAGCAGGTACAACAACAGTTAGCTGAAAAACTTTATTCCACTATAACTTTTTTATTTTTAGAAAGAAATTTTTTTTTCAACAGAACAGATACGCCTGGAATTCACTGTAGAATCGCGGATCTTATTTTTTATTTTCAGTAAAAAATATTAATAGTGTTATCAACTTAAATTTTACAATTCTTACTTTTCCTATGTGATTCTCGATTCTCCATACTCTTCTCAGTAAGCAAAACTTTATGTAGACGGGATAATTATTTTAGGAGAAATAGTGGAACTACGATATCACTGGGTAGCGAGCCCCTATCAATAATATCACATGATACAAGATCATAATATTGAAGAATCTCACAGAATAATAAATGATGGCTCGAAGTCACTTTTCTCGGAACTTTAATAATAACTACTAGGTATTATTCAATTCTTAATTTTGTACATCTTTCTGAAATTAAGATATGTTGGCAATAGTGGCTAAGATGGTGTGTATTTGTTTATCTTGGTATAAGAAGGCTCCTTAGCTGAGTTATTTAGCTCTAGTCTTGACTTTTCCTAATTCAATCTTTCTTTTTGAATGATGTGAATAAATAATATTTTTTAGAAAATCTACATTTCATCATCTATATTTGTATTTTGTAATCAGTGGATAACCAAATCCAGTTATAGTGATTTATATTTGACATTATTAAAGCCATCTGACGGATCGAAGTGACGTGATAATTTTTTTCCTGGTGTGGTCTAGCATTGGTCTAATCCATGCCCCCATGGGCTTACCGTTCGTAAAGAAGATTTGCTTCAATACAATAATTTAAAGAGATAAAGTCTATTATTATCTTATTCTATCAAATATCTAAAGGAGTTTAACACAAAATTGAGCGATTTTAAAATATTTTCAAAAATATTTGTCTGTTGATCATTTTCTCTTGTAATCTGGATAGCCACCAATTTGAATAACTTGATCTTTTCCCTCTCAGGAGAGAGATAAATGGTGTAACGCCTTTTTTTTTATTCTTATAAAACCTACCAATGCTGGATGTGGAATTCCTGATTCCAGTGAGCTGGTTGGGCCGCCAAACGGTTTCGCTCTAAGTGGAGACGGCGTGGGTTGCAAGATGGAAGAGGTAAACTACCTAAATCGGGCGCCACAAGGTTTAGACTCAACCAGCCCCGATGTACTCTCAAACCTTGAAACGTTAAGGGTACTTCCCCAAACAGTAGCAAGCAAAAGAAATATATCTATATATATCTTCGAGGCAAAGGTTTTATTTATTACAATAAAATATAAGGATAGCAATAACCAAAATAAATAAAAGAAAAAAAAATATTGAACAAGCGAACAACCAATGGGAAGAACAGTGATGCTGCACAGAATTAAGTTGAGATTTAAGGTGTCCTATACTCTTGGTTAAAGACGTTCCGTGGGTTTGTCAGATCAGGCGTCAACTGACAACTTCACCAGTCAATGCTTCTCTGATTTGACGCGAATGACAGCAATAATAATAAACACAAAACTACGGTTGTGAATTACGTTCAAATTTTATTTAATAGTGTATTCATCCCATCAGGTAAGCAAAGATTCTACTACTAAAATCTACTCAATAACTAAAACTAACAATATTTTGTAGCACTAAGAGTCAAGAAAGGGTGACCGCTGTGCTCCACGGAAGAAATAAAACTTCCAAAAGGCCGATTAATGATTCTAATCGAGGCGTTCGTTAAGCAGATCTGCGTAACAACGATTATCTCATTCATCTTATGGAATCATCGAATAACAGGGTCTGCCTTTGTACAGAGGTGAGTTAGTATACAAAAATATACGTGAGCTCGAAATATCAATGCCAGATAGATATCGATGTAAGTATAACTTGTACTAACTGATCACTAATATCTCAACGAGATAATTAGCAGCTGTAACATTATTAAACAATACTGACTAAATAGATAATAGTTTTGAATTTTGCTGACTGGACAAATAGTTCAAATTACTATGATTGAATAAATTATTGAAATTCTTATTCTCTAATGTCTAAGTTGTGCAATTATAACATAAAATAAATTGGACTTATCGGTGGTAGGTTAATCTCTGGACCTTCGTGGAATTTGAGAGCCGACCGCTGGACTGGCTGGACTCTAGAGCTCGGGACTTCTCTGGAAAGATTGGTGACTACGCTGGACTGCTCGCAGTATGTAGTTGTTGGAGGCCGTTCCAACTCACCCCAGCCACAATGAATTTTGGGTAAAGCTTGAAGCCTCGGATATTCTTGGACTTCTGAGGTGCAACCAGTTTAGAAGATGGTTCACAAGATCCGACTTCCGTCGAGCACGTGTTGTGTGCAGAATCCTTAGGGCTCGGATCCGTAAAACGAAAAGGAGTGAAAGTAAATCTCTCAAAACTGGTGAGTACAAATACAAATTCGACGATTCAACTCCTTAAAATTGCCACAAAAGATTCAGAACTTCTTCTTACTAGGTTGCGAACTGACTACCACGAGGGATCTAGACAATCTCCCTGAAAAGAAGCCTTCCGCCAGCCACGCTTTCCTCCCTCCCGGAAATTCCATTCTCCCGCCATTTTGGATTTCCTTCGTGACAGATTCCACCACTCTGCAGCGCGGATTTCAAATTTCGCGGGAAATAACTACATCATTGGAAGCACCAGCATGAGTACTCCACCCCCGAAAACAGTTGAAGAATATAGTGGTAAGTACTAGACACTTAAAATTTTGTGAACGTAACATTCCCCTCACACCCAATAGGAAATTTCTGGAGAAATTTCACACCAAAACTATAGTCAAGCTCAAGATTCTTTAGGATGAAAAGTAAAAGAGAGTACTCGAAAGAAACTCACAAATCTGGGGGTCTATCATGATAAGGCTTCAAATCCTGAATATGCCACTTCCGACGACCACGATTCTCATCTCCCTCGAGAATGTACGTCCCGTAACCAATTTTCTTAGCTACTTTAAACGGACCAAGATAGCGAGGTGCTAATGACGCGGAGAATTTTCGACTAGCGTCCGAAAGTGAATAGTTTTTTCGCCAAACTAGGTCTCCGGGAGCGAATTCTACGTGTCGTCGACGCATGTTGTAACGCCGGGCACTATCCTCATAGGCCTTCTCTAACCGTTCCCGGACAAGTTGGTAACAAGCATCTAGAGCTTGATTGCCCACTTGCCTTACACCGAATTCGACGTTGTCAGTCGATTTTAGTTGGCCATACTCCCGACCAGACCGAACAAATTCACGACTGAAATTTAACATGAACGGGGAATATCCTGTAACTTGATGTTTTGACGTGCGTAAGGCACAAGCAAATTTCTTCAAATGCAAGTCCCATTCGCGTTGGTCGGTCTTGACGAACGCAGCCAACATTGACTTCAAGGTTTTATTCACCCTTTCGGTCGGGTTTGACTGTGGATGGTAAACTGGGTTGAAACGTAAACGAATACCGTATCTGGCAGTTAGAGACGACAGTTCCTTGCCGGTATATTGCACGCCATTATCCACGAGCAATAACTGTGGAGCACCGAATAGCAAAATAATCTCGTCCTCCAGGATGCGAGCTATATTCTTGGCAGTCGCCTTCCTTAGAGGAAATAGCCGAGAAAACTTTGAGAAGCAATCGTGTACGACGAGAATGTAGACGTTCCCTTGTTTCGACCGCGGAAATGGACCGACGATATCGCTCGAAATTACCTTCCAAGGTACATCCGCGACAGGATTGCGCGCCAAGAGCCCTTTTGGTGCCAGCTGCTCAGGTTTTGTCGCCTGACAAATAGCACAACCACGAACATATCGAGCCACATCACTACGCATCTGTGGCCAATAATACGACAATTTAAGACGATTATACGTTTTGAAAACACCCAAATGCCCACTCGTAGGATGGTCATGACAACTTTGAAGGACCTTTCGGCGCAATTCTTTCGGAATCACGCGCCTCCAATCGTTCACGTCGGCATCCGAATCACTTTTAGACGGGTATTTATAAAGTTGGAATTCATGTACACGCCATTTGTCGAACTTGAGTGGATTATCGCGAACGCTATTTAACATGCGGTTGTACCACTGGTCTTTAGTGGGTTGTTGCACCATAATAAAGGAGTCCTCTCCCGTTTGATTTTCAACGTGGACTTGATCGAGTGCAACGCTTCCCGTCAACACTGGAACACTGCGACTTAATGCATCTGGGACGACGTTGTGCCTTCCCTTCCGATGGAAAATTTCAAAGTCAAATGCTTGCAACCGCAACGCCCATCGACAGAGCTTACCGGTGGGATTTTTAAGTTGCTGCAGCCAAATCAAAGAGTGATGATCGGTAATAACTTTAAAATGATATCCCTCCAGGTATCCACGGAATTTTTCGATTGCCCAAATCACCGCGAGACATTCTCGTTGAGTAGTGCTGTAGTTCCTTTCCGGTGGCGTTAGAGACCTGCTAATATAACTAACGACATGTTCACCATCCGGGTATTGTTGTGTCAACACAGCTCCGATGCCAAAAGCACTAGCGTCCGTTTGTACGGTGAATTCTCGTTCGAAATCGGGGCAACGAAGTACAGGAGCTGATATTAGCAGTTCTTTGACCTTTCGGAATGAAGCCTCACAAGACGTACTCCACGAAAACTGTTTATTTTTGCGAAGAAGTGATGTTAGGGGCACGACTAAATCGGCAAAATTTGGTATGAAGCGCCTATACCACGAGGCCATTCCTAAGAATTGTCGGACTTCCTTCTGGGACTTGGGTACGGGAATATTTACGATTGCCGAAACCTTCTCAGGGTCGACATGCAAGCCCCTTTTATCAACTACGTAACCGAGGTATCTGAGGCGAGGTAAACAAAACTTGCACTTGTCGCGATTCAAGGTTAACTGAGCACGAGTCAATCTATCGAATATTTTCTGCAAGATGTTCAAGTGTTGTTCGAAATCTGGAGTTGCGATCACCAGGTCATCGAGATAAACAAAAACGAAGGGTTCAAGGTCATGTCCAATGACAGTGTCTATCACCCTTTGAAACACGGCTGGAGAATTGGTAAGGCCAAATGGCAAACGGCAAAACTGGTATAGTCCTCTTCCGCTGACCGAGAATGATGTAAATGGTCGACTTTCAGGCGCGACTGGTATTTGCCAGTAAGCAGACCTAATGTCCAGAGCCGATAAAAATTTTGCGTTACGAAGCTTATCTAAAATACTCGAAATCCTAGGTAATGGGTAAGCGTCCTTAACAGTCACCCTATTCAGACGGCAATAATCAACACAAAAACGATAGGACATATCTTTCTTTCGAACCATCAAGACCGGACTAGACCATGCGCTATTTGACGGTTCTACAACACCGAGCGCTAACATTCTGTCGAGTTCTTTATTTATTTCGTCCTGGATTTTCGGAGACACAGGATAATTTCGTTGTTTTATCGGTGTAGGATCATCTACAACGATTTTATGCTCGATTCCCTGAATACAACCAAGTTCAGACTTAAGCTGTCTAAAATAGTTATCCACGAGCTGCTGTAGTTCTAACGCTTGATCGGAGCTTACTTCGAATCGATTACCATCCTCGATACAACTGAGCAAGCATGAAGAAAAGTGCCAAGAGTTACTTCGTAAATCAGGGACTACACCCATTGCTACCCAGAAATCTACCCCCAAGATAAGAGTATGCGGTACGTCTGGAACAAGAACTACATCTACCATTTTGATTTTACCTTCCAATTCTAACGGTAGCGAACACGTTCCGATGATTTCATGAGAGGATCCGTCTGCGACGATACAACTCTGGTCGATTGTGTTAACATTTAATTTAAATTGTTCTACTAAACTTATGCCGGGTTTCCCGAGAATAGTACGACTAGCACCCGAATCCAATAATCCTAAGATAGTTATACCATAGCAAGAAACTTTCACATGAGGCCTATTATCTCCCGAGGTACTATGAAGGATATAATCTAGAATGACTTTATTTGAAGCATAACGTTGTTCATCGGCCGAGTTATTCTCTGAAGAGAGCCAGTTCCGGCCGATCACTGACTCCTTCGAGCGTTTCCCGAAGCTGAGTTGCGATTGATAGAACATGTCGGACAATTTCTAAGAGTAACATTGGGCTTTCTGCATTTGTAGCACATAATTTGGCTGGTATTTCGACAGTCTACCGCGCGGTGACCCTTCTGATCACATTTCCAACAACGTAATTCCTTACTAGTACACGGCGACGACTCGTTCGGAATGCCAGTAGACGCAGATGCAGTAACATGCTGACTTGCTTTTGTCTTATGATAGCCGAGACTCGGTTCGAGCAGGTGTTTGTTTGGAGGAGGTCGATATTGATCAGCTCTAGCTCGAGCTTCTTCGATCAACCGAGCACTTCTTAGTAGTTGTTCAATCGACGTCAACGGTTGCAGTGCTATCGCGGTTTGCAGCTCTGGTAGCAGGTTCCTGCGGATTAGACCTAACTGTATCGATTCTGACGGTCGTACCGGTAATCTATTAAATAAATTTAACATTGCCGACACGAATACTACGACTTTCTCGTCTGGACCTTGAGTTCTTCTCCGAATTTCGTCCCAAAGTGCACTTTCATAATCATAGGGAAGGAAAGAGTCCCTTAACCCTCTTACAATGTCATCCCAAGTAGTAAGGGTGGATTTCCGAGACCGGAACCACATCAACGCATCACCCGAAAGTAATTCAACTGCGGATTTCGCTAACTGTTCGACTGTTACCCCTCTCGATATTCTACGTTCTTCAACTCGTTCCAAAAAATCTAACACACCACCAGTGCCATCAAACATGATTCCCCACTTGGACAAGTTAGGATCCCGAGAACAAGAAATTGGGTTAACCGAGATACTGCGTTGGGGTTCTCTACTTGAAAATATGGAAAGATTTGCCATTCTATTTGACAATTCGTCCGGATTTATTAGCGTGGATCGACGAACTGGACGATCTCCAAAAATATCCTCTTCTGCAGGCGCCGAAATTAATGGCGGAGTCGAGTCACAATTTGGTTCATCGAGAACATTGATGAGTCCCGTTTCCCTATGACTTTTCATGAGATCATCTAACGTTTGGGATACGTGATCGCACAGTTCGATTAAATTCTTACATTCGGTATTCTCTTCGTCAGTTTTTGGGGTAATCAGAGACACACGACCACGCAAGTGACGTAATTTCGACTTTATTCGTTTAGACTCGTTATCTGCATTGGGATAATTAAATTCCTGCAGGTCACCTACCAAACCATCTAATTTGGAAGCACAAATTAATAATTCAGCCCTAGAATCGAAACTTGAAGGATCAAAGACGATAGGACAGGTTTTTTCTGTGTTCAATAGCTCACGTAGTCGAGCTCTTTTGGATTGAACGTTCGCACCACCAGGAGGATAACCCCTAATAGTCAACTCGTAAGTTAACTCGTCTGTCGATAACCTATTCACGTCCATATCGAATCTTGGAAACTTTATTACAAGCAAAATAAAATGAAATGAAAGTGAAATCAAATTAAATTAGCAAAGTACACAAGGCAATGCAGGCCAGGCCTGTTTGGCCCCACGTTGGGCGCCAAATTTGTAACGCCTTTTTTTTTATTCTTATAAAACCTACCAATGCTGGATGTGGAATTCCTGATTCCAGTGAGCTGGTTGGGCCGCCAAACGGTTTCGCTCTAAGTGGAGACGGCGTGGGTTGCAAGATGGAAGAGGTAAACTACCTAAATCGGGCGCCACAAGGTTTAGACTCAACCAGCCCCGATGTACTCTCAAACCTTGAAACGTTAAGGGTACTTCCCCAAACAGTAGCAAGCAAAAGAAATATATCTATATATATCTTCGAGGCAAAGGTTTTATTTATTACAATAAAATATAAGGATAGCAATAACCAAAATAAATAAAAGAAAAAAAAATATTGAACAAGCGAACAACCAATGGGAAGAACAGTGATGCTGCACAGAATTAAGTTGAGATTTAAGGTGTCCTATACTCTTGGTTAAAGACGTTCCGTGGGTTTGTCAGATCAGGCGTCAACTGACAACTTCACCAGTCAATGCTTCTCTGATTTGACGCGAATGACAGCAATAATAATAAACACAAAACTACGGTTGTGAATTACGTTCAAATTTTATTTAATAGTGTATTCATCCCATCAGGTAAGCAAAGATTCTACTACTAAAATCTACTCAATAACTAAAACTAACAATATTTTGTAGCACTAAGAGTCAAGAAAGGGTGACCGCTGTGCTCCACGGAAGAAATAAAACTTCCAAAAGGCCGATTAATGATTCTAATCGAGGCGTTCGTTAAGCAGATCTGCGTAACAACGATTATCTCATTCATCTTATGGAATCATCGAATAACAGGGTCTGCCTTTGTACAGAGGTGAGTTAGTATACAAAAATATACGTGAGCTCGAAATATCAATGCCAGATAGATATCGATGTAAGTATAACTTGTACTAACTGATCACTAATATCTCAACGAGATAATTAGCAGCTGTAACAATATTAAACAATACTGACTAAATCGATAATAGTTTTGAATTTTGCTGACTGGACAAATAGTTCAAATTACTATGATTGAATAAATTATTGAAATTCTTATTCTCTAATGTCTAAGTTGTGCAATTATAACATAAAATAAATTGGACTTATCGGTGGTAGGTTAATCTCTGGACCTTCGTGGAATTTGAGAGCCGACCGCTGGACTGGCTGGACTCTAGAGCTCGGGACTTCTCTGGAAAGATTGGTGACTACGCTGGACTGCTCGCAGTATGTAGTTGTTGGAGGCCGTTCCAACTCACCCCAGCCACAATGAATTTTGGGTAAAGCTTGAAGCCTCGGATATTCTTGGACTTCTGAGGTGCAACCAGTTTAGAAGATGGTTCACAAGATCCGACTTCCGTCGAGCACGTGTTGTGTGCAGAATCCTTAGGGCTCGGATCCGTAAAACGAAAAGGAGTGAAAGTAAATCTCTCAAAACTGGTGAGTACAAATACAAATTCGACGATTCAACTCCTTAAAATTGCCACAAAAGATTCAGAACTTCTTCTTACTAGGTTGCGAACTGACTACCACGAGGGATCTAGACAATCTCCCTGAAAAGAAGCCTTCCGCCAGCCACGCTTTCCTCCCTCCCGGAAATTCCATTCTCCCGCCATTTTGGATTTCCTTCGTGACAGATTCCACCACTCTGCAGCGCGGATTTCAAATTTCGCGGGAAATAACTACATCATTGGAAGCACCAGCATGAGTACTCCACCCCCGAAAACAGTTGAAGAATATAGTGGTAAGTACTAGACACTTAAAATTTTGTGAACGTAACAATGGTTAATGGACTTTTGGGAAATTTTGAGAAAATAGTAATATACAGTTTTTTCAACATGAACTTACCATTTTTTGAAAGTTGTTAGAATATACTTGGAGTCAATATTGTATTTTAATGGATTCTAATAGCACACATTCTTATCTTTTATAGTTGAACAAATGGATTAAAGGGATCAGAACAGAATTTTCAGATTTTTAAATGAATACATGAATTTTCAAAGCAGGTATATTCAAATTACATTATTTGATAATATTACAATATTAAACGTGATCCTCCTTATTATTACAGTTATTTCAGTAGACATTTCTTCATCAATTAGAGTTTGAATCTTCTTACATTCTTTAAAAAGGGTTTTGCTGCGATTTCCACCTTCTTAGCTGCCTCTTTAATATCATCCCGAGCATCTTTTACAATATGTTCAGCCTTTTTCATATCGTCTGAGACAAACAAGCTTTTCACAGAAGTTTCAACTATCTTCCCAATAATTTCAACATCTTTCCGTTTTACACTATGCTTTATTCTTTTAATAAGAATATTAACAGCTTGCGTGTCGGAATTACTAAGCCTATCCATTAGCTTCAACCACTTTGTCTTTTCACTTGGTTTGTCACATTCTATTTCGTCAGAGATCCATTGAGCTACAAGAAACTCTGCATAAGATCGATGTCCAAAGACCGCGTCTCCATTCTCCTTAATATCCTTCAATAAGGTTTTTCTATGATGATTCTGTTGTAATAATGGAATATATTCAGATAAATCGTCAAATTCAATAATACCCTTCAGTTGTTCAGGATAATATAGTAACTTTAGTGCAAATTTAGATACAACTCGTCTGAAACTATTAACCTCATAAGGTTTGTACTCCATTGAGTGCATATCTATGAATGCATTATATAGATCAACCATGCTCATATCTATTCTCTCATCAATTCTATCATAATCTTCTGCAAATACTTCTGCAGCCATCTTCACGTAAAGAGGAGTTTTAAAAAACATCTCATCCATATGGCCGGTGTGCATATCAATGGCATCTAAGAT
Source organism: Crioceris asparagi (assembly GCA_958507055.1). Classification (NCBI taxonomy): domain Eukaryota; kingdom Metazoa; phylum Arthropoda; class Insecta; order Coleoptera; family Chrysomelidae; genus Crioceris; species Crioceris asparagi. The sequence continues at coordinate 62,699,189 of OY293827.1, forward strand.
TTTCTCCACTTGCTCAATGGTTAAATGAGAATAATTCTGATTATATTTCAAGTATTTGTGAGCAAGAGTTCGATAATCCAGATCCGACATATTAGAGAGTTCTAGAGCTAATGTGACAAATTTCTCCTCGAATTTTGATCTAGATCGGGACGTAGAAGATATCCACAATCTAGCCAAACTTGATGAAGCAAGATTTTTTAATAAGTTCAAAACTTCTTCTGATTCAATTTCGTCATAATGATCTATTAAACAAACTAATCTTTTGTTATGAAGACAACTGAAAAAGACTTCCGCACAAAATTCCCTCAAGTGTTCCTCACAATTTTCTAGTTCGAAGTTGAGCAGATAATCTATAAGCGGTTCTATTTTTTCCATCGTTGTTATAGCATAAATATGATCATTTAAATCCAGATAGCTTATCCATTCCATGGGCTTATATTTACGAGCAGTGCTTTTGAGGAACGATGTTTTTCCCATTCCCGAACCATTAATTAGTATATTAACATTTGCATCTAGAGTATAAGATAAATTATTCTCACTGGTGCCTTCACTGCATTCAAAACGATACTTCGAAAGATTCTCAATTGATCCAGATGAGTATACGTGCTCTAACATTTCTTCATTCAAGAATCGCATTATATGCACTATCTCATTCGAACAGTCTTTTAAATGCGCCGTTGTCTCAAAAAGTTTGTCCATGTCATTCATATCAACTAGAAGAATATATTTCTTGTTCTCTACATAATCTGGAATGGCCGTATATTGGTCAATTCTCATTACATATTTCTCATATCTGCTGATGAACTCGTTGTTAGAATCAGTAAGTATTATAAAAATATCTGGTCTCCCATGAGAGGTGTATGGCTCCATACACAAATCTAATACTTCCGATTTTATTTTTGGCAAACGAATGCATCTATCAATATAATATTCTTCAATATGACTTTCTCTACCCAAAATTATGGTCTCATTTAAAAGCAATAAAAATATATCTGGTGTTATTTTCTTGATAACCTCATGATGATTCTGTAAATGCAGAAGATTAAATTTAACTTTACCGTTCAATGAAATGTTCATATGGATAAGAGCCTCATTCTGAACAAATGAATCTTTAATATGGAATACATTTTCAAACATTTCCAGGTGATTTATTTCAAAGTTCGGTTGGATCAGAACAAAGTTCATTTGAGTAACGATTTTCTGAAATTTGATCAGACAATTTTGAACAGTTCCTTGAGATGGTACACAATTCAATATTAATGGTACAAGCTTGCATTGCCAAGCTAATATATATAGATCTCTGAACGTTATGTGTGGTTGGTATCTTGATCGGTTCTTTAGTTCAGATAAGAATGAATTCCTACTGGAATCTCTGGTTTTACTGAAAATAATATCCAACTGAATGTGACTTATGCGATCATTCCATGAATTAGGTATGTCAAACACAAACCCACAAATATTTTCCATAATAGCAATAATCATTGAGGAAATATATTTCACCGAGTTATCTTGAGAAATGCTTGTCACATTGAATCCCAGAAAAGTTTGTCTAACAATATTCAATATTTCTGGCTTAATTATTTGAACCTTACACGGGTCAATAATATAGGGTTCAAGAATTACTTCGAGAAGTTTCCCTTGTATATCCTTTTTCTGAAGGCTCGAAATTTCTTTTTTTCTGCCCAGTGACCATACCGCAAAGAAATGTGTCAATGTAAAAATTGATGTATTATGTATATCAAAAAAATGAGAACCGAGCTCCAGTCTTATAAGTTCATCTATGTTTGGTGCGTTTGCCTGTTGGGTAAATAAAATGAATTTAGATAGAAATTCACTATCTAAATCTGAATGAACACCCTCCATATTTTTTATCTGTAATATAGCATTGGTGTCTTTGGATGTGTTCATTGGAAAACTGTGGTCAATTTCTTTACAACATATGAACTTGCCTTTGCCTGACAATCTTGCATTCGTATGAAAAATAAGAGTAACATTATCTATTGTGATATTTTTGAACATTTCTTCTTTGCCTATTTTACTCTTGATAATGTTGTAGCTCTCTTGATACTTTCTAAGGCTAAAATCAGATGTTTCACATTCGAAGGAGCTCAGTTGTATAGATTTGTTTTCCCTATGTTTTAACTGCATGAAATACAAAAGTCTCCTACCATCCTCTTTCTCAACACAAGCAACTAAGTCATCAAAATCACCAACTCCATCAATATTTGTCAACATCCAAAAATCTGCAACACTGTTATCAAGAGATAATCTTATGGCTAACAATGTTGCCATTTTCTGCTCGTTGATTCTCCCCATGTCAACGGCTCCAGGATGTAGACGTACGTTCTAGAAAAAAGTATCAATTTTATTAAAACCAACTATAGATATTCGTTGGTGTGGTCTAATAGAATAAATAGTAATGATGCTTTGAAATAGAATATTTTTTACTAAAACTGAAATTATATCGACCCATATCCAATAAAAAATGATCTTCAGATAAACCCTTTAATACGGAGCGAAAAATTGGAAATACCAGGTAAGATGAATTTTAATGAGCTTGGATAATGTCCATTTCGGCCCAGAACGGAAAACCACCTAATTAAAAGGTAATTTACCTGACCCACAATATCATTTCTTTGAAGGATATTTGGATTCGGATAATTATATTATTTATAGGGGCGTTCATTGTTAGGTTATTTAGTTCCAGAGTAACATCTAAACTGTATTAATCTAGTAAAGAAAGGCGGAAAAATGGGTGGATCGGCCAAGTTAAGTGAAATCACAAGCGTACGCGGTAAAACACTGTTGGTGTTAAATCTTTTCAAATATAAAGAACAAAACCGAAAATTAAGTTCGGGAGAAACAAAGTGGAGATGCATCAAAGATAGGTGTAATGCGTATTTAAAGACTATGGGCAATTCTTCTGATCGACTTTTGACAACATCGAATCAAAACCATTCACACGGGATAGAGTTGTAAAATGTCTTGCAACTGCAAATATTAAGTGCTACAACGAAGAGGAAAGCTGAATCTGACATATGTGAGAAACCTGCAAAAATAATAAGGAAAGCTTTGTCGGAGCAACCAGAACAGGATGCTCTCACCCGAAAGAACTTGGAATATGTGAGGAAGAACATCTACTATGCTCGGAGGAAATCGCTGCCAACATTACCCAAGTCAATCACAGAAGTCCACGAAGTGTTAGCTGCCATGAAGTCAAAAACTAATAAAGGTGAAGATTTTGTGTTAATTAATGACGCTACCTTAAATTTAATAATATTTTCCTGTCATTCTAATTTAAATTTTTTGTGTAAAGCAGAGATTTTTTATATGGACGGAACCTTCTCTTATTGCACAAAAACAACTTTTCACTGTACACGTCTTTTTTAATGGTCACTATATTCCGTTAGTTTTCTGTTTGTTAAAAAATAAGCGTGAAGAAACATATCGCTTGTGCCTGTCTAAGATATATTATTTATGTAACAATTATAATTTATTATTTTCACCAAAAAAAGCAGTAGTAGACTTTGAAATTTCAATTCATAATGCTTTAACTCAAATTTGGACAAATATCAAATTTACTGGTTGTAGGTTTCACTTGACCCAAGCGTGGTACCTTCAAATACAGAAACTTGGTTTGACACAATCTTCTAAAGATCAGAAGTCAGATGTTGGTAAATGGCTGCACTATTGTTTTGGGCTTCTCTTTTTAGAACCCAATGAAGTAGATAATTTCTATTTCTTGAGTTATATGAAGTTAAGCCTCAAAATGCAGAATTGGAAAAATTTTCAGATTATCTTTTTGAAAATTATTTAACCAACGAATCAAAATTTCCACCTCACGTTTGGGCAAGTGCTTCTGCTGATTTAACGAAATCTACCAATACTTGTGAATCTTTTCACGCACATTTTAACAATTCAATATATCACACTCACCCATCTATAATTATTTTTGTTAAAGAATTATTGAATGTACAAATAGAAACATACGTTAAATGTAATAGTATTAGCATTACAAATATGTTTAGAAATTTAGATCTGTGGTACTACTATACATATTGTGGATGCACTAGGTTTAATTCTTCCGAGCCGAGATGGGTAAATTTAAAATAGGTACATTTTGGGTTCGGGGCCGAATTGGGCTGTTTTTATGCACGATACTTGCCTCCTCGGGCCGAAATAGGCGACGCCCTTTAATACACCCAACATGATATCAGTATTTAATCTTGTTGATGGTAACTAAACTGCTTCTTGAAGGTAATGTTTATTTTTTTTTATTTAGTAGAAACAAATCTTGGATAAAGGGTGTAGTTTAATCGCATCTAGCATGATTATTTTTTTCTGATAATAGAATTCCTAGTTGCAAGCAGTTTTTATCAAAGTGAAAGAAATCTATTTGTTTCTGAATTACTCTGAGTTAAAACTTGCTAGGGCACTTTAGGTATAGCCTCTAGTTCTAGTTTACCCTAAAGAAAACGTTAAACATTTTCGCAACCGCTTTTACTAACAGTAATTTTTTTTTCTTCTAAAGTACATTTTATATCCGGGTTTCTCACGTCACTTTTGTGTTGTATATGATAAAGTAATGGTAATGGTTTGGATTTGCACTATATTGTCAACATGACATGTGTTTCACCAACACAGCGGCTTCTTCAGATATCGATATATTGAAAAACGTGTCACGCTGAGAATTTATTGAAAATATAAGTCAGTGTGTTTTTATATTACTTGAATGGATTTTCATCACGTAAAAGCCGAAACTATCAAAATGTGTGACCTATGTATCCTAATTCACATAAAGAATAAGTAACTCTATATATTACATCTGTCTTTTTCTCATTAGGAACCGGATTTTTAAATTTACTGAAAGTTTGTTTCACAAGAAAGCTACTTTTTTCGTAAGTTTTTATTTTTAAGGATGTTAATTATTCTGTCTGTGAGGTTATAATTGGCAGAGAGCGATATTTAATGTTATTGGTTTGTGGTGACACTTTTTGAAAGTTTTTCCGATTTTTTTAACTATATGAAATAGTCTTTAGAAAGCAATATTTTTTTAGTGTCCTGAAGAAAACGTGTAGAAGGTACGTCGAAACACAAAGAAAGGCCTTTATTGTGTCATAAAACCAAATTATTTAACCTTGTGTATAACGTAGTACGAAGTTACTTCTTGGGAAATTATTGACTGGTCCAATATTTGATAAAAGAGATGCAGTCATTTAATAAATAAAATTCATTGGATCAAGCCGAGCTTTCGAGAATGTCTTTCCTGTTTATAGTTGAATTTTCCTAAATTCAGGAATTTAGCCTTGACGAAGAGAATAGACATTCTCAAAAGCTCGACTTAAGCTTACGAATTTTATTTATAAAATACTGCATCCCCAAGAGAGTTATCTTCTCGAATATTTATTTTATACTTATAAAATATATATATATAGGATTCTTGGACTTTTTAAAAAACTTTATTTACTTTAACAAATTTATTAGTCGACTTAATTTTGAAATAACAGGCCGAAAATGAGACAAGTACAGCAAAGCGTTCTACTTAACTAAATTTTACGTACTAATCAAACGATCGCTCTTGGATGTCTACTTAAATAGTTTTTTAGGTGCAAGCTAAACAGTTTCTAGAATGTTCTGAACGATTTACAATTTATAGGAATAATCCTATGTTACATGATATGATATGTTATGGCAGGAAGCTGTAATACGAGGTTTCATACTGAAAGGCAACATGTTAGCTTTGAAAGATGAAATTTAATAATTGTACGTGACTTTTATAAAAATACCAGCAACAGACTGTCGCGAAGGATAAATCGAGAATATTAAATATTTAAAATACGATATATCTGGATATTTGTAATATCACGGCTATCTGAATATTTCTAGTATAACATATATATATATATATATATATATATATATATATATATATATATATATATATATATATATATATATATATATGCATAAGATTTAATACAATTTGTAACAAATGATAATAAAAGATTACTTACAAGATTTGAGGTTGCATAAACTATTGTTTTACAGATTCATATAATAAAATAACTTAAAACTTCTTTTAAAATATTTACATTATCAATGTATAAAATGTATGTCTTATTAAATTAAGACATTCAATTTGTCAGTAGATACATTCAACTTTTTATAATTGCTATTTTGTTTTGATGTATTATAATTGCTATACGGAGTATATTTAATTTAAAAATAAATATAGGATTATATTGAGTTATTTAGATCCGTGTTTCTATTATTATCCAAGTGTAATAGATACGTATAAATAATGATCATTTGTTCTATATCAGTTCGGGCATTAATATAATTTGTTATTTGGTTTATATGTACCATCTCTAAAAAATTTTTGTTTGTGTAAATTATTTTCAATATCAAGAATTTCAACTCCTTCATAGTTAACATTGTGATTGTTCGTAACTGAATGATTTGCAAGTGTACAAGAAAGCACTGATCTTCTTATGTCACTTCTGTGTGATGTTACACGATCTATTAAATGTCTGCTTGTTTCACCGATGTTTACTTTATTGCAATCCATACATGGAATACTATAGACATTTAAAATGTATAAAACGACCTGAAGATCCTGGTTTAGTATACCAAGAAGTTATAATTTTATCAGTTTTACGATGTAGCCTGGTATCTAAGAAGGGAATAGTTTTCTTAATATCTTCTTCTTCTACTGTAAATTGTAACAGTGGGTTGAAACCATTGAAAATTCTTAAAAGTTGATCTTTGCCATTAGTAGGTATGCTGAGAAGAAAATCATCAACAATTTTTTTTTTCAAGAAGGGTACATTTAAACTAAGACTACTGAGACTTTGATCAACAAGTTCATCCATAACATTTTGAGAAACAATAGGTGATAATGCACTTTTCATCGGTGTTCCTAATATTTGTTTATAGGATGTATTTTTATATGAAAAAACGTTTGTATCAAATACAAATTTAAGGTTTTTAATAAATTCTTTTTTAGAGATTTTGCAATGTTGTTTTATAATGTTCCATTTATTTACAATACTTCTTTCTGTCATACCAAAGGAAATGTTATTAAACAGAGCTTTAACATCCAGACTTAAAATAACATATTCATCAGGAAGTAAGAATTCATTGATAAATTCTGCAAAATGGAAGGAATCTTTGACAAAGTACTGGTTATTGGAGTCATATGAGCGAGTCAAAATATCTGTTACTAATTGAGATATACCATTGTTAGAGCTATTAATTGCTGAAATTCAAAGGTCTTAACTGTAAAGTGGGTTTATGTACAAATGCCATGGGGACACGATGGCTGAGTGGGCTAAGGCGCTGGAAATGCTTTCGTAGCTTGCGACAGTTCATCGTGAGCGCGGGTTCGAATCCCGCCTGAGCCATGGTTGTTTGTAAACTGGACCCGTGCACAGGTATCCTGTATACCTCTTCGGGAGTGTATTCCAGATATTAAAAAAAATATATTAACTTTTTGTTGTATTGTAGAACTAGGATCTCTTGGAAGAATTTTGTAATATTGTTGATCTTGAAGGTGAGTAATTGCAAGAATGTTATATTATTCTGCAGTCATTACAGTGGTTTACCAAAAATACATAAACCCACTATACAGTTAAGACTAATAATTTCAGCAAATAATAGCTCTAACAATGGTATATCTCAATTAGTAACAGATATTTTGACTCGCTCATATGACTCCAATAACCAGTATTTTGTCAAGGATTCCTTCCATTTTGCAGAATTTATCAATGAATTCCAACTTCCTGATGAATATGTTATTTTGAGCCTGGATGTTAAAGCTCTGTTTAATAACATTACCTTTGATATGGCAGAAAGAAGTATTGTAAATAAATGGAACATTATAAAACAACATTGCAAAATCTCTAAAAAAGAATTTATTAAAAACCTTAAATTTGTATTTGATACAACCTTTTTTTCATATAAAAATACATTCTATAAACAAATATTAGGAACACCGATGGGAAGTGCAGTATCACCTATTGTTTCTCAATATGTTATGGATGAACTTGTTGAACAATGTATCAGTCGTCTTAGTTTCAATGTACCCTTCTTAAAAAAAAATGTTGATGATATTGTTCTCAGCATACCTAGTAATGGCAAAGATGAACTCTTAAGAATTTTCAATGGTTTCAACCCACTGTTACAATTTACAGTAGAAGAAGAAGATATTTAGAAAACTATTCCGTTCTTAGATACCAGGCTACATCGTAAAACTGATAACAAAATTATAACTTCTTGGTATACTAAATCAGGATCTTCAGGTCGTTTTATACATTTTAAATCTGACCATCAAATACGCCAAAAAATTAACCTGGTACTGACAATGAAGAACAGAATATATAAAATTAGTCATGCTTCTTTGCGAAAACAAGATCTTGATAAATAAAAAAAAACTTGTTTATTCAGTGATTATCCGATTCCATTGATCAAGAAATTATTATTTAGTAGTCCTCAAACTACTTTAAGAGAACCAAGAATTGAACCAACACAACCAAACAACATCAAATACTTCTCTCTACCTAATATTAATATAATAGCCCCTAAAATCAAACAGATATTGGCACCTTTTAAAAATATTAAAATAGCTTATAAAAATACAATCAGACTTAAAAATATTTTTTCAAAACTAAAAGATAAAACAGACAAAATGTTGATGTCAGGTATAGTGTATAGTATGCCATGCATGGATTGCAATAAAGTATACATTGGTGAAACAAGCAGACATTTAATAGATCGTATAACATCACACAGAAGTGACATAAGATCTTCTTGTACTCTTGCAAATCATGCAGTTACTAACAATCACAATGTTAACTATGAAGAAGTTGAAATTCTTGATATTGAAAATAATTTATACAAACGAAAGAGATGGTACATATAAACCAAAGAACAAATTATATTAATACCCGAACTGATATTGAACGAATGAACATTATTTATACGTATCTATTACACTTAGATAATAAAAGAAACACGGATATAAATAACTCAATATAATCCTATATTTATTATTAAATTAAATATACTCCGTATAGCAATTATAATACATCAAAACAAAATAGCAATTATAAAAAGTTGAATGTATCTAGTGACATATTGAATGTCTTAATTTAATAAGACATACATTTTATACATTGATAATGTAAATATTTTAAAAGAAGTTTTAAGTTATTTTATTATATGAATCTGTACAACAATAGTTTATGGAACCTCAAATCTTGTAAGTAATCTTTTATTATCATTTGTTACAAATTGTATTATATTATATATATTGTAGATTTGTAGATTTACTGACGAAGAAACAATAAATGTTTCGAAAGCTTGAATAAAAGATAAAGAGTTTTCTTTGTGCCAACAGGCTGCAATATCTGAAAATTTAAATCTTGTATCTTAACTAGGCAGTCGCTCTACCAGATAACTTATATATATTTATTATATCCCAATATAATTCACCATATTCAATAATAACGATCAAGCCTCACAGGTGTCATATTTCAACGACACGTGTTTTATTATTTTTCTTTGTTCATATTTTCGTTCTCAGAGATAATGCTCACTTGCAGTTTTGCACTCTGGAACATTGTCAGAATTCAATACATTTTACATTCTCACAGAATAACTTTGCAATTCCCATACTCTGTAATATGCCATATTCTAAGAATATTGTAGTTTTACAAACTACAGAAGAAACAACAACAAAATAAATAGAACCCAAGAGATCATCAGAAAAAAGCTCATAAGGGAAGATAAGAAAACAAGCATTTTCCTGAAAAATAACCCAAACCTAACAGTACTAAAATCGGATAAATCGAATAAAACTGTAATAATGAACACAAATACATGCGATACCTAAATGAAAGAAATATTATCTGACAGAACAACATATAAAGAAAAAAATCTGACCCCACAAACAAATATAGAACTCTTAATAATACATTAGTAAAGAACATAATTATATTTCATATAAAACGGAAAAAAGTTTTCTAATACACAATGCTTTACCACCAAAAATATACGGCCAACCTAAATTATATAAAGCAGGTATCCCTATAAGACCAATAGTATCTTCTGTACACCACTTAATAAACTCTAAAAATTTTAAAAAATATAATAAACAATATTATAAATAAATCCGATTCATATGTAAAAGATTCATGAATTATTATTCGAAACTCAGGATTGTCTTTTTAAAAAGTTTATTAACTACTAACAACTACAAAAATATAATGTTACAGCATAACGGTTATGTTCAGACTGATGATACAATACAGTTTAACTCTATTTATAATAATTATAATATGTTTAGTCAACAAAAGTTATTATTGTATCTTAGGGCTGAAGGGGTAATAGAACTCCTCCCTTGGCAGATCCAACTTTAACGGTCAGCGTGGAAGTTGGACATCTTGCAATTCGATACTTCTGGTTCCATGATCTTGTTTTCTATTTTTTATTCTATTCTGGTAGAAATAGAAGAATATTGATATGATCAGGCAATAGATTATGATGGTCCATAGGTCGGGCATGTGCAGATGGGTTGTGGTGTTATCATGGAGATTCGCTGCATTATTGAGGTACATGGTCTTAATGTTATGTAATTCGTCTAGATTAACTTCATCTAAATGAAATCCTTGGATTGACGATTCAGGCTCTAAATGATCCATTGATTCTAGGTCAGCGTAAATTATTGGTTGATTGGATGATGTAACTTTATTGGTATTGGAGATGACTTGGATTCTTGTTGATATTTGACACCCTGTTGGTATTTGTATCAGGTGCGTCCCTTGTAATGCTGTTGTTTCTTCTTGTTGGGAACAGAGCAGGCTTACTGGTTCAGCTTGTGGAAATATTCCAATCCATGTGGCATTATTGAGGTTTCTTATAGTAGGATGGGTGATATTGATTTGATCATATTGGTAATTGGAAGTGTTTTTAATATCTCTCAGCTAGATTTCGCATGGGAATTTGTTGTTAATTTCTTCGAGATCGGCATCATCGCAAATATATTCATCGCAAATATATTCATCGCTTACGATTCTTGCACAAGGAGTGCCAATAAAAGTGTAAAGCAATTCATTCTTGACTAAATATTTACCTTTTGGAATTATCGCCTTAAATTGTCCACTAGAGAAAACAGGTAACGAGTAGAGATGATAGTATTCCAAATTATTGGCGTAGGTTATAGGAATTTGAAGAATGTAGACAATTCTGTTATTTTGGATAAAACAGTCAACCTTCTTGATTATTTCTAAAAGTAGGATACTTTCTCATTTTATAGAAATTGGAAGTTGTTCCGGTTCAAATATATTTTTTAATAGTTTGATTTGATCATATAGGTCAGAAGTTCTTATAATGCTAGGGTGCATTGACTTTAATTTGGCGAACATTATGGAATTTTCTATATCTTGAAGTATGGATGTTAAAATTTCATAAATGCTAATGATTTGAATCATAATGTCCTTTATGAATAGGCTATTTTCTCTGTAAGCTCGAGTTTTAACAATGAGTGATATTTGATTCAATTTTTCCTCCAATAGTTGTTCGTTATGTGTGATATGTTTAATAGTTTTATTGAATTTGTTAATCAAGGTGATAGCAAGTAAATTCTGCGATTTTATACTATTAGTCAATTTATTTTGATTTGTTTGTGATTCCCTAATTAGTTCTTCATATCTCTCACCATCTTCTACCTGTTACCGATTTGAATAAGGAGCCCAGTCCGTTAATAAGCCCTCTTTTCATCCTCTGTGGATGAGGTAATATCTCTGTTAATTTAGTTTCAACTCTACTTTCAATATGAAAATTGTTAAATAATTTGAGATAACTTTCCAGTAGTTTCCATTCTTTTGAATTGATAATTGACGATGAATTGATTGACGATTTCAATTTTAATTTATTAATCTCAGTTATTATGGGGTTCAAGTCATGGTAATATATAATTGAATGTGAAAACTCGCGAATTTTTGCAGTGCCAATTATTACTGGGATAATTCCTGGATTATCTTTAAGATTTCGAGTTGTTATGATTTCTCGGAGCCCAAAGATTCCGGGAGTCCTGTAAGAGAGTAATTTTATTTACTAATCGAAGGAATAGAGTTTCTTTAAAGCACGTCTTAAATTACTCATATGGATTTTTCCTTGTTGTTCCGTTGATATAACTTTTCTGTCGGAATTGATTTCTTTTATTTCATATGGTTTCCCAAATCGGTATGCGTTCTTCTGGCGAATATGCTTCTTAGGAAAAACAGATTGGCCAGATCTAAATAATTCGGGTGTGCCATGATTTTTGTTGGTATTAACCGTATCAATAACTTTTTCTTTTTGATCAATGAGATCAGAATTTATTTTAGAATATAATAATTTCAATTTTTTTTGAGTTAAGCAATATAATCATTTAACAGAATTTTATCTATATCAATTTCAAAAGGTTCATTATCGCATATATAGCCAGTGATAATGTCGATTGGTTTTAGGTGTGTAGTTGAATGTAAACTGTGGTTGTAAGCCAAGATTGCATACAACATTTTTAATCTTATTGGAGTTTTCTGAAAACCTTTTGTGTTTAACAGGCGTAGATGTTCAGTAATTGTGGAATGAAATCTTTCTATAACGCCGTTTGACTGGGGACGATATGGAGCACAAAAATGAATTTTAATTTTATGTAGCCCTAAAAGTTCCGTTATGACAGTGTTCTTAAATTCTGTCCCGTTGTCTACTATAGCTTATTTTGGAATTCCGTGATGTGGAAAGAAATGTATAAGTTGCTACTTCTGTTCCAGATAAATTAGCTAGTGGGTACGCCTGTGCGTATTTAGAAAAACTATCGACAATTGTGAGGAATTTGCCCTCCCCGAATGTGAATGTGTCCATATGGATGATTTCTATTGGTCTTGTAGCTGTAGGTGTTACGTTCATTTGTATTTTTAAAGGATTTCTTTCATATTTGCTTTGTTGGCAGATTTCATACTCGTTTATGAATGTTCGAACTGAGTTATTCATTTGAGTCCAATAGAATTTTTCTTTAATCCTGTGGATAGTTTCATCGATACCTCTATGATTTGATTTGCCTTCGTGGTATAGTCGTATAGTTGTTTGTATTTCGTTTTTGTCTGTTACGTCTGTAAGTATTTTGGTACATCACCTAAGTTTTACTGTCGGCCATTTAAAATATTTTTGGATTACACATAAAAATGGTTCATAAACTTCGGGTTCTTCAAAGAACAAGTGATATTGAATATCAAGGACAATATATTCACGCATTACATTTATTATGCCTTGATCGAAATTATGTTGAGAGATTTGCATATATATTCTTTGCTTCTTATCGAATAGTTTTGATATTTTTGGTATGGCTGGAGAATGTAAAACTAATTCAATAATTATTTGATTTTGTCCGTAGTTCAGTGCATTTTCTACAATTGAGATTTCCGAAACTGGATGTTGTTCTGCGTTGGTATGAACAGTGATTCCTTCACTATCTTCTTTCACTTCTTTGATGTTTTCTGATAGTTCCTCTGTAATCGATTGATCGTATTGTACCATCATTGAAAGATTATCATCATCTTGATGATCTTTGGTATGTAATTCAATTCGTGAAAGTGCATCTGCACTGGTGTTTAGCTTACCCTTTTTATAGATAATATTATAATCGTATTCTTCTTAACGTATCCTCCAGCGCATCAATTTTGACTTAAGATCCTAGAGTGAAAACAGCCACTGCAATGGCTCAATGATCAGTAATTATATTGAATTTTCTACCGTACAAATAAGGCCGCAAGTATTTGGTCGCCCAAACTATGGCTAGAAGTTCTTTCTCAATAACTGAATAGTTACATTCAGAATCATTGAGCGTTCGCGATGCATATGCTATAGGTAAATATTTTCCTATAGGGCCTTGTGAAAGGACTGCACCCAAGGCTACATTGGACGCGTCTGTCGTCAACTTAAATGGTTTTGGGAAGTCCGGATATTGTAGAAGAGGTTCGTTAGTTAAGATTGTTTTACAAAATTCAAAACAGCAAATAAATTCACGTCGTGTGTTATAGTCGCACCCTTTCTTAGACATTTTGTGAGTGGTTTAGTTAGCTTAGCGAAATTTTTATGAACCGTCTATAATAGCCTAAAAGTCCGAGGAAACCCTTAATCTATTTGGTGGTTTTGGGTATTGGATAATTTTTAATAGCCTTTATTTTATCGAGGTTAGGTTTAACTCCCTGGAGTGTGACGATATTGCCAAGGTAAGCCACTTCTTTTCTTAAGAATCCCGACTTGTCGAGCGGTATTTTGAAATTGGATTCTCGCAATCTTTTGAAGGCAGCTTCAAGACGTTCTATGTGTTCTTGTAATGAGGTGGAAAATACGATTATATCATCGAGGTACACTAGGACCGCCGTAAAGTTGGCACCCTGAAACTTAGCACCCCTACTTTTAACATGAGTTCTGGAATAATTGAGCATAGTTCTACAGTTCTAGAAGGGGTGCGGCAATAGTTCTTGTGTATTAATATTTTTTAAAGGGGGCGCTAGCTTTGAACCGCACCCCCTTTTGATTGTGCAATAGTTCTCGAGTGTTTTTCATGTTCTGCTAACATAGTTCTGGAGTTCCTGATGATTATTTAAAATAGTTCTGTTTCGGAACTGTTTTTTTTTCAATAAATAATGAAATGAAATAATCCTGTTTTAAAATATAGTACAATGTTTGAGACCGGTCCCATGACAAATTATTGAGATTAAATTGACAAGCTGATTTCTTTCCCAAATAATTGAGAAATTTTGTGACAATTTAGACGGAATAACAAATTGATTCTTACGAACAGCAATTTTTTCTTTATTTTAACAACTCTGTGACACTACAAAATACGATTAAGTCGGTTGCTTCGCATTTAGTGGTAACCGTCAGGAATGGTATAGAATTCACAAAAACTAAACTGCTTTCGATAGCACTCCCGTTCTAGTTACAGAAATTATCAATTCAAATAAAATTAAGGCTAGAATTGCCAATGTTGGTCTTGCGCACTCATTTTTCCCTCTATAAATAGGTTGAGAACGCTGAAAATCGACCTTAAATGTATAGAACTTTCAAGATTTACGTAGCACCCTCGAGTTCCATCCTTTCAGTTCATAGTTCTCTTTGGTAAGAGCATAACTGAGTCTGGTGCCGCACATATTATTTTCGCGCACACAATTTGACAAAGATTAGTTGGTTTTAAACTTTCCGAAATGGGCGTAATCACTTAGAACTCATTAGCATTCTACAGCACCCTAGAATTCTAGCATTTTTAATAAAAGTTCTCTTCGGTTTGAGTACGATTAGGACGGGTACTGCACATTTAGTACTCGAATACTTAAGTTCGCGACCTGTAAAAGGTTTCAACCGCCCGGAATGACATAAAATTCACCAAAAATTACCTGATTTCGATAGCACTCCAGAGTTCTAGCTAGGTAATTTATAGCACTTCGCGATTCAAATAAAATTAAGGCTAGAACTGCCAATGTTATTCTCGCGCACTCACTTCTCCCTCTATAAATAGGTTGAGAAAGCTGAAAATCGACCTCAAATTTATAGAACTTTCATATTTTACGTAGCACCCTCAAGTTCCATTCTTTCAATTCATAGTTCTCTTTGGTAAGAGCCTAACTGAGCCGGGTGCTGCACATATTATTTTCGTGCACAGAATTCATTAGCATTCTACAGCATCCTAGAATTCTCATCGGTTTGAGTACGATTAGGACGGGTGCTGCACATTTAGTACTCGAATACTCAATTTCGCGACCGGTAAAAGGTTTTAACCGCCCGGAATGACATAAAATTCTCAAAAATTTACCTGATTTCGATAGCACTTCAAACTTTCTGAAATGGGCGTAATCACTTAGAACTCTTTAGCATTCTACAGCACTCTAGAGTTCTAGCATTGTCAATGATAGTTTTTTGGAGAGAGGCTTTATCAAGTTCGGAACTCGGTCTATGTAGATAGGATTCTAGAGTATGAGCTACACAATATACTTTTTCCTGCAATAAAAATAAATCCTGTCGTTGGTTAAGCTTGATTTAATTTTTTTCTCAAAAACGATCTTATATCTATTTTGTAGTGTCACAGAGTTGTTAAAATAAAGAAAAAAATTGCTGTTCGTCAGAATCAACTTGCTATTCCTTCTAAATTGTCACAAAATTTCTCAATTATTTGGGGAAGAAAGCCGGAACTTGCATACTTGCACACTAGATATATTTTAATTATTCATCAGGCAGTGTAGAACTGGAAAAACACTTGATATTTTTTGTACTACCTATCTAAAAGGGGCCCGGTGCAAAGTTAGCACAAAGCATAACAAAACAGGATTATTTCAATTTTGAAAAAAAAATTGTTCCAAAACAGAACTATTTTAAATAATCATCAGGAACTCCAGAACTATGTTAGTAGAACTTGAAAAACACTCCAGAACTATTGCACAATCAAAAAGGTGTGCAGTTCAAAGTTAGCAACCTTTTCTTAAAAAAAAATATTTCCACCCTAGAACTATTGCCGCACCCCTTCTAGAACCGTAGAACTATTCTCAATTATCCCAGAACTCATGTTAAAAAAAAAGGTGCTAAGTTTTGGGGTGCCAACTTTGCGGCATATACACTAGGCATTTCTCATTCTGTATGCCACGCAGGATGTTATCCATGACGCGTTGAAACGTTGCTGGTGCGTTCTTAAGACCGAAGGGCATTCGGAGAAATTCATAATGTCCATTCTCCGTGCTGAATGCTGTTTTCTCCACATCCTTTTCATCCATTTTAATCTGGTGAAAGCATTTCTTAAATTTGTTCTTCTACCTCTTTTCTGTGTATAAATGGATACCTGTAGGACTTACTATATACGGGAGTCTCGTCTACTGTTTTAATCTGATGTTTTATGCGATTGGTGAATGTTAGTGGCAGATCTTCCTGATAAAATATATCGGAATATCGTTGACAAAGTTTTAGTATTACTGCTGATTCTTCTTTATTGAGATGGTCAGTGCGTATTCTTGTTAAATCTAGATCGTGATTCGAATGAGAAGTAAAGTGGTTGAGTTCGCAATTAATTATCTCCTTTTCAGAGAATTTTTCTACGGTCAGGGGTACCGATAAGTCAAGTGTAATAGTCTTGTCCGTGTTATTTAATATTGGCGTTAGTGCTTCGCCGTTATGTATCTTCGTATAAGGAATGATTATGTTACCGTGTTTAACACTTGTTGTAATTTTAATTACTTGTTTAACGCGTGGAGAAATGGATATAGTGAAGCTATTTGATGAACTTTTAACTTTAAGATACATCAATTTTATATTAGAAAATGGTGTAACTAGAAAATGATGTTTGAAATCCAAGGCGGCCTGGAGATATTTTATATTATCAAGGCCAATGAGCCCATCAAAGACATCATGAAATTTAAAAAGATAGAATTTAATATCGCCATGAACATTAAATAATTTTGGAATTGGAACTTATGCACTATATTTATGAGCAGATTTTTGGTAAACTGTTGAGACAATAAAAGGATCTTCTGATATTCGAATTGAAAATAATTGAAAAGCTTTATTAGGGTGGGTAAATGATTTGGTAGAACCCGAATCGATTAATAATTTGAGATTGAATTCGGGTAAGGTAGTTCGTTTGATTCGGAAAGATTAAGTGAAAATGTTTCTGGTATTATGTCTGGTTTGATTCTGGAGGCTCCTCCGAAAAATTTTCGGATGAGGTGGAATTTTGAGTCGGATAATTTTCTTGATAAATCTCAGTATCATTATTTATTGGATCCTCATAACAATCTTCAAATTCCTGATTTTCTTGATATTCTACATAGTTATATTCATTAGTTGATTAAATTCTGTATTGTACAGTTCTTCTACTGTATATTTCGCAGGTTGAGAAGACTGTTTCAAAAAGTTAGATGGGGGTTTGGATGTATTCCGGGTTGAAATACTCATAGGAGTCGGTTTTGGAAGCTGCTGATGAGTATTTGGCTTAAAAGCATTTTCTTGATTTTGGCGTTGCTGTAATACTTGACAATTTCTGGGAAAATTTGGCATTTGGAAATTCTTTCTCGGATGGGATAGAATGGAAATTGACGTGGTTGCAAATTATTTTGTGATCTAAAGAAATTATTGGGAGTATGAGCGTTAAAAGATGTAGGTTGGAAAAATGTTGGATTTTGATTCCTTATTGGGAATTGTCTCTGTTGAAAGTGAGGTTGGATGAGTGGTGGGTTTAAATTATTCTGAGTAGAAATTGATGATCTTGGTTGAGTATTAGGTCTATGTGGTTGATTTTTAATAAAATTCTTATTTAAATTTGTTTGGAAATAAAGTACGTTTTCTTCTTGAGTAACAAATTGGAGTGCTTGCGCTAGGCTTGTCGGTTTCATGCAGCGAATTGTAGTCCCTAAAAGTTCTTGGAGACCAGCAAGATATGTTTTTAATGCTAAAATTCTTAATCGGTTTTGCTTGCTCTACTGTCTCATGCACATTTACATAAGTACATAGTAAGTTTAGTATGTGTAGGACTCTGTCATGAAAGTTCTGAGCAGTTTCGTTGCTCGCCTGTCTTAACATTACTAAATCCCAATTAAGACAGCTCTCATCTCTCTGATCCGCAAAATTTCTTGTCAATAATTCTTTAAGTTCTATCCAATTGTTAGCACCTTGTATGTTGACTAAAGCTTTCGCATTACCCTTTATTTTTGAGATTATTGAGTTGAGTAAAAATGTGTTCGAAAAACTATTGGGATTATTTCTATCATATCATAATTAACATTCGCTTACGAGAATAAATCTATTCAAATAATTTGGATCTCCGCTGAATTCGGAGAGGCAGTATAGAAATTCAGGCTTGAATTGAGTCATTTTTGGTGATTTGAATATCTTCGTTACTATTATCTCTAATGTTCAATTGCGAGGCTTCTACTAAGATTTTGTAAATTTCGATAAAATTATCTAGAGACATAAATTGAATTGCACTTACATTAATATTAGGACAATCCTGAGCATTCCTTTCTATGAGGATGGTCGTCAGGTTCGGCGATTTGGTCCTTCCAGTTCGAAGCACCTCTCAAATTTGGGCGATTGTTGTCCCAAATTCCGATGAACTGATGGTGACGGTATGCTTCTGGTCTTCGATAGATTGGGTTCCAGAGATTTGGCTGACTCACTCCAGTTGAACACCTTCACTTCTCAATTCGATGATACCCAAATTAATCAATAATCGTATTAACAATTTTCGTAAAATTGTGACAGCGATTTGGCACAATTTTGGGTATCCTGCTGACTGCGCCAACTATAATTCGGAGACCCGAGATTGTCTTTTTAAAAAGTTTATTAACTACTAACAGCTACAAAAATATAATGTTACAGCATAACGGTTATGTTCAGACTGATGATACAAACAGTTTAACGCTATTTATATTAATTATATGTTTAGTCAGAAAAAGTAATTATTGTATCTTAGGGCTGATGGGGTAATATAACTCATGGCCGGTTGACACTCGTATTATATTTAGATAAATATTGTTAATCGCTTTTCATTCAATAAAGTTTTCTTTTAAGATTTTACTAAGAAAAGTTATTTTACTGGCGCAGTCAGTAGGATACACCCGGTACAGCATAAGATAAGTGCCCGATTCGAAATTTATCCAAGTGAAAATCGCGAGTGCTAATGGAAAAGTGGGTACCGTCTGTTTCTACAGTTAAGGTGTATCAAAGAAGAACCGAGCTTCTACCCGATAATGGAAGCAAAACAATTCATTCCCAGTGAGTTTAAACTTTTTATTATAGATGTAATTCCGTTTAATAATGGGAGATTATTGATTAATTCTTATATTTTCCATTCTATTATTATTTTATTGATTATTTTATTTTGATTTTGAATTCACATTCTATTATTTTTTATATATTTATAAGGTTTTATTTTTATTCATGAAAATATATAGAAAGAGAGAATTAGATATAACCTATCCTAAAGTTACGAAAATTTTTAATCCTTCAACTACTTCTCAAAATTTGGACATCGATAATCAAAACATAAGTTTTGATCAAATTAAATTGGAAACTATTAACAAATTTGAAGGTTATTTTACAATGGCCGATGCCTTAAGATCTACTGTTAATTTACTCAAAACATTTGATGGTACTCCAGCTCGTTTAGTTATAAAATAAGGGAGGAATTTGATTATCACCATATGGGCGAAGGAAGTCCTAACTTTGTCTTTGCTCGTTTTTATTTTGTAACCTCGTTTGCTAAAGTAAGTTTGTAATATTTTGTATGTTGATTTGTGTCTTTTTCTTTGTGATAATCAAATTCCACCCTTATTTTATATTTTTTAGCCCTGAAGATGAAAATATATTTTTCCAAAGCTTGGTTAGCAAGAAGAGTATACTTTTTTTAAGCCCCAAAAATTCTTCGGCAGATTACCCAATCATAGTTTAATATATATATATATATTTTATTGTGTTGGATTTCTTGGGGATACGACTCGAAATGAATTGGAAAAATGTGAAATTGTTATGAAACAATTATGTCTTTATTTAATGTAATAATTGGAAAAATATATATACGTTTCGACCATAAACTTTGTGGTCTTTTTCAATATGTTTATATTATTCAACTAAATTAAATAAATTCCTTAAAAATAGAAACTAAAAAATGGTCATTCTGTAATGAAAAAATTTTTTTTTTTTTGAAAATTAGAATTTATAACAGTTAAAAAACATATACAAAACAACATACCTTTGACATAAGGATTCGAAAAACCATGGTTTCCACAAAATAATCAAAACTAAAATATCATTCTTAATAAAAAACTTCTTCTTTGATTGTCAGTTACATTGTTAATTAAATTTTTATTGTTTTTATATCCATTGTGCTGAGGTTTCTCTCGAGATTAATAATGATTGTAGTGTTTCAGTTTCTGAAATGAGATGCGAGTGGAGTGGTACGATATTAGGTAGATGAAACATTTGGTATTTGTTGACGTTTTTGTGAGCATTGGTAGCGTACGGTGGGTAGTTAGAAATTGTTGTTTTATATTGGATAAGCTACGTTGATGTAATGTTATTCATAAAAGATTACTGTAAATATTGCTGAGATATTTTGTGTCGGTTCTAGAGTTCACTGTATTTGGTTTTTTTCTGATGTAAATCATTTCCAAAATTTCCCGTTTAAATTTATTTTTTTCGGTAGCCAAGATTTTTGTTTCGTTGTAGTTGAAATTATGTTTTTTATCGTTTTCGTGATTTGTTAACGCAGTTTTGTTTCTTTTATCGTATTTGTGTCCCTTTATTCTCTCCTCTATATGTTGGATTGTTTGTCCTATGTAGACTTGATTGCAATTATTGCATGGTATTTCATATACTGAGTGGGTTATTTTGTTTTTTTCTGTTTTAGTTTTCAATTTGCTGTAGATGTTTTTTAAGAGGTTATGAGCTTTATTGCTTACTGGTATATATATGTTTTTTAACTGTTATAAATTCTAATTTTCAAAAAAAAAAAAAAAATTTTCATTACAGAATGACCATTTTTTAGTTTCTATTTTTAAGGAATTTATTTAATTTAGTTGAATAATATAAACATATTGAAAAAGACCACAAAGTTATGGTCGAAACGTATATATATTCTCCAATTATTACATTAAATAAAGACATAATTGTTTCATAACAATTTCACATTTTTCCAATTCATTTCGAGTCGTATCCCCAAGAAATCCAACACAATAAAATAAATCCAGCTGGCTCAAAAACCATCAACAAGAAAAATACAAGCATGGGTGAAAATATGCCGTTCCATTTTAACAACATTGCTAGAGATTATGGAATCCAAGCTGTCCAACATATGAAAGCTACAACTAAACTAAGCATGAAATTATCCAATCTCAAGAACAGAAGAAATTTCCTTCTAAGATGCAGAAGCGAAAACATTTTACCTAAATTCCTCAATACAAATCTCAATCACATCCAATTTCATTCTGTAAGCCTGCGACATAAATTCGAAAACCATACCCTACATAATTTCAAGGTAAGCGTATTAAATTTACTCATATCAGACACAATAAAACTGATTCAAGACATTTCTAGACAAATAACACATCACAATGAAAAACTTAAAACAATAATCCCACTAAACATGTTCAATTTATATTCTCAATATCAAAATCAAAAATTCAACAACAGGTTTAACAAGATCAAAACTAAGAACATTAAGAAATTTAATAACATCAAACAAAAATCTCAACAAAATACAAATTTTAAAACACCTAATACTTGGATAGAAAATATATCTGATATAACATTACCTAATTATGCTACCGACATCCTCAGTCTAGGCCCGGGTTTTGCTATGCCACTAGAAAATAACAAGCATATACCAACACCGGTTTTCATCTCTAATATAGAACTAGCTATAAAAGATCTACCGCCAGAAAATAAAGATAAAATAAGAGCTAATTGCTGTAATATACTAACAAATTACAGAAAAAGAAACAATAAAAAACTAAGTAAACCAAAGAAAACCATCGAAGAAAAACTTAAAACAGAATTTAAAAAAACAAGAATTTTTCTAAAAAATAATCCTAATCTAACTATACTTAAACCTGATAAATCAAATAAAACAGTAGTAATGAATACCAACACATATGACTCCAAAATGGAAGAATTACTTTCTGACAGAACAACATACAAAGAATTAAAATCAGACCCCACGAATAAATACCAAAAGCTAAATAACGAATTAATTAAAAAATGGAAAGAAAACAATTACATCTCACCCATAACAGCACAAAAACTAACTATACATAATGCTCTACCTCCTAAAATATACGGCCAACCTAAACTACACAAAGAAAATTTCCCTATGAGACCAATAGTATCCACCATACAATCACCACTAAGTAAATTAGCTAATTTCTTAAAAAACATAATAAACAACATAATTAATAAATCTAGTTCATACATTAAAGACTCATGGCTATTCAAAGAGAAAATAAAAAACATACAAATCCCCGATAACTACATAGTAATTTCCTTAGATGTAGTATCACTTTACACAAACATACCAACAGCATTGAAAATAATCGACAAAAAATGGAACGAGATTAAAGTACACACAGATATACCCAAAATAGAATTTAAAAAAGCTATTGAACTAACACTCAACTCAACATATTTCAAATATAAAAATAATTTTTATCAGCAAATTTATGGTTGCGCTATGGGATCCTCAATTTCGAGTTGTATAGCGCAACTCGTACTCGAAGATCTAGAGAGTGAAATCTTACCAAAAGCTAATTGTCATACCATTTTTCTTTAGATATGTTGATGACTGCTTAACAACAATTCCAAAACATAAGGAAGATTATATATTAAATTTATTCAACTCATATCACAATAAAATAAAGTTCACAATAGAAATAGAAAAAGACAATAAAATAAACTTCCTTGATTTAACATTATACCACAACAACAATATGTTACAAACTGAATGGTATACAAAGAAAACATGGTCCGGAAGATATTTGCATTTCTACTCATCACATCCTTTATCACAAAAAAAACCGTTATAAACAGCCTGGCAGACAGAGCAATAAAGTTATCAGACCCAATATTCCGAAAAAATGCAATAAATAAAGCAAAAACTGTTCTTATACAAAACTGCTACCCCGAAAGTTTAATAAACGCTATTTTCAAATATAAAATCTCAACTTTTTACAATACAAATAAACTTTCCAAACCAAAAAAGCAGGAAAATCAAAAATACCTCACACTCCCCTATATAGAAAATCTATCTAATAATTTACAACAAATCTTCAAAGACCAAAATATACCAGTAAGCAATAAAGCTCATAACCTCTTAAAAAACATCTACAGCAAATTGAAAACTAAAAAAAAAATAAAAATATATATATATATATATATATATATATATATATATATATATATATATATATATATATATATATATATATATATATATATATATATATATATATGTATATATATGTAATTTAAGATTTCTGTATTTCAAAAATGAAAGAGTATATAATATATAATAATGGAGATGTTCTACACCTTTGTGCTTTTATTTAGTCGGACACAACCACCCACTAGAAGCGGATCACGTGATTTCAAGCTTGTTAGCTTTCATCAGCGCCACATAAGTGGAAGCTGTATCCAACTAAACAAAAGCAACTGGAAGATAGTCAAACTTTTCAGACCTGATCTACCAGTGGGACACACTTCGCGCCACCTCGGTATCGAGAGCCTAATTACGTTTAACGTAAGGATATATGTAATTTAAGATTTCTGTATTTCAAAAACGAAAGAGTATATAATACATAATAATGGAGATGCTCTACACCTTTGTGCTTTTATTTAGTCGGACACAACCACCCACTAGAAGCGGATCACGTGATTTCAAGCTTGTTAGCTTTCATCAGCGCCACATAAGTGGAAGCTGTATCCAACTAAGTGTAGAGCATCTCCATTATTATATATTATATACTCTTTCATTTTTGAAATACAGAAATCTTAAATTACATATATCCTTACGTTAAACGTAATTAGGCTCTCGATACCTAGGTAGCGCGAAGTGTGTCCCACTGGAAGATCAGGTCTGAAAAGTTTGACTATCTTCCAGTTGCTTTTGTTTAGTTGGATACAGCTTCCACTTATGTGGCGCTGATGAAAGCTAACAAGCTTGAAATCACGTGATCCGCTTCTAGTGGGTGGTTGTGTCCGACTAAATAAAAGCACAAAGGTGTTGAGCATCTCCATTATTATATATTATATACTCTTTCATTTTTGAAATACAGAAATCTTAAATTACATATATCCTTACGTTAAACGTAATTAGGCTCTCGATACCTAGGTGGCGCGAATTGTGTCCCACTGGTAGATCAGGTCTGAAAAGTTTGACTATCTTCCAGTTGCTTTTGTTTAGTTGGATACAGCTTCCACTTATGTGGCGCTGATGAAAGCTAACGAGCTTGAAATCACGTGATCCGCTTCTAGTGGGTGGTTGTGTCCGAGTAAATAAAAGCACAAAGGTGTAGAGCATCTCCATTATTATATATTATATACTCTTTCATTTTTGAAATACAGAAATCTTAAATTACATATATCCTTACGTTAAACGTAATTAGGCTCTCGATACCTAGGTGGCGCGAAGTGTCTCCCACTGGTAGATCAGGTCTGAAAAGTTTGACTATCTTCCAGTTGCTTTTGTTTAGTTGGATACAGCTTCCACTTATGTGGCGCTGATGAAAGCTCACAATGTTGAAATCACGTGATCCGCTTCTAGTGAGTGGTTGTGTCCGACTAAATAAAAGCACAAAGGTGTAGAGCATCTCCATTATTATATATTATATACTCTTTCATTTTTGAAATACAGAAATCTTAAATTACATATATCCTTACGTTAAACGTAATTAGGCTCTCGATACCTAGGTGGCGCGAAGTGTGTCCCACTGGTAGATCAGGTCTGAAAAGTTTGACTATCTTCCAGTTGCTTTTGTTTAGTTGGATACAGCTTCCACTTATGTGGCGCTGATGAAAGCTAACAAGCTTGAAATCACGTGATCCGCTTATAGTGGGTGGTTGTGTCCGACTAAATAAAAGCACAAAAGTGTAGGGCATCTCCATTATATATATATATATATATATATATATATATATATATATATATATATATATATATATATATAGGGTGATTCACGGTCGATGGTACCTTAGACGTTTAAGGAAAACTATTCGTAGGATCGTTCTGAAAATTGTATTATGTAGATTATACTTAGGGATCTATTGACTGAAAATATTTTCAGCCTTGCGACGTTGCCACTTATATTAAAAAGTATTAACAACTTTGATTTTTTAAATAAGACACCAGAAATATTATTAATTTATTAGATTCTCTATCACCTTCTGGTTATTTTTTCATAAGATACCCATGCCTATCTCTAACAGTTTCCAGTGAATTAATTAATTTTCTTTTGTTTTGTTCAAAACAGAGCTCCAATCAATAGCCCATTACTCTGAATTTTTTAATTTTAAAACCATGAAATTCCAGTATTGTATTAACTAGCAATTCTTGTATGTAAAAAGGTCTCCACAAATTGCTTTAAAAATTTTAGTACGGTATTTAGGGGTCGATCAGACGATTGGTGATATAGCTGAGTTCTGGTATTTTTTACATTCATATTTATTTGGAAATTTGTAAATTATGAGGTATATGAACGACAAAATCAATATTTACCGATCTACCGATCGCAATACATTTTAACTAGATAGGTAGGCATATATCTGAACTAAGATTAAACATCCTTGAGACCCATTCTAAATCTTATTTTACCCGAGCAAAGCTCGGTCGCTCAGATATTGTTTTATTAAAAAAACTGATACATTCTATGCGCGTTATTTCAATAATGACGCATCACAACAGGAATATGTTAATTTAGCTACTAAATCAAAAATAATAAATTCAGCAGAAGAGTTTCTTTTCACTGGACCCGACTTAGATACTTGGGACCAAATTAAATTGGCCCTAAAACAAAAGTTTAGTGATCCGATAACTAGATGTAATCAGCAACAACAGTTGATATTTTTATCAAAAGAAAAAAACGAGTCAGTACAAGATTATATTTTAAAACTTAAGGCCCTGGTTACTCAAATTATTAATAAAATATGTATAGAAATAGCCAATGTTGAAGTTAGCCTTATCACTCAAAATGAATTGACCGCAACACAAAATTTACTTCCAAATATTTCAAATAAATCAAGAACTCTTTTAATTGTTCAAAATCCAAAAAAAATGATTCTGCTATAAACATTATTCCAAATTATGAAATTTTAACTAGTCAGAATACTTTTAAAAATATTTTTTTTTAATAATATGCCTGCTACACCGCAACAAAATGACTATACATTTTTGAATAACCCTAAACCAATTAATCAACCCCAATTTCCACGACCACTAATTCCTGTTAATCAACAACTCTTTAAGCATCATTTTCCAACAGCTCATCAAGTTTTTGGAACTAAACCTAAAACTTTTCCTAATCCCCCTGTAAAACAGAATTTCTTTAACGCACCACAACCAAGAACATATCCGCAACCAATGTCAGGCGTTAGTATTCAACCAAGACGCCCAGAAAATCAATTTAGACCCCAATTCAATAATCAATCTAATCAGTTTAGACCCCAATATAACAATCAAACTTCTCACTTTAATCCACAATTCAATAATCAACCCTACAGATTTCAATCTAGACCCCCTAAATATACCTTCGAGGAACTAACTCATTTGGAGAACGAAATTCCTAAACAAGAAGCTGAATATTCCGAAGCAGATTATTATGCTATAGATCAGCAAGAACCTTTTTATAGTGTTCGAGAATATTCTGAAGACACCAACGAAGAACCTTCTGATTATCTCGAAGATCAATTTGAAAATTTTCGATTAAGAGCCTCGGAAACCCTAAACCATGCCTCTAACTAAACAGCTTTCAAATTAACCAATTACCTTATATAAAAATTCCAAATTTTAATGTTGAATTATTAATTGATACAGGCTCACATGCTTCTCAACTTAGACCCTCTATAGTAGAAACTTATTTTCCTGAACTAATTAAACCACATGTAACAAAATAACAAACATGTGCAGGTTCAAAGAAAGCGACATGTGTAGCTAATGTACCCCTATTTTTGTGTTTTGGTATTTCTCAACCCATTGAATTTATTCTCTACCCCTTTCATGATTATTTTGATGGTATTTTAGGAATAAAAGACCTTAGGAAATTTAATTTAAATATTTACTTAGAAAACAACTTACTGAAAAATTATTTTATACAAATTTCATTCTATTTTCGAGAAAATTGAAATTAATATACATTTGAAATTCCACCTCGTACATTACAAAATATTAAGATATATACAAAATTACCCAACAACTCTTCCTGGTTAATACCCCATATAAAAACAAAAAACATAGAAATCCAATCAACGATTGTTATAGTAAAAGATAATTCTTATACGAAAGGAATTTCCAATCTAACCGATAAAACATTTGCTTTTACCTATAATATTGAGAAAAAATCATTACCTATGCGATCATTTGAGGAAGATCAATTCGAAATGTTCCATATTGAACTACCTCAGATAAAATTGAAAAGACAGAATGAAAATTACGATTTGAAATCATTGTTAAGGCACGATCATTTAAATTCTGAATATAAGAATCAATTATTTAAAATTCTTCAGAAATGCAATAAAGTTTTACATAAACCAGGTGATGCATTAACTTTCTATAATCAGCTTAAACATACAATCAAAACTACTGATGAAATAGCAGTCCATACCAAAATTTACCGATATCCCCATATACATAAGGATGCGATAAATAGACAAATTGATAAGATGCTTAATGACAATATAATCAACCCTCTAATTCCCCCCTCTGGATAGTCCCAAAGAAGTTGGACGCGTCTGGAGAAAAAAATGGAGACTTGTTATTGACTATAGAAAAATAAAAGACAAAACCATTGACGATCGGTATCCTCTCTCTAACATTACGGATATTTTAGACAAACTAGGACGTTCACAATACTTCACTACCCTTGATCTAGCTGGTGGGTTTCACCAAATTGAGATGGACCCAGATTCAATTCAAAAAATTCCGATGGCATGTAGTCAACGGAAAGGTAAATTTTTCAAAATTCGTTGAATTGAAATTTGAACAACCTTTTCATTGGTATACCTACATGTTATTACATAAAATTGTCGTATGTGTCATAGCCTTGCGGTTAGAGGTTTTTCTTTTGGCTGTTGAATATAAAGCAGAGAGGGCTCGAGTTCCACTTCAAGGCAGATTTTTTTTCGCCTATTTCTTTTCAATAAATATACTATATATTTTTTTAATCAGGGTCTATATTAAGATCTCCAGAAAATGTACAATTACATCAAATTTATATTGAGTGTTCATGTTTTATCAATATTTCATATTTTTCTTAATTAATTTTTATTTTTTTACCTGTGTATTTTATGAAAAATTGCTTTGAACAGAAGTTGTAGGTACTGATTATATATATAACCTAAAAATAAGGAAAGAGCATACGTGAGCATAGAACGCAAAATTCTCGAAAAGGCAACCCTCTTTTCTCAATCTTAGGAAGGGCGGAGTTATAAGGTCATTATGGCTGAACCCTGTATAAAAATAAGGATATGATGTAACCATAAGCGTAGTGCTGACTGCATATTTACATATAAATAGGTAGCTGTAGAATTATGATTTATCTTCAAGTTGACACACGTATTAACCACATCTAAATATTGTTAATCTCTTTTCATTTAAAAGTTTATTTTAAAGACTTTACCAAGAAAATTTATTCAACTATATAATATTATCACTTGATGTAGTTTCTTTGTATACAAACATACCAATAGATTTGGCACTTAACATAATAGGGATGAAATCAAACAACACAAAGACATCCCTCAGATGGATTTTAAACAAGCAGTTGAACTTAAAATCTACATACTTCGCATACAAAGACAAATTTTACCAACAAATTTATGGTTTGCAATGCAATCATCTATCTCTAGTTGCATCGCACAATTGGTACTTGAGGATCTGGAAAATGAAATCTTTAGATATGTAGATGACTGCCTAACAACTATTACGAAAAATAAAGAAGATTACATTCTAAAATTATTCCACTTCCCACTAATTTCCTTGATTTAACTCTATCTCACAACAATAACAATATACAAACCGAATGGTATGCAAAAGACACCTGGTCTGGCAGATACACTTACACTATTACTCACATCTTTTTTCACAAAAAAAGTTTGTAATAAAAAGCCTAGCTGATAGAGCAATTAAACTATCTGACCCAAAACAAAGAGAAAAATCTATAAACAAAGCCAACACAGTCCTAAAACAAAATTGTTACCCCACAAATCTGATTAACACTATCTTCAAATACAAAGTCCAAGCAATATACAATACATCTAAACACACCAGATTAGACAAGAAAGAAAATCCTAACTACCTCACACTCCCATACATAGAAAATCTTTCAAATAGTTTACAGCAAATTTTTAAAAATCATAATATACCAGTATGTTATAAAGCTCACAATCTTTTAAAAAATATGTACAGCAAATTAAAAGCAAAAACTGACAAAAACAAAATTACCTACTCAGTGTATGAAATACCATGCAACGACTGCAACTGCACATACATAGGACAAACAAGTCAGTATCTCGAAAACAGGCTCAAGGGACACAACTACGACAAAATAAACGAAACTGCTCTAACATTACATCCAAAAACAGAAAATCATATAGGGTCTGTCCAAATAGTCGCAATCCAGTACAAGTTTGTTTTTTCTTATGGAACTAACTTGATATAAAGTTAGCAAAGCACACCTCCAAAAATAACTTTAGAGCGTTCGTAGAAGAATGGTATTGGGATAAGTTTTTGCCGCTAATTAGTTGCTAATTAGTTGTAGAGAAATTAATTTTCCAAATATTTTTTTTTGTTTATTTTTCGGGTGCTTTGCTAAAATGATATAAAGCTAGCAAAGCACGCCTTAAAAAATGACTTTAGAGCGTTCGTAGAAGAATGGGAATGGGATAAGTTTTTGCCGCTAATTACTCGCTAATTAGTTGTACAGAAATTAATTCGAGCTCGAGATTTTATTTCTTTCCGTGATTTCAAAATGTCCTGCAAAGTGAATTAGAAACGCCAATTCATAGAATCTGAGAATTTTGTACGTTTTGAAAACTACTTTTGCTTTGTATTTTATGAATACATTAAGTGCTATGTTTATTTTATAAACTACTATAAATATCTGAATTATCATTTTTGGTAAAAGAGAAATCGTCTCAGCATTAAAGATATATTTTTCTCAGTATATCAGTTTCTGAATTTTTCAACCAATCTTAACGAATTTCCTTGAAAAAAATACTAAAACAAGTACTAAAATCGAGAAAAATACATCAAGGAATTAGGTACTTGGTGGAATTTCTTCCTGGATTTGTTGAACTGGGGCTATTATAATAATCACTTCCTATCACAATTCTTATTTCAAAATTCTCAATTTGATATAATGGCGGAGCTATATGAGGTTCCTAAAAAGGATAATTTCTTCAATATTTATTCAAGATTCAACTTTGTGGTTGCAACACTGCAAGATTGACTTCAATTTTTTGCTGACAAAGTTTGCCTTAATTTTTTTATGTTGCACTATTTTTGATACTACTCTAAAAGAATAATCATGCCTAGAGGGCGCCCACCTTCTGTCGAAAATAGTACTGTAATTCAGGCTATTTTGAATCACAAAATCGATATCATTTGTGATGATAAACACAATGATATTGCCTTAGAATCTGATCCCGTGTGGAACAAAATTTCTGAAGAGCTTCTCAGTAAAGTGAAATCAAGGTCCCTATATTCTACGTTGTGAATAGTCGGTTCCGCTTGAAAAACTAGTTATTTGGCATGAATGAAAAAAAAATAATTTTGAAACTTAATTTCTTCACAACTAATTAGCGAGTAATTAGCGGCAAATTCTTATTCTATTCCCATTATTCTACGAACGCTGCAAAGTCATTATTCCAGGCGTGCTTTGCTAACTTTATATCAAGTTAGCAAAGCACCCAAAAAAACCAAAACAAATAGTTTGGGAAATTAATTTCTTCACAACTAATTATCGGCAAAAACTTATTCCATTCCCATTCTTCTACGAACGCTTTAAAGTTATTTTTTAAGGCGTGCTTTGCTAACTTTATATCATTTTAGTAAAGCACCCAAAAAAATAAACAAAAAAATTATTTGGAAAATTAATTTCTGTACAACTAATTAGCGACTAATTAGCGGCAAAAACTTATCCCAATACCATTCTTCTACGAACGCTCTAAAGTCATTTTTTGTAGGCGTGCGTTGCTAACTCTATATCAAGTTAGCAAAGCACCCAAAAAAAAAACAAAAAAATTATTTTAGGAAATTTGTTTCTTCACAACTAATTAGCGACTAATTAGCGGCAAATTCTTGTTTTATCCCCATTACTCTACGAACGCTCTAAAGTTATTTTTGGAGGTGTGCTTTGCTAACTTTATATCAAGTTAGCAAAGCACCCAAAAAAAAAAAAAATATTTTAGGAAATTTATTTCTTCACAACTAATTAACGAATAATTAGCGGCAAAAACTGATCCTATTCCCATTCTTCTACGAACGCTTTAGTCATTTTTGGAGCCGTGCTTTGATAACTTTATATCAAGTTAGCAAAGCATCCGAAAAAAACAAAAAAACAATAAACGACAAAATCGGTATTTTCACAACTAATTCACGACTAATTAGCGGCAAATTATCCACCTACTCTCGAGTCGATTCGTGACAGGTGCTTAACTAACTTGATGCTCATGACGCAGGAACCAAAGTCTTTTCGCCGATTAATTAATAGATTTAGTGATTCAGGTTCAGTATCTTACAGTAAGAGAAATCAGTAAAATCCTCAAATAAATGAAAAGAAGCAGGTAGACATTATTTTAACCATCCAGGAGCACCCTCATGAGGGTCTGCGATGGTATGGAAGAAAGCACAATATAATCTACTTGTCTGCAAGAAGAGTGCTCAAAAGAATACGTAATATTTTAATTTTTAAATTGAATAAACATTTAATATTCAATGCCTCTTTTTGCAGATATCATGACTATCATTTAATGAAACAACAGCAGTTAAGAGAGGTTGATTTGGAAAAACGGATAGTATTTTGTAACTAGGCTAGGGCTGGACTAATTATTAATTTGGTAAAATTTGACAGATTACTTAATATTTTTCCATTGTTTCAATGATGATAAAAGTTTAATATATAACATGTAATAGCATGTCAAGGCTAACCCGATCATGACTTTTAGATTAAAATTGAAGAAAATCTTTAATATCTATTAATATTATTGTAATTTTTTTTTCATCATTCCTATGTAAATTTTGACGGTCTTTTTATTGGCGTAGTAAAAAACATACAATCCCATTTGAAAAAAATGACTTATTGATGTTTATATGAAACTATTACATATTTATTTTTTAAAAAGGCCCTGTATAATTTGAATGAAATTTTACTAGTGCAATACAATCTTCATATTATGACTTGATTTCGTCAGAATATTATCACTTTATATTTTCAAGGTCAAAAGATATAAAACTTTAAATTAGAGTAGTTATCTGTCAAAAGTTTTCGAAAAAAATTAATAACTCGACAACACACGGAAATGGGCTTAAATTCACATAATGCACATATTATTTTTTTATGTAGAATCTGATATAAAATATAAATTGCACATGTTCCGTAAGAAAAAACAAAGTTGATCTAAATTGGACTGATCCTGTATACACGAAAATATTTTCTTGTTATAGACCTTTTAAATTCAGATAGGGTTACTTAAAAGATTTCACTATTTTTTTATGCGGAAATGAATCTGGCGGACAATTTTTCAAACATCAAAACAATTTAACACCCTAAGTCTGTATAAGAACATTTACAAATTAGATGACAAAAGGTTCCACTCACTTGCCACATTGTTTTTATAATACACTCTAGGTATATGTCAGTAAACTATACACCAAGCCTTATAACTACGTAGTCATTGGGAGTTTATTGGGCAATCCCAGTTTCATTGAATGTAAACAGATAATAAGCAGATAAGCTATGCTATCAGTTTGTTGCAAATGAATATTTTTTGTCACTCTTAGCATAACTTTGTGGCCAGAAGCCTTGTGATACCTATATAAGGAAGAGTGTTCACTAAAATTTTGAATAATCTACAACACACTTCCTTGATAACAGTTTTAATAAAAGCACAGAATACTAAGAAATTAAAATAAGACTTGACTAGTAGCACTGGACTATTCACATTACTATTCCGCAATGAGTGCAACGACTGCCAGACTGCAACCTTTCATTTACAGACGACATTGAAAATCAACGATACTTCGGCTTACATCGGAACCTTTCGGAAATTAATTGAATTTGAGTTATGATCTGTGGGTTACGCGAGATATTAGAATGATTAGAATGATTAGAATTAAATTACATAATACCTATCTAACCTCAGTTCATCGACTTAGAAATATTTTGTAGGTCTTTACAATATTGCCGGTATTATGAAGTAGAACTATATATTTTTTTAATGATGCACAAGATATGTCATACAAATATTGAATTATAGTTCTACCCAGAACGCTTTTATTAAAATGTGATTTCATGTTTCTTACTTCAATATATGAGTTGCCAAGCTAGGATAGTTTTTTAGGTGGAGAATTGAAGAAAATGTAGGAGAAACTGAAAACGTACATTATATTTTATTTTAACTTCTATTTATAAGGAATCGGTAATATCGATTAAAAATCGCAACAAGAACTGTAAGAAATGTACGATTATTATTTTAACAAATCAATGCTTCAAAATGATAACATTCACATGAAATATATAGTGCATTCCGCTTCTGGAACATTACTTCTAATGTCTAAGCTCATTTCAATTCATCCATATCGTTTTCGCTAAAACACTGTCACGTCGATTTATATTTTTAAAATTATTTTTCATGCTGAATTCATATATACGGGATAGCCAAAGAAGAAGAAGAACTATCAACTCAATTTTTTCAAACCAAAACACCATTTTTTATTTTTAAATCGTGTTTAGATTCTAAGTATGTTTCATGTAATCATAGACCATGTCCTATACTATTTGACATATTAATATGAGTCACTTCAAGAAGTACCTAATATAATATAGATTCATTTAGAATTCAGCAGTATGTTTTTCCAAAAAATCTTGTACTCGTCGATTATTATTTTATTACGCGGTCTTACTGATGATAAATTCATGTATACCGGGTAGCCGAAAAATAAGTTACGGCTATCCACTTATTTTCTTTAAACAACTATTTTCTTTTATTTTTAAATTTTCTTCCCTAGTAAGGAGATTGAAATACTATTTTCTATCCTAGGTGTGAAAGTTGATCTTTTCCGGGCTGAAAGAAGAGTTGGACATTTCTTAAAGCCCGAAAAACCGCTTTTGCAACGTGGCCTAAGCAAATCTTTCTATTTATATATATATATATATATATAAAATTTTATCTTTTCTATTTTCAACGATATGCCACACAACTTTTGGTTTTCTTAAGGGTGCCATAATTTTTTTTCGTAGTATTTAATGAAGCTAAAATTTCCGTTCACAACTATGTTTAACCTATTGACATAGAGCCAGGTAAAGATATTTTTGAATTTTGCTCCTAATAAGATAAGAAAATAGACTACTACTTCTTTGACATTAATGTCTTGATTAACTATGAAGTTAGGGTTTACAGAGACAGTTAATCGAAATAATTTGTGGAAAATCTCGAGTCAATACAGAATAAGTATGAGCTGCACAACCTTGTAAACCAATTATATTTCGTAAGGTTACGAGAAGCATATCTTTTATAATTTCTGAAATCAAATTGACGTAGTTATCAAAAGTTCCCTCGATAAATTTTGGTGCAATAATCTTATATTCAAAACCTAATTCCCCACCAATCCATAATGATTCTACTTATATCTATATCTATAGAAAACTTGAGGTCTAGTTTAATATGTTAAATTGAGATTATTTGTTGCAATAATACCATTATTTATAAACTATGTTTTGATTTTTTGTATTTTAACATAGTTTAATGCCAATCACCAAACATAACCAAAGCTTCATATCTTTATTCAATATAATTATATCGCACCTTTCTCAACAAATTTTAAATTTCTAGCAATGTCTGGAAATCCAAAATGCATAGTTAATCAAGATATAAATGTCAAAGAAGAAGGTATTGAAAAATACAAAAGTTATATGGCATATCTTTGATATAGATATAGATATAGAAAGAAAAAATATTTTAAACTATCCCATCATGTTTGTTTTGGCTAAATATAAATATTTTTTACAAAAAATTGGACCGACTTTATCAGTTGTTGCACTGAAAAATACAAAATAATATTAATTCTATTGGTGCTGGTAATTTTGAAGTTGTGCCGTTGTAGTTTGTTGTTGTAGGCACCAACTCCAAAAGAACCAGCACTAATAGAATTAATATTATTTTGTATTTTTCAGTGAAACAACTGATAAAGTCGGTCCAATTTTTTGTAAAAAATATTTATTTCACATTTTTGAGTGTAACATTAGTCATGAAATTTGTTGAACGTTCACTAATACCCAAAAAGTTAGAGGTAGGTTTAGCTTGTACTAGCGAAAATACGCATATCACATATTTCAGAATTTACCATTGCGAAACTCGGAAATCGTAACTCTTTTGAGAAAATGTTCAATTCAAATTTTTCCGGATATGGTCCCCTTTCTAATTTTCAAATCTCGAATTTTTGATTTTCAGAAATATTTGCCCCTTCCACGTAGCTGAAACACATATTTCAGACTGTAGCGCAGAAACGTATGATTATTTTAAAAAATGTCCAATATAAACATTTCCGGATATGGAATTTTTGTTAATTCTGTCGTCCCAGATTTTCAATTTTCGAGAATAATTGCCCCTCCACCCCTTTCGGGAGCGATTTTTGGAGGGAAGGAGATTTTGGATTTGGTTTTCCTGAATATGGAACCATTTCTCAACTCTCCACTTTCAAATGAGTACGTTTACTACACAAAACGCGCGAACAGCCATAAAAAAAAGAAAAGCAATCTTACAACCAAATTGTATACCTTCTCCTTTTTTTGAAGTCGGTCAAAAAATAAAATCACCAATTTACAATTTTTTCAAAATCTTTCAGTAGCAGCTGAAATTTTTCCAGGTTGCAAATTGAAACAACTTTTATCTAATTTAATCATCCTTCTAGCTCGTATCGTTTGAGAAATAGCAATACAGTTCCTATCAAATCATCTGGATTCTGTAAGCAAACAAGTATATTATATAACTATAAAGGTAAACTACTTACAGCTGCTATGTAATGTTAACCCAGAGACATGTGTAGTAAATAGACTGCGCCTACCGCAGACTCGCAGTACTCGAGAATAAAGTAAAGATGGGCAACTAGTCAATCGCGTTGTGTGCAAAAAGCGGGGTGCGGTGTATTATCGCAAATGAGAAATAGCAAAAAGTTTTAG
Organism: Crioceris asparagi; assembly: GCA_958507055.1. Taxonomy (NCBI): domain Eukaryota; kingdom Metazoa; phylum Arthropoda; class Insecta; order Coleoptera; family Chrysomelidae; genus Crioceris; species Crioceris asparagi. Next base: position 62,736,376 of record OY293827.1, read on the forward strand.
AAAACCTAATAAATTTTGATCGTTTGAATTTGGTGTAAGAAAAAACCACGTAAGTGTCAACCAAATTATTATTTATACTTATATTTTTCAAATGTATAATAAAACAACGAAGGCAAAACCAAGAGGTAAATAGAATTAATACATACAATTCTACTGGTTCTTAAAATGTATAAGTTTTGTATACATTTGTCTAACTCTATCGGAAAAAGCATTGGTGCGCTTTATACAGTAGTGGATTCGAACTGAAAAATAAACACGTAAAATAATATTCACAAGCTGAAGCAGGTGATTGTTGATAGGTTCCTGTTCCAAGATTTGGTCGCTAAGTTCTTTGAAATAGCTATTAATGTTCATATCTGTCATGGTCCACAATATAAGTTTGTAACGGTGGTGCAAAATTACACAACCGTATAACATCATCCGACGCTTTATACAACTCACACAGATCTTTTCTTTTCAATAAAAGTGATGCGGATTTGTCAGAGAATAAAAATCTACAGCAAATTGCACAGTTTATTACTTTGACGACTCTTCATGACACAAACCCGGAAATTTCTTGCCCACAACGCAATCTACGGGCTGCCTACCATGTTTACATCCTCTCTGACTCCGTACGCTTAGTTTATTTACTGCCTGTGTCTTAACCATCTAGGTAACTGCACCTTACGCGCCATTTGGCAATTGTAAAACTCGTACATTTCCTATTTTAAACTTGTTTTCTATTGTCAGGTATGAAAATGACAAATAGTTCATATTATGAACATATTTACTTATTTATTTTTGTATCCTCCTTGTATCAGACATTTTACTGAGAAATGTTTGAATAAAATATTTATCTAAAGACAATTTTCACACTTTGCTACGGAAAATGTGAGATTTGGCAACACCGACTCTAATCTTTATCGCTGGATATTTTTGTTCTAGTTTGCGTAATTTGCAAAAAATAAATCCAAGGCTCCATACAATAAATTTATCCTAACCTGTTTACTCTATTTAAATAAAAAAAATAGCTGCTATCAGGTCTCTTGTGATCAATAACATCTGAGATGTGATTGACTTTAAGTCAACAGTACAGAATACGTAATACCTTAGAGTAGGGAAAAGTCGTGCGTACATGGCAGGAGATGCCGCTCTGTATAGCAGCCGTGAAATGAAAGTGAAGTCAATTTTTCGTCGGCCACCATTAGTTTCGTCCTCACCTTGGTGTTAACATCTTATTTTGATTTTCATTTTTTGGAAGACCTCTGTTGAAGGTTTGAAAAGGAGAGGCTTGCATTTTTTCAACATAAAAGTTGATTGGCGGTTCAAATAAGCATCTCAAAACCATAATTTTTCTATTGGCGTAGAAATTGGGGAGAAAAACAATCACTACTCCTTCAAAATCTTCACCAATTATGACTTAACAAAAACATTTGCCTGACTCAAATCTTAGCTTATTATGAGTGGAAAATGCTTACAAAAGCTGTTTTCTGTACGATAAACGGTTCCGGAGATATTTACAAAAAACTATTTTATTTTTTCAATTTCAACACCCTGTATTTTAGAGGGGATATAAACTTTTTTTCATAATTTTGGACGAGCTATCACATTCTCAAGTCCTGCGCATATATTATGAAACACCCTGTATATATATAAAGAAGAGTATGAGGAAGTCCCAAAAGACATGACAGACACATAACAGATAATAGTTACTCCACAATTACAGTTATTGTTCACATATAGACACATAATGTAAAATATAATTTAATAATATATATATATATATATATATATATATATATATATATATTGATTTTGTATTCTTGACTGGATTTATAATAAATAAAAAGATGTTCTTGGGGATGCAGTCATATATTCAATAAAATTATTTGACTGAAGCCGAGCTTTCGAGAATGTTTATTCTCTTCTTCAGGGCAAAAATCGTGAATTTAGAATAAATTAACCAAAAACAGGAAAGATTTCATAGCCATCAATTATTATAAATAATGACATTTGTAATTGATGGCTATGAAATCTTTCCTGTTTTTGGTTAATTTATTCTAAATTCACGATTTTTGCCCTGAAGAAGAGAATAAACATTCTCGAAAGCTCGGCTTCAGTCAAAGAATTTTATTGAATATATGACTGCATCCCCAAGAACATCTTTTTATTTATATATATATATATATATATATATATATATATATATATATATATATATATATATATATATATATATATATATAATGTAAAATATCAATTCAATCACAGTTAAGCATTCAGAAACTCGCTTCTACTATAAATACATTTTTCAATTAAATAAAGGTGAGTTTATACAGTAAATAAAATAAAATAAGAAACAAATTAAGATAAAATAAGAAAGCTCATTTCCAGAGGAGCGTTTATACACGAAATAAGCTAAAGTAAGAAATAAGAATAAGAACTTAAGATGGGCAACTTTCATCTTTATTTCTTATTTTATTTTATTTTGTTTGGAAACTGATAATGCGCATGATCAACCACCAGAGAACTCTTAACTTGCATACAACACAAAAGTTTTTGTCAAAATGCTGTGATTTGATTGCTTCATTCTTATTTCTTATTTTATTTTCGTCATCTGTATAAACCAATCTTTTTTGAGGTTATACTTATTTCAATTTCAATCTGTTTCTTATTTTGTTTTCTTTACTGTATAAACTCACCTTAACCTTTCAGTTGTTTTTTGAAACTTATTTAATTTCTTTCAGATTTTATTGTTTATGGAAAAAATATTGGAAAACTTTATACTTCTTTCAAATAATGAAGTTCTGTGGAGAGGAATTTGCAGCAAACTGCCATGCCTAGTTCTGTAATTATGACTTATAATTATGTGTAAGTGAATTTATAATTTTATTGACTAGCAGAATACATTTATAAATAAGGGGACCATTAGGATGTTATTATCTGTAAAATATGGTTTACATGAGTCTGTTCGTTTGATACCAAATAGGAGTCTGACAACACGTTGTTGTGAGATCAATAGTCTGCGAGCCAGTGGCGTATTTCCCCATACGATTATGTCGTAGCTAATATGAGCGCATAATAAACATTGAGGATTTGTCTTTTGTTGAATTTCGTTTTCAATTGGAATATAGTATCTTGAGTTTACTTTCCTGCTTACATTCTCAATAGCAGTTTTGAAAGACGTCTAAATCTAGATATGTTCCAAGAAATCTTGCAAAGGAATGTGGTTGTAACGAAATTGCTCCTACATTTATTTGAATGTGATCGCGTGATTCTTTTTTGGGTTTATTTGGAGAAGAACGTTTTTTAAAGCATTGAGTATCATTCCATTTTTTGTGAGCATTCGGTGATTTTTTTTTATTAAATGATTCAACTTCTCTTGTAACGTTTGAGGATTACCTCCATATGCTGCTATCAGCTGCAAACAGCACTAGGCAATCAGTATTCATGAAATGTGGAAGGTCATTAATGAATATGAGAAACAGCAGTGGCCCCAGTATTGATCCTTGTGGAACTCCTAGATTCACATTATATATTTTAGTTTCGGTGCCATTCATTCTGAATATTTTTCTATACTCCAGATAGGACATTTTAAGACTTTCCCTCTAATACCTAATACTGAAGCTTAGTCTTTCGAGAAATTTCAAATCCAAACAGCAGCTTTGGTGAGATCAAAAAAAGTTTCTACTAATCCAAATGTTTATGAATATACTTAAGAAGATTATAAATAGTAGATCTCCCTGGATAAAAGCCATTTTGATACATACTTATTATTTGATGTTTATATATATTAAATTGTATTATACAATACTCTGTCTATTATTTTACATATGACCGTGGGAACAGTTATGGGCTTATAATCTTCCAGGAATTTGGAGTTAACTTTATTGGGGATTGGTATATCCGTTCCAATTTTCAAATTGGCAGGACATCTACCTAGTTCAATAGAGCGATTGATAATATACGCAAGATCCTCTACGAAATAAGATCCTATGCTTTTGATTATTTTCGTGGTAATGTGACCTTCACAAAATTACTCAAGATCACTTGTCCACATGCCTAAAAATTAACCTTTTAGGGGGATATTTGCAGCTAATGGATTTAGGATAAGGGGTGGGGTTCACCAGTAGCTAAATTCTAATTTGTGTTAAATGGGCGCCAGATAAGTCAATTAAAAACGCCAAATACCCAATTATCTTATAACATCACTAACTTACCAAACGATGTTAAAAAAATAAGGTCGAGTACCCAAGTCAATTTTATTCTATTTTGTGAAACTCAATAATAATGATAACTACAGTAATCACGAGAGAACAATGGTTCTAACATAAAAATCTACAAGCAATGAGCAAAATAATAAAACGGATCTACCGCAGAGGATAAATCTCATAGGCAAGCAAATGAACTAACTCACAGAGCCTATGTACTTATTGATAAACATTGTCAACATCACTTACCTACATAGAGAAAGAGTTAAATCTTCAGAAATTAAGAAGATGTTTCGTCAACCACACACAAATTTAAGATTTAAAATTAGCAAGGAAAAAACTTCGCGTGAGCTCAGGCGAATACTTCAAATAAAGTGCGTAGGAATAAAATATAAGTCTTAAATTCCGCGTCACAGGAGCAAAGTAAATAAAATTATTCTAAGTTTAAATCTCCGGTCAATGAAAAAACAAAAAAATAGTAAACTGCAAATATATCCTTATATCACTTGCGTGCAGCCAATGTCGTTGTGACTCCCCCTGTGTATTGATCCTTGTTGACACATGGGTTAGAGCAGCACCCTATCAGAATCACCTTCAGAAGATCCACAGTAGGTTGGTGGATTATATGTTCCAGAAAAAAAGGTTTCGAATAAACAGAAACATGGTCGAAATTTTTTTTTGTGATTAACGCTGAATTTGCCTGGTTTTTGAATAATTGCAAAGTCACCAGAGGCTTATCAATTCCGTTCTAGCTTCTCATGCCAGTTCTAGAATAGGAGAAAATGAATAAGATTCGCTATCAGATCTTAAAGGAAGTAATTCAATGGAAAATCGATGAATGGAAGTCGTACTCACTTGAAATTCGTATAACCCTCGTAAGAGTGTGAGTAAAATGCCTTGTTCAGCTTAGAACCATCAACAAATACCACAAAACAGTACCGCTTCACTCAATATAACTTTTGGAAAATAATCCTCAAATGAGATATCTAAATAAGACATACTATCCCAAATTACCCAAGAGAGTACATGAGGACCTTCTTTCTTTTCTCAGTTTTACCCGCTTCTACCTATTTGAAAGAAAACTCGCCTGGGTAATGCATGTGCATTAGACCGCCGCATTAGACTGTCAATCGGATTCCAGCAGGAAAGTTGTCACTTCCGACGTATCAAAAATCAGTTAATATAATCAAAGTTATATTACGGATATCCACCTATCAACAACAAACAATATTCATTTTAGGTTGCTAGAACAGTAATTACCCCTTAATAGGGAATTATTGGAAACGCTATAAGGTAAAGGCCTTATTATGGTCGTCCTTAAAATGACAGCTAAGCATGCGCACTAAAAAAAATAATAATAAGGGAACCATAATAAAATACTGCCTTCCTCTATTTACGACTAGTTGCCGTAAGTATTTAAGGTTTCCTTATTTCCCTTATTCAACGAATCTAACCTCACAAAAAAAAGATTTCATTACAACCTTAAAAAATTTGGTTTGTTGCTGTAGAAATTAGGCAAATCAAGGTGAGTTTATACAGTAAATAAAATAAAATAAGAAACAAATTAAGATAAAATAAGAAAGTTGAACATGCTCATTTCCATGGGAGCGTTTATACACGAAATAAGCTAAATTAAGAAATAAGAATAAGAACTAAAGATGGCCAACTTTCATCTTTATTTCTTATTTTATTTTATTTTGTTTGGAAACTGATAATGCGCATGATCAACCACCAGAGAACACTCAACTTGCATACAACACAAAAGCTGTGATTTGATGGGTTCATTCCTATTTCCTATTTTATTTTCGTCATCTGTATAAACCAATCTTTTTTGAGATTATTCTTATTTCAATTTTAATTTGTTTCTTATTTTATTTTATTTACTGTATATACTCACCTTCACTTTTAAACAACAGAGTAAAGACGCAGACAAAAGTATTAGGTTAGCTATTACTTACTGATTATCCAGACAAACTGTCAATTTAAAGAGTCCGTTCCAATAAGTCTTTATTTTTTCGAAAAATAAGGTCAAAACCTTATTAAAATAAGGCAACCCCTTAATAGTGCATGACGTAAAAATATATTTCCAATAACTCCCTAATTTCTCATCCTATTAACCATAGAGTTATTTTGAAAGTTGATTAAGCTCTGCACAAGAATATATTAAGGGAGGATGACTAACTCTGTATCCTGTTCTATAAGCAGAAGTGGCTGAAATAACGTCCCGTGATAAGTTGTCAATTTGGTATGTTACGCAGTATTTCACTGAGTGTCTATTGTTGTTTAAGCTTCCTTCGCCCATACTACATAAGGATGCGCAGTGTGATTTTGCGCAAACCACCGAAATGACATACGATAACCCAATGTTTTTTGTGCTACTCCCACTACTCGTGTTACTCGTCCTCCCTATATTTGTTCATAGCATGGCTCTACCCTTCACTCATTACGTGACATGAGCTACTTCATAATGACAATTTTTGTGCTTGAGTAATACCGAACACTTTCGAATTCTGAATGACAGACAAAATCAAAACAAACATTGCTGAACAAATAAACGAATGAGATAATTAATTTGAACAGAAACAGGTAGAGTTCGTTTCATTAAAGAAGTATATGTTGAGTCATCGAAATCTGACTGTCAAGCAATGAGCATGAGCGTAGAATTTTTTACTTTGAATAGAGTAGATACGGAAATAAATAAGCAAGTTAGGCTATGTTCACACGGGATAGAAAACAAGCTTATATTTTTTACTATATGTATAGTAAACAAACATATATGTTCACATGAGCTCCATATAAGTTCTACTCAAAATGTTAGTATCTTATACTCGAACTGTACGTAGTTTCCGTTGATATAAACCACATGTATTATAGATTGTGAACCGTCGTTGCTAAGAAAGTGACGAAATAATTGTATATACTATCAAGACTTGTTGTTTTATAAGGCAAAAGAAGAAATTATTTTCAATCAGACAATTTTATTTCTGTTTATTTGTTTATCTTATAAGAAATCCTTACATGTTCTATTAAACTGCAACTTAATAAGGTATTTACAGATTTCTATTACATAATTTTTCAATTCATTAAAAAAAATTTTCACAATTTAATTTATTGTTTATATATTGAAATTTTTAGAGCTGGGAAATTATATATAATGATTATAGAATAACATTCAGAAACTCTAACAATATTTATAACAATAATGAAACAACAAATAAGAATGTTCCTTAATATATCTCATCAGTCTCTTCCTGTTTGCATTACAGTAGGTACTTAAGTTTTCATATCATGGGAAAGTTATTGAACTCAGCGAAGCCTTTGATAAACCTTGTGCTCATTACAAATTTACAAATATTTCAAGTTCTAATGTTGTTATGAAGTATTCAATTATTTTATGTAGTAAATTTTTGGAAATAATTTGTCAGAAATCCTAAATTCACTTTAAATATGGAAACCATACACATGAAATGATTTTCCATCGGGAATCCTCTTAAACAATTATTTAATATCCGTGTGTGTCAATGGGATGATATTTGAAAGATGCCTATAGCATTGTTAAATTGAATTTTAATTAGTTCAAGAAAAATGATTTACAATATCATGTAATGAATTATTATTTTAAGCATGATTGAGCAAAACTATCTATACCATGTACATACAATGAAATTGAATAATTGGAGACAATTTGAACCTCTTTCAATATATTGTCATTTCCATTTTGATATCAACAAAAATAAATAATCACGCATGGATAAGTTTATATTTGAGTACCTGACAGATCTTCTTAAATGACATCAATGAGTACCTAATGCTCAAAAACATCCATCAATTTTCTGGAAGGATTACACTCCAGAGCTAGTGCCCGGACCGGGTGAAGAAGTGGATTGCAATGTGTCTGTTACCTCTTCTTCATCGTCTGTTGAATACAAATTGTCATCATCAGCATCAGATTCCTCAGTATTTACTGTAAAGGTTAACTCATCGCATCTTCTATCCAATATGTGTTCCTTCTCGATATACTCTAGAACTATCTTGTCCACATGATCGCACACATTTGATAAAGATTCTGGAGTAACAGCATCAAATTTTTCCTGTGGGCTTCGAAATGGAATATTTCTCTCAGAAAGCCAGGTCACCATAGACTTCTTTCTTGACGCCATTATAGGTTCTTTATTAATGACAACATTATGATAAGACGCATTGTCTATAACTAAAACACCTTGTAACGATCCGTGAGGATCGTTCCATGCATTAGTTTTCCCTGCTGCTTGGGTATAGTATGTGCAGCATATCCTCCGAGCTTCCCGAATATCAATAATTTTGGCCTATGTAAAAGAATATAGAAGATAGACTCTCGCGTTCGTAGGAGGGAAAAAAGTGTTATGAGAAAAGCAAATAAAAGCCTTGAGGTAGAATAGAGGAGCTCTCTTTTCCTGTTTATAGTGAGTGGTAGTAGTACCAGTAGGTGTTCGAAGGGCTAACTCCCTCCGATGTTATAGTGTGTCTACCGGAAAATTGGCAAGTAAAATTTTATTAATATGTGAGATTGTATTAGATTGATTTGGATTAAAGATTTTGAATGATTATAGCGGAGTGAACTATGTATAAAGCCACTTTTGTGTGCACCGCTTGTTGACTGTAATTAACCATTAATTTATAACTATCAATCAATCTCAAAAGGAGGAAAGCCCCCTATCAGACGAGAAGAAAATAAAATAATAAATTACACACAAGCAATTTTCAAATATTCTGAAACCAAATAAATGAATTGAATTGAATTAAATAATCAATTCGAGTACCTCGAATTTATAATGTTTTTTCTTTGATCGAAATCAAGATAAGCTGTTGGTAATTTTTTCTTAAAAAAAAATCGGAGGGAAACAGTGGAGAATGTAAATTCTCTATCTCCTATTATCAGAGCTTTAATAATTGTGTTGAATTTCTGGTAATATTTGTTCCCCTCATTGTTTGGTATCAAATATATGAATATCCGCCACGCTAAAGTTATTTCCAGATGATTTCATGGACTTCTTAGATATCGGAGAGATCAAGCCTTCTGTCTCCTATCATCTGGTTTGAAGAAACAAAGTCAGAGCTCCAGTGAGGCCAGCAGCTGTCTTATCCAAGTCCAGATCAGAAAAGGTGTTCCGATAAGTCGTTGGTTCCAACCGCCAGATCATACCGAGACAACCATTACTGGGCGTCGATTGCCTGCATATTTATTGCAATCATTGAGTTTCTCCGGCACCCCCACACTCCACTTCCGGTTGATTCAACTCAATCTCTGGCCACTTTGGATGAAGTGACCGCCGCTAGAACATATCGAGACCACCATTTTTGGCCAGCGCAGCGATTGCTCTCACTGTTGCCCTTTCTGAATTGCTTCCGGCACCACCCAAACTGTCCATTCTGGTTACCTTATCCATCATCTCCAGGGAATAGCGGACTGATAGCTTCAGCCCTTCAGGCCACTGTATGTAATTTTTCTATTTATTTAATGAAGATTGAATTATAGTTAATATTTTGAATTTTTTCTGTAGTTTAATAAATTGTCTTAATTATTTTCTGTTGTGTTATTTGTATTGAGCCTGGCGCCCAATCAACAATTGTTCGGAGGTCTTAAATATTTTACGAACCTCGACCCACCGCCTGAACTGGGCAGTCGATAGGCTAAAGTAGATTTTGATGTTACAAATTGGCGCTCAACGTGGGGCATAATATTGTTGTGGCCTAATATTTTGTGGTCATTTTATTCTGTACCGGGTTTTGTACCTCCAACAATTTATTTTACAAATGTGGCTCAATTACAAATGACATTACAATCTTTGTAAGAAATGGTCATGCTGGATTCTGTTGAAACTAAATTATATCACATATTTTGGTGATGGAATATATTTGTGTATATATGTATGTGTACCATGTACAGCCGACTGATTACTATCTCTTTTGCATTTTGAAGTATAATTTATTGCTAGAGCTATTATATTCTATCTGTTTGCACTCCTCTTCTCTCCGGAGACGTGAATGCCAAACGTAAGGTACTAAGGGGTGCTTTGAGTCAAGAAAGCGCCAATCGTAGCTCGCATCATATCGCTATGGCCATTCGTTAATTAATTGTTACTGCGTGAGAGATGTACCCTTTTTATCGTTGTTATCGTTATTGGTTGGTCATTATCTTGATTAATTTTTTTTATCTTTATACAGCATATCGTTATGTTTGTTGGTGGTATAGTGGAAAGTCAACTCGAATAGATCTTGTGTCTTAGTAATCACGTGCCAGTTTTGATAAACACCCCTTTAGCTTCTACCGTACTATAACTCCGTGATGGAAAATTTATGCTCAAAGTGATGCTTTATGTCCTAATATTGAAGGGAAGATTATATATCCATTGTAGTATCTTCCATTAAATCTGGTTGCTTGTCATAGTGACTACAGAATTATTATAATTATAATTATCGTGTCTTGGACTTAGAGGTCAAGTCCGATGTTGGTTCAGGGAAGTTGCCCTTGAACATTCCGTTATATGACATTGTGGTCATAAACTATTATCGTATCGTTGCTTCCTGAACAGCTTCAGGAATGCGTTTGCCGTTCAGCAACAAGAGGTTGTTAATTGTTGCCGTACCTTCTCGTCCCGTTTAGGTTCCTAGATAGTTCTAAGATTAGGTTTGCCATTCTTTGTCAAAGGGGACATTGAATGTTATCGGGTTTTTGTGATGATGATCACAAGCTTTAGAGTGAATTTCCACTACGAATATGCCTATATGGGAGGTTTAAGGACCGTCTAGCGGTTACGACTTATCTTTTTCCAGAGCAATTGTAAATATCGTGGCCTCCAGTTCGGGCTGAAAGAATACGATTGGGGGGGGGCGAAATACAGCACGGGGGTAGAAGTCCTCCAACTGGCTCTCTTTTTTATACAGGCTGTTTCAAATTCGACTCTCACCATTGGGATCTCGGAAACTATAGAGAATATAAGATGGTTAAATTGGGTCAAAGTGGCGCATTTATGTGCTCAACAATATGCTGTTTAAGAACTTTTAAAATTTCTCGCAGCTCCGGAGATATCCGGAGAAAACTGAATTTTCGGAAAATAATTTTATTTTTTTCCTGGCTTTATTTCTTAATGAATTTCTAAATAAATAGCACATTTACATTTTTACATTTTTCACTCTTTCCAAGGTGTTAATAGTTTTGTAACCTGATGTTTCGTCTATGTGTAACTATTATTAACTTTTTTTCTTATGGGAGCCATATTGGCATTCCACAAATTTGAACAACCCTTTTTATTATCATTTTGATGATGTATCATAAGTTGGCCTTGTTTTCCTAAAAATCCGAGAAATTAAATAACTTACTTTTATAAAGTAGTTGGCTTTGATTTTTCCAATCGTTGACACGTAAATGACATTCTGTATTATTGTCAATTGCTGAGTCGTTGAAAATGGACTTCTCCAATGAAGAAAAATGAGATATAATAAATCTTTATTACAAGAATGATAGAAAGAGTATGAATACATTAGAAGTGTATCATTTTAACATGTAGGAGACGACAACACCACCGATCCTTATTCAACGTATTGGATAGAAAGTTAGCTGAGCAAGGTTCCTTTAAGAAACCCAGATGTTATCTTAAGATACACTTCCAATGTATTTATTCACACTATTTCTTCATTATTATAATAAAGTTTTATCATATCTCGTTTTTTCTTCATTGGAGAAGTCCATTTTCAAAGACTTAGCAATTGACAATAATACAGAATGTCATTTACTTGTCTTCGATTAAAAAAAACAAAGTCAACTACTTTATAAAAGTAATTTATTTAATTTCTCGGATTTTTAGGACAGCAAGGCCAACTTATCAAAAAGGTAATAAAAATGGCTATTCAAATTTGTGGCATACCAATATGGTTCCCATAAAAAAAAAGTTCATGATAGTTACACATAGAGGAAACGTCAACTTACAAAACTATTAACATCATTGCAAAGAGTGAAAAAGTGGCAATGTAAATGTGCCATTTATATAAAAATTCATTAAGAAATAAAGCCAGGAAAAAGATAAAATGATTTTCCGAAAATTCGGTTTTTTCCGTATATCTCCGAAACTACTCGTAATTTTCAAACTTTTTAAACGGCGTATTCTTGCTTTGCCCCTTCGTATTCCCTGTAGTTTCGGAGATCCCAATGGTGAGAGTCGAATTTGAAACAGCCTGTATAGTCCCGCGGATTTAGTTATTTTCGGGTATGATTCATCATTATTCTTTTGGGGTTTTGTGGTTGTTTTTTTCAAGTAAACCTATTTAGTTTCTGGTTGCTCTGGATTAGAGATATGATTTTGCACTTTTCAGTACCTTCTGTCTTTAGGAGCCCGATTAGGTGCTGACAAGCAGTGATGTAGTTGAAGTATTACTGGGTACCTCTTCTCCCGTTAGTTAATTTGTCGGTTGACATTTATTAAGTAATGTAATTGAATTCAAATAGCTTAGAGAGTTCATCCATTATATTAGTCTCATCTTAGTAAGTCTTGATAAATATTATTTTGTAACGTTTTAGGTGGGTACGGCCTATACCGTACTAGGGTCCTTCAGATCCTGGGAACATTTCCCAAATTCTATTTCCGTTGATCCACATAATACTTTTATATCTTCCTCAAGATCGGTTTGTTAACATACCCACGTGAGAAATTTGAAAACGTGGTTTTCAAATTTTACCGGGTAAGGGTGGTGAGTCCATGCTCTAGTTTCCCTGCTGCTTGGTTGTAGTATGTGCTGCATATCATCCGAGCTTCCCGAATATCAATATTTTTGGCCAACGTGAAAGAATGTAGAAGGACACTTTCGCGTTGGTCGGAGGGGAAAAAGTGGTGTGAGAAAAGCGAATAAAAGTCTTGAGGTAGAATAAAGGAACTCTCTTTTCCTGGTTATAGTGAGTGGTAGTTGTATCAGCAGGTGTTCGAAGGGCTAGTTCCCTCCGATGTTATAGTGTGTCTGCCGGAAAATTGGCAAGTAAAATTTTAATAATATGTGATGAAGGTTTAGATTGATTTGGATCAAAGATTTTGAATGATTATGCGGAGTGAACTAGGTATATAGCCACTTTTGTGTTCACCGCTTGTTGATAGTAACTAACCATTAATTTATAATTAGTTGATTGTGTGGTTAATCAATCAATTCGAGAATTTCATAATGATTTTTTTTTGATCGAAACCAAGAAAAGCTGTTAGTACCTAAATGTTCCTTAAAAAAATACCGGCGGGAAACAGTTTCAACGCGACATCTGTAGTCAGGAGAAGAATCTATATGTTGCATTCCTTTTATAGATATATGTGTGTACACATTATGTCTATTTTTAATATCTTATGAGTATATATTTATTCTTTCTGCATTTCACTGTATAAATAATCTCAAATATTTATTTAACCCGAGGGATCCATGTGTTGAATTCCTTTCTATATGTATATGTATATATTTCCATATATATTATGAGTATATATTTCTTTCTGGGGATACACTAGTTTTTACATTTCAAGTTAAATATTAATTGGTACTTTTGAGATGATCCGTATTGACTATTTCTTAATAATAAATGTGTTATATATTGTTATCGATTTTTTTTATTACCGAATATTGTATTAAATTCATTGTAAAATGCATCTAGGTAATTTATCTTTTGGATATTAGAGAATGTAAATTCTTTATCCTCTATTACCGGAGTTTTAACAGTTGTATTGTATTTCTGGTTACATTTGTTCTCCTCCTAATTGTTGGGTATCAAATATATGAATACCAGCCACGCTAAAGTTATTTCCAGATGATTTCATGGACTTCATGGTTATCGGAGAGATCAATCCTTCTCCTCTCCTATCACATGGTTTGAATAGCCAAAGTCAGAGCTGCTGTGAAGCCAGCAGCTGCCTTATCCAAGTCCAGATCATAAAAGGTGTTCCGATGAGTCGTTGGTTCCAACCGCCAGATCATACCGAGACAACCATTACTGGGCTGCGATTGCCTATATATTTGTTGCAATCATTGAGTGCCTCCGGCACCGCCAACACTCCACTTCCGAATGATTCAAGCTCTGGCCACTTTGGATGACGTGACCACCGCTAGAACATATCGAGCCCACCATTTTTCGCCAGCGGCACCTTATCCAGCATCTCCAGGGAACTGATAGCTTCAGCCTTTCAGGTCATTGTATATAATTTTTCTATTTAGTTAATGAAGATTGAATTATAGTTAATATTTTTAAATTTCTCTGTAGTATAATAAATTGTCTTAATTTTTTTCTGTTGTGTTATTTGTATTGAGCCTGGCGCCCAATCAACAATTGTTTGGAGGTCTTAAATATTTTAGGAACCTCGACCCACCGCCTGAATTAGGCAGTCGATAGGTAGCTTTTGATGTTACAACCTCGTGGACGGAAATTTGGTATCAAACGCTCTTTGATCCATCTCATAAAATGTTTTTGGTTCTTATCATCATGGTAGTCTCCACTTTTAGAGCCTATAGAAAAAAAAGGTTATGAATTCATATAATTCTTCTGAATTGTGCATATTTATTCTTACCTAAACGAAACATGATTAGATCAATGTTTATAAGCCCGCTTCTTCCACCGGCATGAACCATTATGATTCTTGAACCTTTTGATATCGGTTTTCTGAAGGTAACTCTTGACTCATCAGTCCAACATATTGATTGCAGTGGAAACTGTGAATATATGATTCATCAGTATATATAATAGGTCTGTCAATAATTGTCGCAAGTAATTCACTCTTTTCAAATTTCTGTCGTAAGTTTCCATTAAATAATTCCGATTATAAGTTGCCTTTTTCCAACTGAAAATAGGTTTAAGAATATTATTACCTACTTAATTACCAAATGCAAAATTTACATACCAAAATCCCATATTTTTTATCATTCGCCTTAACCTTTAAAGAATAACAACTATTAGATTTCCCCCATTATGTCAATGGTTTTCTAACCACCTTCCAAAGTTGGCTGCCTCTTCTCGATTATATTGAAGTCATTTATAATGGATCGTATGGTTTCTAATTCACCTCTATTTAAGTCAGACTTCGGTTTAGCTTTAATTTTCTTGTTTGTGGATGAAGAGAATTGTGATTTTTTTGCACTCACAATCTCTTTACCTTCTTTCACTACTTGACGATAGTTTTTGTCACTTATCTTCGTAGCAGCCATCAGTCTTTCTTTAAAATGTTGCAGAGGAATTGAACCTCCATGTGCAGCTTCGTCTTTCATGAAAAAAAGCACATTGAAAATTATTTCACGTGCCTGACTATGAATTATTTTCCCCATTACACCGACTGTTTTCAGATCTGCCATGTTGGGTAATCTAAACGGAATCGAGGTTCTAATAATAATAATAAAAATTAGAAATATTTCGCCACAAAATATTGCCTTACCTGCAATAAATTGCGATAAAGTATAATAAGTATTATTAATTATTTTATTGTACTTATCGATTATGTATAAATGGTGTAACCGTATACATAAACAAATATAAATAAACAAGTGGAATTTAAAAAAAAAATAAAAATAGTTTTTATTAGGCATCTAAGAGTTGAACCGTACTGATGAGTACGTATGTATATCTGCAACAGCAATTCCATAACAAATTACTGTTTGTCTACCACTACACATGTTTTCTCTGCACTACACACATAACCAAAGTGTAATATATACGACGATCTGCTAGAGAGTACCTATATACCAGAGAACAGAGACGTATATATTCACTCCATGCTCGTGCGTAATTCCAGTGACGGATCCCATTGTCAGACATTGTTGTTCCATGTCGAAGATAAAGTGATCTTGCTTGAATGAGATAATTATAATTAATAAATATTGGGTCACACTTGGAGCTTAACAGGCGGCGAGATGTCTGCGATCTAAGTTCGAATTCGAAATTTCAAGTCTCTAGACCGTATGGGGCCTGAGAAATCGCTGTGGAGTCCATTGATACAAGAAGCGAAAGTAATAAAAACTATTTATAAACTGCGTGCACATTAGAAAACAGAAAACCTCTAAAAATGAATGCATAGTATAATATGCGGGACCGAGCTCAACCAACGAACAGGTATGGCTGGTTGCTTATCTCGCGAAATTACTTTATTAGGCAGTACTTCAGCAAAGTATACCATGATACAGCACTGGCTTGAATAGTTTACACACCCCTTCGATCTTCAAATAGACTGGTTCTGACAAATTATCGTCTCTACGCATCGTGTGACGACATGTACTTTACTTCTGATACAGAGTCTAAGTCAGAGAATAATTCACCATTATACATTCGGTCGTAGAGACTATCGTCCTTCTAGAAGTTCATAATAGACTACAAAGTTCATTTCTAACCTAAATATATTGGTTTCAGGTTCTACTTACACTGTTATACGCTACAAAACTGCCAGGTGCAAAGCCCAGCAGGTCGAAGGTTTCTTCCGCCGTGTGCTGAGACGGGACGAAGTGAATATTTGGCAGTGCAAAGTTATACATTTATTTGCCTTAGGTAAACAGTGATGTAAATATGTACCTACTGAAAGACTGAATAAAGTTAATATTTGAAGGCATATTATTTCATTTTCCACATGTCAAGTCTTACTGATAAAATGTACCGTTACAAATACCCCCTTACCTGAATAAAATTTAACGGGGTTAACTTTCATTAGCACCATCGTCACTTCCTGACTTGAGGTCCTTCGCACTCCATAAACCTTCGTAAGTTTCATTTTCATCGCGTAGTTCAGAAGTCCAAGGCAAAACTCTTCTTTTTATATAAAATGATCTCACATACTTCGGTGCCAATTTCTCCGTGTAAGACTTTGCCGCGTCTGAATGAACAAAATTCTTACGCCACTGGTAGGTTTGACCAAAGTTGCTTCGGAACGTCTTCTGGGCTTATACGTCTTCTCACTCTTTTTTTGTCGCATCATCTAGTCTCTTTCGCACTTCGGTCAATAATAATTTCTTGATTTCTTCGGTATGAGTTGTTTCAATATTGCCATCATTAGTGTCAACTAACTCTTTCTTCTTGAAATCTTCGCCACAAAGAACCATGCGCCGTCCAAAATTGATGAAATACGGGGAATAATTGGTGGTTTCATGTTTGACAGTCCTCAATGCACAGCTTATCTTCGGAAGATTAGCATCACAGGAGCGATGATTATCCGACACAGAAATGGCCAGTATTAATTTCAACGTTCGGTTCACCCTCTCAGTAGGATTTGCTTGGGAATAATTTTTTGCGTTGTGTCTAATATAGCAGCAATACTCTTACTGAGGTCCGTTATCGCATACCAGTAGACGAGGCGCCCCGTACAATCAAATTATTTTCTCCTCTATTCTTCTGGAAACCACCTCTGCAGATGACGTCCTCAAATGGAATACCAGTGAGTATTTACTGAAGTAATCGGTTACGACTAGTATAAATTTATTACCTTTCAGTTATCTGGGAAGTGGACCCATCAGATCTGTTGCCAATATCTCCCATGGTCTCGATGCCTTAGTTGGGCGGTCATCAGCCCACTTGGGCTTTCAGATCTGGTTCATAAGCAGTACAAATCTCACAATTCCTTACAACACGGTTTACATCATACCTAAGCTTCGGCCAATAATACCTCTCTGCTACTCTATGAAATGTCTTAAACGTCCCATATGACTCGATGTAGGAACATTATGAGCCTTTTCCATTATTTTTCGCTGTTTTTCCTTCGAAATCACACAGTTACAAGGGTCAGAAGGGTGAAGCATATTCTTTTAGAAGAAGGATTTTATGACGTGCAAGATTATATCACTAAGAACTTAAGTTAGGTTTGAAAAATGGAAGACATTGTATTCTTATCGAACGATTAGGTTTTTTTTGTTTATATTATATTTGTTTACATACGTTGATATATTACTTCTATTTGTGTATATTTCTGCAATGTATAGGTATATATTTTCTTATTTGTTTTTATTTTGTATTGATTTTGGAAGACTTTTTTGTCAATGAGATGTAAATCTTCAGACCATAAAGGATATTTTGATTGATTGATTGATTGATACTTACCTTCACGTATCAGTAATGTTGATCACCGTGAACTCTTCATTGGGAAAATTTGAGTGAACTGTCCGACACACTGTTCTTCAACTTCAGGTACGATTTATCCATAGTGGTATTTGTTAACAGGCACTGAGTCAACTACAGGGACCGCGCGTGACAAGGCATCAGGAACAACATGATCTTTTCCCTTGCGATGAATTATATTGAAATCGTATTGTTGCAGGCAAACTGCCTATCTCGACAATCTGCCGGTGGGAGCTTTCAAATTCTGCTGTCACACTAATGAATAATGGTCAGTCAATGGTTTGTCTTCTAGATATGGTCTCAATTTCTTCGCTGCCCAGAGGACAGCCAAACAATCCCTCTCCGTGGTAGAGTGATTTCTCCCTCATTTGGAGAAAGATCTACTAAGATAACATATAATCCTTTCTCCATCTTCATGCATTTGGGTTAATACAGATCCGAGCCCAAACGCAGAAGCGTCAGTGTGTAATACAAACGGCAAACTAAAATCAGGACAAGTCAAAGTTGGTGCGACAATAAGATATTCCTTTATTTTTCGGAAAGATTCCTCACAGAGAGTCGAATACTCAAATTTACAACCTCTCTTCATCAAAGACGTAGTTGGGGACAGCAAGGTAGCGAACTCGGATATGAACCTTCGATACCATGAAAACGTACCTATCAACATAAGGAAGTATTTTACCGTAGTCGATGTACGGAGTTGTAGCATTGATTTCAATTTACATGGGTTCACATGTAGCCCATTTCTATGACCACATGACTTAAATACTTCATGTCGGGTCAACCAAAATGACATTTCTCCATGCTCACTGTCAGATTATCTTGCGCAATCCACGAAATACTGATCAAGAACTGACAAATGCTCTTCAAAAGTTTGAATAACTATAACGATGCCGTTCAAATAGATGGAGATGTGGCGTTCAAGCTCAGGGCCTAGCACTCTATTAATAAAGCGGTGCCATGTGGCAGGACCATTGTGTAGGCCAAATGGCATCCTTTTGAACTGTAATAGTCCACGATCGGGGATAGTGAAGGCAACGTAATGTCCTTCGCCACAGGCACCTGCCAGTAGGCGGATTTAATATCCAGGGATGACAATTAATAAGCATCTCTGAGCTTATCCAAAATGTGCGAGACTTAAGGCAGGGAATAACTATCACATTCGGTGACAGCATTGAACTTGCGGTAATCCACGCAGAAGCGATAACTACCATCTTTTTTTTCACCAGCTGGATAGGTGAGGACTAAGCACTATTTGATTTCTCAATAATATCATTAATAAGCATAGCGTCTAATTCTTTGTCAATCTGTTGCTGAATTACTAGCGATACTGGGTAGTACCTCTATTTAATGGGCACCGAATTTGTCACTATGACATGTTCTGCCATATGCGTACAACTTAACTTGTCTCCCATGGCAGCAACGTTACAATCTATCAGGGCCTTCAACCTTATTTTCTCCATAGCTGTCAAGATAGTGTGGCTTCTCAGGTAATCCACTGCATCCAAATGGTAAGCCTCCTTCGAAAAATGCCACTCATTATGTCTTAAATCTGGAACTATATACATAGCTTTCCAGAAGTTTGTTCCAAGAATGAGATTGTGGAGTAAGCTCGGTATCACAAAAACCTTAATCAATTTCATTCTCTCCTTAACAGTGAAAGGCACTTGACACTTCCCGATACTTTCGCAAATTTGACCATTTGCTACGGTGCATAGAGTCCTCTGCGTTGCTTCCAATTCTATACCCAAGTCTCGCATGGTCTTCGATCCACTACTTCCCAAAATGGTGATGGTCACACCGGAATCCAATAATCCTAGTATTTCATAGCCCATAACTTTCACTTTCAAATAAGGCCGTTCGTCATTTTCAGCGTGATCCAGGATGAAGTCCAGGATTGGTCCAAGAGGGGTAGTCAAGTTAATTCCAGGGTCATATTCTTATCTCAATTCCTTAAAAATGAGCCTGCCCGTTTCCCTCAATTGAGCAGTTTTAGCAATGACTTTTGGTAAATGCTTCTCTCTTGTAGCCAAAGCACTCTAACCTTCGGGGCAGCGCACAACCAATCACTTTGTGTCCGGAGGTATTACAGCGATTGTAGACTATTTGTCTGGATTGACTCACGGTTTTGGTTGCCTAGGTGGTCGCTACATTTACCTCTTCCGCCAACTCCACGAAAGCAAGATCCTTCTCCAAGACTTTAGACCTACGCGAAGATGGTTCCACATAACCATTTATTAGATCCCTCTTCCATTCCATTCGCCAACAAATGGTTCTTAGTTCCGAAATATCTTTTGGCAACGGATCCCGCAAACGATCCTGATAAAAAGGATGTTGAGTTTTTTTGTAGTTCTTCAAAAAGCACGTCATTATGAGCTCGTCAACTACTTCAAAGAACGCAGTAACGGAGGTCCCCTTACACCTCAAGTTAATTTTGGAATATTCCACTTATGAGGTGGAATCATCTTCTGGGTCAGGAGGCTTACTCCCCACTGCATCGAGTACTGAATAAATCAAATCGGTCACATAACAAATGACAATCGTTACTCATCACAATGGTGGATCGAATAGGATCTAAACTGGATCGAGAAGCTGTGCCTATTCTCTAACTTCCATTCTATGAATCTGTGTCAGTTACTTCTAACCTCCAAATTGAATGATAACAGATATATAATATAAAAGTCTTTAATAATATTCACCTTTATTATGGCTCATTTTACGTTGTTTTTCAACGTCCATGATGCCAATCGTGTATACAAATGTGCGAGAAGAGATATCCAATGAATAATTGGTTATATATTATTTTAAGAGATGTGGATATTATACCTCCGACTATAGATATGGATTCTAAAAAATTGTAGAGAAATTATCCATGTCTTAACAGACAAAATCACATATCACTTAAAAGCAAGGTGAGTCTTGTTCTTATTACCACAAATAAGTATGTTAACAAGTTGAATAATTTCTATATACTATGATTTACTTGTAATTGGTTCAAGTGTTTATAAATTCAATCACCAACTGAAGAATGAAATGTTGTTTATAGAGGGTAAATATAAGTCAATTTTAGGATGTGTAGAGTGCGATGGTAGTTTTTATTGATTCACTAGGTATTACATTAAACTCTACCTACTAACTGCAGCCAAAATAATCTAGACTTGTTTGTCAACATATGATCAGCACACAAAACCACAAAATAAATGATAAAAACTGTGAAGTTCTTACCTTTGATATAAAACAGTGGCTTGTCGTATGTGCACACTATAAAATGTAATGTATTATGAATGTTTTTTCAGGAAAGGAACAGTGCTAAATCATCAGCTTGGTACAAAAAGTTTTTGAATAATAAAAATATTCTGTATTACATTTTACAGGTACAAACTTTGATAACTTGAATACAAAACGTGAATGGCGAATGTACGAAGCTATGAGAGAGAGCGTCTTGACGTTTCTTTTTAGCCTCGAACCCCCCTGTTGACGGAAGTAGGTGCCATGTTGCCAACTGCAGCATGGTTCATAAGTTTGTGGACTTAACATGCCGCCCACCTTGAAAAGTCCCTTTTCAACAAAACGTCTATTTTATAACGAAATTTCAGATAGTTCTATTACACATTATAGACGCCAGATTAATAAAGTTCATCGGAGTGCTCGGTTTCAACTGGTATCAAACATACTTTATTAATATCACGTTTTAAAATATTAGTAATAATATTGGTAATTTTACTGAAACTACGCGCACTACGTCATTTGAGCCATGATGTAGCTCTACGACTCGTGTCATGGGCCACTTTTGCGGTAGTGTGTTATCTTCAACAAGCACAACTAACGAGTCAACTTTCAATAGGTCTCCATAATCTTGTTTCCACTTCGTACGGGGTTGGAGCTGTGTCAAATAATCCTTGGACCAGCGTAGCCAAAATTAATGATTTAACTGCTGTAGACGATAATATCTATCGCGCCTTGTAATTTTAATATCCATGACATCTTTTGGAGGACCAACCAGTGAGACGCCAATTAAGAATTGCGCGGGTGTATCGGAAAGAAAATCAAAAGGGTCATTTGACAAAGGTGTAGGGGGTCTAGAATTCAGTTTTGCCCCGATTTGAACAAGCAACTTGTACATCTCTTCGGAGGATTCTCCCAAGACTCGGTTCAAATGAAACTCGTGGATTTCACCGCCGCCTCCCAGAGTCCACCCATATAAGGTCAATTCATTTTGTCGTTACTTAAATATTTGAAGCCGCGGCATTATACTGAAGTTCATTTAATAATTTATGCAACTCCGCAAAATGATTACTGGCCCCAACAAAATTTAAGCCATTATCGGAGTGAATATTTAATGGCTTCCCTCTTCGTGAACAAAATCTTTTTAAAACATTTTAGAAACCAGAATTAGTTAGATCGATCTATAATCTAATTATATTAAAAGAGCAATGCTTGGCTATATATATATATATATATATATATGCAAACAAATTTTATCTCGGAATCTGGTCTACCGCTTTCGATGAAAATTCATATGTATGGGTTCTAGAGTGTACTGAATGGAATGGTTGTATTCACATTCGCAATAAAAATCGTTTTCAGCAAATAATATTCTCATTTTTAGAAATTAAAAGAAAGGGGTCTTCGGAGTCGAGAAATCGATTGACGATACTTTCATATTTAATCGGTGATACCCTCGAGGTCCACACTAGCTATTTCAAGAATGGTTCCGCAGATAAAAGGTTCAGTAGGTATGTATAGTGTGTAGGGGGTTGAGAAGTCGATTGGTGATACAGCTTAGTTCTGGTATATTTATCATTTAGTACCTCTTATAAACCCATCTTAAATCCTGTTTTACCCGAGCAAAGCTCGGTCTCCGGATATTTCAATATTACTTGCCTTCGTGGCAAAGCACACGAGAATGACTAAATATGTTTTGATACATTTGCTTCGCCGCAAGGTACCTTCATTTATATAAATTGGTCTCTCGTAGTCAACTCCGCAGTTTGTAAATGGTCTGGATTAACTCTTAAACTAGGGAAGTTACCCATCATAAACTTGCAAGGTTTCGGATTAATCTTGTAACACTCAATATACGAATTTATAATCCGTTTTACCGAATGTTTTCCGTTTACAGGCCAAAATGTTAGCCGAATAATAGGAAATAAGTTTTGAGTTGTACGAAGAAGTCCATTCTCAAAGTGGAGTGAAGTGGTATGATTTATTGTAAAGTTTGGTTATGTAAGCTTTGAGACATGTTTCGAGATTTTAAGAATCTCATTTTCAATCATTGATTAAAAAATTCTGTAAGAAAATTAGATAATGTAATGAAATATGAAAAGGATAAATTTGTGATTATATAATATCATTTCCAAGCAATAAATTTTCAAAAACTATGTAACAAATATATATATATATATATATATATATATATATATATATATATATAAGGTAATGAAGAAAAATAAAAAATAAAGAGGATCTAAATTACATTGATAGTATCAAATCAAAATGGTGGATGTAGTACTCACGTGGAGTTGATAATTCTTAAGTTGTTTCCTTAACTAAATAACCATAATAAACCATAAAAAACTATAAAATTGATCCCAACCCAGAAAGAAATAATATAAATTTAAATTTAAAAGAAATTAACCCATTGTAGAAAATTATAAATTAAAGAGAATTCTAAAAACAAAAAAATAAAAATTCCAAAGTTACTTGACCGGTGACTACATCATTCTTGTCGTGTGGGCTGGCAACAAAGAGAAATATTCCTGGTAAGGGATCGTTTAAAAAGTTTTCAATTATCATGTAAGTAGATCCATCTATAATTCATTAGCATAAACCTAGTAGTTCATTACAGAGAAAATAATTAGTAAAAGTAGTAGTAAAAGAATTCTGTGATACTTTGCATTTGCATAAGGTTAGGAGAAGCATAAAAAATAAAGTATATGTAAACATGTTTAGAAATTTAGAGTGTTAAAGAACTGTATGCAGTCAAATTTGCATTGTTCATTGAGTGATATAATGTGAGGATTCTTGTTATTGGAATTGATCTCAAAAATCTCCAAGATATTCAACAACCGGCCTTTTGGGGCATGATGTAATGTTCTGACATCATTGTTAATATTGAAGGTATGTTTCTCATTGACTACGTGATTAGCGAACGAACTGTTCAAATTAATGTTGTAAAAAGGTTTAGTAAGAAAGAAAGATTTATATTTATCTATTACCTTAACATGTTCATCTATTCTAGTACTTATTTTCCTACCAGTTTTACCTACGTATTTGGAAGGGCAATCAGAGCAAGTGATCTCATAGACTCCGGATCTATCTAGAGAGCTGACCTGGTCTTTTACATGGACCAATCTCTTATAAAAAGTGTTGTGAGTGGAGAAGCATACCTTCAATTCCTGGGCATGGCGTTGAAAAATGTTTTGAGTTTTGAGTTTCTGCGTGTAAATTTTTTCGATGTTGATTTAATGTTATTAAATCCATTATTTTATGCTTGCTTGCCAAAATAATAGGGTGTCTGATTAAAATTTAAGCATGATTTTGAAAGTCTACTCCTTACTCTTAATATCCCTTGACTATCAATGAAAGGGTTTATATTTAAAATTTCTTAGCTCGTCAGGAATTTCCGCGTCCCAGTCCAGCTGTAAATGCCAAAGTTGTTGCATACTTTGTTTCGCCTTTATAATTGCCGGACCGATTAATCCAAGAGGGTCAAAGATCTGCGATATTACTGAAAGTATATTCTTTTTCGTAACTTTATTTTCATTTACATTTATATCAATACAGTATTTAATTCATCGCGGTTTGCACCCCAGCGAATAGTTAACATTTTGAGTCCTTTTTCATTATGGAATAAAACTAAGTTTTCATCTTTACTTTTATTAGTTTTTAAAATGTAGTTTAGGATATCTCTGTCTTTAGAAGATTACTTTCGTAATTTAAATTTCGTGCTTACAAGTATTTCCGTTAGCTCTCGATAAACTTCTAACTCTTCTTTTCTCGTGTTAACACTAGTCAACAGATCATTGATGCAGAAGCAATTTTTAATTATGTTTGCAGTTCGCGGATATTTGTCTTGATTGATTATAGCTTACTCATTCAAACAACGTGTGGCTTGGAATGGAGCACTCGATGTACCAAAGGTTACCGTGTTTAACTTATATACCTTTAATTCATCTTCAGAATTCTCTCGGCAAATATTTTTTTGAAACCGGTACATCATTTTGACGCTCGCACTTAAAACGTAAGTTCGATGACGTAAACGAAGTAAAATTGATATTAAGTCTGGCTGTATAGTAGGCCATGCTAATATCAGGTCATTAAACGATACGTTGGTATTTTTTTAGCGCTCGCGTTAAAAATAACGCGACACTTAGTCGTAACTGCAAATTCTCTAAGAACTTCTGAATTAGGCAAAAATTACGAATAATTTTTGACTGAATCATCGTCATCTAACGTAGTGCAAATTGGCTTATGTCCTAGAGACTCATAATCTTACATAAACTGAACATAGTATGTTTTAAGAGTTTCGTTTTTTCGGAATCAATTTTCTAAGTTATTAAACCTTTTTACGGCTACAGTTTTAGAATCGCTTAAAATGTCGTTACTATCTTGTTTAAAAGGATATTTTACAACAAAAGTGCCGTCAACTTTTTGCGTTGTAGTTAATTTAAAATATTTTTCAAAATATTGATCGTTTTTTGATAATGGAACCTTTGTTTCGATTTGTTCTACCCGCCAACATTTTGTTAAAGCTTCATTTAATTGTTTATGTGTTATTTTTGTATTCAAGTTACAATTTTTTTATCAGTATTACTTTTATCTAATTGTAAATTTCCTATTACTACCCATCCCAGTATCGTTTATTGTAGAACGGGTTTGTTCTTGGCCAGTTTTAATTTTCGTTGTGTAATTAAATCAAAGAAAATTCCGGTTCCTAGCAAAATATCTATGGGCTTTGGAATATTAAACTGTTCGTCAGCTAGTCTTAATTTTTTTGGGATGTTCTACTGCTTTTTGTTGAATTATATATTTTGTGTTTTCTATACTTTTGTTGTAATTATGCGTTAGTTGGTTTAAATAAAATCTTACTTGATGCGTCGTATCTTTATTCATACGTTTCTATCTCTGACATGACATTAATTAACAAGTGACTATTGACAATTGACAACCTGTTAATGTAAGTTTATGTGAAGCCTGGTTTACCTACTACAATATCAAAGGTAATTTTACCGTTATTCGTGGTAATAGTAATGACTGTAAAGCCCGCTGCAGACGGAGTATGTTTTGCTGCATGTTTCCTTGATGGGAGCTAGGCATGGTGTTGTGCATGCTGCCGTGTAAAAAAATGACATCACGTGTACGGTTGATTGCTTGAACTCGTGCATGATTTGATGATAGATCCGGTGCTATTTTCGGTGACTGTTTTCACGCATCGTGCCTTGTCGGAGCACTCGGAACTAGTCGAGTCGTACTCAAAATTTATTTTGTACATGATAACATGTTATTTTTGATTGTTGGGACATTTTCTCTGTTGTAACAATGATTAGAAATAGAGCTTGATTAGAATGTTCAACATTTTGCATCATATGTCACAGTCATATTTCTCTGTACTGTCATTTTACATACATGATGGACTGCATCGTGTGAAGCCAACACAAGCAAGGGAGCCATCAGCACACCATACGCGGCAACATTTATCGGACCGTGCAGCAAAACAAGCAAGCAATCATGCAGCAAAACATACTCCGTCTGCAGCGGGCTTAATTCTGTTTCAAAATTATTATGTTGTGATTTTATTTTTGTGCTAGCTTTACTTTTAATATTTGTTTTGATTTGATTTATAAGGCTTAGGGCCGATTTCATAATGAATCCTTAATGGGAGATTAGTTAATTTTCCAATTTGTTTAAGTCATATCTCGATAACGAAATAAAATTTTTGCATTTTTCAATAACTTTTACAACGTTAGTTACCATCTCTTTCGTTTTTCTAAAGTAACCTTGAATTATATGTCAAATCAAAAAAATTTGAGATTTTTAATCAAGGATTAAAATTAATTAGAGATTAAATTTGATTATAAAATCGGCCCTTAGAGGAATATTAATTTTCTTGCAATTTAATTTTAGCTTTTCGCAATACGATTTACAAATGAGATTTGATTGACTACCGGAATCCAGTATTGGTGTACCTTTATGCCAATGTTTATCTTGTATCAAAGTTGTAGCTGTCGATAATAAAACTTGATTTAAATCAATCGGTGTGAATGTAGGACATGTGAATTTTGTCGACCATCTTTCTCTAGTGGCACGCGCTCGTGGACTTTCAGCACATGCGTTTGTTGCTGGCATGATATAAAAATGTATAGTGGTTGCTGGTAAGCAGCGTTGCCATTATTGCCATTATCTGCTTTGCTGGGGATTGTTTCACCTCAAATTGTCTATGTGTAATGCCGTGTTATGTTTACCTTTACATTTTCATTCACTAGAAACACAATCTTTTTTAGCATGACCTTGTCTCAAGCAATGAGTCCAGTATTTGTTTTTGTTCAATTAGTTGTATTTTTCTTTTATTGATAAACTAGCGAAACGCGGACAGTGATAAATAGAATGCTGTTCTTTATACAGAAAAAATGAAGGAATATTTCGAGTTTGACTGTTATGCGAGAGTGAATCGTGTTTGTGCGATGTGTAAACTTGGCCTACTAAGTCTTTGAATTTTGACTGAGGTTTTGAACTTTTATTTAAATTTGGGAAGCTGATTTTACTTTGAATATTTATGTTTACTTGCAGTGCATCCAAAGTAAAGCACTTTTCAATTTAGAATTTCATAAACTCTCTTAGAGTTGGTAAATGTCTATCATTTAATCTATTTTCCCATTCTCTTTTAGTTTGTTCGTCTATTTTTTGTAACACAATCGATATTGATGAAGCATCCTATACGTAAACTGGGAGTTCTAATTTCTCTTACTCTGATAAATGCTGCCGCAACGAGTCTACTAATTTTCTTAATAAAACAGACGATTCCTTATATAGGGTTCATTCACTTAGAGGAAAGGCTACGCACGTCACAAAGATGCGCGAAGTGCTGAGGTCACGTCAGTGTCCTACAATGTACATTACCAACAGGTAAACAAAAATCTGGCGTGTGGAACGAAATGTCAGGGAAAGATAAAAAACACACAAAATAGAGCGTTTATTTACATCAGTGCACGTTACCAGTTTGTTCTACATAAATATTATGTTTCAGCGGTATATGAAATCCCCGTTCGTCTTCGTCTTGCATAAAAGTGGCAAAGTTATTTATGATTTCACGGATTTGGCCTTGAATTACCAACCCTTTCAACCACCAAGCTTCTTCGGTGGCATCTTCTAAAACAAAGTGTGGAACATAAACTAATATACAGTATGGAAACTCACCTTCCAGAAAATATAATAAATCGCCATACATAAAAATCGCATTCTCAAACCAACACTTTCTGCAGAAGAGGAATGTGAGGAATGTGGAGGACGAATTCAGTTCGTATGCGCACACTGGAACGTAAACAGACAGGAAAGTGACTATAGATACCATGCATCATTCACAGTTTAAAGCTTGTGGCCGTCCAAGCACCTTCGTGTGAGAAATGGCTACATCTTCAGACGCGGGAAATTCATATGCAATCTTTCCTTGTCGAAGAAACTTAAAAACGGGCAGATTACGAGAAAAACTTTTGTTGGTTTCTTGATTCATGTAAACAGTCAAAACTACGCTTCCCGTGCTACGCTACTGAAATGTTACTCCAGCTGATCGTTGCTAGGCAACGAGACAAAGTGACCAAAACTGGTTTCTGCGTTGATGACGTGGTGGCCTTTTCTCTAAGTGAATGGAGCATAAGTTCGGCAAACCGAACAAAATTGTATTAATATATGAATTTATAATCGCCCTGTAATTTCCACAACGCTTTCATAAAAGTTCAACTGTTGCTTGAAAGTGAAAATGATCCCAAAAACCTAGTCCAAATTCAGGCAAGTTGGCAACTGCGCTTGACATGTTCGGATTGTTGTGCCGTTTTCTCCTTTAAACGATTTTTCCTTCTCTTGACACTCGGATATTGTTTGCTTTGCTTGCGAAATTTGAGAATGAAACATCGATTCTGTTTCTAATCTATACTCTCTATACTTCAACCGGGTTTGAATTCTATCGAATTCCGAGTAATCTTCTTCTACGCTTTTTGACTGACACTCTACTTGGAATCTGCATGAATGTTTTGTTGTTGATTCAAATTTTGTAAAAATCTCCAGAAACGGTTTTATCTATCGCATGTTACTAACTTCGCGACTTTTCTACGGTTTCTTCGCTTCCAAGACTAGCGTTTGCTTTATCTCCCATTTTTCCTTTTTTCGGCATTTTGAAATAATTTGGCACTTTCGATTTACAATTATTTATTAGGAAGCACTTAACCCCTATTGAGTCGTAACGTGTTAAAATGTGGGATAGAAATGAATTATATTTCTACGATAGTTACCGGTATGAGTAAAACACTAAAACGAGTCGAGACTTGTTAGTTTTTCTTAAATAACGGATGCGTGCGTGAAATCAACTAAACTTCGAGAGTTACGGCTAATTAGTTAATAACCTTGAACTGTACGTGTAATTTGTCCCTGAATTTCAATTAGATGTACCTACACACTTACACAATTGCAGTGTTTCATGATTAAAAATTGTACATGATTCATGATTTACTACAATTAGATAATTACTCACTTCCTAGAATTTACCAAGTAAAGGCATGCAGGAATTCCAGAGGGATTATAGTTAGGTTTAAATAAGAAAAATAAAGCGCTTAATTAGGAATGTGTTCACCGGTATCTTGGTATTTCCATACATTTATTTGTTTTCTGTTTTTCCGCTGGCTGCTAACGTTCTCATCCGGTTCGAAGTGACCAAATGTTTTTTTCGGAGAAGGACCAGTACTAAATCATCAGCTTAGTATAAAAAGTTTTTAAACAATAACAATATTCTGTATTACATTTTACAGGTACAAACTTTGATAACTTGAATACAGAACGTGAATGGTGAATGTACGAAGCTATACAAGAAAGCGTCTTGACGCTTCTTTTCAGCCTCGAACCCCACTTCCTGTTGACGGAAGTAGACGCCATGTTGCCAGCTGCGGCATGGTTCGTAAGTCTGAGGAATTAACAAATAATAAATCTTAACTTATCAAGACTGACTTAAATTTTATTTTAGTTATTCATACATCAATATCTAGTTTTTAAACTTAATAACTGCAACTCAAAGCACATAACTGCGCTTCCTCACCATTTTCAGAAAGTAAGTGTTACCTATCAGTCCGAATCTGAAGAAGGTATACATTTTAAGTAATATCATATATTAAATCAAACAAGGCATTATTACAAGCAATAATTTGGATAGTATAAATTATTATATCAAAAGTTTTCTGTGGTGCTCTTACCTTTTTAGCCCATAATTTTGCGACTTCTGTTGTGCCTTCCAAGGAATTCAATCAAATTGTTACTTTGAGCCATTTCAGTCTCAATCGATTGCAAATGCGCATGAGCAATTTGAAGATTTTCCTCTTAGAATTTCACCTTTATTTTCATCTGTATGTTGTAGGTAGAGATAAAAGATAAGACGTTTTAGAAGCACTAAAATATTCAATAATTTCAAAAAATACTTCGATTAAAAATTATAATAATAAATTTTTATTAAAAATATTCAATCACTGTAACTGCTCCTGAAGTATATTACTCGACACTTGACGATTTATTATATAGAACGCAAATTTTACATAACTCGATTGTGTTCTCGGTCGATCGAACGAAATTTTGGTAGATTGAGTTCTAATTTGAATAGGGATTAGAGTAGAGTATCGAATCGAGTTTCAGGATTAAACCCCCTATTCCGGATCTGCCGATACCGAAGATCTGGCAGCTCCACCAATATTTGCGTTGAAAGATTGCGCACTTTTCGTGTCTCTAAGTGACTGAGTGTGGCTGGGACAAGTTCAGATGTTGGGAGTGGGTCTTCACCAGCGTCATCACATTTCTGATTAAACTTATCCAACAAAGACAACGCTATCGCCATAAGGTCCGCATTCTTGGCCTCCTTATCTTTCTCTCTTCACTTGGATCCATTCTATCGATTCGTCCCAAGACATTCGCCAATTTGGTCTGCAACTTCTCACTCTCACTGGTCATTTTTAATCTGCCAAACAAATCTACTTTCCCTGAATTTTTCGTCCGAACTGCCGTTTCATCTTCCTCAAAAGCGTAAGGGTGCTCAGGCTAATGTAAGCTATATCCACTCTTTTCCATCTGTAATGCTGAGACCAGCCGATGTCTCATCTTGTCACAGCTCCTTCTTCTATTCCTGGAACTTTCAGCGCGTATGCGAGTTCTCCTTACCGAGTCGATAGACTACCATTTTACGAACCATTGTCACACGAGTATGACAATCGCTGCCACCTACTGATGTCCACAGAAAATTTACAAGATTACTCAAGATTACATGTCCACCTGCCTAAGAATTAACCTCAGGTTGATATTTGCAGCAACGCTCATTAGTGGAGAATTGGTAGGCTTCAGCAATAGCTAAATTCTAATTTATAATAAATGGGCGCCAGATAAGTCAATTGAAAACGCCAAATACCCAAGTATCTTACAACATCACTAGCTTACCAAACGATGTTAAAAAATAAGGTCGAGTACCCAAGTCAATTTTATTCAGGAACAATTCTTTTTGGTGAAACTCAACAATAATTATAACTACCGTAATCACGAGGTAACAATGGTTATAACAAAAAATCTACAATGAGCAGAAAAATAAAATGGATCTATAGCGCAAAATAAATCTCATAGGCAAGCAAATGAACTAATTCACAGAGCCTATGTATTGATATACATTGTCATCATCACTTAGCTACGTAGAGAAAGAGTTAACTAAATCTGCAGAAATTAAGTTCCGTCAAACACAGACAAATTTAAGATTTAAAATCAGCAAGGAAAAAAACGTCGCGTGAGCTCAGGCGAATACGTTTAATAAAGTGCGGTGGAGAAAAGTATAGGTCTTAATTTCCGCGTCACAGGAGCAAAGTTATCCTTATATCACTTGCGTGCAGCCAATGTCGTTTTGGATCACCCTTAAATTTGATTCATTACACCATGATTCAGAGAAGCCTAGAATGTGAGGGTTTTCCTCTCGGTTTTCTTCATGTATTAAAATCTTGTCTTGATCAGTTTTATTAGTAATACATTGACATCTTAACATCTGCGTATGACAAGGACTTAGATATTACATTACAAACTCGTGTGAATTCGCTCTTTTTATTAACGATTTTCAGTTACCTGACAATTATAGGATTATTAGTTTAGACCTGGTATCACTATTCAAAATCCAAATTAAAAAACAACAAGACACCTGGAGAGGACAGACTGATAACAGAAATGCTTAAATATGGCAGAGAATCTCTACTGAAGAGAATAAAACAAATCTTTAATAGGTGCATTACTGAACAGAAAATACCACAGCAATGGCAAAACGCAATAATCACCCTTATCCTACTTCTACAAATTATTCACAAAAGTGCTCACCTAACGAACAAGTTCGATTTCTATCATTCCCCAAAGCAGGCAGGTTTCAGAAGTGGATATAGCACGATTGACCATATCCAGGCGATTCGCACACTCATAGAGAAAAGCGCCGAATATAACTTCCCTATATACGTAGCCTTCGTAGACTATGAGAAGGCTTTCGACTCTATAGAACTACACGCCAATCTAGAAGCCTTACACAATGCCAGAATAGATCATGGATATTCTGGAATAATATCATTTATCTACAAAACAGCTACAATGACTGTCGAAATGACAACAACGAAGAAAATCAAAATGGAAAGAGGAGTCAGACAGGGAGATACTATCTCCCCAAAACTCTTTATACTGGCGCTAGAAGACGTCTTCAAGACGCTGAATTGGGGAGAAAACGGTATTGGGGTGGACGGTAAAATGCTTAACCATTTGCGATTTGCTGATGACGTTGTTATCATTGCCTCATCGTCGGGAGAACTCCAGAGAATGCTCGAACGACTACACCACGTATCTGCAAAAGTGGGCGGTTAAATGGAACCTATATTTTAAGTTAGACCTCTCGCAATACATTGGTGAAAATTCCATTCAATTCCATGTAGTAGTTACATAACAGAAAGACAGACATAGTCTATATTTTAAGTTAGACCTCTAGTAATACATAGGTGAAGACTGCATTCAATTCCATCCACTAGTTTTTGCATGATGCGCATACAAACATACTGTAACGTGAGAACTCACCCAAATAATAAAAGACACTCACACATACACACACACACAAATATCTGGAGCCCTGCAAGCGTTTCGATTGCTCTTGAAGGAGAATGTTGGTAATATTATCCTAGCAATCCAGAAACATGGAGAATATACTCATTTGGTGTATTCTCGAAGGAATATATTGGGAAATATATCCAGAACAACTTATTAGAAAGGACGGGAAACTTCGAGATAGAAGGTTAAGTGGATATAAACACACGGACCACGGAAGTAGTCAGTCAGTCATATATCACAATCGGTCATAGATCATAGACAGTAGAAAGTCGTATATAGTCAGAGAAATAAGTGTGAATACAAATGTGTATATAGTCGTGTAGTTATTGGTGTAAATAAATAAATAAATCGAACCCAATTTTAATATAAATTCCCGTTACAATACAGACAGACATACACCAGTAAATGAGCTGCACGGGTTCTGGCACAAAATCGCTGATTATACGAGGTCTAAAGAGTTTAAGACAGTCTTGAAGGAATGTGAGGGGGTCTTTATGTTGGAGGTTAGAGATGATTCCTGTGCGAATGCGTCCGTCAAATGCTGACTCATTTTCGTTCCAGCAAACTCGATCTCTTGCAGTATTTGGCCTAGAAACTAGCCCTGTTCCCTTCTTTCCTTCAGCTTTAATCTGATTCCTCAAGGTTCGGATATTTCTTGAACATGCTTCTAGATGCTGTTTCTCACCCACACTCTTGGCATATCTCATAGCATTTTTAATGCGTTTTAGCGCCTTAGCACACTTATTTAATCCTTTTCGAGCCTCACTATCATCATTGAGATGATAAAAGTCCTAATATGACTGCAATTTGTTTTACTAAATTATTAAAGAGACACATCTTACTCGTACGGAAGTCAATGACTGAATGAGTTTGAAGTTTTGTGATACCAACCTTTATATAGCATTGTGCACGCATGCGCACTGATGTTAACTCTACCAATCCTGTTGACATATCATTTTTCTTGATATTTGCGCCATTTTTCTCGCTCATTTCATGGATATTGCATTTCTGTCTGTCATTTTTCATAGCTATTTTGTAGTTACTTGGCTCATTTTTCTTGATATTTGTACCTTTTTATGTTATGAGAAATATACATATTAATTTAAATCAATGCCGATACATCTTGTATACTGATATTATAAAATTAATTCATTATTACAACATGTGTGATAAACAATCTACAATCACAAAAGCTTTACGTTGAATCAGCTCAGTATTGACAACAATTTGCGGGGGGTGCGGTCTATCAATCTCTTATCACAACTGTGATATTACCGAAGCATGTCGTTATATTTGGGTTGTTGATTCAGTGAGATTGGTGAGAACTGCTACTTCTGGATGACTATGTTCCTTGGATGCCTGATGACAAATTCTTTGTATCCTATGCCAGCTGTCAATTTCCCTCGCTTCCAAGATGGCGTCAGCTGCCGGTTCATGGCGCAGCTGTCAAATTTAAATTTCCCGCCGAGGGGGCGTGGCTAACCAGAGCGAGGGAAGTAGTCTGCCAATGTTCAAGGTCAAATAGAGCCAATTTCGCTATTTTTGACCTTAGAATTCCTTATGGGAAATTACATGTAAAATTGAACGATTTTGCGCCAGAACCCGTGCAGCTCATTTACTTACACCAATTCTAAAAAATGTTGTTTTGGCTTCGGTCTCTCTAATAAAGACCCCCTATATTATTTTTTCTTAAATATGTTTAATGTACAGAAATCGGTCTGTTACAATTTTCTTATACAGAGCTGGACAAATTCGAACGGATGATAGGATTTTCAATGCATATTGCCCCGATGTGTTGAGAATAGTCGTTTATTACATTAGATTTGTAGTTTTTTACATTTTAGTCTATTATTCACAAGTTGTTTTTTAATTTCGTATAATGTAAGTTTTTAGTTTATATTTTTATGTTTTATTTATTTTTTCTTTCTTTATTTGTAGAAAGAATTTCATTTTCAGAGTTGTTTTGGCAAAAAAGAAGCCACAACAGTCATTTTCAAAAATAATTTGTTACATTTATTGCAGCAAATTATTTCTCTCATACAATGGAACGTCCGTTGAGTAGGTTTTTTGATAAGATACATATACGCACTCCTCCATAGCATTTTCGTACTACTACACGTACAACACGAACGAGAGAAGCGAACCTGCGTCTCGCTGGTCGACTCTTCTCAACACATGGGGGCAATATGCATCGAAAATCCTATCATCCGTTCGAATTTGTCCAGCTCTGTATATGTATTGATGTATAGATATATGTATAGATGTATATATATATATACATATATATATATATATATATATATATATATATATATGTATATATATACATATATAACATATATATATATATATATATATATATATATATATACAAGGAGTTTTGACAACAGCAAGCAATTCTCGTCTTTAGAGCAGTAATTGCGCTCTGCCTTACTCAACACCCGACTAGAGTAGGCCACGACCTCCTGCTGACCGTCTTCTGCCGTACACAAGGATTCCTTCAACTTCTGAAGAGCCCCTTCGCAATCTGGCTTCCACTCGAATGGTTGTTTTTTTCTGTCAGCCGATGTAATGGCTTATCCAGGTTGCTGAAGTCCTTAACGAATCGTTGGTAATAGGTACATAACCCAAGAAAACTGCGAAGCTCTGAGGCATTCCTTGGATAAGGCCATTCTTGAACCGCTGGTAGCTTTGGTCGGACTCCTTGTGGGGATACTACGTGACCGAGGTATCGTACTTCCTTCCGGAAGAGTTCGCATTTATCCGGGTTCAACTTCAACTTGGCTCCTCTCAAACGTTGAAGTACTCCTTCCAGATTACGAGGTGTTGGCCAAATGTCTTACCCATGACTATCACATCGTCCAAATAAACCAGAGAGGTCTGCCAAGACAATCTTTTTAGAACTGTATCCATCAATCGCTCCAAGGTGGCAGGAGCGTTACACAACCCAAACGGCATAACATTGAATTACCAGAGTCCGTAAGGCGTGATGAAGGCAGTCTTCTCTTTATCTTGTTCTTGGATGCCAACTTGCCAGTGCAAAGATCCAAGATGGAGAACCATTCAGTACCTGCCAGTGTGTCGATGGTGTAGGCGATCCGAGGCAGAGGATAAGAATCATGTAACGTCGTTGAGGCGGCGAAAATCGACGCAGAATCTGGTGGAGCCGTCTTTCTTTCGCACCAGAACTATCGGCGTCGCCCAGGGGCTGCTGGATGGTTTTGTAAGGTTCGGCTCCTGCCTATCAGCCAGCAGTTAATGAACCTCTTCCTGTTTGGCGAGCGGTAGCCGCCGGGCTACCTGTCTGATCGGAGCGGCATCTCCGGTGAATATCGAATGCTGCACCAGATTAGTATGACCCAGATCATCATCATGCAAGAAGAAGACGTCCTGATACTTTCGTAGCAGTGCCTCAGCTTGTCGTTGCTCACCACCGGACAGAATACTGGCATCAGATATCAACTTCTTTAGAATTGAGGGTAGCCTACTCTTATTGGTGCCTTGTTCTTTGTTCAAGTGCATCACTTGTTTTACTGGATGGCACGTCCCTGATTTCGTCCCAGATTTCAGGACCACCTCCTGGTCGCTCATGTTCATGATTCTAACTGGAATTCGACTATCTTGTACTACGTTCAATGTGCATCCCATCAGTAGCTGTCCATTCTGCTGTTGGGGTTCTACCACGCCCACAAACTGTCTACCAGTATCACCAGTGACAGCAGTCATTAACATCTTTTCTCTTCGTGCCGGAACCCTGGCGTCCTCTTCAAGGGAAACTCTGAGAACGGCAGGTGAATTATACCCATCGTCTAAGAGGATCTCTTCACTATTTGTCTTCAACCTTCGCCCTTTTGGATCTATCAAGATTTCAAATATCGCAAGAAAATCCAGCCCTATAATAGCTTCATCCCTGATGTTAGCTATCAAGATCACAGTTTGATATTCTCTGGAACCCAATCGAACTCTGACCTCACGTTGTCCCAGGATTGGCAAGCGTTCCCCTGAGACCGTTTGCATCACACAGGCCCTGTCCAATGGTTCCCAGCCTCCCTTGATGATATCGGGTCGGACGATGCTTCATACTGCTCCAGTGTCTATCAAGAGGGAGCAACTGATACCCTCAGTTTCTCCATCAACCGATAAGCTTTGTCCTTGGGTCCCGACTTTACTAACGATGATGGCAGCTGATTGATTTTTTTTCAGTCGCTTGGTCTCGTATAGACTGCACTGGCCTTTCCCATGTCCAAACCTTCGGCACCAACGACATTTCGACAATCGTGTTCCATCGGTTGTAGGTTTCATGGGGATGAGGGATTGAAGGTCAGTCGTCTTCCCTCCAGACTGGCCTTTCCTAGTTTTCCGAATGCATCGGAGCAGGCGAATGCCTGCGTCGCCTAGGGCAACGGGCCATGAGATGTCCCTGTTTACCGCATCTCCAGCTTGGTACTGATAGGCCTTCTTCCTCCATGTCGCCAACCTCTCTGACTCTCACAGTTGGCTTGGCCACCCTGTTAGCAGCTTCCAGTTCAAGTGCATGGATTAGGGCTTCAGTGATCAACTTCGGACGCTGCATCTGTACGCCCTGCTGGATGTCACCATCTTTGATAGCATCGATGAACGCTGACACTCCAAGGTGTGCCTGTACCTCACTGGTGACTCCCTCCGGATAAGCCAGATGCGCCAACCTGTGAACATCCGCTGCCCACTCCTGTAACGAGTCATTGGAGCGTTGACTTCGATGTTTCAATTTTTCGTTGAAGATGGCGGCCTGGTGTATCTCTCCAAATCGCAGTTCCATGGCCTCAACCAACTGCTGGAAACTCCATGATTGGCTATAGGGAAACGATCTCAGAACCTCCATAGCACTTTCGCGGAGTGCCAATACCAGTGCCGTGGCCTTCTCCATTGGACTCCAATGATTCGCGTTAGCGGCTGCCTCGAACTGCCTCAGATAGGTTGTCCAAGAGGTGCTGCCGTCGTAGGTAGGGGCTTGGATTTTACTTTCAGCTCTTGTAAAATGTCCTGAGCAGGTGCGGTTTTCTAAGAAGTTGAGCCGCTCCACAAAATTTTCGGTACTGTCTTCATATTGCCTCTGCATGCTCTCCACCTTGATCTGCAGCTGCTCCGTTTTTGCCTTGGCCTCTTCAGCTGTTGTCACGGCGGCTTTCGTCCTATCGTTAACCTCTTCTATTTTGCAGGTCAGGGCGTCCATACTGTTGTTTCATAGGTCCTTTTGCTCGGCTGATCATGAAGGCGATCGACCTATTCTCGCATCTCTCCCAGATGTTTAGCTTACTCCACTTTCAATCGTTCTTCCATACCCTATAGTCCCAGGGTTTGCTCAGCTCACTTGGTTTCGATGTTGCTGGACTTCTCTGCTAACTTGTTTTCGATGTTACTGGACTGCTCTGCTAGTGTTTTGGCCTGTTCTGCTAGTGTTTTGGCCTGTTCTGCTAGTGTTTTGGCCTGTTCTGCTAGTGTTTTGGCCTGTTCTGCTAATTTTGCTTCGAGGTTGCTTGACTGCTCTGATAACTTGGTCTCGATGTAGCTAAACTGCGCGGCTTGTTGTTTCGCTTGCTCTGCTTGTTGTTTCGCTTGCTCTGTTGAATGCTTCATCAATTCGGCAAGGGTTGACATAATGGATTGCATGTTGGCCTTCCTTGTGGACATCCTTTATTCTTGTTATTTGACTAGAAATCCCACTTCTGACACCAATTGAACTGCCCAAAATAAAATTGTTTGGTACGCCACTGGCAATATAAGTTGATAGTGAATTTATTAATGCCAGGTGCAGGCTGGTCTGGTTGCAGATGTCGTCTTCTTCTTCTTAGATGATTCAGCTGGGTATAATTTGATTTCGACTCACACTGATTTTTGTTCTGCGAGGTCTCTAGGAGAAATGAACTGCCCGTCGTATGAGATTTGCAGTTTATATAGGAAATTAGATTGATCCATCCTTTTTCCACTTATTTGACGTGCATGGAACTATTCCTCACACTCCGTAATACGTGGGTTTTATCTGGACACATCCTTGGCATTCCATGCTCATTCCAAGTGAAATACCTTCTCTTGCTTTTTGTTGTTTGTTGTAAATAGAGGAATTTTCGTTTTTCCTAATTAACTATTCAATGGTATTGAATAGAACCCTCAATTTTCAGTACAATGTTCTTTTCTACTTAAAAAACCCAAATATTATCAAAATTGGTTTAAGGTACAAGCATCTTTCCTTACATTTATATCACTTTGGTGGAAGCGCATTATAGCTTGTAAGTCTCTTTCTGTCATTCCAATGTATTTTTTGTACATCTAGTACATCTGATCTCATACAATACATTAGTTTTTTGTTCAATATTAAGTCTATTTTTCATATTACTAAATAAGCTATCAACTTTTTTAACCCCCTTATTAGGGGTGAAAGATCTCCTTCCTGCCATAATATGTTGGCAATTCTTGGAGTAAGAAACTCCTTACACGGAAGCGGGCGGAAAATCTTATTACCTACTATTATTTTCAGATTGATTAACCATGTTACCATTATTGATGTTGCAATTGTCCCTTATTCTATGTTGAGAAAACTAGTTAATTAACATAACAATCTTTTTGGGATACGAGTTTCCAATTAATAGTTTTGCCATTATATTTAAGCTATCAGTTATCAAAGAGTTATGGCATATTATCTTGATTCTGTTCTTTAATATTACTACTAAGTGTTTTGTGAGTGATAATTAATAAATCTTCCAGAGCTGCATGGCTTTGTATACCAATTGAGGATTACAATGCTACAATCCGTAGGTATCAGTTTAGTGTGAAGGAAGGGTACGCTTTGATCGACTTCTTTTTCTATGGTGATCTGAATTTTAATGGTTATAGCTATTAAATTTTTGTAATATTTCTTGTTACGAGCTAAAAGGGATCGCACAAATTATGTCGTCAACGTACTTTTTAAGGCGGGTTACGTGACACATGTGCTTTCCTTCAAAACCATAGACATATTACTTCTCGCAATAACGTTTAGATGGCCGTTTAGTAACTAATTTCTAACTGTGGCGACGTCAGTTTCATCCATTCGGTCGTGTAATTTGGAAACTTGTTTTTTCTGAGAACGAGAATATGCTGAAATCAACATTCTTATTATATTTTTAGTTAATGTGTGATAATTTTTGAGATTATAGAGTACACCTAATGGCATACCCCTTATGCGGGTAAAATATCATAGTATGTTGATTGATCCCACCATTTTTTTTGTCCAGATAGTCAAACAACTTGCCTCGTAACTAGATATTCAAGAAAAAACGACCGACA
Organism: Crioceris asparagi; assembly: GCA_958507055.1. NCBI lineage: Eukaryota > Metazoa > Arthropoda > Insecta > Coleoptera > Chrysomelidae > Crioceris > Crioceris asparagi. The sequence goes on from OY293827.1 coordinate 62,777,308, forward strand.
GAGTTGGATAAAATCTCCATGGAAAAAGCTATTGAAGCTCCAACAACAAAAGGTGGCATGGGATATTTAGTATTTTTGGAAGTCTTACGCTTTTTTTATCATGATTAAATTAGATATAATCGAGTACCTTATTATTTTAGGTACAAGAATGTATTCACATCTGGGATGAAAAGAGAGCTAGTTGAACATATTAAGCTACTGGAAACGAGATTGTTTGGGTTCACCCAAAGGAAGATCTGGAATTGGCCTACCAGTTTGCAGATGATAATAATATTTCTCACAATTTTAATGATGAAAAGAAAATGGCAAGTAAAGATTGGTTGGCTGGATTTCGACATAGACACACAGACATATCCTTAACCTGAAGCGACTTCTGCTGCTAGAGCTCAAGCCTTTAACAAGCCGCAAGTAGCACTGTTTTTTAAAACTTATCAAGAGATTATTTAGGGCAATAGGATTTCTCCGCATATGCTTTATAACGTCGATGAATCTGCTTTATCAACAGTGCAGAGACCCCAATGGATATTTGCTACTACCGGGTGTAAGAAGGTTGGATCTTTAACTAGTACTGAAAAGAGCTCTCATGTGACAGTTGTTTGTTGCATGAGTGCAGGTGGGCATTTTATACCGCCGTGCTTAATTCACCCTAGAAAAATCATGAAGAAAGAGTTGATAGATGAAGCTCCAACCGGTAGTTTGGGTATAGCATAGGAATCAGGTTGGATGACAACAGCTGTATTTTACGCACTTTCAAACGCATGTAAAAGCGAGTTCTTTTATTAATTGATGGACATATTAGTCATAAAGGTATTGAAATCTTAACAATCGCAAAAGGACATGGAATCATTATGGTGTGCTTGCCAACCTCATTGTACACACCGTTTGCAACCATTCGATGTATGTTTCTATGGTCCGCTGAAGACCCATTTCAATAAAGGAGTGAGCACTTGGTTAAAGAGCCACCCAGGCAGAGTTGTTACACACTTTCATATAGGTACGTTAAACAACAAAGCTGATGATAAAGCAGTAACTGTGCTTGAGATGTAAAAGATGGGCACATGCATCGTGGGCAGATGTTCCTATGAAACCGATAAGTTATACGTGTGAACTCTGCTTGTAAAAGACCTATTTTCAATACAAATTTTGTATCCACGTGTGTCATTTTACCCACCCAGGGTAGACAAAATGGTTTTTATACAAGTTTTCCCTAATGGTTAATAACTGTATAGTTTTTATTTCAAGTTGATTATAAAAACCATTTTGTCTACCCTGGGTGGGTAAAATGACACACGTGGATACAAAATTTGTATTGAAAATAGGTCTTTTACAAGCAGAGTTCACACGTATAACTTATCGGTTTCATAGGAACATCTGCCCACGATGCATGTGCCCATCTTTTACATCTCAAGCACAGTTACTGCTTTATCATCAGCTTTGTTGTTTAACGTACCTATATGAAAGTGTGTAACAACTCTGCCTGGGTGGCTCTTTAACCAAGTGCTCACTCCTTTATTGAAATGGGTCTTCAGCGGACCATAGAAACATACATCGAATGGTTGCAAACGGTGTGTACAATGAGGTTGGCAAGCACACCATAATGATTCCATGTCCTTTTGCGATTGTTAAGATTTCAATACCTTTATGACTAATATGTCCATCAATTAATAAAAGAACTCGCTTTTACATGCGTTTGAAAGTGCGTAAAATACAGCTGTTGTCATCCAACCTGATTCCTATGCTATACCCAAACTACCGGTTGGAGCTTCATCTATCAACTCTTTCTTCATGATTTTTCTAGGGTGAATTAAGCACGGCGGTATAAAATGCCCATCTGCACTCATGCAACAAACAACTGTCACATGAGAGCTCTTTTCAGTACTAGTTAAAGATCCAACCTTCTTACACCCGGTAGTAGCAAATATCCATTGGGGTCTCTGCACTGTTGATAAAGCAGATTCATCGACGTTATAAAGCATATGCGGAGAAATCCTATTGCCCTAAATAATCTCTTGATAAGTTTTAAAAAACAGTGCTACTTGCGGCTTGTTAAAGGCTTGAGCTCTAGCAGCCGAAGTCGCTTCAGGTTAAGGATATGTCTGTGTGTCTATGTCGAAATCCAGCCAACCAATCTTTACTTGCCATTTTCTTTTCATCATTAAAATTGTGAGAAATATTATTATCATCTGCAAACTGGTAGGCCAATTCCAGATCTTCCTTTGGGTGAACCCAAACAATCTCGTTTCCAGTAGCTTAATATGTTCAACTAGCTCTCTTTTCATCCCAGATGTGAATACATTCTTGTACCTAAAATAATAAGGTACTCGATTATATCTAATTTAATCATGATAAAAAAGCGTAAGACTTCCAAAAATACTAAATATCCCATGCCACCTTTTGTTGTTGGAGCTTCAATAGCCTTTTCCATGGAGATTTTATCCAACTCTGTCGGTCGTTTTTTCTTGAATATCTAGTTACGAGGCAAGTTGTTTGACTATCTGGACAAAAAAAATGGTGGGATCAATCAACATACTATGATATTTTACCCGCATAAGGGGTATGCCATTAGGTGTACTCTATAATCTCAAAAATTATCACACATTAACTAAAAATATAATAAGAATGTTGATTTCAGCATATTCTCGTTCTCAGAAAAAACAAGTTTCCAAATTACACGACCGAATGGATGAAACTGACGTCGCCACAGTTAGAAATTAGTTACTAAACGGCCATCTAAACGTTATTGCGAGAAGTAATATGTCTATGGTTTTGAAGGAAAGCACATGTGTCACGTAACCCGCCTTAAAAAGTACGTTGACGACATAATTTGTGCGATCCCTTTTAGCTCGTAACAAGAAATATTACAAAAATTTAATAGCTATAACCATTAAAATTCAGATCACCATAGAAAAAGAAGTCGATCAAAGCGTACCCTTCCTTCACACTAAACTGATACCTACGGATTGTAGCATTGTAATCCTCAATTGGTATACAAAGCCATGCAGCTCTGGAAGATTTATCAATTATCACTCACAAAACACTTAGTAGTAATATTAAAGAACAGAATCAAGATAATATGCCATAACTCTTTGATAACTGATAGCTTAAATATAATGGCAAAACTATTAATTGGAAACTCGTATCCCAAAAAGATTGTTATGTTAATTAACTAGTTTTCTCAACATGCAATAGAATAAGGGACAATTGCAACATCAATAATGGTAACATGGTTAATCAATCTGAAAATAATAGTAGGTAATAAGATTTTCCGCCCGCTTCCGTGTAAGGAGTTTCTTACTCCAAGAATTGCCAACATATTATGGCAGGAAGGAGATCTTTCACCCCTAATAAGGGGGTTAAAAAAGTTGATAGCTTATTTAGTAATATGAAAAATAGACTTAATATTGAACAAAAAACTAATGTATTGTATGAGATCAGATGTACTAGATGTACAAAAAATACATTGGAATGACAGAAAGAGACTTACAAGCTATAATGCGCTTCCACCAAAGTGATATAAATGTAAGGAAAGATGCTTGTACCTTAAACCAATTTTGATAATATTTGGGTTTTTTAAGTAGAAAAGAATATTGTACTGAAAATTGAGGGTTCTATTCAATACCATTGAATAGTTAATCAGGAAAAACGAAAATTCCTCTATTTACAACAAACAACAAAAAGCAAGAGAAGGTATTTCACTTGGAATGAGCATGGAATGCCAAGGATGTGTCCAGATAAAACCCACGTATTACGGAGTGTGAGGAATAGTTCCATGCACGTCAAATAAGTGGAAAAAGGATGGATCAATCTAATTTCCTATATAAACTGCAAATCTCATACGACGGGCAGTTCATTTCTCGTAGAGACCTCGCAGAACAAAAATCAGTGTGAGTCGAAATCAAATTATACCCAGCTGAATCATCGAAGAAGAAGAAGACGACATCTGCAACCAGACCAGCCTGCACCTGGCATTAATAAATTCACTATCAACTTATATTGCCAGTGGCGTACCAAACAATTTTATTTTGGGCAGTTCAATTGGTGTCAGAAGTGGGATTTCTAGTCAAAAAACAAGAATAAAGGATGTCCACAAGGAAGGCCAACATGCAATCCATTATGTCAACCCTTGCCGAATTGATGAAGCATTCAACAGAGCAAGCGAAACAACAAGCAGAGCAAGCGAAACAACAAGCCGCGCAGTTTAGCTACATCGAGACCAAGTTATCAGAGCAGTCAAGCAACCTCGAAGCAAAATTAGCAGAACAGGCCAAAACACTAGCAGAACAGGCCAAAACACTAGCAGAACAGGCCAAAACACTAGCAGAACAGGCCAAAACACTAGCAGAGCAGTCCAGTAACATCGAAAACAAGTTAGCAGAGAAGTCCAGCAACATCGAAACCAAGTTAGCTGAGCAAACCCTGGGACTATAGGGTATGGAAGAACGATTGAAAGTGGAGTAAGCTAAACATCTGGGAGAGATGCGAGAATAGGTCGATCGCCTTCATGATCAGCTGAGCAAAAGGACCTATGAAACAACAGTATGGACGCCCTGACCTGCAAAATAGAAGAGGTTAACGATAGGACGAAAGCCGCCGTGACAACAGCTGAAGAGGCCAAGGCAAAAACGGAGCAGCTGCAGATCAAGGTGGAGAGCATGCAGAGGCAATATGAAGACAGTACCGAAAATTTTGTGGAGCGGCTCAACTTCTTAGAAAACCGCACCTGCTTAGGACATTTTACAAGAGCTGAAAGTAAAATCCAAGCCCCTACCTACGACGGCAGCACCTCTTGGACAACCTATCTGAGGCAGTTCGAGGCAGCCGCTAACGCGAATCATTGGAGTCCAATGGAGAAGGCCACGGCACTGGTATTGGCACTCCGCGAAAGTGCTATGGAGGTTCTGAGATCGTTTCCCTTTAGCCAATCATGGAGTTTCCAGCAGTTGGTTGAGGCCATGGAACTGCGATTTGGAGAGATACACCAGGCCGCCATCTTCAACGAAAAATTGAAACATCGAAGTCAACGCTCCAATGACTCGTTACAGGAGTGGGCAGCGGATGTTCACAGGTTGGCGCATCTGGCTTATCCGGAGGGAGTCACCAGTGAGGTACAGGCACACCTTGGAGTGTCAGCGTTCATCGATGCTATCAAAGATGGTGACATCCAGCAGGGCGTACAGATGCAGCGTCCGAAGTTGATCACTGAAGCCCTAATCCATGCACTTGAACTGGAAGCTGCTAACAGGGTGGCCAAGCCAACTGTGAGAGTCAGAGAGGTTGGCGACATGGAGGAAGAAGGCCTATCAGTGCCAAGCTGGAGATGCGGTAAACAGGGACATCTCATGGCCCGTTGCCCTAGGCGACGCAGGCATTCGCCTGCTCCGATGCATTCGGAAAACTAGGAAAGGCCAGTCCGCAGGGAAGACGACTGACCTTCAATCCCTCATCCCCATGAAACCTACAACCGATGAAACACGATTGTCGAAATGTCGTTGGTGCCGAAGGTTTGGACATGGGAAAGGCCAGTGCAGTCTATACGAGACCAAGCGACTGAAAAAAAATCAATCAGCTGCCATCATCGTTAGTAAAGTCGGGACCCAAGGACAAAGCTTATCGGTTGATGGAGAAACTGAGGGTATCAGTTGCTCCCTCTTGATAGACACTGGAGCAGTATGAAGCATCGTCCGACCCGATATCATCAAGGGAGGCTGGGAACCATTGGACAGGGCCTGTGTGATGCAAACGGCCTCAGGGGAACGCTTGCCAATCCTGGGACAACGTGAGGTCAGAGTTCGATTGGGTTCCAGAGAATATCAAACTGTGATCTTGATAGCTAACATCAGGGATGAGGCTATTATAGGGCTGGATTTTCTTGCGATATTTGACATCTTGATAGATCCAAAAGGGCGAAGGTTGAAGACAAATAGTGAAGAGATCCTCTTAGACGATGGGTATAATTCACCTGCCGTTCTCAGAGTTTCCCTTGAAGAGGACGCCAGGGTTCCGGCACGAAGAGAAAAGATGTTACTGACTGCTGTCACTGGTGATACTGGTAGACAGTTTGTGGGCGTGGTAGAACCCCAACAGCAGAATGGACAGCTACTGATGGGATGCACATTGAACGTAGTACAAGATAGTCGAATTCCAGTTAGAATCATGAACATGAGCGACCAGGAGGTGGTCCTGAAATCTGGGACGAAATCAGGGACGTGCCATCCAGTAAAACAAGTGATGCACTTGAACAAAGAACAAGGCACCAATAAGAGTAGGCTACCCTCAATTCTAAAGAATTTGATATCTGATGCCAGTATTCTGTCCGGTGGTGAGCAACGACAAGCTGAGGCACTGCTACGAAAGTATCAGGACGTCTTCTTCTTGCATGATGATGATCTGGGTCATACTAATCTGGTGCAGCATTCGATATTCACCGGAGATGCCGCTCCGATCAGACAGGTAGCCCGGCGGCTACCGCTCGCCAAACAGGAAGAGGTTCATTAACTGCTGGCTGATAGGCAGGAGCCGAACCTTACAAAACCATCCAGCAGCCCCTGGGCGACGCCGATAGTTCTGGTGCGAAAGAAAGACGGCTCCACCAGATTCTGCGTCGATTTTCGCCGCCTCAACGACGTTACATGATTCTTATCCTCTGCCTCGGATCGCCTACACCATCGACACACTGGCAAGTACTGAATGGTTCTCCATCTTGGATCTTTGCACTGGCAAGTTGGCATCCAAGAACAAGATAAAGAGAAGACTGCCTTCATCACGCCTTACGGACTCTGGTAATTCAATGTTATGCCGTTTGGGTTGTGTAACGCTCCTGCCACCTTGGAGCGATTGATGGATACAGTTCTAAAAAGATTGTCTTGGCAGACCTCTCTGGTTTATTTGGACGATGTGATAGTCATGGGTAAGACATTTGGCCAACACCTCGTAATCTGGAAGGAGTGCTTCAACGTTTGAGAGGAGCCAAGTTGAAGTTGAACCCGGATAAATGCGAACTCTTCCGGAAGGAAGTACGATACCTCGGTCACGTAGTATCTCCACAAGGAGTCCGACCAGACCCAGCCAAGCTACCAGCGGTTCAAGAATGGCCTTATCCAAGGAATGCCTCAGAGCTTCGCAGTTTTCTTGGGTTATGTACCTATTACCAACGATTCGTTAAGGACTTCAGCAACCTGGATAAGCCATTACATCGGCTGATAGAAAAAAACAACCATTCGAGTGGAAGCCAGATTGCGAAGGGGCTCTTCAGAAGTCGAAGGAATCCTTGTGTACGGCAGAAGACGGTCAGCAGGAGGTCGTGGCCTACTCTAGTCGGGTGTTGAGTAAGGCAGAGCGCAATTACTGCTCTAAAGACGAGAATTGCTTGCTGTTGTCAAAACTCCTTGGCATTTCCACAAATACCTGTATGGCCAGGAATTCACTATTCGTACGTACCAGGCATCACTGCGCTGGTTGATGAGATTTCGAAAACCGGAAGGACAGGTAGCCCGATGGTTGGAGCAATTGCAAGAATACAACTTCACGATTGAGCATCGCAGTGGTAAGACGCACGGGGGTAGAAACACTGGACGACGTTCTCGTGAGACCGGTGGCGCTAGAACCGGTGGATGATAAATGGTCCAACGAGGCTATCAGTTGTGATCAACCGGCTGCTCCAGACTTGGCACCAATAATGAGATGGGAAGCCCAGGCAAACCAACGCCCAGACTGGCATGGAGTATCTGAATTTGGTACTATCACAAAAGCATATTGGTGTCTTTGGGACAGCATGAAACTGGAAGACGGTGTGCTACGGTACCAATGGGATCATCCAGACGGGAGAACATCCACCTGGCTAATAGTAATTCCCAGAGTCAGGGTGGCTCGTGTACTTCGGGAAATTCACGATGAGCTAGCTAGAGGTCATTTTAGTGTTAACAAGACATTGAAGAAAACGCGACCTCGGTTTTATTGGGTACGATGTCGAGCAGACCTGGAAGAACGGTGCCGACGATGCGATGTGTGTGCCAGCGCCCGCGGACCGCATAGACGCACCCGAGGGAGACTTTAGCAATTCACTGTAGGCGCACCATTTGAGAGGATAGCCATCGACATAGCAGGCCGTTTCCTATGATGATGAAAACCGGTACAAATTGATGATAATGGATTATTTTATGAAATAGCCGGAGGCATACGCTCTACCCAATCAAGAGGCTGCCACGGTGACACAGGCTCTGGTTGACACCCTATGCCGTTTAGGCATTCCCATGGAATTGCATTCAGACCAAGAACGGAATTTTGAGAGCCGCTTATTCCAAGGGGTCTGCGAGATACTTGGCATAAGAAAGACCCGAACAACAACCCTGCATCCGCAGTCCGATGGCATGGTCGAGAAGTTCAACCATACTCTCGTCAGCTTTCTGAAGAAGTTCACGTCTGACAACCAACGTGACTGAGACCGATATATTCCTTTGGCCCTAATGGCATATCGTGCCGCGAGTTAAGTTATTAGGAACCAAAATTACGTTTTTAAAAAAGATTTATTTGATTCTTTATAACTGACTTATATAATGTAACTTGTCACAATGGTTATGATGCCTGTACAAAATTATAAGTGAAGCTCCTCACAAATGGGAGCGGCTGTATAGTATTTAGTTGCAAGCTCAGCGTCTAGACATTTACAATGTTATGATATCTAGATGATCGTTGCACTGAGTATAAGGAATGCATTGAGTATCGGAATTTAGGCATATAACTCCTCCATCCTTAAGAGGAAACTTTGGGGTTTTTCCAAAGTCCAAAGTTGACGTTAAATACGTTTGTATATTATGAATTGGTTTTAGGGGGTTCTGGAAATGCCTTCATTCTGCTAGAATTATCTTTCTTAAGTCTAAAATACAATTTCTCTCTAAAATTGTACAATATGGTAAGTGTTATCCCTAAAATAATAATTATATAAATGGGTAAGTTAGAATGCGTCCAAATATTGTCTGTAAAAGAAATGGATTCTTCACTTTCTTGGTCTGTAGTTAGCTTAGATAACTGGTCTGTCAAAAGATTTTAAATTCAACTGAAATGGTTTTGCACTGAACACTGCACTGGGTATATGTGGTAAATATACTGGCTCTTCTTGAATTGCTCCTTCCAGGTTGGCAAACTCGAACTGCTTGGTGGTAAATTTGCAAGAGTAAGGGACCGTCAATAAAAAGGTGCCCATTAGTTTGTGGATTTTTTCGTTGCCACATTTTTCGTGCACTAATGTTTCGTTGGGTGTGGTGAGTATATATTTCTCATCGCTGATAGTCTCGACCAGGATATCGGAGATTTGTACCGGAACATAGGTATCTTCCTTAATTTGCAGGAGGTTTCTGATGCATGTTTCCTGTTGGTAGTTCCTTTCGATATCTGACAATTTGCAGAAGTATTGTTGTTGTATCTTCAGACATTTGGTTTTGAGGTAGCGGATGGAATCATCTTCAATAGCCACATAAGAGGTAGGGGGAATAATTGTGGTTGATTCACGGGTAGGAATAGAGAATAGGTGGTAAAGGTTGTATGTTTTAGGATCTAAAAGGGGTATATGTAATAAGAATACTACATGCTCTTCGTTAATGTAATATTCGATATTGATAGTTCGTAAGAATAGGATATTATCATTTGAATAGTAATGATCAGGGCTGTGATAACCTGATAACTCATCTTTCATTGATTTAACTGCTACTTCATTAATAATAGATAAATGTAAAACTTTCAAACTTGCAAAGCTTATAGCTGTTATTAGATTGTCTACAACTCGAGATAGATCTAGAATGCTAATTTTAAACATTGTGAGCGTGTTAGTAACGTTTTGATCTTCTCCACGAACCATACTTAGAACTTGTTCGATTCTTTTGAAATTTGTTGTCATATTTTTAATAGTTTCTTCGTAATGCTTCACAAGCTGCTTATTCATAGAAAATTGTCTATTATAATGAGTAAGTATATTCTTTTGATTGGATTTGAGGTTTTCCAACGCCTTGTCGTATCTTTCCCCATCCGATGCGTCAAGCGATCCGGAAATGAATTTGAAAACTGATCCTAGAGCGTTTATCATTCCGCGTTTTACTCTACTTCGTTTAGGCATGATGTCAGGGTGAATCATTATCACTTGGTCCTTTAGTTGTTTAGCTTTATTTAGGACATATTCTAATTCTATTTGATCGGCCATGTATAGTTTGTTATGGGTTGTTACACGAAAGCTTGTTATAAGATTGTCTAGTTCTAAAAGTTTATTGCCAATGATTTTAATAGGGTAATTGTGTAGGAAGGTATGGTGGGAAAATTGTAGTCTAGTTGGTCCTAACTTCAGTGGTAAAATCCCAGGGTTGTTTTCGAGTGATTTTATCTCGATTTTAGGTACTAGTGATTGGTTGTAGTGTGTCAGTATTAGTATAGTCAGAGTTGTCACGAGGGGATCCATCTGAAACAAACGGAACGTATTGCTTCTGAAATTTTCTCAACGGTTTCACTTCTTGTTTATGATACAAATGACCTTTGGTTGTCTTAATTTTAGTACCTAAGTCTTTTCTTACCTGTACCGGTTTGTACAGGGGTGTTATCTTATTCCTCGGTCTTGTGGAAATGTAGGCGTCTAAGGTGTTTATTTTGGGAGGATCAATGCGCTTTTCGTTTTGTTTTTCAATGTATTTGTCCTTTGTTTCCTTTGTTTTCTGGTAAACGTGTTGGCACATGTTTGTGATTCTTTTTCTTAAGTCGTCCATGTAATTGTCATACTGTCTTTTCGATCTATCTCTAGAATATCTCTATTGTCGAGATGTCCAAATAACAGTTCTGATGGTCGGAAGTTGGTTGTACTATGTATGGTCCTGTTATAAATGATAGCCGCGTTCTCAAAAACGTTATGCGACAATGCCTTTTGATTTTGGAGAGTTAGCGTTCTCATTAATTCTACAAGTGTTCCATGTAATCGCTCTATGGGACTATTCGCATTGGGATGTAATGGGGTCGTTACATGGTGTTTGATGTTATAGGATTCCAAAAGTTTCTTAAATAAATTTGAATTAAATTGACCGTCTGTTACTAAATTTTTAGGTAATTTATACCTTGAAAAGATTCTTAAGAATTTCTTTAATATTTCTACCATATTTGTTGAACTAAGTTCTTCATACATAAAGAATTTCGAAAAATTATCTTCACATGTTAGATACTTATTTTTGTTGCATGAGAAAATATCTAAATATATTATTTCAAAACGACATCTTGCTGTAAACATAGTTTCTAGTTTATATTTTGTTGGGTGTCGTTCATATATTGCCTGTTGACAAATAGGACAGTTGTTCACGTGGAACTGGCAATCTTGCGATATGTTGGGCCAATAGTAATTTCTTTCTATATCCCATTGCAATTCACGTATACCTCTGTGTGTAACGTTATGCAATTTATTGAGTATGTCTGTCTGTTGTTTCCTATCTGTTACGTCTCTTAGTATTAGTCTAGTAAATACAAATCTTAAATTATTGTTGAAATATTTATTTATTATAGTAGCAATTTCTTCATACATGCCGTTGTCTGGAGAATAAATTGCATTAACTATATCCGGGTTCGCGTATTCCTGTAAAATGTTCTGTATTTCATTTACATAATTATCCCTTAAAATTTGTACTTCGAATCTATCTTTGTTAAATATATTAATATTTTTGATCTTGGGTTCGTTGCCTAGTTTAAAGATAATCTGTCATTTGAATTGATTCAACGGTTTGTCAGTAATCTTTAATTCTGCAGAGATGTCATCGTCTTGTGTATGAATGGTGTTATTGTCCGGAACTATTCTATCGGGGGATGTAAGTGATAGGTTCTCGCTTATATTATTCGGTATGGGATCATTATTGTTATCGTTGGGAGGTTTGATTTGAATGCCCGAAATAATTTTAATTTTGTGTTGTGTTTGTTTGTCTTTCTTGTCGTCATCATTAAAGATTTCATCTGTCAGTCAATTCTGGTAAAGGTCTTTCGCCGATATCGCCCGGATTTGCGAATATGGATAGTAGATCATCCGGTGATTCGTTTATTTGCAGAGGATGCGCTGCTAGACGCGATAGAAAGTCTAAATTTGTGTTTAACTTGCCCTTTTTGTATACGATATGATAATCGTACTCCATTAGTTTCCATTAGATCAGAATTTAGAGTTTGGTTCTTTGATATTAAATAACCATTGGTTTATGGTCTGATACTATGGTGAATTTATTACCTTATAAATATGGACGGAATTGTTTAGTTGCCCAAACAATGCTCAAACATTCCTTCTCGATTGTACTGTAGTTCGTCTCATGTTCGTTTAATGTTCTAGAAATATATCGATCGGTTTATCGTTACCTATTGTTCCTTGTGAGAGGACAGCTCCCAGGCCTACATTGCTTGCATATGTTGTTAATATGAAGCTTTTATTAAAGTCTGGATACGCTAAAACAGGCTCGTTGCACAAAATTTCTTTGATGGTTTCGAACGCTTCGATGAATTTTGATGTATGTTCAACTTTTGAGTTTTTCTTTAAACAAGATGTTAATGGCTTTGCTATAGTCGCATAATTCTTCACGAACTTTCTATAATAACCTGACAGTCCTAAGAAGCTCTTAATCTGTTTGGGAGTAGATGGTGCTTTTAAGTTCTTTATTTTCTCAATTAATTTAGGATTAGGTTTAATACCGTGTATGGTAATAATGTGACCTAAGTATTCAATTTCCTGTAGAAAGAATTCCGATTTGTCTAACCAAATTTTGAACCGGTGTTGTTTAAGTCGTTCCAATATTGTTGTTAAATTTCTCAAATGTCCTTCTGTAGATTTCCCTAAAATTATTATGTCGTCAAGGTAAACGAGGCAAATCTTATTTAACAAACCCTTAAGAACCTGATTCATCACCCGTGCGAATGCCGCTGGAGCGTTTCGCAGTCCAAACGGAACGCGAAGGAACTCATATTGTCCGTTTTCCGTTGAAAAGGCTGTCTTATGACGATCCGATTCTTCGATTTCGATCTGGTGATAACCCGATTTTAAGTCGATTTTGGAGAAAATTTTCGACTCTCCTAGGATATCGAGGATGTTATTTATATTGGGCAATGGATACTTGTCTTCGATGGTGTTTTCATTCAGTTTGCGAAAGTCGAAAACCATTCGCCATTGCTTCTTTCCATCTTTTCCCTCCTTTTTAGGTACAAGGAAAACTGGGGCGGAATACGGGGAAGTACTCTCCGTGATGATGTTATGTTCTAGCAACTCGTTGACTTGTTTGTCAACTTCGATTTTCTGCGAGTGCGGAAATCGATAGGGCTTGGTGAAAATAGGGTCGTTAGAATTCAAAGGAATGGTATGTTTAACAATTGAGGAAAATGTCAGTTTGTCTTTGTCTTCGTAAAATGTGTCTCGGTATTCTTTTAACTTACTAACAATTAAAAATCGTTCTTCTTCATCTGGAATATGGTCAAGTTTCTGATTCAATGTTATATTGGTCTTATCAACATTCCCATATCTTACAACGTGTGCATGGCAAACGTCGTATTCTTTTAATTTAATATGATTGGCTGAAATGGGTTTATCTAGACTGAGAATATGAGTTTCATTATCATTTAATTTTTTTTCAATAGGTACACAGACTTTAAAATTTCTGATAGTATTAATGTTTGCAGGTGTTACGTAATGTACTATTGTTTGTTTCGGAATAAGAACTGTACCCTTTTGAATATTGGTTCAATTTGTGTTCGAAAATAGGTAATTGATGGAGGTTCATATCTAAAAAAATTATACTCTACATTATTTAATAATATTTTACCGCTGTTATAATCCAATATCATATTGAGTTTTTCTAAAGTCTCTGTTCCTAAAAGTATGTCGAAATGTTGGTGAAAATTAAGAATATAGAATTTAAGAAATTGTTGTGGTTGGAGTAGATCGGTCACAAGAACTTCATTGTATTCCTATTGGTTCAAAATGGTTTTAATTCTGAACACTTCTTTTGTAATTTCCTTAGAAAAATACTTGTGGGCTATGCGAGGGTTACATAATGAATTAGTCGCACCTGTATCTATTAATATCTTAAGGCCGTTTATGTCTATGTAAGGTAAGCTAGAAGATATCATATTATGATAGGTTTCTACTTGTTTGATTCCGAGGCATTTTGCTGAAAATTTTCGGTATCCTCGTAGAAATCGTTTTCATGAGTATATTGTATTTCATCGGGATCGTTACTGTTATAATCATCGTTATCGTTATCATATTCATGGTTATCATAACTAGGATCTACAAAATCTACTTCGTTTAAATTTATTTGTGGATTTCTCCACTGCTTAAACTGTGGTTTATTAAAATTAGTTGTTCTATTAGTCCAATTACTACTAGATGGATTTGTGGACTGATTGATTGCACTAAAACTATTCTGTCGCGGTTGCGTCGGCCGTTGATTATTCATAGTATTAAACTGATGACGAGGTTGTGTTACCGCCGCTGATGTAGTACCGTGGGTAGTACTTATGTTTGGATTTTGTTGACTAGCCGAATTCGTTTGTTGATAATAATTTCTTGTGGGTGTTGATACTGTAGCTGGTCTATTATTAACGTTAGGTCTAAACTGATTATGTGATGGAATACTAGGAATCTTATTATATGTGATACTTTTACTAGATAAGTCTTTAGGATGTTTAGAACTATATTTTAAAATTGCAGGAACTGCTTCCGTAAGCGTGGTGAACTGCCTTACTTCTAATATTGTCTGGAGCATCGGAGGTGCGTTGTTATAAAATACCTCTAACGCGGTTTGTTCATTAATCTCAAAATGAACCTTTTTTTGTTCTGCTGAGAGATTAGGATCAGCGTTGATCTTTAAATTAAGTTTCGTCTCCAAATCTTTAATACGCTCGATTAAGTCAGAAAGATTCTCCTTATAGTTCAGTTTCAAAAATCTGAACTTATGGGCAATCGTCTGTCTGTCGGTATGGTCTCCAAATTTCGTTCTTAAACAGGTCTTTAGTTCATTCCAACTAGAGATGTCCGATCTCGTACTTACGAATTTTTCTGCGGTGTCTCTTAATTTATTCATAACTAAACAAAGTGCATATTCGTTCAAAGTGTCGTCTGTAGTTTCTCCGTATTTATTAATGAATACATCTACTCGATTAATAAAGACATCAAGAGAGTCTGTACTTCCATCAAATTTGGGAAGTACTTCGCCATAATTTCTGGCAGCTGCGATTAGGGTTTCTGTGGTTTGTGGAGGAGACATTGTTGAATTATTAATTAGATCTATATCGTTGTAAAAATTATCTAATTCAAGTAGGCTCTGCTCCGAATGTAAGTCACTTAAATTCAGTGATTGCAATGAAAATCTTGAGTTTCTGGTTTCACTGTCAGAAGATTCTATCGTATGGATAATATCCTACATAAATTAAAATAAAATCGAAAGAACAATGTAATAAAGTGATTTTTATCCGCTATATACTGTTTGTTTTCGCATGTAATATCTTATTATATATATATGGAAAAGCACAAGAATGGGATAAAAGGATGTGGCACTTACTACTTGTTGCTATTGGATGTTCTCTCTGGGCACTGTAGGTTGCTGATGTATTTCACTATTTCACTTGTTTTTTGGAAAAGCTAATATACTCGGTTTTGGAACTTGTTTTCTGGTAACTTCTATCGGAAAAAATATCCTCTAGACTGCGCCAGTTAAGTTATTAGGAACCAAAATTACGTTTTTAAAAAAGATTTATTTGATTCTTATAACTGACTTATATAATGTAACTTGTCACAATGGTTATGATGCCTGTACAAAATTATAAGTGAAGCTCCTCACAAATGGGAGCGGCTTTATAGTATTTAGTCGCAAGCTCAGCGTCTAGACATTTACAATGTTATGATATCTAGATGATCGTTGCACTGAGTAAAAGGAATGCATTGAGTATCGGAATTTAGGCATATAACTCACGGTGCACAATGTTACTAAAGAGACCTCAGCTTGCATGATGTTCGGGAGAGAGTTGAGGTTACCCTCCGATTTGCTCTTTCGAAGGCCCTTTCCATCAACACAAGCCACGGATGAGTTTACCAGTCGGCTGCAAGAACGACTACGAGAAATTCATGATCAAGCCAGAAAACATATCCGTATGGCCAGCGACCGCATGAAAACAGGGTACGATCGACGAGCCAATTCCGAGGGTTATCAGATGCAAGACCGGGTTTAGCTATTCAATCCAAAAAGAATGATTGGCCATTCTCCCAAACTGCAATCCCATTGGGAAGGTCCTTACACCATACAGGCGCGACTCAACGATGTCGTTTATCGCAAGTGGTACATCTAGATCGACTCGCTTCATATTGGGGGACCAACGCTGAAGAAGAAGTTACTCCACCGGATCATGCCTGAGTCAGGATTTCGTTCGGGACGAACGAGACTTAAGGAGGAGACGGTGTATTGAAAATTGAGGGTTCTATTCAGTACCATTGAATAGTTAATTAGGATAACCGAAAATTTCTCTATTTACAACAAACAACAAAAAGCAAGAAAAGGAATTTCACTTGGAATGAGCATGGAATGCCAAGGATCTGTCCAGATGAAACCCATGTGTTACGGAGTGTGAGGAATAGTTAAATGCAATTCAAATAAGTGGAAAAAGGATGGATCAATCTAATTTCTTATAAAAACTGCAAATCTCATACGACGGGCAGTTCATGTCTCCTAGAGACCTCGTAGAACAAAAATCAGAGTGAGTCGAAATCAAATTATTCCCAGCTGAATCATCGAAGAAGAAGAAGACGACATCTGCAACCAGAACAGCTTGCACGTGGAATTAATAAATTCGCTGTCAAATAGAGTGGCGTACCAAAACAATTTTATTTTGGGAAAATAAAATTCTGAAACCAGAAAGTTGTACTTTCTTGTTATTTTGACAAAGCTGAAAGGATCCCGAATGCAGTTCAATATATTTAAAGTTTTTTTTTAGAAATGGCACATATCCATTGTAAGCCTAATGCCCTCAACAGAAAATCTGACAACCAAATATATTCAAAAATTTAAAATATACATAAGACAGACACAATATCGAAATAGGCAACAACCCGATTAACACTGTTCATAACAAATTATAGATCCAATTGTTTATTTTATTTCCACAATAATAAATAACCTTATAGACTGTGATTATTATAATTAAATATCTTTTATTGTGCCGGTTCGTTTTATGTGTTTTAGATTACAACAGATTGTTACAAATTAATGAACGTCAGTTAAAATCTTACACTTTTTATGTTAGAACATATCAATTTCTATTTGCAGATTACAGATTATTTAAATTATGTTCCAATTTGCAACTTATTTCGTAGATTTTTGACTGAAAAAGAAATAAACACAATTCATAATACCGAAAGATCTCAAATAATATTTGTCTGGGTGGCGGTGATTTGCTTGGTAATCAATGTGATTGAACATTTATAGTGGTATTAAGCAATATTGTGACATTGTAATAAATTGTACGTATATTCCTAACAGTTTTGGATGTCATTCAGTGGCGGAAGGGGTGTTTGCCCTCGCAGTAATTCGGCACAGTTGGACGTCCTAGCGTAATATAGTTATTTACTGGATAAACTGATATATAATCATCGAGATTATATACCATTTGAAATTAAAAATTCATAAAATATAATAATATGACTGGTATAGGATAATTGAATTAATTATTTTCACTTGCCGGGTGTTTATATCCACCTCCGCCTCTTTCACAGAATTATTGAGATGTTCGTGAAAATACGCTAAATCTGTAATTTCCAGATCTTCATCGGTAACCACTGGACAATACTAGGTAATATTAGGTGTAAAATATCCAAACTGTCTACAATTTTGAAGTAGTCGATTGATAATATTTCTATTTGGCCTAGGTCGATCTGGATACCTTTCATAAAAAAATCGGAATGTTCTATCCATTAGATGATGACATTTTCCAAAAACAATTAATAGATTAAAATTGTCTTCGTTCGTAGAGTCTGAACGTTACATAGTGTTTTACACTACTTATTCTTTGAAAAATTGTTAGCGTATTATCGTAAATTTCAAAAAAGTCGAAATATCTCGAAAACCTTTTTGGAATAGAGTTTATTAGTAAATGTTCATTTCAAATTTAATTTAAAATCTAATAATGGAACAAAAAATGGTAAAAATGGTATTTTCCGTTGGAAATAACAAAAATAATACCACTTCCGGTTTAATCGGAAGCTCCTCGCATGTATAAATATTTTAATTCAATTCGCCTTCATCAAAAATATTCGTACACGAATTTTCATACTTCTATCTTGTATCGTTTCCCATTTACGGCTAACGCACGCTCTTTGTAGGATTCCCTGTATATATATATACAGGGTGGGGCACCTCATACGCGTCGGTCTATAAATGGAAAACGGTAGATTATTTTGGAAACCTATTTACTGGAGATTATCAAGTTCCACTAGGAGCATCATCTAAATTTACTCTTGAATATACAGGGTGGCTCAAAAATAAACTACATATCAAAGTTATGAAATTTCAAATGGGATACCTTGTATATTATTGCTTATTTCGATAGCGTCTAATAAATAAAGACAAGTTATTGTTTGGTTCCCTATACCTAACTCTAAAGACTTTTGAGTTATGGGCATATTTTTGAAATTGTTGAACAAAAATTGAGCAGCGATCATATTTCACACGATTGCTTTGGGCGCTCCAAATCATTATCGTTTTGTAGTAAAAGCTTGAAACTTATTTCCTAAGTAAGGATTTTTCATAAATATTATACAGAGTGAGTAATATTTACATTTTTATCATGACTAACTTTGTGGCTAAATGTCTTTCTTATTTCAAATTTAACACCTTGTATATTTAATGATCTCTCGATTACAATTTCAATTATCTGTCAAGTGGTATTACGGTTCTCTACCCCTATCTCTTATAATTTTTCGATAATTTGACATTATTTGATTCTAGCACTCATTTGTTCAAATTTATGCTTGAATCACTTATAAATAATATATATAATATGATATTCCACCAACCACCCCAGAAACTATGAAAGAAAGTATACGGAAAAGTTTCTTTCTATAACACCTGCTATTTTGGTAAAAGTACAACAAGCATTCCAGAATAGAGTGCGGTTGTGTATTGAAAAATTTTCTAAATAACTTTGTCGCTTTTTACATGTTACATATACTTTTTTAGATATGTACTTCCACTTATTTACTGTTATGTTTAATAAAATTGATACGGGTTGACTAGAGACTCGTGGAAAACCTTTTTTCTATATTTTGTCTATATTTTTTCTACTTTTTTACATCTGATTCAAGCATAAACTTGAAAATAATACTGCTAGAATCAAATAATGCCATATTATCGAAAATCTATAAGAGATAGGGATAGAGAATCACAATACCACTTGACAGATAATTGAAATTGTAATCGAGAGATGATGAAATATACAGGGTGTTCAATTTGAAATAAGAAAGACATTTGCCCTCAAAGTTAGTCATGATAAAAATATAAATATTACTCCCCCTGTATAATATTTATGAAAAATCCTTACTTAGGCAATAAGTCTCAAGCTTTTGCTACAAAACGATAATGATTTGGAGAGCCCAAAGCAATCGTGTGAAATATGACCGCAGCTCAATATTTTTTCAACTTTTTCGTAAATATGCAAATAAATAAAAAATCTTTAGAGCTAGGTATAGGGAACCAAAATAACATGTCTTTATTTATTATACCCCTATAAATGTTCAATCAGATCGATTACCAAGCAAAGCACCGCCCCCAGACAAATATCATGATTTCAAGGTTGTTGCCTATCTTCAGTTTGTCGCAGTGCGTCGAGCCGTGTCTTATAATCAATCCTTATTTTGAACTCATATTAGTATCAATCTTCAGCGTGGTGCATACGGTGGAGACTAATATGAGCGATGCATTGAGCACATATAGTAGGTAGATATAAACACCCGGCAAGTGGAATTATTTGATTCAAGATTATCCTGTACAGTCATATTATGATATTTTTGAATATGAATTCAATTGATACATAATCAAGATGATTATATAACATAAGCCGTTACTGGTAAATAACTAGATTACGCTGGGACGTCTAACTGTGCCGACAACAACTACTGCGAGGGCAAAAACCCCTACCGTCATTGAATGACATCGACAATTGTTAGGACAATACGTACAATTTATAACAATGTCATAATATTGCATAAAACCAATATAAAGGTTCAATCAGATTGATTACCAAAAAAGCATTGCCACCCAGACAAATATCAAGATTTCAAGGTTGTTGCCTATCTTCAGTTTGCCGCAGAGCATCGAGCCGTGTCTGATAATCAATCCTTATTTTGAACTCATATTAATATCAATCTTAAGCGTGGCGCAGACGGTGGAGACTAATATGAGCGATGCATTGAACACATATAGTGGGTGGATATAAACACCCGGCAAGTGGAGTTATTCAATTCAAGATTATCCTGTACCAGTCATATTATGATATTTCTGAATATAAATTCAATTGATTCATAATCAAGATGATTATATAACATAAGCCGTTACTGGTAAATAACTTGATTACGCTAGGACCTCTAACTGTGCCGACAACAACAACTGCGAGGACAAACAAACCTACCGCTATTGAATGACATAATACCATTATAAATGTTCAATCAGATTGATTACCAAACAAAGCACCGCCACCCAGACAAATATCATGATTTCAAGGTTGTTGCCTATCTTCAGTTTGCCGCAGACCGTCGAACCGTGTCTGATAATAATTATATAATCAGCTTAATTATGTATAAATTGAATTCATATTCACAAATATCATAATATGACTGTTACAGTTTGAATTATATATATATATATATATATATATATATATATATATATATATATATATATATATATATATATATATATATATATATGTTGATTGTAGCTTTGTTTGTTTCGAACTAGCTAATACAATAATGATTAAATCAATGATATTTCTAGTAATGTTTCAGACAGAAATAACAAATTTAACTTCTGCTGGAAAACGAAAGCTGTTTAAGATACGTTAGTTAGCTTTCGTTAATAAAATGAAAATTTGCCAAGTGTTTAATTTTTTTAAAGTAGATATTATTGAATCATGATGATTTTATTAAGAAAATCTCAATCTACAGAATTAGGCTTTGAAGTTCATCACATTGCTGAAATGACCCATATTAACAAAGATTGATGATTTGATCAGTTTTGGAAAAGTGAAGTATCAGTCAATTGTATAGGTTGTGTCCAAACAATCGAAAATTAGAGCATGGAAGACCTTGTTCATCGACTACCTGTTGTTAGCTTGTGTAGCAATCTTTGATTTCGTCATTCTATTAATCAATGAACATTAGCCACTATTTGGTTGGTTAAACCCTTTCTTGAGATATCAGACAATAGATTTTTTTTCAACGGGAAATGCAATACTTGTCATATCTAAATTATCTATGATGGCTACTTGAAACATGATTTCAATAAACTTTCTAGATATTCTGAAGTGTTTGCTTGATCAACATATCTCACAGAATCATTAATTTTATCGCTAATGGGTGAGATAATTTATCTTTCTAATCTATGCTTAATAATGATAATAATAATGATAGGGGAAGACGGGGGAATACCGCGAGGCGGGTAATACTACTAGTGTTTCTGACGAGCCTTAAATTATTCTGAAATTTTGTGCTGAAGATTTATTCGAATTATGCAATTCCTGGTGGAGTAATAAATTTCATTAAACTTTAATTTTGATAACTTTTATAATTATAATAAATCTATTTCACTTTATATATAATAATTTTAGGCTTTATAAACAACATTTTTTGATCAATACCACATAACTTGATTGTCTGAGAAAGTAAAATGTGAAAGTGTATCAAATTTACATTCTATGTATTTTCATTCTTGCTGGTCTATCGAGCCAAGGCACTTTCAAAGACGTTCTGAAGAAAAGAGCTCTCCTAACCGGTGTGACGAAGTCGGCCATGGCAATTTTTTCCCAATATTTCTGCCAAATGTAAACGAGCTATGGTCAAAAGCCAAAATGAAATTCAAAATTGGGAGAACCTTGTTCAAGGTACTATGGAAGACGATTTGGTAGGAGCAAATAACATGGAAGAACAAATTGGGGCCATTAGCAATTACATTGATAATATGAACAAATGCTTCGATAACAAGGTAACTTATAAACTTCAATGAATGATGTGTTTTTCTAAGCATGAAAGGCACACTTGTGTTGAGAGAGCAGTGAAAGCATTAGCCCTATTTGCACTACGATACAAGGGCCAATTTCATTTAGAAAAATACTACTCGATTGTGTAGTTCGGTTCTTAATGGGACACTCTCATGTATAGCGAGAACACTGTAGGCTTAGGAAACACAATTCAATTGTTCGGGGAAGAGGCACCGAAGGCGGAGAGCTACGTGAATGACTCCGTATCTAGACTGCGGAATCTGCTAAAAAGGATAAATCTATATACTGAACTATAAGTCCAGGGAGAACCACAACAGACTAAAACTGGTCGAGGTGAGCTAGGACACGCAGCCACTCCAAAAAATTAAATCTAATCTAATCTAATCAAACAGACGGAGATAGCAGGAGAAATTCAGTAAAGACTGTTTAGTAGTGAAAGGGTTAGACTTTAGTTATTACAAATACTGTTTCCAGAAAAGTCGGCACATCTTAGTAAGCAAAAAAATTAACTATAATCGTAAGAGTCAGAAATTTAAAACGAGATAATTGATTGATACGAGTTTCAAGAAAAATGAACTTGATAGAACTTGCAATTTTGGGAATAGTTTTACTATTGACTGCATTGGCCTGGGTCACCTGGAATAGAATGAAAGCCTTGACAATTCTCAAGAACAATGGAATTCCTGGTCCAAAACCTCATATCTTGTATGGTAATGCTAAGGAAGTTCTTAAGGCCTCAACAACTGAGATCCAGTGTAGATGGATCAGAGCTTATGGAAAAGTCTTCGGTTATTATATGGGTTCACAAGCAGTCATTGTCGTGGGTGATCCTGAACTTGCCAAGTTTATACAGGTGAATTCTTCATAATAATTATTAATATAGAAATTATAACATAAGTTATTTTAATCAGATCAAGAATTTCGAAAACTTCACCAATAAAACACCACGAGAGCACCAGTTCGAGTCCAGTCCATACCTTGGACAGACTATTCTTGCCACTCGTGATGAGGTGTGGAAGATAACCAGAAGAGCAATGACCAAGGTCTTCAGTCCAGCTAATCTCAAGACCATCACTATGATAATGGATGAACAGGTAGACAAGTTCATGAATGAGATAGAAAGCCTATACATCAATGACAAGGAGTTCGACTTTCATGAGTTCTCTCAAAGGCTGACTCTATCTGTACTGATCCGGAGCTCATTCGGAACCGAAAGCCTAACATTAATTGATAGCCTGAAACAACTGGAGAACTTTGAAAAGTCCAAGATACACAAGCTAATCCATGTCTTGCATGTTTACTTTCCCAGCATTTACCCGATTAGAATGTTGTTTGAGAATGCTCTCAATTTTCTTGGTCACACACCTATAAAAGCATTAAGGCAAGTGACCATGGCTATCTTGAATGAGAGGACAGTAATGGATACTGGCTGTCACAACGATCTCATCGAAGCAATGATCAACTCAGACATGACAGATGAACAGGTGATCGCCAATTGTCTCCTGTTCTTTGTCGGTGGGTTCGAGACCTTGAGCAATGCCCTGACATATGTCGTTCATAGCCTAATAAATCACCCAGAAGTCAAGAAAAGGGTTAGGATGGAGCTTTTTGAAGTAGTTGGCGAAAGTGGAAAGGTAGATTATGGAACAGTGGAAAAGCTCAAGTACTTGGACATGGTGATCAAGGAGACACTGAGAATGTATCCGCCCCTGGTCAAGGCATCCACAAGGATGTGCAAGATGGATTTCAACTATGACAACATGACCATTCCTGCTGGTGCTATGATTCAAATGGCGAACTATCACATGCATTATGATACGGACGTTTGGTCAGAACCTGATCAGTTCAAACCGGAGCGCTTCGAGCATCTGACCGAAGACCAGAATGCCTGTTGGCAACCGTTCGGTGCCGGACCGAGGAATTGTATGGGCAGAAGGTTTGCTCAGTTGCAGATCAAGATGACTATCGTGAGAATAATGATGAAGTATGAGCTGATGGCTGGACCTAACACAGAGATGGGAAGAATGTCGACTAAATGCCGGACTTTTGCCTTATGTCCTCTCAATAAGCTTTGGATTAAAGTTGGAAAAGTCAATGATGATATAGTAGAAGGTGAAGATAAGGTGAAGCTCCAATAACGTGAAGTAACTTTCATGATAAATAAGTTCACATTTAAATTTTAATTAAGGTAAAGTGAATAAGGACCAATATGGTTAACGAATCGACAAGATGAAGCTGATGTCTTAGAAAGTCTTCATCATCTAATTAAAATTTCATATTATTATTGAAAATATGATTTTAATTATTTAACTGTTATTTTTAATATATGAATCTATTTATATGACGTTAAAACTCAATATGGTTGTATTAGAATTTGACACAAAAATTGTTTTATTTTTCTCCCTAATATGATTTACCTTTCATTGCTTATCTTTTCGTTAAATAATTTAAGAAAAACATTAAGAAAAATAATAATTTAGTCATTTGAGCTAATATTATTGAAATTTACAATAATCTAAATTTAGTATTTCATCATGATGATGACCGGCTTGACTCACACCCAGCACAATAATGTTGCAAACACGAGATAAATAAATTATTGATTTATATTTGTAATTGATAAAATCTATTTGTTTCACCTTAATGATTGATCAAATTAATGTATTGAGAGGATTATCCATTTATTATAATTAAAATTATGTCGTTTTTTCCAAAAAAAAAAATGAATTATTTTTCAGTGGCGATAAAAACGACAATTTCTAGCATAAAAGATCGTTGCAATTTCCTAAAATAATCTGAAGAAGACTCGATTGTCGTTTTAATAGCTGTAAGAATTCGAAAATACAAATACCTTATATTGTGTTAAATTATGCAAGGTATCTGAATCTGCTGGCATCCTTATCCAAGATGAAAACTAAATTAAACATTTACTCAGATCAAAATCTTTGGATTTCAAACATTTCATAGTCTTCTGAGCCCTGATTGGATAAATCTTGATATTCCTCATCACAGATTGCTCTACCATCCAAATACACCTTTCAATATAACCCTTTGGGGGCAGATCAGTGAAGGATACATTGACCATACATTCTTTCATGACTTCCAATTTTCTTTGTGTTTCATTGTCTTTGCAATAATCTGGAATAAAATGTATTCATTTTAAAAATATTATGCTAGAATTAGTTGGAATTTAAATTTTATGATTATCGAAAATGTAATAATATTCATTTGAAAGTATTTTGATGCTTCTCAAACTGTTCCTAGTTAGGTAGCTCCGTTGCCACCAATGCGATTGCAAAATATAGTACAAACAATTCAATCAATTTGAATTGGGCCATTCAACCAATTTAGCTGATAATTTTCAACTATTCAACACAATGTTTCTGAATTTTGATCTATTGAATCTAGTTTGTTATTAGGTTATTATCACGATTACACTATAAACATGAATTTGCTTAAAACTCTTCTATAAAATTGTCACATAAATCAAGATATTATTTTGCACCTAATAAACATCACAAATGTTCCTGTAAAGTTGTCGTTGTTGTCTAATATAACAAATTTATTTAATAATTAATTTACAATTGAATATACATTTTTTGAAATTTGTCATTACAATTTTTATCAAAGTGGGTTATATTATTAAGTGAGTGAAGTCTTTATCAATTAATAGAAATGAGAGAATCATTACTTAAACAAGCAACAATCAAAATAAAAATTATTCATTAGAAGTATATTTGTATTGGATTGGAATATAGACATAAAATGCTGAAAACAGACAATCAAGGAGGATTTGAGAGCAAAACCATAGAAAAAACTTGATATCTTTTACTTTTTTTGCAGATACTTTATTTAGCCAAAAAATGTTGAAAACAGACATTTAAAACTTATTTGGAAGCAAAAATAAGAAATAATCTTATTTTCCAATTCAATCTATTTTGTTTTTTTGCTTTTTTATGCGTATATTAATCATATTGTAATGGGGATTTATATTAAAACTGGGTTAGATTTATTTTCACTTATTTATTTATACCAATAACTACACGACTATAATCACATTTATATTCACACTTATTTCTCGGACTATATACTTCTTACTACTGTCTGATCTATGAGCTATATCCGATTGTGATCTATGGTTGGCTGTCTATCTATCACTAACTCGTCATTGCCATCAACCTTATATATCTAACCTAAAAAGCTCTATATGATTCCAGTGTTGTTTTCGTTGTTTCTGGAGGTTATTTCTCAATGTATGGCTTCGAGAATAGACCAGGACTTATTCTCTTTGCCTCTGATGTCTCCAGTGTTTTCCGGAATGTGCATTGTGTGTGTAGTTTATTATTCGGGTAAGTCTTCACCATACACTGCCCCCTCCTTAGCATCTGATCGTCCCGATCATAATCATCCTTGGTAGTACCTTGCTGGATTTCCGTTCCATGGAGGAATCTGCACTTGGTTCCTGCCAGGCAAACACCCTTGTTGAAGAAGTAACAGTCTATCGTCTTTCCCGAGTACACTCCTTTTGGATTGAAGCAACACACGGTAATTTGAACATCAGTGTCCTGGAAGATGTATTCAATCATGCTCCTTAAAATCTTACAATCTAGCCCGTCCAACCCGCAGCCTACTTTCGGAAGACCCAACTTCTTGATGTCATAATTCCTGACTTCATTCCTTAGGCTCTACAGTGCATGCCAGATGTCTTTGTAAGTGGGTTTTCCTCTAGACATCTTCTTCGTAACCAAATAGAAGAGGTTCCGATTACCATCTGCTAGTCGCAGAACTTTTCCTACTCTTGGTCGTTGGGCTGACATTCATCCAGTCTTCCAAACTTCATTTTAAATATCAAAGCAATTCCTCGGCCTATACGTAGATCCTCCGCTACACAATGGGCAATAGAAACGTCGGCTGGTAGTTTGAAAAGGTCTTGTTGAACCTCAACTGTCACACCGAGTCTGACCTTCTTCCGATCTGCGTAGTTGGACATGAAGTCGTTGAAACTGACATTTCGCTCCTCAACGTTCTTTTCTTGAAGAGCCACTCGTGCTTCCTCCTGGTTGTTCG
Source organism: Crioceris asparagi (assembly GCA_958507055.1). Classification (NCBI taxonomy): domain Eukaryota; kingdom Metazoa; phylum Arthropoda; class Insecta; order Coleoptera; family Chrysomelidae; genus Crioceris; species Crioceris asparagi. The sequence continues at coordinate 62,804,620 of OY293827.1, forward strand.
ATCCAGTGTATGGTGCGAGTCGGTTTATGTGCACCAATCTAGGTTTTCCCCATAACATTCGGATACGATAGATGACGTCATTTATCCTCTTCATAATTTCATATGGCCCTTCTCATTGTTTTTGGAGTTTGGGACAAAGGCCTCGACGTCGTTGGGGATTATACAGTCAAACAAGGTCCCCCACGTTGAAGACTCCATCAGCTGATCGAATATTGTAGTGGTGCAAGCTGGATGTTCTGTCTGGCTAACTCATGGATTTTATCCATTCTGGCTCTCATTTGGTCGACGTATCCTTCTCCTGCGACACTGTCCCCTGTAGGTCTACGGCCAAATTCCAGGCCACAGGGTAGGCGTAGCTTACGCCCCAACATTAAACTAGCAGGAGTCTGACCAGTCGTTTCATTCACAATCGCCCGATAGGCCATCAGGAACAAATGGATGTACAATCTCGCTGATGTTCTGAGACAACCTTAGAGTGGTGCTTGCCCATGGTTCGATTTATTGTCTCTACCATTCCGTCCGATTGAGGATGCAAAGGGGTCGTTCTGGTCTTGTTCGCACCTATTAGTCGGCTTACATCTTGGAACAGGGCTGGCTCAAAGTTTCTTCCTTGGTCCGAATGGATTTCAAGAGGAAGGCCAAAACGTGAAAAGAATTTTTTCACGAACACCTCGACGACGGTCGATGCTTCTTGGTTAGGGATTGCGTACGCCTCTGTCCACTTTGTGAAATAATCCATGGCTACTAGGATATACTTATTTCCATTGTCCGTTTCAGGAAATGGCCCCGCAATATCCACAGCAACTCCCTCCATGGGACTCCCAACATTATACTGCCTCATAGGTGCCCGCTTTCTGCCAAGTGGTCTATTGCTGGCTGCGCACACTTCACACTTACGGAACCACTGTCTCACATCTTCTTTGCAATTCACCCAATAGAATCGCTGCCGAACCTTCTGCAGGGTCTTGGTGATTCCAAAATGCCCACCCGAGGATCCATCATGTAGCTGACGTAGTACCTCCGGCACTTTGCTTCTTGGCACGACTAGTTGTAATCTGGATTCAGTGCCATCTTCAGGCTCAAAGGTTCGATACAGCAGATCATCTCTTAATACAACATTGGCTCCAATATGATTTCACTTCCGGGCTTCGTAAGCTTATATCCTGCCAAGACGGCCTCTCCTTACAGCGCATCCACTCCAAGACCACTCTCAAACATGGGTCGTTCTCTTGGCACAATTTCGTTTGCTCGGACTGCCACTCCTCATTCTCTACGGTTGTTCGTCGTATAGGGCTCTTCCACCTTCGAACAGTGGGTGCAGTTATAGTTGCACGGTCTTCTGGATAAGGCATCTGCGTTTCCATGAACTTTTCCTGCCCTGTGCTCGATGTCATAGTCATATTCCTGAAGACGTTCTAACCATCTTGCCACTTGTCCTTCAGGATTACGGAATTGCAGGAGCCACTTCAATGCTGAATGGTCAGTTCTAACTAGAAAGCGCCGACCATACAATTACTTATGAAAGTGTTCGCCGGCTTTCACTACTCCCAACAGTTCCCTTCTGGTAACGCAATAATTCCTCTCCAATTTTGACAAAACCTTGCTGAAGTAGGCAATCACGTCTTGGATCTGAGAGAGGACAGCACCAATGGCTGTATTACTGGCATCTATGTCCAACTCGAATTTTCTGTCATGCCTCGGATAGCCCAAGATTGGTGCACTGATAAGATCTTCTTGCAGTTGTTCGAAAGCTCTCTGACACTCATCATTCCAGGAATATTCTTTGCCTTCTTCTGTTAGTTTAGTAAGAGGCTTAGCGGTGTTGACAAAACCTTTCACAAACCGTCGGTAGTAGGCACACAAGCCCAGAAAACTTCTAATCTCATGCTTTTTCTTGGGAATAGGCCATTCCTTCATAGCTGTTATCTTTTCTGGGTCTGTCGTGACGCCGTCCCCAGATACGATGTGACCCAGATATCTTACTTCACGTCGGAACAGATAACATTTCTTAGGACTCAGCTTCAGTTTGGCCTCACGTAATCGTTGGAAAACTTCTCTTATATTCTTCGAGTGTTCCTCAAATGATTTTCCTACCACGATTACGTCATCCAAATACACTAGGCAGGTTTGCCATGTCTGTCCTCTCAAAACTGCTTCCATGAGCCTCTCAAATGTAGCGGGAGCATTGCATAGTCCAAATGGCATCACAGTGAATTGCCAGAGCCCTGATCCTATCGAGAAAGCAGTCTTTTCTCGATCTACGAAATCCATTCCAACTTGCCAGTATCCACTTTTCAGATCTAGTGTAGAAAACCATCGTGACCCAGAGAGAGTATCTATGGTGTCATCTATTCTGGGTAACGGATAACTATCCTTCTTAGTAACTGAATTCAGAAGTCGGTAATCTACTCAGAATCTTGAAGAAACATCCTTTTTCTTCACGAGCACTACTGGCGAGGTCTATGGACTATTTGATGGCTCAATGACTCCTTGTTTGCTCATTTCTTGAATCATTTTGTCGGCTTCGTCTCTTTTGGCCAATGGACGTCTTCTTGGCTGCTGTCTTATTGGTTGAGCGTTCCCCGTGTTTATCTTGTGAGTCACTATATTTGTTTTACCTTTGTATTCTTCTTCCATTGCAAATACGTCCTGGAATTCCACAAGCATATCTCTCACTTTTCGTAATTGTTTCTCGTCTAAGTCTTGGACAGTCTTGATGACCACATCAATCAGCTCTTTCGAATATCAGGTCCTGGATGGTTCACTAATCGTTCTTACAGAGCATATCGCTGATACAGGAACACAATTTTCAACCATACTTCCCTTGCTCAACTTGATGGGGCTCTGCTTTAGATTCATTACTCTGACAGGAACGACATCTCCTCCTCGAACAAGAGCTTTAGCTGTCAGAAATTCCTTATTATTAATTTCTTCTACCAGTCTCAGACTTCCAGATTTGCAGTTTCCGTCCGGGTTGGCCATCAATATTTTTTCACTATAGCCGGGTATTATTACGTCACTAGTCGTTAGTAATCGTACAACATCTTCATTGTCGACCTTCAAGACACCATTTTTGACATCCAACACAGCCCCAAGCTTCTTCAAAAGGTCCATTCCCAAAATAATCTGGTCAGATATGTCAGCGATTAAAACTGTGTGCTTGGTGGTGATCTTGCCAATGCTGATGGTCATGCTCGCTTCACCATGTGCTCTTATTTTCTCTCCAGTCGCTGTTCGGAGTTGGACCTTTGTTGGTAGTATCCGGGAATGATCTGTGATGAGCTCTGGCCTGGCTATTGTTCTTGTTGCATCGGTGTCTATTAGGAGTGTTCTGCCTTCTCCATTTATTCGACCATCGATGTATAAGCTCAAGGCTCCGCCAGAAGATGACACATTGACCGTAATTACTGGGGCACTATTTCTGCAGGTCGACGATTGCCCCCTCATCTCGACCCAAAAATTTCAAACGTTGTCATACCAGATAATTCTATTCTAGTATCATTCGATGTAGTTAATCTCTTCCCTAGTATCCCACCAGATGATTGTATTCAACTAGTTAGGAACCTCCTCTTTGAATCAGGCACTAACTTTCAACATTGCCTCAATAATTGCCATCTTTTGGACACGGTCCTGAAACAAAACTTCTTTAAATTCAACAATGAAATTTTCGCTCAATCAACGGGTCTAGCTATGGGCAGTAACCTATCTCCGTTGTTGGCTGAAATTTTTATGAAAAATTTGGAAACAAAGTTCCAGGATTTCATTCACTATGATAAGATTCTTTTCTACTACAGATATGTAGACGATTGTTTCGTGCTTTTCAATGGTAGCTTAACCCACTAAACTTACTTTTAACATTCTTGAACTCGCTACACCCAGCTATCTCCTTCACAATGGAAATAGAAGATAATAATCGCCTAACTTTCTTGGATATTCTGATAACTAAAACAGATAATAATTTGAGTTTCTCAATTTATAGAAAACCGACACATACAGACAACATCATCCCCTATTATTCTTGTCACCCGATATCACATAAATTGAGCTCCTTCAACGCACTTTTTCATAGACTGTTCTCCATCCCGATGAGTGTAAGAAATTTTAACAAGGAACTTAACATCATTAAACAAATTGGCACCAACAATGACTACCCTATTCAATTCATAGATAGAATATATCTCAGACACTTGACAAAACACATAAACAGGAACATAATTGTACCTACTATATCAACTAAGTTCTGCTCATTACCTTACATCGGCAAAGCTTCACAAGAAATCCGAAACATTTTCCAACACCATAACCAGGAACTAAAAGTATGCTTCTCCACCCATAACACAATTTATAGGATGTTGGTCCATGTTAAAGACCAGGTCAACCCTCTTGATAGATCCGGAGTTTACGAGATCTCTTGTTCTGATTGCCCAGCCAAATACATAGGTCAAACTGGCAGAAAAATAAGTATTAGAATAGATGAACACGCTAAAATAATAGATGAATTTAAATCTTTGTTTCTTACTACACCTTATCACCATATCAATTCGAAAAGTTCTTTCGCAAATCATGTAATCAATAATAAACACACCTTCAATATCAACAATGATGTTAAAATATTACACCATGCTCCAAAAGGCCGGTTGTTGAACATTCTTGAGATTTTCGAGATCAATTCCAACAATAATAACCCACGAACTATATCACTTAATGAACAAAGCAACTTTGACTGCATACAGTTTTTCAACTCCTTAAACTTTTGAACTTGTTTATAAACATTTTATTTTGTTGTTATGCTTCTCCTAACCTTTTGTCTATAATTCTATGTCAAATATTACAGTATTCTACTATTTAAATTATCTTTCTGTTTATTAAACTTCAAAATATTCACTATCCAACATTAGATGGATCTAGTTACATGTAATTGAAAAACTATTTAAACGATCCCCAACCAGAAATATATCTCTTTTACCATCAGCTGACCAATATGTAGTCACCGGGCACGAACACTCATACTCGGACAATGTGACGTGACGTAGAATATCGTATTTTATTTTTTATTTTTTTAGAATGTGACTTTATTTTACTATTTTTAATTTTTTAATTTCATAACGGGATAATTTATTTATTTTATTTTCAAGTATATAAATGTTAATTTCAATTATTGTACTGGTTTCGGGATCGTTTACATAATGTTTTTCTTCTCTTAAATTTTTCATATTTTCATCTCCATGTGAGTATACTATCCACCATTTTGTATCTTAACTACATAATTTTCACTTTGATTTGTTACAGAACTTTCTATATTTCGATTGAAAATGAGATTGTACAATCTCGAAACATGTCTCATCAGTAATTAATCCTTAATAATAAACTATGGAGAAGACTTCGTGTTTTTTTTTGGTCTTACTATGTTAATATTATTATTTGTCAAAACTAAAACAGATAATAGTCATAAAACAGAATGCAAAAATAAAATAAAAAACATAAAAACAGAAGAGAACAGGAAGAAATGCAGTAGGAGATACGCGAAAACGGTAGAAAATCGTATGAGAATACAGAAATATGAGAGAAATTCAGCGAAATTAGCAACAAAATGCATTTTAAACCAGCCAGGTGAGACGTGAAACGATATAAAACACAAGAAAAAATCAGGAAGAAGTGCAAAAATTCGCGAAATTCACTAGGGGATAGACTGAAACCATAAAAAAGTAAAGATCAGAAGCCCAGCGTCTCAAAGGTTACATCATAACTCAATAACGTTATAACATTGGCAAGATGGCGGCCAACAGCCATGACGTCATTAATCAACATTCAAAACAGCTAATACGAAAAAAAGTCGGAATATCGTTATAGTAATTTCAATTCATATTGTGATATAAATACCTGGAACAAAACACATCTAGTGGCGTCTTGTGGTTGAACGATTAAGTTTTATCGTCAAAATGACCTCTCTGAAGTAGGCACGACCAAATTGGCAAAATCAAAACACACCTATCACACTTTTTCGTGCTTATTTTATACTGATTTGTGCTTCTAAGACAAAATTAGTACCTTGTGCCATTTTGAAAAAATTCGTGGTCATGCTAGCTTCATATGAACTCAGCACGAACACAACAAAGAAACAACAAAAAAATAAAAACAATTACTTAAATAAAAAGAGCATAATTTGTGCTACAAAAAATAATTTTTACCTCGTGCGATTTTGAAAAAAATCGTGGCGCTGCTAACATCATATGAAGTCAGCACGACCACAACAAAAAATATTTTAAAATTAAAAACAAGCACATAAATAGAAAGTACCTAATTTGTGCTCATTTATGCTACTAAAAAAAGTTTATACCCCGTGCCGTTTTGGGAAAAATCGTGATGCCGCTACCTTCATTGAACACATAATTTGTGCTAATTCAATCAAATAGAAATTTATATTTGCACTCAGTTTCACCTATTAAATTAAAACCCAAAATTTAAATTGAATAGTAATTATCCACCTCTATGAATAGACCCGCACCGCAAATCATGCATCAGATACCGTTTATTTGTGCTACTAAAATATGTAACTGCAAATGATGTAATATGCAAGATTTGCGATTCAAAAATATTCATAAAAGTAGAAAATTATTCAAGAAAAATCGAATGAAACATAGAAAGTCCCTGTAATTATTCACAAAAAACTGAATAAAAATTTACGTCCTACTGTCTATGTGTTCAGCATCCGAATACTAAACATAAATATATGACAAATATGGTAAAAATCGTATGAAAAGCTACGTCTGTCTGTATTTATTCACAAAAATGATTGAAGATTTACATCCAACAACAAAAGTCTACAAAAATATGGTAAAATTCATATGAAATATTGAAAATCATACAAAATTACATAAAACAATATCAAAACGTATCAAATTGAATCTAAGACGCACACATAACACATGACGCATAAAACTAAAATGGGACAAGCGTTGATTGCTCTAAGATTTGATGGAAAGTTGATACCTGTTTGGATGTGAAATCAGGTAGACTATGATTAAATGGTTATACGAGCAATACATAATAACTGATCTCTCTCATCCAATGGGTTAAAATTTACGTGTGTTTTATGAAAACATAATGGTAAGCCGAAAAAAATTCTTGTTGTTATAGTGCTTACTAGCGTTTTGATAAATACCATATTATGATGATGAGTTCAATCATGTGATATCATCATCACTTGCTTTCTTTCCGCTTAGAGACAGATAAGGCAATCAATTTTTCATAGGAGACCATCAGCGTTGGCAGTAACATTAATTGAATTCGGGGGAATTGATAACAGATAAAAATGTAATAGCTATTATATATATTAGTGTATTTATGAGGGTATGTAGAATAATTATATATTCGGCTTCACGATTGAGCACCACTTCGTTGTATTAATATTTCGATGCAGCGTTTTGAATCGCCTTTTATTTCAATGTGAGGTACATTTCTTAGCCATTGATATTTTCTAATATAAACCCAAAAAGACAAAGTTTGTATTCATTAACAAACGAGCAATGAAAATGATCGTAACATAGCTGGTTCTGCTGCCAACAGCATTTGCTACAGACCTTACTGGTTATGTACAACAATTTTCGGAAAAGTATGGTTATGTTGACAACAATACGTCCATTGATTTTGAGAATGCTCTAAGACTCGTTGTCAGCAGAGTGATAATGATTATAGAGTTTTAGATTAAAATTTCAGTAAAAAGTGTAGTGCTCTGAATTCAAACATTGCAAGTGAAGGCACAATGTTACTAGTGAATTGAAACGCCTAATTCCATTTCAGATCACGAAATAACTCGTCGCTCCCCGACACAACAACAAGTACGGATTACTCTAGCACAAAGTGTCAAAAATAGCTGAAATAGCGTAGTAAGGAAAAGCGTTCAATATCTATCTATTCTGTAAGTTGAAACCTTTCATTCATTATGTTACTAGAAAATGTAACGGTATATTCCATCGAAGTTGCCTTCATGAAAGTTTCAAGTCTAAGGTAAAATTTTTGCAATACCTATAATATAATAATTTTTGAGAAAATACCAGTTTCTGTTCTGCAGCAGTTAGTCCAATTTATTAATGACTCCTTTGCCAAGGGAACCCACCCACAATTCTTGAAAACAAATGTTTTCATCTCCATTCACAAGGAGGGTGACACCCCAGATCCATTAAACTTTAGACCCATCTCGCTTATTCCAACCCTTGGTGGAATTATAGAGAAGTTGCTGAAAATTAGGTTGATGAATTTTATATTGGGACACAAAATCTTCAATCCTCAACAATTTGGCTTTCAATCCAAAAAGTGTACAGGGGAAGCAATTTTCCATCTGCTGAAAAGACTTTACTCTGAGTTGAACTTAAGTATTCTGGAACACTATAAAATCCCTGATCAATAAGAAACTGCTTTGCAGACTTTCTGAACTGATCAATTGATTGGATATCTTTAAAACTATTAGGAAGATGGTTATACATTTTAGCTACAACATAGATCAATGATTTTTTGTTCAAATTTGAAGATGGAATAGGCAGCCTTAGCTTGTTTTTATGGCGACTGAAACCAAGAACAAAATCATAAGATGATTTATTCTTATCTACTAGGCACACCGTTTCTACTATGAATAATCAAGAAAGTGTTAGTAATTTTTGTTCCTTAAACAAGGGTATACAAGACACTCTAGGCCCAACTTTGCACACATATCTAATGGCGCGCTTTTGTAGAACGAAGACTATGATGAAGTGCTGTTGGTGGCAGGTACCACAGAATGATATGCCATATATTAGATGTGATTCAACTGCAGTGTGGTACCTACACAATTTTTGCTGTTACAATGTAAAATTAATTTGATACAGTTTCTAAAACATAACATCTTGAATCTATTTTTTGCTCAGTAATTGAGTATGGTTATTGTACTTGAGGTTGCTGTCCAAATCGATTCCAAGAAACATCATTACTTAACGGAATGCCTGACAAGTTGCAATTGAATAATGTAAGATTGGTTCAGTCTATAATGAAGGATAGGAGATTGGAGTTGCACCACTCTTTCACTTTAATAATATCTTGGGCTATTTTGTTATGAAGAATAATTTCATCAATGTCATGCCACATGATGGTTGTATCATCTGCAAAAATTGTGAGCATTCCATCAGATTCAATATAAGCTAGGTCGTTAGAATATAAAAAACAATATTGGCCCTAGTACCGAGCCTTGAGGCAAACCGTGTCTGACAAAGCCAGTATCTGACATCGTGTCAGTTCTCACAACTTAGGTTCTTTGACTCAGATAATAATAATAATAATAATAATAATAATAATAATAATAATAATAATAATTGAGCTCTTGAAACTCTACAAAGTAGTGGAAGCATATCCACCATATTACGAGTACAAGCCTGAACCTGTAATTGAAACCAATGATATAAAGATCTACTACGACAGAACCATCCACACTGTCAATGGCAGAGAGCACAACAGACCTGACATCACAATCGTTGATAAGAGAAACAAAACAGCCACACTGGTTGACATCACTATAACACTCAGCCGAAACATGACAAGAGCGAGACACGAGAAGATCTCAAAGCACTCCGAACTCGCTATTGAAGTCAAAACTATGTGGAACCTGAAATCCGTCCGCATCGTTCCTATCTTCATTTCAAGTGCTGGCCTAGTACCCACCACCGTAAGAGAGGACCTGGCGATACTATATCTGAAGCCGGGAATCATTTCGAACATGCAGAAGGCAATCATCATAGATACCTGCCACACAGTTCGCAAGTTCATCCAATGAGTTGCTGATTCCAGCCGGACCTAGGTCTCTGGACTTAAGAAAACCCCCGCACCTGCGTGAAGACAACCATAATAATAATAATAATATAAATATCGTTTATTGACTTTTAAACATTTACAGTTTCTTGTCAAGATTTGAAATAACTAGAATGTTTGTAGACAGTATAGGTATATGTATAAATAAGATAATTATGTTTTGTTATTATTGTCACCACCAACAATGAATAAATATATAAACATACATAAATACATATATATATATACTTATACTGATATATACATATGTATATCAGACATATTAAACAAATAATTGAGGAAAAATTAACTAATTAAGTAAGGGTAGACACCAACGGACAAAAGATCAAACTTATACAGCATTATATTGAAAAAAGCAGTTAGCGCATAGTAGGTACACATTTTTAATAAATGCTCTTAGTTGGAGTATTTGCCATAATACTTGTGAGACAGATTTGACCGCCGGCAAGGTGGGACTCGAAAGAGCACTAACTAGATCATCGACTTTCTGTAGGTAATCAAGTCTGCCTCGAAGATTGGAATAAATTGGACAATCTATAAGGATATGTGCTAAAGTTTCATTGACCTGTAAATTACATATGGAGCACAATTCATTCGGAATAATTTTGTAAATATTACTTTTATATGTAAATCTAATGGTATAGGAATTACAGCTTCTAATTTGAGCAATAGTCCTTATATCCTGAATATGGATCTTGAAATGCAGATAAGCTCCCATAGCGTTTGTGTAGAAGTTTTTGTTAAATAAATAATTTGATTTGAGCAACAAGTTCATATCCTCAAAAAGCAGCTTATTCTTCAGTGCCAATACAATTTCATTTTGTACTGATCTGAGGCTAGCAGCAGTGACTTGTTTAAAAGATTCTGAAAATCCAACGCTATCGAATATTGACTTGATTTGACCAGCCCAGTTATACTGAGGTTCTGAAAAATCGATAAGCTCGTATTGACGGTTAAATATGTTTCGGAAAACGTTTTTGATCCATATTTGATAATTTCGCAAGCCATGATAATGATGATTTGAAAATATGATAAGAGATTTTCAGCAGACCTGCCTCCATGCGGACAAGATGATCAGCAGTATTGGAAAGTAGCAGCAATGACCGCTTTATAAATCCTAATAATAATAATAGGTGAGATTGAATCAGTGAGTTGAATAAGGCCATCCTGGAATCCCAAGATGTAATTTTCGATGCTGCCATTATTAAAAGCGTACTACCTATGGCCTGCTTTGCCTTTGAGGATGCAGATATAGCTGCTTCTCTAAATAAGCATGAAGTAGGGTGTGTAGTAGGGTGTGCCGAGGTAAACTTATTTGTTATTATGACCTCCACGGAAAAAGGAAGTATTTTTGTCTTACTCATATAGACGGATAAATGATTAATTGCAAGGAATTCTTCAAAAATCTTCAGCTTACGTGCAATATCAACTTCAGAGAGTTTGCGAGGATTACAAGATCATCAGCGTTCAGGAGCATAATAATATCATATACCGCATGCTCCTTTGAGCCTAAAGAACTCTTCGATATCGGCTAGGAATACGGAAAATAATAAAGGGTTATCCCTGTAGTACTCCAGATGAATACTGAATCTTTCAGGTAAGATCATGACCTACTTTGGCTTGAAAAGATGCTTGGTCATATAGATGTTTTAATATATTTATGAGCTTAGATGTAACTCCTCGACAGATCGTCTTTTGCCAAACCAGGTCGTGATTGATATTATCGAAAGCTCTGGAAAAGTCATACCAAAATATTTTCCTTTCTTGAACCTAAGTTTGAAGTGCACAATACCTGCTAGTGAGAAAATATTATCAATGCAACCACGAGAGGGAAAAGATCCTGATTGACCCTCTGGCAGGACATCATACTGCTCTGTCCATGCTGTCAATATATTCAACAAAATTGAAGTGAAGATTTTTGCACAGCAGTTAACTTGAGCAATACCTCGATAGTTACTAGGGTCAATAGGCTCTCCCCTCTTAAGTATCATAGAAAGAAGAATCTCGCTCCAGCTACATGGAGTAATACCATATTTGAGAATATTATTAAAAAGACTACATAAATACAATAGCCAATTTGACGGAACATTTAAAAAAAAATCGAATGTTAACATATCCGAACCTGGGGACTTGTTATTTTTTGCTTTATTCAAAGCAAGTTGAACTTCATTTAGGGATTTTAGGTGGGTATAGAGCCGAGAAGTATATTTCCCACTGGCCTATGGAAATTGGAGAGATTTTGAAGTTTCCATAATATAATTTAATGGTTTGCCAAAATGTACTGGAGTTTTTTGGGTCAAAAAGTTTGCTTATGATACTTGCTTGATGTTGCATTTTCTTGTTTTTAACTAGTTTTTAAATAGTTTTTATTACTTTCGGTTCTTGTATCAATGGACTCCGCAGCGATTTCTCAGGCTTCATACGGTCTAGAGACTTGAAATTTCGAATTCAAACTTAGATCGCAGACATCTCGCCGCTTGTTAAGCTTCAAGTCAATATTTATTAATTATAATTATCTCATTCAATCAAGATCACTTTTTCTTCGACATGGAACAACAATATCGGACAATGGGATCCGTCACTGGAAATACGCACGAGCATGGATCGTATATATAAGTCTCTGTTCTCTGGTATATAGGTACTCTCTGGCAGATCGTCTATATTACTATATGGTTATGTGTGTTCTGGTAGACAAACAGTAATTTGTAACGGAATTGCTGCTTGCTGTTGCTGGCAAACAGATATACATAAGTATAATTATGTTCAAATCGAGAGAAGGAGAGCAATAGTAAGTACTCATCGGTACGGCTTAGACGCCTAATAAAAACTATTTTTAATTTTTTTTTCAAAAATTCCACTTGTCTATAATCTCGTAATCAAATACTGATTTTTGTAAGTTACATCAAAATCGTTTTTTCTGGCAAGTTTAGAATCTGTATTAAGCTGCTTTTTAAATAGATAACACTCATTGTCAAACCATAGATTTGATTTAACTTTCGGCCGTTTCCGACATGAGATACCTACTCGATATAAGACCAACTTTTCGCGCTGACTCATCAATAGCTTGTTTAAAGTTTTCATATGAACTCTCAATATTTGGATGAAATAGGCATCTTTCGGAAGATTGCATAAATTGCTTGTAAGTACTTGCAGAGTTTTCATGCCATTTAAGGAATCGTCTAGGAGTTTCAACGGTATGAGAGCTCTCATTATGGATTTGATCTACACTAATTGCTATATTACGAGACACCGATATCGGAAAGTGGTCAGACATTGTGGGAGTGTTAAGGAGTTTAAAGTCATTAATTTTATACAAATATATAATTTTTACACAAAAAAAGTCGATAACACTCTTACCCTGAGTGCAAACATGTGTAAAATTAGCAATACAGTCTGAGTTTGTGCGTCTATTTAACGGTATAAGAGAATTAAGTTCCATTAATTCTAGCAATTTTCTGCCATTTTGATTAACGAATGAATCCAAGCTAGGGCGAAATTCGTTAAGGTTATTGTTTACAAAGTTACCTTGTGAAAAGTCGCCAAGGCTTCCTATTCGAAAGTTGAAATCTCCCCCAATAATAACCGCAGCCTTAGGATAATCCTCCAGTATATTACTTAAGACTAATTGAAAAATATCAAGTACAAATTTAAGTTCTATTGATGGTTTGAAATAAATTGAGAATATAATTTTAACATCATTATTTAAATTTACCGAGAAGTAAATCCAATGTTGACAGTTGTCCAAAATGCGCACATTTAAATGTTTCTTATAAAAAATCGCAAGACCACCACTAGCTCTGCCATTTGATTTTTCCTTCGTAGCAGGTGCACTCGTAACTGAATAGTCGACCAAGAAATCAGGAGCACGAGTTAAGACATCTGTCAGCCACGTTTCACGCACACAAAGAATTTCTTGGCAGTTCCAGATGAGCTAGTAGAAGGAACCTCAACAAATTTTGGACCTTTATTGATATACTTATTTGTCATGTTTTTATTATGTTTTTGTTTGTCTAGTAACTCCTTTCTTGAGTTCTTGTGATGAAACAACTGTCGTGGTGTCATGTCCGATTTGATTACAATGTCAGATATGATTCCCTCCAGTTGAGACTTTGATTTTTGAAACCATAGTGTTGCAGTTTGCGCAGCAAAATTTAGTTGTTCACACAATCGAAAGCTTTGGACAAGTCTCCCTCACCCACAACTGAAAATGAACCTACAGTAGACGTAGAGAAACGAACAGAGTTTGCAATACCAAACGGAAAAAATATTACAAAGAATCAAAAATATGATAAATCGACAGCAAATTTTGCACAATCGGCCATAGAACCAATCAAACAATTCATTGATAATCACAGTCCAACTCTTATACTGAACGTGAGTAATTGAAAAGTCTTCTAGGAAATATACATTCTTTTATATTATGTATTAACAATCAGAACAAGCTAATGGGATGGTTTCTTGTCGGGAAATGTACCGCATCCATTAAAGCAGTCCTTGTATTCAACCTACAAAAGGTAGATTGGCTATTTCCTTTGGAGTCGGTTTGGATTCTAGTTATTGACAAGATTTGATGCTGTCATTTGGATGATTTTCACGTCTGTTGAAGTGTCTTTGGGTCCTTTTTCTGCACTCTTCCTCTACATAGGGAATGTCAAGATCTGTATGAAGTGTGTAGTTGGATACATACCATGGTGTGTTCGCATTTGTTCTCAGTGATTTTGATTGGAAGCGTTGAGTAATATTAATGTTCGACTTACTGAAGCATCCCCATAATTCAATCCCATATGTCCAGTTTCGTTTGATGATGGCCTTATAAAGTAGTACCTTATTGTCCAAGGATAAATATGATCTCTTACCAAACAATCAATACATGCTTTTCATTTTTATGTCCATCTGCTTTCTTTTTGAAATTATACATTTTTGGGCTCGTTGAGATGGGGTGTCGGTCGAGAAACCGCGTCACGCTAAAAGTGAGAAAAATCGTCGATTATACGTTTTCGTATACTTTTTTGTACGTTCTGGATTTTAGAGAAATTTTTAATTATTGAATTATATATTTAATTTCCATATTAACTACCGAATCTTTTTTGAGGTTATTGTATTGATCATCCTGTCTGTCTGTCAACACTATAACTAGGAATATACTTAACCGATTAACAAGAAACTTGGTACACAAATACATAAGGGTAGTACCTCCTACAGGATTGATTTTCAGCTGTCTGTCTGTCTGTGTGTCTGTCAACACGATATCTTTGAAAATACTTAATCGATCGAGACCTGACTTGGTACACAAATACGTAGGGATAATACCTCCTATGGGATTGATTTTCAGCTGCCTGTCTGCCTGTGTGCGATTATAAGATTATTTTAGGTAGTTTTCCTCTATATGCCTGTATAACTAGTTTATCATGCTTTAGGAGGCGCATTAAAATTGTATTAGAATTGTACCATTTACTTAACAGTAAATTTAATTGTATAATAATGTAGTCACTCATAATAATATATTGAAAAGAATTATATTGAATAACGAAGAAAAATGTCTTATATTTCATATATTTATATATTCTAAGTATGTAGAGTATGGGAGTATGTAGAGCGCGACTAATTAGGAAATTAAAGTCGATAACAATTCACAGTCGACATCACGTGATCCAATTGATGCATCACCATGTATTAGTATATCTATATATATATATATATATGGTATATGGTAGATCGGGTCTGGTAAATTCCGACTATCTTCCAGTTGCTTTTGTTTAGTTGGATACAGCTTCCACTTATGTGGCGCTGATGAAAGCTAACAAGCTTGAAATCACGTGATCCGCTTCTAGTGGTGGTTGTGTCCAACTAAATAAAAGCACAAAGGTGTAGAGCATCTCCATTATTATAAATTATATACTCTTTCATTTATGAAATATAGAAATCTTCAATTATATATATATATATATATATATATATATATATATATATATATATATATATATATATTGTGGAGCACGAGTTGCAGGTAAGTTTATATACTCCTGTTTTGTTGTAAATCTATCTTGTCTTTGTTATTAAAGAACATCCTCTTTATGGAGTCAGAGCTTCGAAATGAAACATGAAAATGATTATTTAATACTTTCGCCATTTGATATGATACATTGCCAATGAGTGTGATAGATACATATTTTTTGCCAATTCTATTCGGTGTTATTATTGAATTATGAATGTTTATTCTATTTAGAGTGATTTTATTTTGTTTTTTAGTGAGAAGTTTGTCTATGAGTTGAGGCTACAGCTAACTGTCCTTGGATATTTTTAATATTAGTTGTTTAATATTTTTGTTTTAACGTTTGTATTTATTCTTGTTTTTTGCAGGTTGTTCTTTATAATATTGCTAATGTCAAGTTTTACTGATTGAATGTGTGGTATGAGCTTGGAATGGAATGTGATTCTAAAAAGTATTAATTATTTACAGATGTCATATTCAACGAAGATGAACATAATTTACTAAACAAAAATCTTAAATTCAACCCTACATCATCAAATAACAAACAAAAAATCAAAGATCTAGAGTTACTTTCGGTTGAATCGGAAGCCATTTTAACTCTTAATAGCTTAATTAATTTGTCGTTTGACTTTGACAATTATTCTCTGATAATGCTTATTTTTTTCCATGACATATCTAATAGGTAAGTATCGACGAGATATGTGTGCAATTAAAAAAAATAATTATGTTCTAAACTACCAATATCAGGTAAAGTACATGTGGAGTATAATAAGAGATGTAAAATTAAACACCGAAGGTGACTAAATAATAAAATACGGAGGGTGCCATTAAAAGAGTTATGGTTCTTCAAATTTTCGAGAAGTTAACGTGCTATAGTAGAGCAACCCCCCAGAATCATCTTCGACAGCAAAACATACTCCAACATGTTACATGTTGTTTAAACATAGTTTGAATCGTAAATTGATATCCGATAAATCTAGTGTTCTCTGATGTCTGCTACCACATTTTTTTTTTTTTAAACAATTGAATAACTCTAATACGGTAGAATTATATTGAAAAAAGTATAGGCATATATGAAGAAGGTGAATCCAAATATATGCAAATATATAGGGTGTTCCATTTAAAATAACAATGTAGATGCCAACTTCCGGTATAACCGGACGCACCAGAAATCTAAAACAATATTTTATTTAGTTGAAGAGAAAACAATCATACATAACTCTCCATTTTCAAATTTTTATTTCGACCAGAACCCAATAAATTTCTAATGAAAAGTCTCGTTGAGACACCCTGTATACATTTACATATAAAGGTTAGGGTCAATGACCGAATTCAGCCACTGACCGAAATTCTTACCCAGAACGCGACGTGCACATGCTCACGTTTGCTTTATTCTAATGAAGGAACTATACACATATGTCCTAGTCACGTTGTGGGCAAGGAAACATTTCGGTAAGTGGCCGAATTGGGTCTTTGACTTCAGAACACATGTCACTTCATATAGAAGTGAGTATAATATGTGTTATGCTCAAAGACCGAATTCAGCCACAAACCGAAATTTTTACCCAGAACCCATACATCCATTAGAATTTTTCGCGAGTTCCCGGTGATCTGCTGTCGATAATAGAGCGGTTATACCCCTACCTTAAAATAAACTTGAAGGTAATTCTCGGTGTTTATCGCAAAAATGGCCCGGTTATCAAATTATCAATGAGGTTTAGTTTTTTGACAAATATTTTGCTTTGTAGTTTTGTTTACGTTTGGTATTGATTGATAAGTTTTAATTTCCACTCAGACTAAATTAACAGATATAAAAAGAAGTATTCTTTCACCTTATCAGGATGAACGTTATTTAATTCAATTTCAATTATTTCTTCTTTCATTATGATCAACAAAATGATGCGAAAAAATAAATGAAATATGAATAATTTTAACCCAAAACTCATCAAATACAAAAAGATAGGCAGCCAAATTTAATTTTGTGACAGTTTTGGAACTTTTGACATCTATAAACGCCAGTTACCATGCTCAAGAGAACGGGAACCAAATCAGTTCCCGTTTTATAAGATTAGTGACGTCAGAAAATATTCCCCTATTACCGTTTATGTCGCGGAAACGCACCGGGAAGTACAATTCGGTTCCCGCTAGTTCACCGGGAACTCGCGAAAAAATCCTACATGTCAGATTTAGGAGAAACAATATTACTTTTTCAGCCTCAACCGAGCTTGAGTGCTTCATAATTTGCATTAAGCAGTTGGACATCACAAAAACACTTTTATTGTGTGCAGTTAGTTTTAACTACATATAAAAATTTCAACCGAAACTCAATCAACAGAAGCCATCATGTAGGTATTCACTTCATACAACCTTACATATGCAATTTCTGATAATATCTTCTGTGTACTTTGGTCGAGCGAGTCTATTCCCAAAGATAATCGAAGTTGTCAACTGCACTACTAGCTGTTGTAACGTTAGCAAAGTCCAATGGCGGTTACACCACTTTGTAATTTATCTCAAATAATTGATATCTTCTTGATATGGCTTGGTTCGCTGGAACCACTAATCACATATTCCAAAGTTAGAGGATCCGAGAGTTTATAAAAAAACTATACATGAAAAGAAAAAGACAACTAATAAATACTAAAGTTTATTGGATTAACTTCGACGATCTATGAGTAGAGTATATAACCGTTATTGTGAAATTCATGTTCAACAGTATTTTTCTACAAGGTTACCCAATAAATCCTGGACGACAGTTGCCTCTTGTCGTGTTTGTAGGATTTGTTTAATATTGTGTTACTAGAAAACTATGTACAAATCAATTTCTAATTTTATTTATACTATGTCCAATATTTTGAAAGTTGAATATGACAAAAGGTAAAGTAATAATTCATAATAGCCAATCATTTGAATTCAATCAGTGGTTATTATTCATTTTGGGGGTTTCCAGCATTCTTGAGAATAACATTTTATTAGTAACGTAATGCAACCGGTTACTATGTTCCATGACACTGCTGCGGAAGAGGAGTACTTGACCTGTTCCTGAATACAAACCATTAGACTAGCCAGGAGGCGTATTCTGTACATTTATCGACTTCTTAGCTAGAGGATCGACTTCATCTACATATGTATATAGAATATAGAAGTCGATAAATGTACAGAATACGCCTCCTGGCTAGGCTAATGGTTTGTATTCAGGAACAGGTCAAGTACTCCTCTTCCGCAGCAGTGTCATGGAACATAGTAACCGGTTGCATTACGTCACTAATAAAATGTTATTCTCAAGAATGCTGGAAACCCCCAAAATGAATAATAACCACTGATTGAATTCAAATGATTGGCTATTATGAATTATTACTTTACCTTTTGTCATATTCAACTTTCAAAATATTGGACATAGTATAAATAAAATTGGAAATTGATTTGTACATAGTTTTCTAGTAACACAATATTAAACAAATCCTACAAACACGACAAGAGGCAACTGTCGTCCAGGATTTATTGGGTAACCTTGTAGAAAAGTACTGTTGAACATGAATTTCACAATAACGGTTATATACTCTACTCATAGATCGTCGAAGTTAATCCAATAAACTTTAGTATTTATTAGTTGTCTTTTTCTTTTCATGTATAGTTTTTTTATAAACTCTCGGATCCTCTAACTTTGGAATATGTGATTAGTGGTTCCAGCGAACCAAGCCATATCAAGAAGATATCAATTATTTGAGATAAATTACAAAGTGGTGTAACCGCCATTGGACTTTGCTAACGTTACAACAGCTAGTAGTGCAGTTGACAACTTCGATTATCTTTGGGACCAAAGTACACAGAAGATATTATCAGAAATTGCATATGTAAGGTTGTATGAAGTGAATACCTACATGATGGCTTCTGTTGATTGAGTTTCGGTTGAAATTTTTATATGTAGTTAAAACTAACTGCACACAATGTCCAACTGCTTAATGCAAATTATGAAGCACTCAAGCTCGGTTGAGGCTGAAAAAGTAATATAGTTTCTCCTAAATCTGACATGTAGGATTTTTTCGCGAGTTCCCGGTGAACTAGCGGGAACCGAATTGTACTTCCCGGTGCGTTTCCGCGACATAAACGGTAATAGGGGAATATTTTCTGACGTCACTAATCTTATAAAACGGGAACTGATTTGGTTCCCGTTCTCTTGAGCATGGTAACTGGCGTTTATAGATGTCAAAAGTTCCAAAACTGTCACAAAATTAAATTTGGCTGCCTATCTTTTTGTATTTGATGAGTTTTGGGTTAAAATTATTCATATTTCATTTATTTTTTCGCATCATTTTGTTGATCATAATGAAAGAAGAAATAATTGAAATTGAATTAAATAACGTTCATCCTGATAAGGTGAAAGAATACTCCTTTTTATATCTGTTAATTTAGTCTGAGTGGAAATTAAAACTTATCAATCAATACCACACGTAAACAAAACTACAAAGCAAAATATTTGTCAAAAAACTAAACCTCATTGATAATTTGATAACCGGGCCATTTTTGCGATAAACACCGAGAATTACCTTCAAGTTTATTTTAAGGTAGGGGTATAACAGCTCTATTATCGACAGCAGATCACCGGGAACTCGCGAAAAATTCTAATGGATGTATGGGTTCTGGGTAAAAATTTCGGTTTGTGGCTGAATTCGGTCTTTGAGCATAATACATATTATACTCACTTTTATATGAAGTGACATGTGTTCTGAAGTCAAAGACCCAATTCGGCCACTTACCGAAATATTTCCTTGCCCACAACGTGACTAGGACATATGTGTATAGTTCCTTCATTAGAATAAAGCAAACGTGAGCATGTGCACGTCGCGTTCTGGGTAAGAATTTCGGTCAGTGGCTGAATTCGGTCATTGACCCTAACCTTTATATGTAAATGTATACAGGGTGTCTCAACGAGACTTTTCATTAGAAATTTATTGGGTTCTGGTCGAAATAAAAATTTGAAAATGGAGAGTTATGTATGATTGTTTTCTCTTCAACTAAATAAAATATTGTTTTAGATTTCTGGTGCGTCCGGTTATACCGGAAGTTGGCATCTACATTGTTATTTTAAATGGAACACCCTATATATTTGCATATATTTGGATTCACCTTCTTCATATATGCCTATACTTTTTTCAATATAATTCTACCGTATTAGAGTTATTCAATTGTTTCAAAAAAAAAAAATGTGGTAGCAGACATCAGAGAACACTAGATTTATCGGATATCAATTTACGATTCAAACTATGTTTAAACAACATGTAACATGTTGGAGTATGTTTTGCTGTCGAAGATGATTCTGGGGGGTTGCTCTACTATAGCACGTTAACTTCTCGAAAATTTGAAGAACCATAACTCTTTTAATGGCACCCTCCGTATTTTATTATTTAGTCACCTTCGGTGTTTAATTTTACATCTCTTATTATACTCCACATGTACTTTACCTGATATTGGTAGTTTAGAACATAATTATTTTTTTTAATTGCACACATATCTCGTCGATACTTACCTATTAGATATGTCATGGAAAAAAATAAGCATTATCAGAGAATAATTGTCAAAGTCAAACGACAAATTAATTAAGCTATTAAGAGTTAAAATGGCTTCCGATTCAACCGAAAGTAACTCTAGATCTTTGATTTTTTGTTTGTTATTTGATGATGTAGGGTTGAATTTAAGATTTTTGTTTAGTAAATTATGTTCATCTTCGTTGAATATGACATCTGTAAATAATTAATACTTTTTAGAATCACATTCCATTCCAAGCTCATACCACACATTCAATCAGTAAAACTTGACATTCGCAATATTATAAAGAACAACCTGCAAAAAACAAGAATAAATACAAACGTTAAAACAAAAATATTAAACAACTAATATTAAAAATATCCAAGGACAGTTAGCTGTAGCCTCAACTCATAGGCAAACTTCTCACTAAAAAACAAAATAAAATCACTCTAAATAGAATAAACATTCATAATTCAATAATAACACCGAATAGAATTGGCAAAAATATGTATCTATCACACTCATTGGCAATGTATCATATCAAATGGCGAAAGTATTAAATAATCATTTTCATGTTTCATTTCGAAGCTCTGACTCCATAAAGAGGATGTTCTTTAATAACAAAGACAAGATAGATTTACAACAAAACAGGAGTATATAAACTTACCTGCAACTCGTGCTCCACAATATATATATATATATATATATATATATATATATATATATATATATATATAATTGAAGATTTCTATATTTCATAAATGAAAGAGTATATAATATATAATAATGGAGATGCTCTACACCTTTGTGCTTTTATTTAGTTGGACACAACCACCACTAGAAGCGGATCACGTGATTTCAAGCTTGTTAGCTTTCATCAGCGCCACATAAGTGGAAGCTGTATCCAACTAAACAAAAGCAACTGGAAGATAGTCGGAATTTACCAGACCCGATCTACCAGTGTGGCGCTGATGAAAGCTAACAAGCTTGAAATCACGTGATCCGCTTCTAGTGGTGGTTGTGTCCAACTAAATAAAAGCACAAAGGTGTAGAGCATCTCCATTATTATATATTATATACTCTTTCATTTATGAAATATAGAAATCTTCAATTACATATATCCATACGTTAAACGTAATTGGGCTCTCGATACGTAGGTGGCGCGAAGTGTGTCCCACTGGTAGATCGGGTCTGGTAAATTCCGACTATCTTCCAGTTGCTTTTGTTTAGTTGGATACAGCTTCCACTTATGTGGCGCTGATGAAAGCTAACAAGCTTGAAATCACGTGATCCGCTTCTAGTGGTGGTTGTGTCCAACTAAATAAAAGCACAAAGGTATAGAGCATCTCCATTATTATATTATATATATATATATATATATATATATATATATATATATATATATATATATAAATGGTAGTCACAGCCGACAGTAAATATGTTGGTTAAAATAATTCAGGTTATACGGCCTAAAAGGGCATTCAATGAAAGATCTTCATGTAAAATCGTATATTTCGGCTTATTTTAAATTTGAGCCTTCACCAGCGAAACTAAAAAATATTACAAAACCACAATGTATATGATATTTCTATCAATAAATATTAAGTACTTACAACATGGATCTATTTATATATAGTAAAGTTCAAAATTTCCATATTCACAAGAAAAAAATATTATCTATATAATCTAATATTATACAGATGCAATCTCAAACATTTATATTTTTGAGACTTTCATTGTGACTTATAAAACAAAATAAATAGACATTTCTAAATTTTAATTTTTTATTGTTATAGAAACCAAAATTGTCAAGTAATTTGAGGAATTTGAAAATTTTGTTCTTGAGATCTATTATAATAAAATTATTATTTTCTATTTGTATAGAAAAATATGTATTATGTTATCAAAATAATTTTGACTCTGAATAAGAGATGAAACATATACAAGAAAAACCAAAAACATAGAGCAATATCTGTTTCAATTTCTTTTGTCTTTTTCTATCAGATAGCAGTAAATATTGCAAAGACCATTGATATCTGTTTTATTGTTCATCATAGGTTTTTGTTGAATGTGACACATTTCTAGGAAAACTCGTTTTCTATATTTGTTTCTGTTTCAAGAACTTTTACATTTTCAAAATCAATGTTATGTTTGGTATTTTTAACGTGGGAAGCTAAGGCACATCTGTTTGGTCTTAATCTTATATCACTACGATGTTGAATCAATCTATTCCTTAAAAGTTGTGAAGTTTGACCAATGTAAAATTTTTCACATTGAAGACATTTTAATGAATATACAACATCGGATTTATTCAAGGTATCTACCGAGTCTTTTCCAGTATAAAACATATTTTTATTGGTAACTTAGTTGTATTGAGCAATTTTTAAATTCATGTTTTCCGCATTCATGAAGATTTTATTGAGTTTGTTTATTAGATGTTCAATATACGGAAGAAGTGCAAATTTTGGAAGTAATCTATTAGTTTGTGGATTTTCTTGGGTTTCATTGTTTTCTGATGTTGATGGGCCATTGTTAGTGATGCTGCGAGACTGGTCTTGGTCTTGCAGTCTTGGTCTTGGTCTTGCAAAATTGCAAGACCAAGACCGAGACCAAGACCGTCTTTGCAAGACCAAGACCCAAGACCAAGACCAAAACTGCTGTGCAAGACCAATACCAAGACTAACCTGGTCTTGGTATTGGTCTTGCTGCAAGACTTGCGAGACTTGCAAGACTCTCGCAGTTTTGTAACCAAACAGTAAATTGATATGAAACAGGAATGATTAGTGAAGAAACGCTAATAGGTAGGTAGGTAATAGGCTGTTGAACCTCATTATTATGGATTTTAATTTTACAGATTCTAAAAATATTGAATTAAAAGTTCTTGGGTGAAAAGCGAGTTCATTTTACCCGCGTTTCCTAAAAAATCCCGAAAGACCCAATTAAATAATTTCAACCCTTCTAGGATTTCTCTTAACGAAATGATTACAAAGAGTCTCGATTGTTCGTAGCAGGGAAATGTAAACTTTACGGTTTTTATTTTTATTATTTCTTTAATACGCTGTTGTAGCTTGTAGCTACAAAACTTTCTATAAAATAGAAATATTTTTGATGATATTTATCCAATAGCCACTTTTTGGGATGTTTTCTTAAGATTGGATTGCCTTTATTTTGAAGCTATTTGTTCGATTATGATAACTCAACTGAGTTATTCACGCCACTAGTTTTTTAACTAGATACTATTATAAATGAGAGTTCTATCGTACTTACAAATTTCTTTCCATTTTTTTATTTTTTATTATTTCTTTGGAAAAAGTTAGAAACTATATCTATACACTAGTAATACTTTTTTGATCGCTCTACATTAATGAACACTCTGAGAGGTATTTTGTATAATTGCCCAGAACATACACTCCGGGTATTTTCACTATTTGTTTCAAGAAGACGGTAAAAAACCATTGTACAATGAGTTTTGTTGTAAAAGTATGATACGCAAACATAAATTGCACGTATTTTTCACACTTGTGACCTAAACACATTATATAAATATGAAGAAATTAGAATTTTTTTTATGAAAGTTGTGTATTTAACGCTTGTCCATAAAAGTATATCTGTAATTTATAGTTCAAAATATTAGCTCGCAATAGATACAATAACTTATTTATACACATGAACTCAATAGAAATTCTAATACCTACATCTATTACCTAGTTATTTAAACCTGGCCTAGAGGGGAAAAACAATCTAGTGGCTATAGTCTATGATTTTTGGTAAATTTTTTTGCGAGTGGATTTTTTTAGCAGAGAAAGTTTAGCAAACACAGAATACGGAATAGCAATGTTATTTTAAGACACAGATTCCAGACACAAGTGCACAAAATCACAAACTCTTTGTTTATGTCAGAACACTATCATATTTTACCTTAGAATATAAAATATCTTCCTTCTTATTATCTAGTATTTTAAATTCTAAAGAATTTGAGTAAGGTAAATAATTTACTCGGTTTTCTGAAATTTGTCAGTGTTATATCCTCACTACACTACTAAGTTACGAAAAATCTGTATTCATCGATTACTTAACGTGAAAATATGTTGTTGATAAAGATACTTTGAGATTTGAAGTAAAAACTGATATTTCCTAAATGCACATTTTTTTTTCCAAACTTTTGTCAGGCTTGTAATTAGCAGTTTTATAGGTATGGGGTACGATAATCATTAATATATTCAGAAATACCCAAACTAAGTGGATTGTACATATAGGTTCAAGGTATAATAAAAATAAATTGCACTGTATTAGGTATTTTTTTGCTTTGAGATAAAAAAAATGTTTTCACACAAAAATAAATTTGTGATCTAGCAAATTAATAGTTTAAGAAAGTGCCTTGTAATGAAAATACTAAAAATTGTACTTGTATACTTTTTGTTTTGTTCAAATGGAATCTTATGGCAAAGCTTAAGGTTGAAAATTCTTAGAAATAGGTATTTAGGGATTTGTTATTTTATAAAGTTTTGATTAGTTTATCGAATCTATACTGTTTTTTGTATAGAATCTTAAACATTATGCTGTACCCAATAATTTGGAAAAGTTTCTTTTTGAATAGTATTGCACGTCCTGGTGAATCTATAAAAAATGATATCGAAGCGAATATATGTCCCGCCGGATAGTAATCCATCACTCCTTCAATAATCATTCTACCTAGTTCTCACAAAAATAGTACAACATGAGCTTATGCCCACCTTTCTCTTTTTTGTATAAATTATAATAATGAGACCCTCTATCCTGGTTCGACTATTTATGACGATAATAAAGATAATTTCTTTTTTGGGTTTTATTGCTCAACTACGACGCCAAAATAATTGTCTATCGCTGACAAATACTACCTACAAAAATATGGGTCGTTAGTCGTTAAACTGTTTATGCGAGGGTATCTTCGAGTATACAACCGACTGAAGCCGTCTTAAGATACTTATTTTACGTTGTCAAAAACGAAAGAATAAAATTGGCTCATGGCTGAAATTGAAGGCGAAGAAATGGTCTTTTCGCCACCATGTAGTGAAAGTAGCAGCTTTAATCAACCACTGTCTTCAAATAGTCATAGTGATAGTGACAGTTTCAACACAGAAGCTATAGTATCTAGACAGCGAAAAAAGTGTAACAAAAAAATTGGAAAGAAAAAACAAACTAAAGTAACAACCAGCAAATACAATCAAACATTCAATGTAACGAGTTCCGGTTCAAAAAGTAAGTTTAGTGATTTTTTTGATATATCTGGAACATTTGGTGTGTGTAAATTGTGCAACAAATCAAGAAAGAAGGCGGTTGAAATACAAATGAAAAATAGAAATACGTCCGGGCTTAAGAAGCATTTATTAAGTTTGCATAAAAATGAGTATCTAAAACTATTTCCAAGAGATCAGCAATCACAACCGATATCCAGATTCTTTCCTTCAACAAGTGGAGAAAAAAGCTCAGAATCAAGTCAGGTAAGTCTTTATCTCATATAATGATATTTATATTTATTATATTATTATAACCTCTGTATACGGTGCGGTTCCCTGAGAATTCTATCGATCGATTGTGGAAGAACTATAAGGTCATTGTCCAGAACATACATTCTTGTTATTTTCATTTTTTTTTAGAAAATTGTACTAAACCTTTGTAGAATAGATACTGAGAATATAATCTGGTTGTGCCAAGTTAGTTTAGGTTAAAGGGTGATGAGTAATTAATTAACAAAGTTTACAAATTATTGCCCGCCCGTCGGCTTGGGCTTTCTTGGTATTTTCCGCCATACATGGCACATAGTCAATTACTTTATTACTTTATTGTCGTATTTCCATATATCATGGTTTCCCTTGCCTCAATTTATGTTTGCCCATCATTTTTGACCAACTTCAAAAAAAGGAGAAGATATACAATTCGGTTGTATGTGCTTTTTTATTATTTTTTATGGCTGTTCGCGCGTTTTGCTTTGTGAAAGTACTTCGATTTAGACGATTTTTGTTTTATTTGAAAGAGGAGAGTTGAGAAATGGTGCCATATTAAGAAAAACTCAAATCCAAAATCTCCTTCCCTCTAAAAACTGCCTTCAAAGGGGTGGAGGTTGCAATTTCTCTCGAAAATTGAAAATCCGAGACGGCAGAAATAAACAAAATTCCATATTCAGAAACTTTTAAATTGGACATTTTTGAAAATAATCATAGGTTTCCGCGTTACAGTCTGAAATATTTGTTTCAGCTAGGTATGTGGAAGAGGCAAATGTTTCCGAGAAAATTAAAACGGGGACCATATCCGGAAACTTTTAAATTGATCATTTTTCAAATGAGTTACGGTTTCGCAATGGTAAAGTCTGAAATATGTGATATGCGTTTTTCCGCTGTGTGGAAGAGCATTTTTTTTTTTTGAAAATTAAAAATATGAGATGACTAAATTAAAGAAAAGATTATATTTAGCAACATTTAAATTGAGTTACGCGCCGCGATGTTTTGAGATCTCTGAATAATAAATAACAAGTACAAGCTAAGCCTATATTTTTTTGGGTATTAGTGAACATTCAGCAATTTTCATAACTAATGTTACACTGAAAAATGTGAAATAAACATTTTTTACAAAAAATTGGACCGACATTAGTAGCTCTTGAACTGAAAAATACAAAATAATATTTATTCTATTCGTGCTGGAAATTTTGAAGTTGTGCCGTTGTAGTGTTTTGTTGTATAGCCAACAACTAATAAAGTCGTTCAATTTTTTTTTAAATATTTTTCTTCATGAAAACTGTCTCTAAAATGATTTTGTACCATTTTCTTCGAAGAAATGTTGCAAATACCAGAAGCGTCTGTTCTGGACAATTACCAACTATAATAAGATACAATCTAAAAATTTAATGATACACTATGGTACTATGGTCCTTGGGGAAGTAAGTCTAAAATATTTCGGGTTAGTCACCCTATCGGTTATACCGGTTGGTTTTCATATAGAAGATAATCGGCGTTTGTAGTATTTGTATGATATTTTGATAATTATTAGTACAGATGATCACCGAAGAAAAAGAAAAAATAAATTTTAATGCTGAAAAAGAGATAATATATGCGATGATAGTAATATGTAAAGGGAATAAACGCAACAACAAAATACTAGAGCAAAAAATCAATATTATGTATTACCTAATATGTTTTAAAATTGATTTTCTGCATAAAAAAATATTTTCTTAAAAGATTATCTGTTTCTTTTATGCAAAGAGGGTATTAGAAGATGCTAAAAAATAACAAGAATATAACATTAGAGAATGTCTCACACTATATTGTTTTTTACGTTTACACAAATTTATAAAATAAACAAATCAACTTAAAAGCTATTTTTTATAGTTATATTCGCAATCACATATTCCATAAATAAAGCCAATGGGTATTCTACAGGTTATAGGAGCAAACGACAATTTTATAAATCGAACAGTTGATTGGATCACCAAAAAATATCTTCCCTTTTCATTTTTTGAGGATAAAGAAACGCAGGACTACTTTAAATTTATTTCCCCAAATCTCAGATTTCCCATAAGGGATACTCTTCGACGTCATGTGGAAAAACGATTCAATGAGCTACAGAAACATCTAAAAAAGAAGCTGAAAAATTGCTCATCCAAAGCGTCATTTACAATTGATGGATGGACGTCAATAGCAGGCCGAACTTTTTATGGTATAACTGTCCATTTTATAGACAACGATTGGAATAATCAGTCTATTGTTCTTGATTTTGTCCCTGCCCATGGGCAGCATACAGGAAGGGATATCGCAAACATTTTTTACACATGCTTACAAGAATATGGATTAGAGAATAAAATACAAGGTATCACCGTAGATAATGTTTCCGCAAATACCACATTTATGACAGAACTTGCCAATCTCCTGCCAGATTTTGACTCAACCAATCAGCATTTTCGCTGCATAGCACCAAAGAGTATATATAGGGTAAAGAGAGGTATCTCCCTACCTTTTTTTGTTAACCGATTCGCAGCGCCCTCTTTATTTTGGCATGGAAAGTTTAGTAATGGCGCGTTCTTTCAAATTTTTGAAATTCAATTGAATTTATATTCAGGTTAGGTAAATATAAATAAAAATCAGAGTTCAAATTGAAAAATTTATTTAAATTTTTTTTTATGTTTTTCGAAATATAACATAGCTCTTAATTTTACTGGATCATCCCCACAATAAGTTATTTTTCCTGTCAATATTCTATTCACAGAGCGGCACCAACTGTGAATCAGAATATTGACAGTTTGTTTTTGAAAAATTTCTTTTAAAACATATTTATGAGTAGGACAATTGAAAGGGAATTGTACCAAAATTTCTATCAATTGATTGATTGCTTCTCTGATATTTCCATTAAGAGAATTAGTCTTAAGAAAATTAACCACTAAATTTTGAATATCAGAGAAACAATCATTCAAATTCTTTGAAGGGTAGGATAGACATTTTCTATCACGGAAATATTCCTTTGCCTGAATATAACTATTTTCTCGAGAATATCCTTGACTCGTAATTTCAACCTTACACTTTATGCAATTATTTATTTTTGCAAGACATTTCCGCAAGATCCAACCGCAAACATAGCTTCTTTGACAGGAGCCTTCGTTATTCATTATTGAAATGGATGTTACTTCAGCAATATTACTGATAATTACTTCATTCTCATCATTGAAGTCTTCCTCACAGTTAGATCCTAGAGAATGATGAGATGAAAAATTATTCAGCAATAATGTTTTGAAGGCTCCTTCAAAAGCTAGGCAATTAGGTGATGTATTCCTAATACCTTGGCTTCTGATACTGCCAAAGAAGTTTTCGATTGGATCTTGATTGAAATTCCGAGTCATAAGATATTCAAAGGAATATTTCTTGTGTAGAATATCCCACACCTTCTGCATTCCCTCAATTGTCCTTATGAAATTTTTCAAAGATGGTGCCTGGGATTCTCTAGAAGAAACATTTCCTGAAATAAACTTTACATTTTTCAAAAATCTTAGAGAATCCCTCCATAACTGATGATGGGGAGATCCATCTGTCACGGCAGCCCTATAAATCTTAGCATGTATTGGTTGAGGTCCACCAGTGCTATTCAAACTATCAAATAATTTATCCATCATTAAAACAAAAGGGATAATTTGGCGACATTCTGATGGCAGTTTCCCTCTGGCAGATAGGTGTTCAGTTGCCACAGCTACAGTATGGCTGAATAACTGGGCAACTGTTTTTACCCGCATTTTCTTAATTTTTTCGGGGTTAACATAATCTTCTGTAATTTTATTCAAAAACTTCAACTCTCCGAATTCTTTATTGGCTTCATAAATTTGGCGAAAATATTCCCATTTTACGATTTTTATTTTATTATTATCGTTGAAATCAACATATTGCAGGTTTTTATTTAGAAGATTATTTCTAATCCCTTTAAGAAGATGCGGGACATCAAAGAGAGGTATAATCTGCCATTTTCCAACCATAAACAGATCATGTCGCCATTCTTTGTGTCTTTTAAAAAAAAATTCTTTAGTGTCTTTGATAAGACTTTGAATAGCACTGGCGTTTACAGTGCTTTGGTCGCAAACACTGGCAATTATTTTCAAACCAGTGGCATATACTTCCTTAATTACAAGTTTAATTAATATTTTTAGTTGCATAGCATTAAGAGCATTTGTAAAATAATATGCCACTGGTTGTTTATAGTTTTGCTTAACCCCTTTAATCATGAACACCAAAGCATGATCAGCAAATTTGGCATTCATATCGGGGTAAGCAAAACCTTTAAGTATGCCTTTTGCAGATTCAAAATGGATTTGTGGAGATATACTCATTTCATCAAAAATAAGAGTGCAAATCTTATCCTCCTCGTTATAGCCATCAACAGTTTCTTTGATTTTATCAAATATTGCTCGGTTTATACCTGAATTTATTTTAATCTTAGATAATAATTTCTGTAAAGAAACTAGTGATGGCAAAGTAAACAGCTTATGCAGAAGAGAATAAGATTTGCGACTTTTTTTAAATAGAGTTAAAGCTAGTATCTTTTCTTCTTGTGTGAACCTGCGTCCTTTAGGTTTTTTTGTAGATTTAATCTGCATGGACATAAAAATCCGGCTGCATGAGGACATCCTCCTGCTCAGCTGCTGGAAGGCCAAATCAGTCCCCATTTTTGTAGCATTGGTTAAACGCGCCTTAAAATCGCAATTCCGCCTTCTCAGTCTAGATATTTCAGCTTGTAGTTTCCGTATTTGTTTTCGGTTGATGTTTTCATGTTCTAAGAAGATGAAATTGTGCTTCTTTGTAGCTGTAAAATAAAAAATAATCATCAATATATCTGTTAAGTTAAAATTCTAAAGGAATATATAAAACTAGCTGACCCGTGCAAAGCATTCGCATTCTAACCTACTTAAATCCCAATTGAAGTACACACCGTATATTTTTGAAATGCGAGTGATTTCTATATATTTTGGATATAGCAGTTAAGAAAATCTTTAAAATGATGCATCATTCATGACATTTGATAAGTATTATGGAAGTTATAGCATACTGACACAAAAGGCCTTGAGATATAATATATAATATATATGATGATAATAAAGAGGATCATTACCAGTTTGTTGATTATTTGCCGCTTTTGTGATAGTTTCCGGGTTGATGGTGCCGTTGATTGAATCGATGACATTAGCTGATTCTGGAATTTGCTAAATAAGATTAAAAAACTCAGATATGAAATATTAGTATTAATATGTATAGAATGTTACCAGTTAAATGTGGATTTACGCGAGTAACAATTTTAAAATGGTTTCAAACTGTCGTGCGCCTGCGTACCTTATTGTTTTTTTGGCCGGCATAAATGTTGAAATTTCTATTTTGTTACTTACTATTTATTGCTTGATAATTGTAATTTTAGGCTGCATAAATCCATACTCAAGAGTTCTAAATAGAATAATGAGTAGAATACTAACCAGTTTGTTTTGTATTAGCCGCTTCTGTAACAGTTTCCGGCATGGCGGTATCGCTGATTGAAACGTTCACATCAGGTAGTTCTGGAATTTGTGAAATAAAAATAGTTTTGTCTCTCAGATATGGAAATATAATTAGTATTTATGGAAAGATAGTACTTACGAGTTTGTAGATCGTTATCAGATTCCTTAGATGTTGAAGGTCTGTACGAAATCGGGACATGAGGATCTGAAATTAGAAATTTTTAAAATATAGAATTGTTGTTTACTGAACTGGATAAATATTAATATGTAATCATGTCGATACTTACCAGTTGGATGAACATTTGGAATTCTCTGTCCAACATTGGTAATATTACGCAGAACCGGAGCATTAGAAAGGTCTGAAATTAGAGAATATTTCTTAGTTATTTCTCATAGATTGGATTTCATACAAAATTTAAAAGCAACAATATACAAGATTCGAGAAACATTCAAACTTACTTGGTAAATGAAGAGTTGGCACAGCCAAGATATTCAACCTATGATTGCGGTTGCGATCTTCCATCCTAAAATGGATATCGCAGACTCTAGCATGTCTATGGATTATCTCGTCGGACAAATCCTTCAAGCTATGTCCAGCTAGGTTGACCCAAACACGGAAACGGTCTGGAAATTTCTTCAGGTTCGGAAACCGATGAGTGCTTACACCTGGAAATTATCATTTACAATTTTGTAGTCGTCAATATATAGAGAATATATTTAATCATCTAAAAATACGAGAAACCATCGTTTCACAGAATTTAGTAATATTCTGTTATAATTTGAAATATTCATTATATTTCGGGCTTATGATTCTTCTGCAATTCATTAGTTGAAACTTACCCGTCGTATCACACCCAAACACACACTTTCTAAAGTATTTTGACATTATAAAAACGAAAAAACACAACGATAAACAACACAAACGTACACAACCAAAACAAACCACAAAGTAAAATGGCTACCGAGCTTGTTCAGTTTATAATTCTAAAGTCAATTTAATTCTATACCAATTAAGAGATGGCAGCACAAACTTTTATGAAATTCTTCTTATATGGGAGATATACACCCCTGCATAGCACACATTTTAAACTTGGGGGTACAAGATTTATTGAAGAGCCTCAAGCTTCAAATTTTTGAAGCTGATAGAGATACATACGACGATTTTGAAGACCTTAGTGATAAGGAAGACGAAGAATGTGTAATAACAACTGACGATTCGAATGCCGTAAGTAAGTTACGATCAATAATAGTAAAAATTAAAAAGAGCGAAATACTTGAACGCAAGTTTTCTTCGGCATGTGACACAGCTGGAGTTCCATCCAATTTAACTCCAGTTTTAGATTGTCTAACAAGATGGAGCTCAACCCATGACATGCTGTCAGTAGCTTTGAAGCTTAAAAAGGGTTTTGTAACCCTTTACTCTAATATGCCTGAATTAAAAAAATACAGAATAACTGAGGATGAATGGACAATGTTTGAAAAAATCCAAAAATTTCTTCAAAATTTCAAGATTCTCACCACCAAACTAGGTGCCGAAAAATATGTTACTTTATCTCTAGTCATTGTATCGTTTAATCTTCTAATTGATAAGGTGGAGAGCACGATCAAATTACTGGATGAAAAAGAAAAGCGCACTGAAATTACATTAAAACTAACTGGGTCTATTGTACTACTTTAATATTGGACCCCAAACATAAATCCGCAACTTTTGATTTAACGACTTGGGGAACGGAGCTTAAAGAAGAAAGTTTGCGAAGGTTTGAATTGATCGACAAAGAATATAAAGATAAAGAACCTTCATCACCTCCGCCAGATCTATATACGAAAATGAATGAAAATAGCGATGAAGACGAAGACAAGGATATTATTGATTTCAACCAGTTATACTTCACTCCATTATCATCCTTTTCTTCTACGACTTCGGCTTCTCAAATTAAAAAGAAAGAACTTGAAGAATATCTTGGTCAACCAAGAGCTGCAAGCAGCGATGATATCCTAATGTGGTGGAAAAGTCATGATCATGAATTTCCAACCTTGGCGAAAATGGCTCGGGACTTTTTAAGTATTCCAGCGACTTCCGTTCCCGCGGAAAGGTTGTTCTCAAAAGCCTCTCTAGTAATAAGAAAACATAGAAACAGATTGAATAATAGATCAGCTCGATGGTTACTGTGCCTAAACTCCTGGTCAACAAATCTAAAATAAGTACGTGTTGGTACTATTTTTGTTAAAGATTATTTCAATGTTTTTGTTTTTTACATTAAAAAATGCTTTATGTTTTGTTATAAGAATATGTTATAAATACTATTAAAAAGTTTTGAGTTTGTGCCTTTTAAATTATTTCTTATGTCACGGATCCAGCTCATTAGAAGGAAAAGATTTATACCTACGTACATTATAAACCCTAAAACAGATAATATAGATATTTACATTGACCGTTTTGTCTGATAATGTTATATTCTTATTCAATTATTTTTAAAATCAAACGAAACATTCTAGGTGTACATACACCCAACATTTGAAAATAGTATATCATAAACCCCAAAACAGATAATATAACAACATCGTGTGTTTTGTCTGATATTCTGTTAGATTATTGTTTATTAATTTTCAAAATCAACTGAGACATTCTAGGTGTTCACACACCCAACATTTGAAAATAGGATAGATAGTACGACAATATCGATTGAAATGGGTTGGATGAAATTGGTGGAATGTTTTAAATGGAACACCCTGTATTCTTGAAATTTTTATTTTCGCCTGAGGAGCTCTTTTCATTGATCTAGCACACTTGGGATCTGACTTGAGTGATTACAGAGATGAGAAATATTAATTATAAGAATAGAGATTTTTATTTTTTTTATGTTAAAACTAAAACTATACATTGCCTGGATATGTTGTCCTGCATACAATTAGCCACACGTTGGAATAAATGAGAGGTACGCTCGTGTCATCTTATTTTCGGACCTGGTATGTATGAAGGGTGGATTTTAAATTGCATTTTCAACAATTTAAAAAAATATTGCTACATTAACGTAAAATTTGTCATTTCTTTACAACGGCTCTATTATTTTGAGATACTTGATGTTAGGTATTTTAAAATAATAGACATTTGGTTAAAAAAAAATTAGTGAAAAAGTTTTGCGAGAGTCTTGCGGAGTCTTGTAAGTCTTGCAGCAAGACCAAGACCGTCAATGCAAGACCAAGACCCAAGACCAAGACTAAGGATTTGATGCAAGACCAAGACCAATACCAAGGGTGCAAGACCAAGACCAAGACCAAGACCATATCGGTCTTGGTCTTGCTTTGCGCATCACTAGCCATTGTTAGTAGGATTCTCCCTCGTGGAAGGTATAGAAGTAGTAGTATATAAGTTTTTTTTAAACATTTAGGATAACTTATATAAAGGTAAATTTCTCAAAATTCATTGAATTGAAATTTGAACAACATTTTCATTGATATACTTACATGTCATTACACGCAAATTGCTCGTTTTCAACCGCATGTATCCATAGCGTTGTGGTTAGAGGTTGTTGTTTCGGCTGTTGAATATAAAGCAGATAGGGTTCGCGTTTCGATTCAAGGATGTTTTTTCGCCTTTTTGTTATCAATAATTTAAACATATATGCTTTAATCAGGGTCTCTATTAAGATCTCCAGAAAATGTACAATTACATCAAATTTATATTGAGTTTTACTTTTTTACCAATAACTCTCATTTTTTTCTATATCAATTTTATTTTCTTTGCATTTTATGGAAAATTGCTTTGAAGAAAAGATGTAGGTACTCATTATATCTAGAACCCAAGTTTTTGATGATATTTACACTACGGCCCCTTTTGATAATTTTTTTAAAATGTGCCCAATAACTAACTTGTCCGAGATATTTGAAAAATTTATTTTTGTGGCAAACTTGAACTAGATACCTCCAAAACTGTGACCTCTATTGGGTTAACAAATTTCGTAATATCCTATATATATATATTTATATTGATTTTGTACTCATATCTGGTTTTGTATTGAAAGAGGTTCTAGGGGATGCAATCATGTAATTAATAAAATTCTTTGATCAAAGCCGAGCTTTCTAGAATGTTTATTCTCTTCAGGGCAAACAACAAATCGTTACAAAATTATTTCAACAACAACTTAATAGTATAATAAAAATACTTACAGTCGTAAATTTAGAATAAATTAGCTAAAAACTGTAAAGATTTCATACTCATTACAAATGTCATTCTTTATATTTGTCATGGTAACAAATTAACTATCTAGATTTAGCTGATATAAATGAATATTTATGAATTATCTTTAAATGTTTGTAGCTACTTGAACAAGAAGCACAGTTAAATTAAAATTATTATTAAGGCAGATACAGGTTAAGTGTAAAAAATCTGTAGGTAATTTATATATATATTGAAATTGGTTTCGTCTTGATATATTTTTCTTGATTGAGATTTTTGGGTTTGGTTTGGGTTTGGAAATAGTTTATATTGTTCCAAAAGGTCATTTATTTACGTTTCGATAATCTTTGTCATCTTTTTCAAAATAAATAAAAGTGTAAGTTCAAAAATATGGAACATACAATCTACAAAATTAAATATTAATTATTAAACATAAAAGTTTGAAATGATTATTAAACTTACCTAAGACATAAATGGAGGAAAAGTTAAAAATTCAAAATAAAGTTTTTTTCTTAAACCATGGTTTTTGTTACTGTGTAAAAAATAAACATAAAATTGAAATTCTTGTTGCAGTAGTAATGTGTAATTTACATTTTCTTCTTTTTTCTTTTCATCTTATGAAGGATGCGTTTGGAGGAAAATTCTGGTATTATATTTTGGGGAATGTATCAATTTGTTGATGTTTTCTAAGTAATGGCCGGATGTTGTGTGTGTGCAGGAAATTATTTATTGTTATGTTTTGTGTGCATGGAACAGGTTATTGTGGTTTGAAAGCTTGCTCATGCAGTTGAATATTTTTGTATAATTATAAAATTCGCTACATGATCCATGGTTTATTGATAATGCCTATTTTATCTTTATTGTTTATTTTATTGAGTTAGAACTACCGTAAGATATTCAGAAGATATCTTTGAATAATTGAGCCACTTTGTAGGAAGTGTTACCAATGAATTTCAATGATATGTAATGTTTATTAATAGTGTTAGGCTTTATGATCGAATTTTCAATATATATTCTGCTTAGGATTATTCTGTTTTGTTTTTTTTATTAAAAGTTTGTCAATAAGTTGGGGGTTATATCCATTTGATATCACTAATCATTTTATTGTTTTCAGTTCTTTTTGGAATGAAGCTGCATTTAGAGGCAGTGATACGAGTCTATGGATATAAGAGTTGAAGGCAGCTACTTTGTGGCTAAAGGGATTCTGCGATTCGTGGTGTATGAGTGCATCAGTTTGTGAAGGTATATGTGATGATGAAACAGGCTTCCAACATTTACATGTGGTCAATAGGGGCTATAACTTGAAATATCTATAAAAAATAGAAATAATTAGTCACAGTAGAAATACTAACATAACAAACAGTCAACTTGACTTTGATATCAGACCCATATATTCACTATTTTTTGATGCCGACAATTAGAATTGGTTCAGGCATGACCTATCTAATAACTGAGCATGCTTCACTAATATGTTTGAAAACAGATGATTGAATCAAAATAAATCACATAAGTACACATACAAATAAGCTATATTGTCATTTTCTGTACTCTTTTTGAAAACCACAGGCTATCAGGCTACCCTTTCAAACATAGTAGGTGGCACCACTAATAAGATTATTC
Source organism: Crioceris asparagi (assembly GCA_958507055.1). Classification (NCBI taxonomy): domain Eukaryota; kingdom Metazoa; phylum Arthropoda; class Insecta; order Coleoptera; family Chrysomelidae; genus Crioceris; species Crioceris asparagi. The sequence goes on from OY293827.1 coordinate 62,842,762, forward strand.
AAGCATAAAATAAAATAATAAAGAGAAACACATCAATTTAATAATCACTTGATATAAAGTTAGCAAAGCACACCTCCAAAAATAACTTTAGAGCGTTCGTAGAGTAATGGGAATAAAACAAGAATTTGCCGCTAATTAGTCGCTAATTAGTTGTACAGAAATTAATTTTCCAAATAATTTTTTTTGTTTATTTTTTTAGGTGCTTTGCTAAAATGATATAAAGTTAGCAAAGCACGCCTTAAAAAATAAATTTAAAGCGTTCGTAGAAGAATGGGAATGGAATAAGTTTTTGCCGATAATTAGTTGTGAAGAAATTAATTTCCCAAACTATTTGTTTTGTTTTTTTTGGGTGCTTTGCTAACTTGATATAAAGTTAGCAAAGCACGCCTGGAAAAATTACTTTACAGCGTTCGTAGAATAATGGGAATAGAATAAGAATTTGCCGCTAATTACTCGCTAATTAGTTGTGAAGAAATTAAGTTTCAAAATTATTTTTTTTTTCATTCGTGCCAAATAACAAGTTTTTCAAGAGGAACCGACTATTCACAACGTAGAATATACGGACCTTGATTTCACTTTACTGAGAAGCTCTTCAGAAATTTTGCTCCACACGGGATCAGATTCTAAGGCAATATCATTGTGTTTATCATCACAAATGATATCGATTTTGTGATTCAAAATAGCCTGAATTACAGTACTATTTTCGACAGAAGGTGGGCGCCCTCTAGGCATGATTATTCTTTTAGAGTAGCATCCAAAATATTGCAACCAAAAAAAATGAAGGCAAACTTTGTCAGCAGAAAAATGAAGCCAATCTTGCAGTGTTGCAATCACAAAGTTGAATCTTGAATAAATATTGAAGAAATTATCCTTTTTAGTAACCTCATATAGCTCTGCCATTATATCAAATTGAGAATTTTGAAATAAGAATTGTGATAAGAAGTGATTTTTAAGAGGGGGTTACATTGCACTGCGACCATAAGGTCTAGTGCAATGTAACCCCCTCTTAAAAATAAGAAGTGATTATTATAATAGCCCCAGTTCAACAAATCCAGGAAGAAATTCCAAGTATCTAATTCCTTGATGTATTTTTCTCGATTTTAGTACATGTTTTAGTATTTTAGTATTTTAAGGAAATTTGTTAAGATTGGTTGAAAAATTCAGAAACTGATATACTGAGAGAAATATATCTTTAATGCTGAGACGATTTCTCTTTTACCAAAAACCGTATTATTACGAAACAAAATCATTTAAAGGTAATGATAACTCAGATATTTATAGTAATTTATAAAATAAACATAGCACTTAATGTATTCATAAAATACAAAGCAAAAGTATTTTTCAAAACGTACAAAATTCTCAGATTATATGAATTGGCATTTCTAATTCACTTTGCAGGACATTTTGAAATCACGGAAAGAAATAAAATCTCGAGCTCGAATTAATTTCTGTACAACTAATTAGCGAATAATTAGCGACAAAAACTTATCCCAATACCATTCTTCTACGAACGCTGTAAAGTCATTTTTTGTAGGCGTGCTTTGCTAACTCTATATCAAGTTAGCAAAGCACCCAAAAAAAAACAAAAAACATATTTTAGGAAATTTATTTCTTCACAACTAATTAGCGACTAATTAGCGGCAAATTCTTGTTTTATTCCCATTACTCTACGAACGCTCTAAAGTTATTTTTGGAGGTGTGCTTTGCTAACTTTATATCAAGTTAGCAAAGCATCCGAAAAAAACAAAAAAACAATAAACGACAAAATCGATATTTTCACAACTAATTCACGACTAATTAGCGGCAAATTATCCACCTACTCTCGAGTCGATTCTTGGCAGATGCTTAGCTAACTTGATGCTCATGATATACAAAACAGTTTGTTAGATTATTTAAGCAAAAGACTTTATAAAAACAGTATAATATCTAGTTAATAATCAATAACCAAATGATAAGGACATAGGTTCTAATAATAATAATTAGTGAAGAAATTTAAATACGTGAACATTCATAATTCATTCTCAAAATGACAACCATTTCTTTCCAAACATCTAAGAATACGTTTCTTCACCTATAAAATAGCTTTTCTTATTTCACGTGCATCTATCTTATCAATGCTTTTAATTACGCTTTGACGCAGTTCATCTTTACTTTGTACTGGTGTTGAATACACTGTTTTCTTCAAATCTTTGCGTTTCAGATAAATTATTTTAAGGAATACCTCAAATAATGTTTGTTCAATAATAATTGTGTTTTATCACAATGGTAACCAGCAAGTACCTACTATAAAAATGCTAGAAATAATTCACTTTAATAGATAGTTGCTTATATTTTGAAAACCTGACCATTTAGGTATAGGAAGATGATATATCATTTCAAAGGTATTCTGATTCTCTCTCTGAAGAAATAACAAAATATAGGGTGTTCCATTTGAAAAAACGCAATTTTGGTTCTTTATGTATCTGATGGAAAGATCAAGAATTTTGAGCGACCCTGATAAAAAGAAAATCTTCAATAATAACTAAGGAATAAGTCTTCCTCAAGCTATTACTGGAATTTCATCGTTTCAAAATTCTAAAATTTAGAGTAATGGGCTATTCATTGGAGCTCTGTTTTGAACAAAATAAAAGAAAATTTATGAATTCACTGGAAATTGTTAGAGATAGGTATGGATATCTTATGAAAAAATAACCAGAAGGTGAAAGAGAATGTAATAAATTGATAATATATAGGGGTCTCATTTGAAAAATCAATGTTGTTAATACTTTTTGATATAAGTGGCAACGTCGCAAGCCTGAAAACATTTTCAGTCGATAGATCTCTATGTATAATCTACATAATACAATGTCCATGTCATTTAATAAATAAAATTCTTTGGATTATGCCAAGCTTTCGAGAATGTTTATTCTCTTCGTCGGGGCAAAATTCGTCAATTTAGATAAAATTAACCGACGAAGAGAATAAACATTCTCGAAAGCTTGGCATAATCCAAAGAATTTTATTTATTAAATGACTGCATCCCCAACAAATATATATTTTATCATATATATATATATATATATATGTGTGTGTGTGTGTGTGTGTGTGTGTGTGTGTGTGTGTGTGTGTGTGTGTGTGTGTGTGTGTGTGTGTGTGTGTGTGTGTGTGTGTTGTTCTTCCAGGTATAACTTTGGCGCAGTTTAGGAAGGTGTTGTGGAATACGATTACCACATACCTACCGTGATTTTTTCAATGAATTCAAATATTCTTTAAGAATGTGAATAACTATTAAGGACATCTCTCGAAATTGTGTGTTTGAAGATATCTTCCTTTTTTGAGAAAGGAATCTAAGCTTTGAGGTTCATTATTCATTACATTGGTAATATAATACGAACTCGATTATATAACGAACATTGGGTGATATCCAAAAATTTATTAAAGAAATTAATAAGAATAAAACATTTTTTCACTTACTAACTTACCACGTTTTTAAACGTATTGAAAAATATAAAACAACTTCTTTTAACCGCATACAGATTCCTAGAACGACAATCGTGTAAACGTATGGTATTTCATAAATCGCTTTCATACAATGGGGAACACTTCATTTAAATAATCGAATTTAAAATAGTTAATGTCTTTTTTCTTACGTTCTTACATACCTCACCCTGTTGATAAAATAAATATTTCTTACAAAAACAGGAAATGAGTTTATTAGTTGTAAAATTTACAAAATAATTTTCATTCCATTGGTAATGGCAATTTAGAATTTGTACAAGAGATACGTAGATAGAAAACTCTTGACTCCTCTACGGGCTACATATGCTAGGTAGGTAGGTATATTGTCTATATAGCATGGTAGCCACGTTCTTCGTTTTAAAAATGTTTTATATTACAAAATGTTTTCAATTGAAATATTTACATTTTGATTTTGGGTCTTATGCGGGTGAAATTTAGCAAAAGTCTTTTGACCGACAACAGACCGGTCAGCAATATTGTCGATAAACTGACCTGCCATGTAATAACTGTTTTGGATGAATCAGTTATCATTTGGATTGAATATTATACAGGAATAAACTATTCATGGAATATTTATATCCAAATAAAATTATTTGAAAAGAAAATCCAGAATTGTTATATCCATTAGGTACTACTGGTCTAACCAACTTTAAACAAAATAACCCAGAGATTCGCAGTTATATTTATTATTTCCGCGCATATCAAGATGACTCGAGTTACACGTATAATTTCTCGTCATCTGGAAATTTAACTCAAAAAGTGGATTTTAATATTCTGTCTAGGTCTCCTTTGGGCACAAATCGACCAACACAGCTTATTTATCATCTGAAAAGAAAAGAGAATATTCATAATATTCACTAGAATGTCAAAAAACAATATTTTTTGAGCTACTGGATTTACCTGTGCATTTGGATTTCAATGATTATAAATTTTGGTCGTGTCCACAGCAGTGCCTGATTACTAATCGATTAGTAATCAGTAATCAAAAATCGGTATCTTGTGGACACGACTGATTACTGATGCATCATTTGTTAAAATGACACTTGTCAAATGATTTGAAATAATTTAATTCGACAATTACACTTATTAGAGGAATTGAAAATGGAAGAAGAAAACGTATTTTCTATTCAATATGTTTATAATGAAAAAGATTATGTGGTAAAAAGAACGATAGAGGTCCATAATAGAATTGGGAATTATCTGAAACAAAATATATTTTATGTACACTATGGTTTTCTGATAGCTGTCACATTAAAGACGTCAACTTTTTGATTACCTGATTACTAATCGATTGGTAATCAGACACTGCTGTGGACACGATCATTGTCTCACAAACTATATTACGAAATGATAAGATAAGAAGTACGAGGAGAATTATTGTTTCAAAATCTTAGAAAATAGTTCTTTCTGTACAAATTCCATTATGTTTTCTGATTTTCTGATCACATTTAAAAATAACAATTATTGTATTGCTCAAAATTCCAAAAGCAACGTTTCTATATATTTTTACTCGTTGAATTTGTAATGATAATACATAACCGATCATGGAATAATATACAGAATAATATATTATATGCTATTTGAAAATCGAAAGGAAATAAGACAATAAGAATTCGTTTTTTATAATTAAAAAAGATATTTGGGTAGAGCCACTATCCAGGGAAGCAATAGTTATAGGTTAGCAGTTTTTGTCAATTGAATTTCAATTATGGCTTATTTAGTTGACAAGCTAGATAATTTAAGATGAATAATATGATAAATTAAATCATATCCTGATAATGATTAATGAACGCTATCTGATCGATGAATGAAAAACACTATCTTTGAAATGATGAGAACTAATTTTTTGAACATAATTTCCGCTTATACAGTAATATCCAGTTAAGTTAGCCAAAGTTGGCGGACGCTGTTATTCAGCCCAGTTCTCAACCATTTTATGAGAGAATCATCCCCTATAATTGAAAATATGAACCGAAAAAATTCATGTCCTCAAAACATTTAATACAGACAAAGACAAGATACATTTGTTATTAATACGTACAATTTAAAAAAATTGCATATATCAATTCCCAACAAGATATCTGACTAACTGCACTCTAAAATAACGTCTGTAAAATAACAAAATTTATTCAAACCCCATTTCTTCCATAGTCACGAAAAGAACCAAACACAAATATATATATAAAGTAAGGATATTTCGAATGCGAAATTAAAGTTAGACAGAACGGTCTTTCTGTAGGATAGAAAATTATGGCAGTAATAGTTTTTAGGTATAAAATAGTTCAAAAATCATCCTGATGCACCAGTTTTTCTATATAATTCTATCAGAATTATTTTGTTTTCCGTTCTTATGAACCCGCTATCAAGAAATGCTACATATTGATTTTGATGTTCAATCTCAATAATTGCAAATTGAATGTACGGATCAAAAGAATTGATAATGTACAATTTCTCTTCGATTACCATCTTGAGGTATGGCTAATATCAAATAGTCGACATATTTTTTAATGGACAGTGGTTAAAAATAGAGTACCTACTGGTATAACTATATCTAACAAATAATTCAAAACATAATTCGCTATTATTGGCTATATTTTCGGTCCCATAGGCGTACCCAGAATTTGTTTGTGAAATCTAGCATTGAAAGAAAAGTACGTACTATCAAATAATAAGGATATAATTTTTTTAAAGGTATATTTGTCTATGATGCAGTTAGCACTCATTGATTGTCATTCACTTTTTTATTGTCGAACTGTCCTCAAAAAACTCGAGACGAGAGTCGTATATTACCATTGTCTATGGGATTTATATCGCCCATCATGTTCAACGAGGAACGGGGGTCATCGATTATTATGTTGAGTTTTACCACAGGACAGGGAGCATAATAAACTCGACAACGATTCTATAGAAATTTTTCTTTCATCACAACAAACTGAACTCCATCTCCAAATTTCACCAAGATAAATTTTTACAAAAACAAGGACCGTTTTTATACGTTGAGGCTCTAAAATATACAAAATAACATTCATTCTATTGGTACTGGTAATTTTGAAGTTGTGCAAGAGATGAAGTATATACATATCAGTTGCAGAATGGGATCCGTTTTTCTGGGAAAGTACCTACATGTGATATATCTATAAATTGTATGTATACAGGGTTGGGCAAATGTGTGAAATCAGCTGATTTCTAGCTAAATTGTAAGTTATAATAAAAAGTATCCCAATAAAAGTTGGGTAAAATTTTCCGTTTTATCATATAAAATGAAATGATGCTGCTTGTCGACTGACAATTATACCCATAATTTAAGTTCTGTTAAAGAAATAACCATGGCAACAAAAAATATCGATTTTATTTAATATTATAAAAACTACAAGCCACATATCTACCACACCCTTTGGAAAATTGATAAATTAAAGGTAGTGGCTTTAGATGAAGATTTTTGTGATCACGGTTCGATTCTATTCAAAATAGTTTGTGGGGGTTTTCGGGATGCAAGTTATGAATTTTAGTCATAATTCGATAAGAAGAGGAATTTCATGAATGAGTAGAGAGATATAACTAAAACCGGAAAAAAATTATAGGGTGGAGCCACTCTCCAGGGATGCACTGGTTATAGAAAAGCAGTTGTCAACTTGGTTTCAATTATGGATTATTTGGTTGACCGATTAGAGAATTTTAAGTTGGATAATTTGGGTCGTATCCTTATAATGACTTATAAAAGCTATCTGATCGATGAATGAGCTAAACAAATATTATTTAGAAGTATTATCCAGTGGTAATTCATGCTCTCTATGTTTAAGTTACTTTTGGGATATCTTTAGGAAATCGCAAATAAAATTCCTTGTCCAGTGTACTTTCGGCATAACTTTAGGATTTCTCAGAATTCAGAATATATTGTTCTTATTACATTCGCGCTAACTTTAGGAACTCGCAGTAAGAATTTCTGGTTCAGGTTACATTCGGGATATATTTAGAAACTCACCAGGAAAATGGAAGGTTAGGTCTTTCAGAAACCTCGTGAGAGGTCTATGCTACCTAGATTACCTATAGGCCCAATTTTATTTATTCTTATAATTCTATAATATAAATCATGCATCAAATAGAGGGATGAATAAACAATGAAGATATTCTCGAACGAAAGAATAGGTATTGATGTGATTAATGATGCTAACTCTTGATTCAAATAATATTAGTTAGATTTTAATCCCTATAGAACAAATCTCTCACGATTTCATAATTAAAAAAAAGTTTGTAAACAACCAATAATTGCTAATTTTATTTTGTTAACAAGTAGTTATAGTACTAACTAAAGTAAGCCAATAATATATTGAAGAATTTATAAATTCAAGAGAAACTATAATTCTAATCTTTGCTATAAGTAGGTATTCTGTGTTGCTTCTTTAAATGTTACTATATACATATCACAGCAATATAAATTATTATGGAAAAACTGCCCTAAAATCGGTGAAGTTGAATACCCTGGTGTAACACGCTCTTTATTAGCTTGACCTGTGTTTATGTATGTATGTAGGTATGTATGTATCTATGTAACGCAATTTTTGGACATAATTTTCACCAACTTAAAAACATCGGATCTGTGTAGGTACATGCGCGTGGGTCTCCTTAATGGAGATTTCCATGCCCATAACTCTGAGCTCTATAGATAGATTTTCGTGAAATTTTTGATTTGTATGTGTGTTGGGTGGATGTGTGATGGTGTGTAAGTGCGAGTGGGACTCTTTTATGGATGGTTCCAAACCATGTTTCCTAAGAAAACCTGAACTAAAAATTTAAAAGTAAATAATTCTTTAAAAAACTGAAACAACATGCTTTATAAGAAAATCAAACTAAAAAATAATCTACAATCAAAAGCGTTGGGTGCTTTTTACGAATGTTGCGTTTTCTTTTTGGATACTTCAATTTTATTATCTGTTTATTATCAAATATATTAAATGATATCGCACCCAACGTTGTTGATTGTAGATTTTTTTTTATTTTTTGGTTTGGTTTTCTTATAAAGCATGTTGTTTTAGTTTTTTCAACTATTATTTGTTATGCAGAGTTTCCTTTGTAATAACCACTTACCTTGGCACAGGCTGTTATATAGCCCGGCTTTCATTTTATGAGAGAATCATTCCGTATAATTGAGAATATAAGCCAAAAAAATGCATGTCCTCAAAACATCTATTTCACATATAAAAAGTATATATTTGTTAATAATACAAATAATTAAACAAAAATTATATACATCAACTCCTAACAAGATATATGACTAATGTATGCACCAAAATGTACAAAATTTTGACGTCCCCAAAACAACCTTGCCATCAGTTAGGGCGTTTAAGATTTCCAATGCATCACCACGTAGAGTCAAGATCAATGCAGTGGCCTTCTCGTCATCTTTTTGGGGCTTCAATTTTGACTGGATTAACTACACCATTTTGAATTTCATTCGACAATCGTCTCAGAGGTACTTCAGATTTCATTTGTAACATCTTTTGCTTTATTATTTGAAGTTTTTGATTAATACTTTCTCGAACTTTTTCTACTTTCTTTTGAACTTCTTCTTGAACTTTCTCTAATTTCTGGTCAACTTCTTCTTGAACTTTCTCTAATTTCTGGTCAACTTCCTGTTTATCTTCTTGTCGCACTCTTGCTTGTTCTTCTAAGATTTGTCTTATTCTTGTTTCTTGATCTTCTTTTTCCTGCTTTCTAATTTTTTCTTGTTCTTCTTTATCTTGTTGCCTAATTCTTTCTTGTTCTTCTTTATCTTGTTGCCTAATTCTTTCTTGTTCTTGTCTACTTCTTTCTTGTTCTTGTCTACTTTTTTCTTGATTTTCTAGAATTTGACTTATTTTTGTTTGGTCTTCCTGTCTAATTCTTTCTTGATTTTCTAGAATTTGACTTATTTTTGTTTGGTCTTCCTGTCTAATTCTTTCTTGATTTTCTAGAAACTTCATTATTTCTGCAAAATTTGCCATTTCGTCGTAATCTTTCGATCTGGTATTCACCATATATTCTCAGCAAAATGCGAAGATCCCTTTTTCTGACACCAATTGTAACGTTTAACCCTGTGCTAAACGTTGTGGGGTGAGTTCACTTGCGTAATACTCAAAGTTCGCAGATTGCTTCCAATGGTTTATTTCCAAACACTCAGTACACGAGCTTCTATTATGGTACAACTGTCACCACTTGTCACCTTGACAATCTATACTGTCACTGTCTTCACCGACAGAACTACTATTAACCTCTGATTCCACAGACTGACATTCATCGAGAATATTCTATGATTATCTAGATGCACATAATTAATGTTCTAGATCCTTGTCAAACTGACAATACTATGACAAATTGTACCACACATATAGTTTCTGGAAGGATCCAGATTAAATCTTCTATAATTCTAGAACTACATAAGGAAATATACATGCAATAACTACTGTAAGCAACGTAGTAGCATAAATAACTAATAAACGAATATTAACCGTAAGTACATGAATACCTATCCACGTTACACTATTATATCAGCTCAGTACACACTTACTCTTGTTAATAACACCGTTGGAATCTTTTTCCATGAAGAATATACTATCAAAATTACGAATGAAATATGGACACTTTTAGTTTACAAGGATTTAGGCTAAATTAAGAAAACAATGATAAAATACTTATAGAAATTTTAGATACTTTTGAAGATTCGTCTCCAAGGTTTATAGCTTTTAAGTCTGAAGTTCAAACACACATAAGTTTATTATCCCAAATTTCGAATTCAATAGGTCAAAAATATAAAGAAATTATAGCAGAAACTAAATCATGTAACTCCAGGGCAAAGCGAGGTATATTTAATGGAATCGGAACTGTTTGGAAAACTATTACTGGTAATTTAGATGCATCAGATGGAGAATATTATAATGATTGTATTAACAAATTATCTCATGATGAGTTTGAGTTGGAAAATCTTAAAAAACAAATTTCTGTTACAACTTATGTTATTAAAAATTTTAATAATACTATTCAAAAATCACAAATTGATGAGAAGACTTTTATATAATATAAAAGAAATTCAAAATACTTTGATGACTATTGCTGATGATGTCGCATTTTATGAAGCACAAATAAGGATATTGAATATATGTGAATCACTAATAATATAATAAATAATATTTATTTCTTTATTCTATCCAGATAATAATTACAAAAGTTAGCAAATGTAACTCCTACAGAGGTAACAATATTACCTGTTCGTAGGCCTGGAAATACTTACTTACTAAAATATATTAAAAAAATACTTATACCTAAGTCCTATACCTACAATTCATATAGTTAAAGTACATTTATTTAATTTATCATTAATTAGTTTAAGTGAAAAGACAGAAAATGAATAAAATATTGTTTTATTTCCACTATAGTCATTCACTGTTTTTCAAACTGTATTATTATCTTTCATCCATTATTTCAATTTATGTTTAACAGTGATCATTTTGCTAGATAAATTCTTTAGAGAACTAGGCAACTGATTATATATTTTTATTGTAATTATATGGCTACTTCTATCACTAACAGTTTTCGAGCATTTTGGTAGCTGTATACTTTTTTCCTAGTGATATAATCTGAGTTTTCAAATTTCTTTTTAAGTTCTATGTAATGATAATGAAGTGCTTCTAATTTTAATAGTTGGTCCAAGTTGAGCGGATAATTTTCAGTTATCAATGTATTTTTATTTATAATTCTTAATAATTTATTTTGTAGTTCTTGTAATAATATCATACTATTTATATAAGCTCCGCCCCAAGCTATTATTATTATTATTATTATTATTATTATTATTTGACGCAGGGGTGCCAAAGCGGGTACTTAGGCCAATTCGGCCCATTGTGCTTCTCCCCCTTGCTCCTTAGACGTACGGTTCCCCGAGTATCCCGACAACCTGGTCCAGATTTCTCAGGATTACCGCAGGCAAGGTGCGTCTGATGTTGGTCAAATCCGGCCACTTCAGTCCTAGGATGGCCTTATGAACGTCGGAAAAAGCGGGGCATTTTGTGAAAAGATGCTCCACTGTTTCTTCCTCCTCCATGTATGCCCGAGATGTCGGGTCGTCGATGACACCCATTGTATGTAGGTGTTTTCTTAGCGCAGCATGCCCGTCCAGATGCTTACAAGTGAGCGTAGTTTGGCTCAGGGCAAAGCTAGGCAGTCTTCGGCCCGTTTTCGGCATGGCTCCGTGATAAAGTTTTTGCTCTGTCGACAGCCCACAATTGAGTTCCACCTCTGACAGTGTCTGAGGTGTGTGTCCTCTTTAATGAGGTTGGCCATGATGTGCGGTGTGATGGGTACTGCCGGTTCGGGCCCACAGATTGTTCCCGACGAAGTAGCACCCGCCAGCTTATCTGCCTTGTCAGTGCCCCCATTCCCATCATGTGCTCGCACCCAAGCTAGTTCCACCACATTTTCAATCGCTAGTTCCGACAGTTCGCGGTGGCAGTTCAGCTTGGTTCTCGCGTCGTACCTGCCTTTTCAAACGCTTTTAAGGCGTCTTTACTCTCTGTGTAGAAGCGTATTACTCGTCCTCGCACCTTGCTCATGCGGAACTCATTAGCCCCTCGAGCTAGTGCTATTAGTTCCGTTTGTAATACGGTGGCATACTTCTCGATAGGTTGTTGTAGTGATAGTTGCAGGTCTTGACTGAAGATTCCTATGCCTGTACTGTCCCTCTTTTTAGACCCATCAGTGTATACGTCTTTTATCGGCACAGTGCGTGGGTCTGCCAGAGAATCCAACCAGTAGTCAGCAAGTTAATATAAAGACCATTGTTAGTTGTTTATCCAGTTTGGCCTCTAAAAGACATTACTAAGTTTTTATTAATATAATATTTCTAGAAGTTTCGATTTAATGTTAAGAGAAAAAGACCTATTGTATTTATTTACGTTTCTTTTTACATTTTTGATGATTAAACATTTTGGATTGTATAAATACTAGATCTCCAGCTAACGACATCACTTGTGAATGTTCTGGTGAAGGTGTCAGTCAACTTGTGAGTCTAGATTCAAACAGTCATGTAAAGTTAAGATATATGCATTTTTTTGTATTAATAAATAATTGTTTTTAAAAAGTTAATTCCAAGTTGTGTGATTTGACATATATATATATATATTAGATAAAATAGATTTTTGTTGGGGATGCAGTCATTTAATAAATAAAATTCTTTCGATTATGCCAAGCTTTCGAGAATGTTTATTCTCTTCGTCGGGGCAAAATTCGTGAATTTACATAAAATTAACCACAAACAGGAAAGATTTCATAGTCAGCAATCAGAAATGTCAGTAGTAATGATCTATTTTATCAAATAATAAACCAGTCAAGAATTCAGAATCAAACAATATATATATATATATTGTAACGTGGATAGGTAGTCATGTACTTACGTTTATTATTCTTTTCTTAACTATTCATTCTACTACCTTGTTTGCTATAGTTGTTGCTTGTATATTTCATTATGTTGTTCTAGAATTATGGTAGAGTTATTCTCGATCCTTCGAGAAACTATATGTGAGGTACAAATTTGTCATAGTATTGTCAGTTTGACAAGGATCTAGAAGATTAATTATGTGCGTCTAGATAATCATAGAACATTCTCGATGAATGTCATGTCATGATTCAGGTATATAAAGCCGAGTCGATCACGGGACAGAGTCAGACTTATGAAGTCAGTGAGTCTTATAAAGTCAGATGATAACAGTCAGTCTGTGGAATCAGAGGTTAATAGTAGTTCTGTCGGTGAAGACAGTGACAGTATAGATTGTCAAGGTGACAAGTGGTGACAGTTGTACCATAATAGAAGCTCGTGTACTGAGTGTTTGGAAATAAACCATTGGAAGCAATCTGCGAACTTTGAGTATTACGCAAGTGAACTCACCCCACAACGTTTAGCACAGGGTTAAACGTTACAATTGGTGTCAGAAAAAGGGATCTTCGCATTTTGCTGAGAATATATGGTGAATACCAGATCGAAAGATTACGACGAAATGGCAAATTTTGCAGAAATAATGAAGTTTCTAGAAAATCAAGAAAGAATTAGACAGGAAGACCAAACAAAAATAAGTCAAATTCTAGAAAATCAAGAAAAAAGTAGACAAGAACAAGAAAGAAGTAGACAAGAACAAGAAAGAAATAGGCAACAAGATAAAGAAGAACAAGAAAGAATTAGGCAACAAGATAAAGAAGAACAAGAAAAAATTAGAAAGCAGGAAAAAGAAGATCAAGAAACAAGAATAAGACAAATCTTAGAAGAACAAGCAAGAGTGCGACAAGAAGATAAACAGGAAGTTGACCAGAAATTAGAGAAAGTTCAAGAAGAAGTTGACCAGAAATTAGAGAAAGTTCAAGAAGAAGTTGAACAGAAATTAGAAAAAGTTCGAGAAAGTATTAATCAAAAACTTCAAATAATAGAGCAAAAGATGTTACAAATGAAATCTGAAGTACCTCTGAGACGATTGTCGAATGAAATTCAAAATGGTGTAGTTAATCCAGTCAAAATTGAAGCCCAAAATTCGATGGTAAACAGTCTTGGTCTACATATAAAAAGCAATTTGATGCTGCTGTTTTGGCTAGTGGTTGGTCAGATGAAGAGAAGGCCACTGCATTGATCTTGCCTCTACGTGGTGATGCATTGGAAATCTTAAACACCCTAACTGATGGCGAACATTCGTATGAGATTTTAGTAGATCAACTTGAAAGGCGATATGGTGACCAACATCTACAATAAGTTTACCAAGCAAAGTTAAAGTACAGGCAACAAAATTATGACGAAACATTGCAGCAGTATGAAACTGATGTTGTCCGGCTCGTTCGACTGGCATACCCTACAGCGCCGAGAGACTTTATTCACAGGCTAACAGTGCAGACATTCATTGATGGTCTAAGAGATTTTGAGATTCAGCAGGCCTTACGGTTGAGTAGTCTTACAAGAATCGAAGATGCCCTTGCACGTGCTCTTGAGTATGAAGCTGCTAAACAGGCATCCAGAGCTCATCTCCATCGGGGACAGATTCGACGAGTTAGCCTCATCCAAGAGGAGAAATACAGAAAAAGTAATATCATTAAGCAAATTATTGAAATGTTACGAAAACTGGATGGTGAATCAACTGGACATAGTACTCAGAGGGTGTGTTGGAGCTGTGGACAAGGAGGACATATCAAAAGGAATTGTTCACACTTTCAATCTAGCAATGTGCCAGGAAATTTCAGTACTCCGAGGGTGTGTTGGAATTGTGAACAAGAAGGACACATGAAGAAGAACTGTCCACATCAAACTGGTCATGTACAAGAAAATCTCGAAATACGAAAGAAAGAAAATTACGCACATCAGAAATATCATTATTGCTCTAACAAAGACAGCTCAGATATCGAGCCTGGTGTTAAGAGGGAAGATGTCATACCTAGTTCGAAGGATAGCAGTATCTCTAGAGAGAAATCAAGCAATAGAAGAAAGAGTCTTGTTAAAAGGCGCAATATATCCAGATGTCGAAGAAGTACCAGGCAATGTGTAGGCACTAGTGTTCGCGGGAAAAGCAATTCACGTTCAATAGTCCACAAAGAGGCGCAGGAGGTAGAAGGTTCTTCGACTGCAATAGAAGGAAGCGCATGAGGCGACGCAATGACCGAGATAGTAGGCGCAATCGCAGTAGTTCAAACAATATTAAAGATAATGAGATGTACTGTAGTGAATTGACGTCTCCTTGCCATATACCTAGATTGCGTGATCGTGGTTCAAGATCACGTAGTGGTGAAGGTTGTGTGGCCGCCAAGGATCGTGTTGGCTTGTGTAGAAGCAGATCACCTGTTCGAGTATGTTCACCTGGAGGTTATCATAGTCCGGTGAAACATTTCTATGATCACCGAGGAGGATCAGGAACACCGAGTTATATGTCTTCCTCGGAAAGTGAGAATGAGAACTGGGACAAGAAGATCCAAGGAGCTCCCCCAGATGAGATTGTAGAATGTATTGGAATGATGTTTGATCGGGACGATCAAATCTAAGAAGGGGGCAGTGTAACGTGGATAGGTATTCATGTACTTACGGTTAATATTCGTTTATTAGTTATTTATGCTACTACATTGCTTACAGTAGTTATTGCATGTATATTTCCTTATATAGTTCTAGAATTATAGAAGATTTATTCTGGATCCTTCCAGAAACTATATGTGAGGTACAATTTGTTATACTATTGTCAGTTTGACAACGATCTAGAACATTAATTATGTGTATCTAGATAATCATAGAACATTATCGATGAATGTTATGTCATGATTCAGGTATATAAATCCGAGTCGATCACGGGACAAAGTCAGTCTTATGAAGGCAGTGAGTCTTATAAAGTCAGTTGATAACAGTCAGTCTGTGCAATCAGAGGTTAATAGTAGTTCTGTCGGTGAAGACAGTGACAGTATAGATTGTCAAAGTGATAAGTGGTGACAGTTGTATCATAATCGAAGCTCGTGTACTACGTGTTTGAAAATAAATCATTGAAAGCAATCTGCGAACTTTTGAGTCTTACTCAAGTGAACTCACCCCACAACGTTTAGCACAGGGTTAAACGTTACAATATTTATCAGCACGAAGAATCTGAAATCAAAGAAACTACTCATAGTAGGGTTTCAGTCTATCGAAATTAATTTTTGATTTTGAATTAGGTTGTGGAGTTAAGACTATTTCAGAATTATCAAATAATTGCACAATTTCAAAAGAACCATTGAACAAATTTTGACTTTTATCTTTAATTTGAGATTCTTTAACATAAACTTTATCTCCTATTTTATATTCTGGAAGCTTTCCTGAAATAATTTTTATCAAAACTAATTTTTGCTTTTTCTTTCTGACTTGCTGTTTTTGCTCGTGCAATTTTTAATAATGCTGTTGTTCAAATCACGTATATATTTGGTAATAAGGGCCTTCTCATTATACAGAGTTTCAGGTGGTCTACTAGACGTATGACCACAAAACAGTTCATATGGGGTAAGACCAGTTGTTTTGTTTTTAGTATTATTATAACATATAACCGCATATGGCAAAATATTAAACGGATGTTCGTCTGGATTTTCTGTCTTATGTGCACGGATCATCCCTTAAGTGTTCCGTGAAATCTTTCTAGAAAACCATTCGATTGTAGATGGCCAACGCTAGAAAAAGTAAGCTTTATGTCATAAAGCGTACACAAAGCTTTTATTAAAGAATTATCAAATTCTCGACCATAATCGCAATGAATTCTCAAAGGTGTTCCAAAATGTTGAAAGAATATTAATAGTGTATTTACAACTGTTGAAGCTTTTTTATTTGAAATAGGATAAGCTTGAGTAAATTTAGTCAACTCATCTCGAATCGTTAAAGCGTAATTTCTTGTTGGATACTTGAAAATATCAATATTAATTCTTTCAAACAGAGTTTTTATTGTTTCTGTTACTTGTTGAGGGTGTAACCTCATTATTTTCATTAATTGCCAAAATTGTAATACTAGATTATAAACTGGCACACTCTTTAAAATGATTAATGTTAATTCTTGAAAGCGCATCTGCATTTTTATTAATTTTGCCTGGCTTGTACTCAATTTTGTAATCATATTCTTTCAATTTGAGTCGCCATCCAGTTAGTCTGCTTCCGGGATCTTTAATGGAAAAAAGCCATGATGATGGTCAGTGACTAGCGTAAATTTTCTTCCAAATAAATAAGGACGGAAATGTTTTACTGTCCATACAATAGCAAGGAGTTCTCGTTCTATTGTCTATTCTATTGAAGCATAACTTACTGGTAGGTCTTTACAAATGGCACCTTGTGATAGGAGAGCGCCAATGGCAAATGCACTAGCATCAGTTGTGAGAATAAATGGTTCTTCGAAATTTGGGTATCTCAAAATAGGATCTGAAGTAAGTGCAGTTTTTAGATCGTTGAAAGAATTTTCACATTCAGTATTAAAAATAAAAGAAACATCTTTCTGTAAAAGTCTTGTAAGGGGCTTAGAAATTTTGGCAAAATTTGGTATAAAGTGACCATAATATCCTACCAAACCAAGGAAAGATTTTATATCTTTAGGATTTTTAGGTTCCGGGAAATTTTTTAGACATTCTATTTTGGCTGGATTTGGCTGGATCTAAGAAATTCACATTTATCTGGTTGAATTTTCAGGTTGGCTTTTCGAAGTCTATTGAAAACTTCAGTGAGACGAGAGACATGTTCACGAATAGTAGAAGAATAAATTATTATGTCATCCATATAAACAAGACATCTTTCATTTTGAATGCCAAGTAAAATGTTGTTCATGACGCGTTGGAAAGTGGACGGGGCATTTTTGAGTCCAAACGGCACTCGAATGAACTCATAGTGACCGTTATCAACTGAAAAATCTGTATCTATATCTTTTGGTTCAATTTCGATTTGATGGAATCCTGAGGTTAAGTCAAGAGTGGTAAAATATTGACATCATCCTAGTTGGTCAAGGAGATCAGAGATGTTGGGTAATGGATATTTATCATCTACCGTAACTTCTTTAAATTTTCGATAGATAACAACCACACGCCACTTTTGTTTTCCTGAAGCATCAAGCTTCTCTGGCACAACCCAAACTGGGGATAACCATGGTGAAATAGAATGACGTATAATACCTTGCTCCAACATTTTGTTCACCTGAGTTTTTACCTCTTCTTTGTGAATTTGGGGGTATCTATATGATTTAGTGAATATAGGTCTCGCATTATCCGTTTCAATTGAATGTTTAATTTCATTAGTAAATGTTAGTTGGTCTCCTTCCAAATAAAAAATATCAGAAAATTCTCAACATAAATTTGTGATAATTTCTTTTTCTTCTTCGTTGAGATGATCTGTACGCAACTGATCCAAAATTATAGTTTTTCTCTCAACAGGTTAGTTAGATTTAGCTTTATTTTCATTAACGCAATTAAAATTTAAAAAACATTCGGAATTCGGAATGGGATCTAGATTCAAATTTGGAAATTCAACAATTTTTGGAATAGCATTGGAATTATTAATTGAAGTAAAGAATTCGCCTTCTTCATTAACATGTACCAAAGCATTAGGAATACTAACATTTTCTATTACTCGTCAGAAAAGTAGTGCATCTGTGTTGAACATTGTTTTTACAGTGGGTTTTCCGGTTGAAGTTTCTTTTGTTACAAGATAATAAATATATCTAGTTGTATTTGCATTCTTAATTTTCAAATCTGCTAAATCACCTTGTTTTTGATTTTGACTTAATACTTTTTCTATATTTCCAAATCGTTTTTTTAATTCCGCGGCAATGCCTTTTTGCATTTGCATATCTTCCGCCACGCAATGAGCTAAAATATCAGTATCTTTCTCAGCTATTTTTTATAACAATTTTCAATATTTTGTTCAAATTCTAAGAATTCAGAATATTATTCACAAATTTGATTATTTTGAGACAAGTGTGATGTTTCGGTAACTTTAAACAGAGGTATAGTTTTAAAATTAGTTATCAATTGTTTTGAATTCAAATCAATTATACAATTATAATGTTCTAGAAAATTCAATCAAAATCAATATTAAGATTATAAATAAAAATTTTATGGGGATCTTTTGCAGCAAATGGAATAAGAACAGATTCTTTTAGTAAAATTTTTTGATCAGTTATCCCTTGAATGGTTACATATTCAGTAAATCTTTGAGGAAATTCCTTAACAGTATTTTCTTTAAAAATAGAAACTCCTGCACCTGTATCAATAAGCAACTTAAACTTCTTAGAAGCATCTTCAATATAATAAAGATTTTTGGAATTAACGGTCAAAAATGGATTTAAAGAAAATTTTGTTCGGGAAAATTTACATTCGGGTTCATCTCTTCGCATTTTAATGTTTGGATTTTGGTAACTGTTTCTGAAAATTAATTCTCTGTTGTCGGACAATCTAGGGTATGGTCTTTGACTGGGGCAATAGGAAAATCAAGAGAATTTGAAATTACCTCAGCAGAAACAAAATTTCGAGAATCTCTCTCAAACTCAGAAGAGTGTTCTTTATTTTGAACAATTGGTAATTCTTGGAAATTTGAGAATACTTCAGCAGACATAAAATTTTGAGAATCTTTTTCGAACTTAGAAAGATTATCAAATGAATAATTCTTATCATCTTCCTGGAAATTATTTCCAAACATATCTTGAATATCATAAAGATTATGATCCAGATCAGAGCCTAAGTATTCATCATGATAATCAGAATTATCGCTTTTAAGGCCAATTAAATGAGCTCGTTGTTGGGAATTAGTATTCTTTTGAATCACCGAGGGTGCTACTTGAGATTGTCCCTGTGGTTGAATAGGTCTTTGCTGAGGAACATTACTATTTAGTCTATTTTGTAAATTATTCTGTGGTTGATTTTGGAAATGTAATGGTCTTGGAGTAAAAGCTCTTTGCTGTTGAAAACGACATTGATTACCACAAGAAAAGCATTTTACAGTTTGTATTTGGGGTTTTCTAACATTTGATATATTTTGAGGTTTACTTACAATATTAGAAGCTGGCTTATTCAATTTTTGGTTCTCAAAATATGATAACTGCAATTCTCTTCGTAAGTGAATTTGTGCTTCTAATAAATTTTCAGGCTGACTAGCACGAATAAGTTGTCCTAGACGGGGTTCAAGTCCAGTTAATAAAGTATTAAGATCCATAGTAGCAATAAGAATTTCTTGTGCAATCTTTTGTTCATTTGATAAACCTGCTGTTTTTTGTATATTTGCATGCATTTTAGCATTTAAGACTTGAACTCTATTGAAAAATGTAAGAGTTAACTCATTCGATAATTGTTTTAATCTTTGTAAATCATGAATAGGAGAAGTAAGGTCTCTTGAATCACCAAAATGAAGATTTAAAAGCTGTCTTATTTTTACGTAAATCTGAGGATTTCGTGAGCTGATTAGTTGGGCCGTTCTTCCCTTTAATTTATTTTTAATGTGAATCCCTAACAGAGCCTTTTGGTCTCTGGTAGACATATTATAAGCACAATCACATGCATTTAAAAATGTTCCGAGAAATATCTCATCACCTTTAAATTCAGGTACGATACAAAATATTTCCGAAATTCTATATGGTTCAAGCTCAACCTCTTGAGCTGGATTTCTTTCATTTGTCATTTTGATTTAATTACATATAAAATATCAAATATATAAAAATATGACAAAAGAAAATCGAACAGTTTAAAAACTTTTCCTTTTTATAGTAATATATTAATTATACGTGATAATTCACTTATAGTAAGATGTACATTGATTTGTCTTGTTTTCTGCGATACTTTTCCTTATACATGTTGCACATTTTCGGAAAGCTGAATCATTATTGCATTCAATGATATAACTATACACAGGGCGTTCCGTTTGAAAAAAAATATTTATTCATAATTTCGCAAACTCAATCACCCTGTTGATTTTCTTAATCCTCTCGACCGTTTCATTCATTATTATTAAACTACAGGATATAGAAAACATTCTTGTGATAAAATTTATTCAATATCTTACACAGTAACACCACCACGATAGTCAATACATACCTTTTTTCCGTATATCGTTGCCCATAACTCCTGAACAAACCATAACAGACCCATACTATGTTATACCATTTGGATGGGAATCCGAAGGGCTTTTAATTTATGTTATCAAATATGGAGTGTTTAATTAAAAAAACGTATGCTTGATGAGCCACTCTTTGGAGGCGCACCCTGTATAAATGAAAATAATTTAAAAATATGCACCCAAATAAGTTCTATCCTGTCCCGAAAACCGCATGTCGATATGTTACGCCGTTTAGGAGTAATCCTACTTCCTCGCACCGCTGGGGCATCCTGTATATATATATATATATATATATATATATATATATATATATATATATATATATATATATATAGGGTGGGCAGCTGGTGGTAATTATAACGATCAAGTCGACTACATTTTAAAATTATTATCAAAGATAACCGACTTCCGGTTATACCGGAAACTGGCCATCACTTCGTTTGTTTAAATGAAACACCCTGTATTATCTTACATTTTTAAATTCCTTGCAAGAAATAAAGGTCCGTTTGTAAGGTATTTCTTGGGCATCAGCCTTAAGGTTTGGAAGATATTTTCAATTTTCTGAAAACAGTTGCAGTATCCCAGAAAAATGGCATTAACATGAAAAGTGTGAGAGACTTTAAAGTGCAGTTTTTTGCAATTAATTAAGTTGGAATCGTTCCCTTATTCAAGGTTGATTTGAAAGTTCTTCTTCTTCTCTCTTTTTGATTTCAGAAAACTGAAATCAGAGATAACTCGATTTTTTTAAATATCATGGTACTAAACAAATTACAATGACAGATGTGGATTTTAATTCTCTTTCGATTTTATTAAAACGTATTCGCACTTATTTTTGATAGTTTTGGTGATATTTCAATTTTTAAATATGGCGCGGCAGTTTGGCGTTGAAACAAGTGAAAAACAAATGGATCGATAGGAGACATTCTTAAGAAAGAAAGTTTTGGAGAGAATTAGGAAAATTTCTTCCAACGGGAACTGTGAAATACTTTTGACACTTTCCGAAACTAAACAATAACAATAAACATTAAATTAAAATAATAATAAAACTGTACATATATATATATATATATATATATATATATATATATATATATATATATATATATATATATATATATATATATATATATAACCAATTATAATGATAGATGTGGATTTTAATTCTCTTTCTATTTTTAAATAGTTTTTATTACTTTCGGTTCTTGAATCAATGGACTCCGCAGCGATTTATCAGGCCCCCCAGGTCTAGAGACTTGAAATTTCGAATTCGTACTTAGATCGCAGACATCTCGTCGCCTGTTAAGCTCCAAGTGTGATCCAATATTGGAAATTATAATTATCTCATTCAATCTCATTCAACCAAGATCATTATTTTGTCGACATGGAATGACAATGGGATCCGTCACTCTAATTACGCACGAGCATGGAGCGTATATATACGTCTAGTTCTCTGGTATATAGGTACTTTCTGGAAGATCGTCTATGGTTATGACGCAATTGTCAGACGTTATTGTTAATTTAAAGTTTAATTTTGTGTTGTGGTAGACAAACAGTAATTTGTTATGGAATTGCTGTTGCTGGCAAACACATATACATAAGTATAGTTAAAATCTAGAAAAGGATAGCAATAGTAGGTAATCATCGGTACGGTTTAAATCTTAAATGCCCAATAAAAACTATTTTTAATTTTTTTTCAAAAATTTCACTTGTATTAATACGTATTAGCACTTATTTTTGATAGTTCTGGAGGTTTTTCAATATGGCGCGACAGTTTGGCGTTGAGACAAGTGATAAGCAAATGAATCAAAGGTAGACTTGGTTTTTATTTTCGATGATTGCTGCAGGAACCCTTTATTAGCTTCAAAAAAAAATCGGACAGAAGACATTCTTAAGAAAGAAGGTATTGGAGAGATTTTGGAAGATTTCTTACAACAGGAACTGTGAAATACTTTTAACGCTTCTTTTCGAAATTTAACAATAAACATAAAATTAAAATAATATTTAAACTGAAAAATTAAAACAATGCATAAAAAATAACAAGTCGTTTACAGCAATTGTTCAAAATGACCACCTGCGTTCTGCAAACAAAGAGGAATTCGTTCAAAAAATGAAATGAACGTTGCACTCGCGCTAACATATTCGGTGTAATTTGTCCAAAAAGTTGAATTATGCGATACTGCATATCCTCACGAGTCTTAGGCGGTACTTTATATACCTCACTTTTCACGTAACCCCACAAGAAAAAGTCTAAAGGGTTTAAATTAGGGGATTTTGGCGGTCAAGAATTAGTCGTCTTCTTATCCATCGTTGATGAAAATGTTGATTCAAAAATGTTCGCACAATGATGCTGAAATGGGCAGGTGCTCCATCCAGTCACGCCACTTATTTTGTCGGATTAGTAGGGGGATATCCTCCAACAATTCAATAATTATTATTCAAAATTACACAAGCAAAAAAGAAAAAAATTAAACAAAAAAAGTGTCTTGCAAAACAAACAATTTCGGTTTGAGTGTGTGTGACATATCAGTTTACTCATTTGTTTTTCATTTGTTTCACGCCAAACTACCGCGCTACGTCCATTTCGTGAACAAATTCCTCTTTGTTTGCAGAACGCAGGTGGCCATTTTGAACAGTTGCTGTAAACGATATACTTGTTATCTTTTATGTATTGTTTGAATTTTTTCAGTTTTATTATTATTTTAATTTAATGTTTATTGTTATTGTTTAGTTTCGGAAAGTGTCAAAAGTATTTCACAGTTCCCGTTGGAAGAAATTTTCCTAATTCTCTCCAAAACCTTCTTTCTTAAGAATGTCTCCTATCGATCCATTTGTTTTTCACTTGTTTCAACGCCAAACTGCCGCGCCATATTTAAAAATTGAAATATCACCAAAACTATCAAAAATAAGTGCGAATACGTTTTAATAAAATCGAAAGAGAATTAAAATCCACATCTGTCATTGTAATTTGTTTAGTACCATGATATTTTAAAAAATCGAGTTATCTCTGATTTCAGTTTTCTGAAATCAAAAAGAGAGAAGAAGAAGAACTTTCAAATCAACCTTGAATAAGGGAACGATTCCAACTTAATTAATTGCAAAAAACTGCACTTTAAAGTCTCTCACACTTTTCATGTTAATGCCATTTTTCTGGGATACTGCAACTGTTTTCAGAAAATTTAAAATATCTTCCAAACCTTAAGGCTGATGCCCAAGAAATACCTTACAAACGGACCTTTATTTCTTACAAGGAATTTAAAAATGTAAGATAATACAGGGTGTTTCATTTAAACAAATGAAGTGATGGCCAGTTTCCGGTATAACCGGAAGTCGGTTATCTTTGATAATAATTTTAAAATGTAGTCGACTTGATCGTTAACAATTTTGATTAAAATAATTTTGCTCTATCTCTAATAGATCAGCCACGATCCATTAATTACCACCAGCTGCCCACCCTGTATATA
The DNA here is from genome assembly GCA_958507055.1 of Crioceris asparagi. NCBI lineage: Eukaryota > Metazoa > Arthropoda > Insecta > Coleoptera > Chrysomelidae > Crioceris > Crioceris asparagi. Next base: position 62,867,305 of record OY293827.1, read on the forward strand.
TATATATATATATATATATATATATATATATATATATATATATATATATATATATATATATATATAAACAGGATGTCTCAGCGGTGCGAGGAAGTAGGATTACTCCTAAACGGAGTAACATATCGACATGCGGTCTTCAGGACAGGATAGAACTTATTTGGGTGCATATTTTTAAATTATTTTCACTTATACAGGGTGCGCATCCAAAGAGTGGCTCATCAAGCATACGTTATTTCAAATTAAGCACTCCATATTTGATAATATAAATTGAAAGCTCTTCAAATTCCCATCCAAATGGTATAACATAGTATGATAATTAACAGCCCTCGGCTATAAGCTTCACGAGCGAGCGACGTGTTTTATTTTCATGAATACTTGCCTTAGGACAAAAAATCTATAATATTGCATTTTAGTCACCCAAAGATAAATTCTAGGTACCCAATAAGTCGATTAACAACTTATTTAAACCTCACTTCTCGCGAACTTTGATTTTCTATTTCATGGCACATTTCAACAACAATTCTACGAAATACGAGACTGATTCCTCATTATTTTTACAAAAAAGCACACTTCCAAGATGAAAATTTCAGCAGCTTAAAGAAGAGTTGTATTCTTTTGAGGTAATCATCCTTAAAATTTCGCAATACCTACATGTTCTCATTGGGAAGGAGCCCGTCAAAGTATTGAGAACTTAATTTTATGTAAATTTGAAAAAACTATTGAAAGAATACGTCAATCAAACCAATCTCTCCGGGAAATTCCGATGGCGCTCACTAGGTAGCGCCAGTCCAAACCGTAATTGCGAATATGATACAAGAACAAACCAGATATGCTCGGTTCATCGACGCGTTTTAAGCTGCTACACGCATGTCGCCAGTCCATTACAAACAATTTATTTATTTTGAATTTTTTTTTGTAGGATCTCAAATATGTCTTATATATGTATTTAGGAGATCGAGATACATTTATAGTATATTTTGTCACAAGGGCAGAGAATGATCTTTAACAGCCAGCTGCTATTAGCTGCCTCGCTTCGCTTCGCTCGTTGGTGCAGCTTATAGCCGAGGGTTGCTAAAGCTCAATTTCTGCATGTGTGACACACAACTGTTTTTCGCCTAACAAAAAAATCTATCTGAATTACTATTCAGTTTCACTAATTCACACAATCAAAATTATACAGAATCAGAATGTATTATTATTTTACAATTTTGTTCTCTTGATTGGACTTTGACTTACAGTGACGGTTAATGAAAATTTATTCGAAAGTACGTAAGTGATTGTCAGAGGTATCTCGAAGTGAGAAACTACAAAATCGTGTTGTTATGAGTTTAGCAGCCCAAAGGACGATAAACATTATTTTCGGTCACATTTTTAGGGTTGATATTATTCATTTCCACATATGGTAGGCGAAAAAAATATTTTGTTTCTCATTACTTTATGAAATAAAAGCCGCCCTCACCTGAGGACGCTGGAAGAATATGGATTCAGTTTCATCAAATGATAAAATAATTATATATTGACGAAATGTATTTTATAATATTTTATTTGAGGTATTTATTATGGTTTTTCGAAAAGCATTGTATTGATAGTGTTACATTACACCTTCTGCAAAATCTTCTGGGTTTCTTATGGCAGCCCACGACCTAGCATTTGCGTTGGTTCTAGGATATGTCTTTTTTTTATCGAACCTATAACACTATCAGATACACTGATTTCTTATGTACACGGAAAACTCACTGGCCTTTCCTTCAATTTTCTTCCACCATATCCCAGCTTGAGATATGATATCGCAATATTTCTTCGAAAATCCTTAGTAGGAACTCTATTATTGTTATATATAATATAACTGTTGAAAATACACATGTCTATAACTCTGGTAAATATCCACCAGTACCATTTCTTGCCTCTTAAATACTATACCTCTCTAGTAGCCAATTGAGGCGGTCGAATCCTCCCAAATACTTGTTATAATTCGCTATAAGGGTAGATTGCTGAATTTGAACTCTCTCTTTTTTCCGGTTCCATGAATTTAATTCATTTTTTTTTCAAATTATTGACAATTGTAAGTGTATATTTTATTTTTTATGTTCTCTTCTTGTCTGATAGGGGGCTTTCCCCCATGTCCATCGTAATACTGACGCAAGTGGCTCAATGCAGACGAAATTTGTTCCCATTGTCTTTTCATGTAACAATTAGAATTTCATTATTTTTTAGAAAACATTCTTGTGATAAAATTTATATATATATATATATATATATATATATATATATATATATATATATATATATATATATATATATATATATATATATATATAACCAATTAAAATGATAGATGTGGATTTTAATTCTCTTTCTATTTTTAAATAGTTTTTATTACTTTCGGTTCTTGTATCAATGGACTCCGCAGCGATTTCTCAGGCCCCATACGGTCTAGAGACTTGAAATTTCGAATTCGTACTTAGATCGCAGAAATCTCGTCGCCTGTTAAGCTCCAAGTGTGATCCAATATTGGAAATTATAATTATCTCATTCAATCTCATTCAACCAAGATCATTATTTTGCCGACATGGAATGACAATGGGATCCGTCAGACGTTATTGTTAATTTAAAGTTTAATTTTGTGTTGTGGTAGACAAACAGTAATTTGTTATGGAATTGCTGTTGCTGGCAAACACATATACATAAGTATAGTTAAAATCTAGAAAAGGATAGCAATAGTAGGTAATCATCGGTACGGTTTAAATCTTAAATGCCCAATAAAAACTATTTTTAATTTTTTTTCAAAAATTTCACTTGTATTAATACGTATTAGCACTTATTTTTGATAGTTCTGGAGGTTTTTCAATATGGCGCGACAGTTTGGCGTTGAGACAAGTGATAAGCAAATGAATCAAAGGTAGACTTGGTTTTTATTTTCGATGATTGCTGCAGGAACCCTTTATTAGCTTCAAAAAAAAATCGGACAGAAGACATTCTTAAGAAAGAAGGTATTGGAGAGATTTTGGAAGATTTCTTACAACAGGAACTGTGAAATACTTTTAACGCTTCTTTTCGAAATTTAACAATAAACATAAAATTAAAATAATATTTAAACTGAAAAATTAAAACAATGCATAAAAAATATGTCGTATACAGCAACTGTTCAAAATGACCACTTGCGTTCTGCAAACAAAGAGGAATTCGTTCAAAAAATGAAATGAACGTTGCACTCGCGCTAACATATTCGGTGTAATTTGTCAAAAAAGTTGAATTATGCGATACTGCATATCCTCACGAGTCTTAGGCGGTACTTTATATACCTCACTTTTCACGTAACCCCACAAGAAAAAGTCTAAAGGGTTTAAATTAGGGGATTTTGGCGGCCAAGAATTAGTCGTCTTCTTATCCATCGTTGATGAAAATGTTGATTCAAAAATGTTCGCACAATGAGGCTGAAATGGGCAGGTGCTCCATCCAGTCACGCCACATATTTTGTCGGATTAGTAGGGGGATATCCTCCAACAATTCAATAATTATTATTCAAAATTACACAAGCAAAAAAGAAAAAAATTTCACAAAAAAAGTGTCTTGCAAAACAAACAATTTCGGTTTGAGTGTGTGTGACATATCAGTTCACTCATTTGTTTTTCATTTGTTTCACGCCAAACTACCGCGCTATATTCCGGCCCCCGTATCACGTAAAATTTAGCAACCAGTTGCAATCGCGTTGTTGTCTCAATGTTGCCACTGTCTACATATAGCATATCAGACCCTCTCCATAAAATATTAGATAAATAAGTGAAAATAGCTGTTTTATAAAGAACATTATGACAAATAATTCATTATTCACAAATACATGCAATCGATGGTCTATAATGCATGCAATCAACTTCGCTTTAATACTTTTATTTGAGCATCAGCTTAGGTTCTACATTGAATGAGCGGCAACACTGTACAAAATTGACGCTTTGACAGCGACGATCGTGCGATAGTCGCGATCGCGTTGCAGTTGCTATTTACGTGATAACCCCGCGGATATGTTAGCGCGAGTGCAACGTCCATTTCGTGAACAAATTCCTCTTTGTTTGCAGAACGCAGGTGGCCATTTTGAACAGTTGCTGTAAACGATATACTTGTTATCTTTTATGTATTGTTTGAATTTTTTCAGTTTTATTATTATTTTAATTTAATGTTTATTGTTATTGTTTAGTTTCGGAAAGTGTCAAAAGTATTTCACAGTTCCCGTTGGAAGAAATTTTCCTAATTCTCTCCAAAACCTTCTTTCTTAAGAATGTCTCCTATCGATCCATTTGTTTTTCACTTGTTTCAACGCCAAACTGCCGCGCCATATTTAAAAATTGAAATATCACCAAAACTATCAAAAATAAGTGTGAATACGTTTTAATAAAATCGAAACAGAATTAAAATCCACATCTGTCATTGTAATTTGTTTAGTACCATGATATTTTAAAAAATCGAGTTATCTCTGATTTCAGTTTTCTGAAATCAAAAAGAGAGAAGAAGAAGAACTTTCAAATCAACCTTGAATAAGGGAACGATTCCAACTTAATTAATTGCAAAAAACTGCACTTTAAAGTCTCTCACACTTTTCATGTTAATGCCATTTTTCTGGGATACTGCAACTGTTTTCAGAAAATTTAAAATATCTTCCAAACCTTAAGGCTGATGCTGATCTATCTGACTATCTCACTAATTCACACAATCAAAATTATACAGAATCAGAGTGTATTATTATTTTACATTTTTGTTTTCTTGATTGGACTTTGACTTACAGTGACGGTTAATGAAAATTTATTCGAAAGTACGTAAGTGATTGTCAGAGGTATCTCGAAGTGAGAAACTACAAAATCGTGTTGTTATGAGTTTAGCAGCCCAAAGGACGATAAACATTATTTTCGGTCACATTTTTAGGGTTGATATTATTCATTTCCACATATGGTAGGCGAAAAAAATATTTTGTTTCTCATTACTTTATGAAATAAAAGCCGCCCTCACTTGAGGACGCTGGAAGAATATGGATTCAGTTTCATCAAATGATAAAATAATTATATATTGACGAAATGTATTTTATAATATTTTATTTGAGGTATTTATTATGGTATTTCGAAAAGCATTGTATTCATAGTGTTACATTACACCTTCTGCAAAATCTTCTGGGTTTCTTATGGCAGCCCACGACCTAGCATTTGCGTTGGTTCTGGGATATGTCTTTTTTTATCGAACCTATAACACTATCAGATACACTGATTTCTTATGTACACGGAAAACTCACTGGCCTTTCTTTCAATTTTCTTCCACCATATCCCAGCTTGAGATATGATATCGCAATATTTCTTCGAAAATCCTTAGTAGGAACTCTATTATTGTTATATATAATATAACTGTTGAAAATACACATGTCTATAACTCCACCAGTACCATTTCTTGCCTCTTAAATACTATACCTCTCTAGTAGCCAATTTTGGCGGTCGAATCCTCCCAAATACTTGTTATAATTCGCTATATAGAATAGAATAGAATAGAATATAGCTATATTTCATATAAAGTCTTTACAATACATATTAACAAAGTATCACAAAAACAACAAATGAAAGGGTAGATTGCTGAATTTGAGCTCTCTCTTTTTTCCGGTTCCATGAATTTAATTCATTTTTTTTTTCAAAGTATTGACAATTGTAAGTGTATATTTTATTTATTATGTTCTCTTCTTGTCTGATAGGGGGCTTTCCCCCATGTCCATCGTAATAGTGACGCAAGTGGCTGAATGCAGACGAAATTTGTTCCCATTGTCTTTTCATGTAACAATTAGAATTTCATTATTTTTTTCAAAATGAAATTCGTAGGTACCTCGAGGACTCTTCTCAATCTCATGTGATGATTTTATACGACACTCCGGTTATCACCCAAATTACCTGTTGCTCTATAGTCCTGATCTGACGAGATTAAAGGTTGAGAAAAATTTATGAAAATGAATATTATAGCAGTTTGGTTCTTCAATAACATCTAACAGCTGCTGAACTACTTTAGATCCTAGACGTTCCTCCGATTTCTCCCTTTCTTTTTTCACGATATAGTGAAAAATTAAAACAATAACCACTGTTGCCACACAAAGACCTCGGATAACCAAATGTGCGCCAAGATTACTCTCACACCAATAGTCCCGTTCACTTAAGAAGATACGTTGATAGTTGCGCTAATTAAGGACGACCATGAATTTTCGAAAAATCAAGAGCTGCAAATTCTCTTTTATCACGGCAAAGTTACGGGTAATTTATGTCAATTTTTGATAGTACGCCCAAAAAATTGGTTGTTATTTGATGAAGATACGGTGATGGCTTTGCTAACTTTATATAAACTTAGAACTACTTTGAATTTTCCAAGAAATACAAGAGCTGCAAATTTCAAATTACAATTGGTTTTTATATTCGTTGAAATGGTCGTTCTAAGTATACACACTTTATTTTTTTGGGCTTTAATGATTATAACAAATGAATGTCACTTAGGCATGCCATTTATTACTAGAATACATTTTTATTTTTGTACAGAACAGTGTACTTAATATTTAAATATTGGTTTGATTACACATATTTCAATATTTAGGTAGGTACTTATTATTATTATTTATTGATTTTATTATTTGATTAGCATTTCTATTACCCTGAGGCTTTTAATGAATTTGACGCTCTCCGTGCAATTTATTGTCACACTTATTATTCTTATTTCCTTTGAATTTTCAAAGAACTGCAACCAGTCAAAGCCAATCAACATTGCAACTCCCATGAAAGGAACACCTTCATATATAAATTGGTCTTAAACTCCATCTATATATTTCCTCATAAATTTGTGTTAGCAGAGACAACCGTGTTTAAGTCACGGCACAAAATTTGTCATATAAGTATAATGGATTCACAAGGAATTGAAAGATGAAATAAAATTATTGTTATCATAAGATAAGAAAATGAGTAGTTACCTATCTAAATACGGTTCTCAAAATTCTTAGTTGACATACATTTGAATTTGCTTTTCGTCTGCAAAGGCTTCATTGAATAGATTTGGTTAAAACCCAAAGCAATCTTATTAGGTATAGTATTCAATAGAACAGTTCAAACATTATCAAATGCCATCTTAAATTACAACAAGAATGAATTCAGACGTTACATTAAACAGTATTATACTAAGGTAGCGATAAGATAACAGTGATAAGAAAATATATTGTCATCAAAGTTCACCATAAATAGAATTTTATGTCCAATTAAATTTCAAGCAAGATCCTTTGTGATATGGATAGTGTAGTTACAATGAATAATAAGATATGATGACGAGATGAGAAGAAATTAGAAATATGGTAGTCTATATCATTTTGATCAAAGTGAGTTTTTAAATTATACCAAACATAACTTGATAGTTGATAAAGTATCTATTAACTTCCGATTAGGAAGTTATTGTAAATGAGCCGTTTTTATAAAATTGCAATCTATAGTCAAATTTCCATATGTCAAGATATCGTATCTGTCTCAGTTATCTTGAGAACAAAATTTCGGAATAATTTAGTTGATGCATACTTATGCCGCAATCAGCTACATTGATCTCTGACAAAATATGTGGAGTAGTTTGATGTTAAAAAAGTTGTTAGATTATTCAAACCTACATTTTGTACTATCGTTACAAAACGTAGGCGAAAAATCAGTCATGTGGAGATTAAAAGAAATTCATATAATCAGCATGAACGAATCAGAAATTTGAAAATGGTGGCCATTGTAATTCTGGAAAATATCTCAAAAACTGTTGAACTGTTTGAATATCTTACATTCAGTCTTCTTTTTTACTGTTTGATAAAATTTCTTTTTGACGCCAAAAATTATGAGTATGAATTTAACGTTTTTTTTATGGATTAGAGAAACCTTTTGTTTGTCAACTCCAACAACCAGAGAAAGCTTCCCTCAAGTAGCTTCTTTTTAGTTGAACTGCCCAAGCGGAGACTTGTAGTGTGATGCTTTGTATATTTTTCTATTTCAGGTCGTTCTATGGATTCAATTCGGCATATCAACGTTCTTGAAAAATCTATCAACAACTAATTCAATTCTGATTTATATGGCTGGCATCATAATATTTCTGTTGACAGCTTTGATTCTATTTTTCACATATCGAAGACATGTTCGAGATGCAAAGAAAAAAAGAATTAATACAGTTGACTACTCGGAGCCTAGTAGCCCACTGATACAGCATTTCATTGAGAGCTATTCTTTGGATAATCCACCAACAAAACCATCATCACTTGGAAAAATTGGGAGTAAAAGTGAAGAAAGTTTCTATGATAATCTAGTCCCAAATCATCAATATCATTGGAATGGGAAATTTTTAAGGAATTCTGACGTGAGGTGAATCAATAATTAAGGAAGTAAGAAGCATAATGATAATGTTAGGAATATTCTTTTATATTTTATAAGTACGGTAATACTCAAAATTAGGTAGTAGAAGCATGAATTAAAGACCTCTGCTCGTTTAAATTTAAGTAATTAATAACAATTGATATACATATAAGTAGATTTCCTCATAATTTTGAAGACATGAAAGTAATAAAAGTAAGTAGCCACAAAGATTCAATAGATTAATTACGAGAAACACTGATTGTTATAAAAATATACAGACTATACATATTTAAAAAATTAAATGATAGTTTTCTATCTGTAAGCGTGGATCTAAGCAATCGGTAACAACATTTTTGAGATATTTTTCAATTACTTGTTAAGCATTCAGTTTATCTAGATCTATTTAAAAAAGTTAATGTCAAATATAAACGAAGAAACATAGTTGTAACGCGTTCGATATCTAGACTAGGTATACAGATGCAGTGCTGTTGATAAAAGGACTGCTAAGATTATATGATATCTCGTTAGAATTATCTAGATATTAAGCCTTTCTCTCAGACCACTCAGAGACAAGAAAAAGTGTAACGTCTTATTAGAAATGTCTCGCTTGACAAGCTAGAGTTGAGCGTGCAACTATGAGTCTATGTGCTCTGTGTAATAAAATAAGGTTAAATTGCTACATTTATTGTTTAATTGTGAATAGCCCGTTGTTTAAGCTCCAAAAAAATACACCAATCAACTGAGATTCTGCAAAATATTTCAAAATCTATGGCAATACATAATGTGTCCAAGGTTTGGATAGTCTTAGGATCTGGATAAAGGTAGTATATACGGAGATGGTTAAATGAAGATAAAGCTGAATAATTTGATGGCTTTTATTATGGTGCTCTTAATTTTCAATAGGTTCTTTTGAGATTTTCGAGATTTCAACGAATACCAGAATTTTGGAGATAATAATTTTCTTTTTTGAATTCTAAAAAGTTATCGTTTCGGAATTTTGAAATAATCATCGACATTTTTATTTATTTATTGTTCTTTCAACCCTTATGGCTATTAGAGACACCTTAAAATAACGAATATTCTAAATATTCGATTCGATAAGATTCAGATGTTAATGAAAATATTAATGTATTTTTAAAACTTCAGAGGTTTTAGGGATTCACAATTTTCGCTGAGGAGTTCAATTAAATATGGCAGAATCCCGTGTAATTGGTGTTGGTGATGAAATAGTGAGCAATCAAGTAAGATGTATTTGGTAGTTAGATTGTATTGGCATGCTTCCCAAATTCGTGCCTGAGACCTCTTGATAATTACTTGGTGTCTTCTCGTTAATGGGTGTTTTTCCATTGAAGGACAGATTTTGTCAATTCAAGAAACCTTGGATTCGGAGTTCCTCATTCAGTCACCAGTCGATCCGCAAGGTCATTTCCTTTTATGCCCATGTGAGATGGAATCCAGAGACGTTCAACTTTGATTAGGAGAAGGATTGGATATTCATCTTTGTTTTTTATATGGATCGAAACAAACGCATACCCCGTATAAAATATCACTTTACATTCCCAAATCAAAAAATGCACCGTTTGGATTTGCTAGCAGCAAGCATAAAAACATCAGTACTTTGGCGATGCTTACATGTTTGGTTTATAGAATTGAATGTATACTCTATGTATATAAGCTTGTGAGTACTTCATCAGCTAGGGACTTTTTAATATAGGTATACACAGTATTTTTTGACATTGATCATTCGAATGACGTTCATGCCCATTATTATGTCTCTAGAGTTTGAACTTTAAATGTGACAGAAGATAAATTATCATAACTGATGTCTTTTCCACAGATTCAGTAACTATTTTATTTATGTATATCCTTTTATTGAATCAGTAAATCTGGCAAATCATCTAATAATCAAATATCTAATTGACGTCAACAACTACTATTCTTTTCACAGAATATTATACAGTATGATTACAAATCCAACGATCCCCTTTAATCTTACATTCTCAAACCCATCACCTGTACAAACTTCTTGTGCTTAGGACGATTCAGAGCTTTCGTTAAGACATCTGCAATCATTTCATCCGTAGGTTAATAATTAACAATTATATTCCCTTATTTAATGGTTTGTCGAGCAAAATGACGTCTCATGTCAATGTGCTTTGTTCTCCGATGCTAAATGGGGTAACTGGCTAATTTTGCAGCTTCTTGATTATCATTGAATAAAACAATTGCATCATCTTTTCCAAAAAGTTCTTCTAAAAGTCCTTTCATACAAATCGCCTCCTCTCTACCTTCGGTGATAGCCATATATTCAGCTTCTTTACTCAATAATCGATAGTCTTTTGCTTTCTTGACTCCCAAGATATTGCTGCAACACCTAGTAAAAATTTAAATCTGGTATAATACTTCCTGTCATTTTCATCATTTGACCAGTCTGCATCCACAAATCCTTCAATGTCTTTTCTGTTCTTCTAAATGTCGAACAATAATCAACTGTACCTTTCAGTTATCTCAAAACTCGTTTTGCTGCTTTCCAATGCGATTCATTATAACAGTTGTTAAATTGACTGAGTACACTGCATGCATGGATCCGATTAATTGTTGATAGGGAATTTTCTTCATTAGTTTATTATCTTGTTTATCTGATTTCATCAGTTTTTGATTCACATCTAGTGGATTGTCTACTGGATTCGAATTATTAAATTTAAATACTTCTTCCAAATATTTCTGCTGATCCAAATAAATAGTATGATTTGCTCTATCCCTCGTTATCCTCAGTCCGATACAATATTTCGCCTCACCTAAATCATTCATTTTGAATTCCTCCATCAAACTTCTTTTCCTCGTCATTATTGGAGAAAATCAAGAAATCAATTCATCATCTGCAAATGTCTAAATCGGACAAGAAGCAAGAAGTTTATCGTGCTACAAGCTGGCTCATCTGGTGGTTTTATAAATGCTGGTTAATTTTTCCATGCACATCAAAGAGCGCCGATTACTACAATAATATGAAATGTGAACTTTTTTGACCGACTTCAAAAAATTGAGGAGTTATAAATTCGGATGTATGTTTGCTTTTTTATAATTTTTTTATGTATGGCTTTTCGCGCGTTTTGCATCGTAAACGTGCTCCGATTTTGATTATGTTTATTTCATTTGAAAGAGGAATATTGAGAAATGGGCCCATTTTTTAGAAAAACTCACATACGAAATCTCCTTCCCTCCACTAACCACCACCGAAGGGGGTTGAGTGACAATTTTTCGCGAAAATTGAAAATCTGAAAACTGTTTATATTGAATTTTTTTTTGAAGTAGTTACCGTTTTCCTGTTACAGTAGTGGTAGATCCGAAATATGTAAATTTTCAATGCGATGTTCTGAGATCTCTGAATAACAAGACAAGCTAAGAATAATACATGTGTGATAGAATAAATACTATCTTCTCAGGTATTAGTGAGCATTAACTGATTTTCAAGAATAATGTTACACTCAAAAGAGTGAAATAAATATTTCTCAAAAAAAATGGACAGACTTTATTAGTTGATGTACTGAAAAATACTAAATAATATTAATTCTATAGGTGCTTGTACTTTTAGAGTTGGTGCGTACAACAACTAACTACAACTGCTAGCACAACTTAAAAATTTTGAAGTTGTGCAATTGTAGTTAGATGAAAGACTTTTTGCACCAAAAGTATAAGCACGTATGGAATCAATATTATTTTGTACTTTTCATTACATCAACTAATATAGTCAGTCCAATTTTTTGTGAAAAATATTTATTGAAAATGGATTAGGGGAAACTTATTCCCAATCTTGAAGAATGCTCATTAATCGTGATGAATAACGCGTCTTACCATTCAAGAACAATTTATAAACAACCCATTCATCTTAGTAGATGGATCAAATATTCCAATGTGTAGTTCAAGAAAACCAGAATCCATCACCAGGTTTATTAAAATCTGAACCCTTGGTAGAAGTCGATAGAAAAAGCAAAATTATGTGAGGTGGATGAAATGTTACAAAAAATGGTAATGAGATTTTGCGTTTACACTGCCAGTTCAATACTATCAAACTGATTTGGGTCGGTACAAAATCGTACTATGAACAAAATTTGTGGCAATGGACAATGCATTGCTTTTCTGCACCATTTTCCTAAATAAATCTCATACCAACCTACAGTGATATTCAGTGCTTCTGTTTCGTTTTTATCTCTATGTTGTCGCTGTAGGTTTTCGTATTTTCAAATCAAATAAGTCAACAGATTTAAAACCAATTTTCTGCTTATCTACATTTTTTTCTTATCAATGACCTGCTTACATTTTAGGGTAATTATTGTAATTTAAAAAATGAGTTTATTATAATTTTTTCTTCAAAACTTCGAGAATATCTTTTATAAGACTATTATGGGAGTTTAGAATTTCGGATTTCACTAAATATGAACGAACCCCTAACAAACGATTTTGGAACGGGTTATTCGTCGCTAATCTGTCATTAGGTGCCAGTCAGCTTAAAGTAATCTTTAAGCTGCTAATTTTTTTTAAACCTCTGGTCCTAGTGATTTAATTCGGAAACTATTAACCGCCTCGTAAAGTGGAAGGTGACTATGCCAATAAAATTAAAATTAGTTTATATTTCTATGTGCACCAACTAATAAGTCGGTCCATTTTTTAAAAATATTCAGTCTTTATGCAGTTGCATATAATTATTAATCAAGTATCTTTCTATTTCGATATCGAATGGGTCGCGATTGTCAAAATGTCCATTCAAAACATCCATCGGTTTGTGTTTTGTAACTGAGTGGATACTATTATTGTACCCAAGTATAGCCTAGGGAATTTGTTCTTTAACGCCGAAATAAGTTTTATTCCCACGCAATATTCTATGGGTGCTTAATAATTGTCGAATTAAACCGTTCGATCATTCCGTTCGATTGAGGATTTTCAGGAGTACTTAGTATAATGAATTAAAATTTTGTGTATATTTGCAAATTGGTGAATGAGATTGTTGTCGCATCTCTGTCTCGTTTATACCTTGATGATTAGTTTTCCCCTCATGATAATTGAGTATGATCCGCTGTTGTCTTTCTTCGCGGTTCATATCCTCTAAAATATCGTTACATTTCACCAAGTCATAAGCGGTATCTGGTTTCAAATTTATTGAGGGTGAGATAAGTTCTTATAGATGTGGTAACCAGGACGGTCAAAAAAATAAAAGTTCTCAAATTTCGTTTTGGTAGGTAATACCTACACTGATAAAGATACGTTGAATAGCCAGATAATGTAAAATATATCTATTAAAAAACATCACATTATAATATTGCCAACATCATTTAGTAGGTATGTTGCTATGAAGAAGTACTTTTGGCTTTTTACCAAACTTCAGAAACAGTAAAACTAAAATTATTTTGTATTTTCATAATCACGATAGACCATTAAGACTAGAGAAAAGCAATTAAGTTTGTTAAAATAGAAATTTCTGTATCAGTTAGATTCACAAATCATTATAGAACCTTATTTATTGTATAAAACTTCTTTAGAAACTACATAGGTATAATGTTTTGCATATAAGTAACAATAATACATATAATATTTGCAATCATATGAACTATACAGAGTTATTCAGATTCGATGCTCACTATTGGGATATCGTAAACCGTAAGAGGTAAGAGCTACAAAGAAGGTTAAATTGAGGCAAAGTTCCGAAATTTAATGGGGATTAATATTACACAAAGAGATTTGAAGTATCATCTTTCATTTTTGAGAATATTTCAAAAAAAACAAATTTTCACCATTTGCTATTTCTTGAATAACTTGGTAGTAACTTTTTCTGTTGCATCCAGTTGTGCTCACCATTTCTAGGTACATCGGTTCGTCACTTTAAAACAATCATCGTCTAAAAAAAATACGGATCTGGATTTTAAATTTCCATCACATTAGAGAGAGGGTATTTCTTGATAATATCTCTTATTTCCCTTATTATTGATTTAATTTATGTCGAAAAATATTGTCCCGTAAGGTTTTTTTTAATTAGTATGGATTTTGATGGGAAATAAGTGATAATAACAAGAAATACCTCTTATGTTATGGAGATAAGAAGCAATCAGAAAAATAATTTTAAAATCCAGGTCCGTATTTAATTTCTTTTAGTTGATGATAATTGTAAAGTAAAGTAAAATGTTGTACCAAAAAATGGTGAGCACAACTGGATGCAACAAAAAAAGTGAATATGGAAAAGTGCTTCAAATTTCTTTATGGCATATTAATCCCATTTTAATTTCGCAACTTTGCCCCAATTTAATCTTCTTCGTAGCTCTTACGGTTAACGAGATCCCAATGGTGAGCATCGAATCTGAATAACTCGGAATAATCCCTCATTATTATTGCACAATATGAAATTTATACCTTCAAGTTAGAGTAACATTACTTCATTACTATCTATAACATATCCGAAATGCAACTCTCCCAAAAAAAAAACATGATACGAATCAAACTCTGCTTCTTTGTGACGGTAAAAGCAAAAAAACTCCCTTCAGGTAGCCATAAAACTAAACAAAAAAATTTGCATATAAATTAGAGTCAAGCATATGAGTCGCTACTGGAGTGGAACGAAGCAATTTGTTTTAATTGTAGGGCTGGCAGGGTGGTGGCACCAGAGGCAGATTTTCGCATTAGGAAGGGATTATAATGCCCACCCTTAACCAGACGTTCCATTTTTAAATGGCTCGCAAACGGAAATGAAAACAAAAATGATTTATTTACGGTTTGCCACTGTTGTTGGCTGACGACTTGTTTAGATTTAACATGGGTCATTTAACAAAAATGTATGACTTCAACGATACGCCCGCTTATAAGTTTTTCCATTTGTATACATTAGGGTTACGGACTCTTGGAGCTTCTGATTATTCTGAAGAACTTTGATTTCTTTTTAGTTGATTTCATTCTATCTCTATAATTCTATTGTTTTAATGTCAATTTATATCTAGCTACAAAGCTTTAGCAAGTGCACACAGTAAAGAATTATCAAATATCTTCTTTCGATCTCATTATAATCTAGTTGATATCTTATTGTATAATTAAATTTTACAACAACATCTTGTGGTCTGGTAGAATATGGCATTCCCCATTTACAATCAGGTTTCTGTGTTAATTTCCACGTACCTAACTTGTCTTAGCCGGTAAGCTCTTAGCATTAAATTGGATATTTGAGCAGCTGTGAGACGGCATGGATGTATTATACTCGCTATTTAGATAGGATTTCACCTATACCACGTGAGCAAACAACTATGTCGTTCTTCCTAGCTTGCATCATATCAAAATCTAGGCAAATATAATATGCGATGCTATATCAAATGCTCTTTGTTAATTGGACTAAATTGTATCATCTCTATATGAGAAGACTTCTAGTCAATCGGTTGTATTAGATGACGCAGTTTGGATGTCATTATACCTATGTACCAGTAATACCTAATAATAATAATAAATGATTTATTTGCATGACAACTTGTACACATTTTTGAGTTAAAAAAAGAAAACAACGAAAACAAGTACATCATTTTTGCATCTTCAAAAGAAACATAATAGAAAAATACAGGTAAAAAGATACTTAGATATAACATACAGATTCATTTGAATGAGACCAACATGTGATTGAAGAGAAAATAAAACAATTTATATAATTCAATTTCAAAAGATTTCATCATCTGGTAGATGATTGTAATATTTCATAGCTGCAACTTCCACGCAGTGGTACAAGTTGGTTGGTGTTATGCAGTGGTACAAGTTGGTTGGTGTTATGAGATGATATTCATTTGTAATTCCCTCGCGTAAATCTTGTGAAGAAATTGGTTGAGTGGCATGAATTTTAGTTTTTAAATGTCCCCACATAAAGAAGTCCAACGGTGACAAATCTGGCGACCTTGGTGGCCACTCAGTAGAACCTCGCCTACCAATCCACCTTTGAGGAAATTGTTGGTTTAAATAGTCCCGTACAGGGCGTGAATAATGAGGCCATCTTGTTGAAATATAAAACGATTTTCCAAATAGCGTTAATCGTTTTCCACTATTTCAGTTAAGGCAAGATAGATTGCAGTTTCTAATAGTTCTGAGTACATTTCTTCAGTTAATGTACCAGGTAGAAAAAAGGGACCAACTACAGAGTCACCGAAGATGCCAGCCCAAACATTCAACTTTTTTGAATGCTGCGTGTTCTTTTCTTGAGAAATTCTAGGATTTGTATCCTCCCAGTAACGGCAATTCTTGCGGTTTAAGGTGCCATTGATGAAGAAAGAAGATTCGTCGGATAAGCAGATAATAAATAATAAATGTGGTTCCTGATTTACCCGCGCACTCATCGTCTCGTAGAATTCCAGACGTCTATCAAAATCATCTTAATACAGCTCGTGTACTAATCGTATTTTGTAGGGAAGGAATTTGTATTTTTTAAAAATTTGTTGTATGCTAGTTCGATTGACCCCGGAGACATTAGCTAGCTTTCTCGTTCTCAATGTTGCATCTTGAATGACATGACCTAGAACAGCTACTTCTACTGCTTCATTGACTTCTGTATTTGCAATATCTCGCTTTTTGTTGGCCACCGATCCTGATTCTCTAAATTTATGCACCAATTCCAGGACATACTTTCGATTGACATATTTGTCAGGATGCCGCGGATGAAAAGCAGCTGTTTTGAATACAGATTCCTAATTTGCAAAGAATATTGAAATCAACTCGTCTTTCAGCTATAGAGTAAACTATTTTTAAGCGCAAATGAAATACAAAATGACGGGAAAAATAACACAATGTCTCGTAATAATTGAGAATTGCAACCACCGCTACTTATCGACTGGCTTAATACTAAATAACTAACATGTGTAGTTATGCGTCCGATTCTTTATTTGCAACACGTAAATGAACCAATGTTCCATGTATTTACAAAATGCAAAAGGCACAAATACTTTGCAAATTCCATATCGTGCATTTGGAAATAAAGAGTTTTTATCTTAATTCAGCCGTTTTAACATCTGGTTGACTAATGTGTACCTAAGTTTGTTATCTTTTAATTCTGTAAATCGTTTCTCCTAAAAAGAGAAATAAAAGTTAGTTTCTGAGCGTCAAAATAAAATGCAATATCATAAACTAGGTATCATTGTGAAGAAACTCGAAATATTTTTCGAACGAGTTGAAACTCAACCCCCCTTTCCATTCAAGATTTTTGGGATGAGTTTTACCCTACCCAAGGGGATGCAGATGCGGGTTAAATAGTACGCCTAATAAGTGTCCTCCTCAAAAAGAAAGTTGACGTGTCTAAGTGTTTTATTTTTTTTATGACATTAAATGCCCAAAATCAATGCAGTTTCGTTTTCGATGGGCCACCCTGTATAACGCAGATATAGTCATAATTTTGAAAGTTTTGAAATACTCCTGACAAGATTTACTTTTTGAATGCCCACTATCGTTCTTATAGCTCTTTTTTGTGTTTCAAAGATTACGTGCCAATCCACTGAATTACCCCAAATTAGACTGCTATAGATCATTTGACTTTGAAACAGTCCCATGTAAGCATGTCTAAGGATTTCAGGTATAGAGTAAGGTTTAATTTTACGAAGTAGATAGATGATACTGGACAGTTTGGAGTTAAGATTAGTAATATGATTCTTAAAGGACTATTGAGAGTCTATAAATAATCCTAAGAATTTGACACTGCTTTTTTCGCAGTTACTTCTCAAAGAAAATTTAAGAACTACTGTTGTTTCCGAACTGAATGTCTAGAGCTATGCTTTTGATTTGTCTAGACTTGATTTGATAAGATATTTGGACAATTCTGGGTCCTTCTGAGCTACGT
Source organism: Crioceris asparagi (assembly GCA_958507055.1). Taxonomy (NCBI): domain Eukaryota; kingdom Metazoa; phylum Arthropoda; class Insecta; order Coleoptera; family Chrysomelidae; genus Crioceris; species Crioceris asparagi. The sequence continues at coordinate 62,885,515 of OY293827.1, forward strand.
AGATTGTAGTGTCATCCGCGTATTGCACTACTTATGTATGTTGTAGAATGAATAGAATCGATCACATAGAAAATAAACAAAATTAGTCCTAAGATGGGACCTTGAGGCATACCTGTTTGATTTGGTGGGCTTGAAGATCTAGCACCATTAAAATCAACCAGTTGTCTCCTGCAGTCCAAATATGATTTAAGAAACATATAGACAACTCCCCTTATTCCATAATATATTTTTATAAGAAGAGTCATGAGTCAAAAGCTTTTGATAGATGGCAGAATGCCGCTGTAACCATTTGTCCCTTCTCAAAAGCTACTACTATGTCCGTTATGAATGCAACCAAAGTATTAAAAGTGGATAGATTTTTTCTAAATCCGAACTGAGTATCATTGAGCAATTTGTTTTTATTCAAAGAATCTACTAGTCTTCATGCATTGGCCAGCTCAAGTAATTTGGAATTGATGGGTACAAGTTAAGTGAAATCGGACGATAATTAGTTTTATTAGAGAAAACTTTTTTTCAAATATATTATAATAAAGTATACCTTTAGTTCAGGCCATGTACAATTATTATTAAACATACAGGGGGCTCTAAAAATTGAGGCAAACCTCAAATCATTCAACATGAAAAAAGTCGCTTAATTTGAATGAATTATAATAAATTTCATCGCCATCCTATCATGTGTTTTTTTTCTTCCGATCCATATTAGCATTCCGTATACCTAATTTTTTAGGTTTTATAGTTAATTTGAGTTATTTGCGAATGTTGGAAAACCAACACTAATTTCATGTCATTTGAAAGTATTTTCTTTTATCAAGTATCTATAGCCTGTTATGATGAGAACCGTTCAGTGGTTTATGTATTTGAAAGCTATAAGATAGTTTTTCATGTTTCTTAACATGACAAGCATTTTTGAAATGCTTATTTTATAAATTTATTTGACTTACTTGGAGAGTGCAACAGAGTTATCAAGACGTGCATACGTTTTAATGAATTATATCCAACAATGCCTGAGAAGAAATTTTCTTCTGCTTATCTCGTTCAATGCAATGAAAATAAAAAATCAGCCAATTACTGACAATAAAGAGAATGAAATTAATGTTCTGGATTATTTTGAAGCTCATCCTCTGGCATCTATCCACAGTACGGTGAGTGACATAGGTCTCAGTTACGCATCTGTTGAAAGGATCCTATGTAGGCATAAAATGCAAGGTTTACATCCTGGGTATGCTGATCACCGGAAGCAATTTTGTCAAAGAGTTCTGAACTAGACAGAAGAAGACCCCAACTTTTCGAAAAATATAATCTGGTCAGATTAATTTAAATTTTAACCGTCTGGGCAAACTGAAGCCCGCATGCAGGGAATTGAGGTATCAGGTGAAATATAATTGCAACGTATTGTGTTTAATGAAAGACAACAAAATTTCTCATCACATAAGAAGATGGAGTACTCATTTCTGAGCATTATCTGTTTCTCTTAAGGATAATCGTGATTGAGTTTATGGACTATTTGCCCGTAAACGACTTTAGAAGCTGTTGGTACAGACTGGGCTTCTACTCACAGTACCGGACAGGTAATAGATAAATTGGAAGGCACGGTACTTGCCCGTGGCCCTCTAGATGTTCTGACATCACTTCACTTGATTCTTATCTCTGGGGTGTCATGAAAAGTGAAGTGTACCAAACCCCAGTGAATACCGAACTAGAACTAAAGGACAGGATAAGAGAAGCGTTACAAGAATAGAGTGAAGATGAAATTCGACGAGCAGCCGTCAAAAGATTTCGCGACCGATGACAAAAATCTTTAAATACAAACGGGCAATATTTTAAATAATTACCTAATTGAGTTTCTAGTTACTTTGAGAATATATTTGCTTTTTTATTATTGCTGAAATGATTAAGTTATTCATATATGTGCCTCCTTTCCTGTTTATTCGTGTTACTTTTTTACAATGCAATAACTAACACACAATTAATAGTTTTTTTATTTTTTCATGACCATTTAGGATTGCTTGGCATAGTTACTTTATAAATAAAAGAAAATACTTTAAAATTACATTAAATTGTTGGTTTCTCAATATTCACGAATAAATCAAATTAACTATAAGACCTGAAAATTTAGGTATAGGGAATGCTAATATGGATCGAAAGAGAAATAAACACTTGATAGGATGGCCGAATAAAGTTTATTATAATCTATTTAAAATAAGCGACTGTTTCATGTTGAATGTTTTGAAGTTTAGCTCGAAGTTTAGAGCCCCCTGTATGTAATATTAATTCTGTCATTGCACATTCTGTAACTTAATTAAAAAAAAGTGCCCGCATTTTTTTTTTTGGAAATTTGAATTAAGAAAACAACAAAAATTCAAAACTTAAAATTAAATTGGTTCAAAACATGTGTGTTTTAGCGCGCTGTGACATCACAGTCCCCGCTCATCAGGCATTGGCTTATCATCTGGCTGTTTCAAAATTCAAAACATTAGCCTAGCCAGGGTTAAGATGGCCATCGAAAATTGACAGATATATGACTCGATATAGGAATCCTGGCGCAGGAGGCGTATTCTGTACATCGAGATCGACAAAGACTCGACTGTAGTCGATAACAGTTGAAGATCGAAATGTCATCTCTGAAAATATGCATATACTGAGTGATGTTTTATTATTATTGATGTAATGTTATTTAGTTAATGTTTTGTTAATTTCGAAATACAAAACAAAAGAGTGTTCTGTTGAACGAAACCAATCTAACATAGCCAAACTTTTAAACGTACCAATCACATATTAGAAATTTGACATTTGATCAACACAACGCTTGTTGTGTTTCTATCTCAAAATCACCATGAAATCGAGAGAATTTTCAATGAGATTTGGAAAAATTAATTATAGGTTAGGTTTGATAAGAAAACTAATGGAAAATGAGGTGGTATTTGGGAACAAACCGTATTAAGTTTCAATTATCATGTAATGATAATTTCCACAATACTGCTGAAAAAATGACTGTTGTCAATAAATTAAGAGTAGAAAAACTGCGATTTTGAAGAACTATGCCTGAATTTATCTATTTGTGAGCCAATAATTACAAATACCTATATTGAGGAAGTGTTACAATATTGCTATAGGAATGAGAGTAACCAGTATGAAAATGAAAAATCGACAAGTACCTACCTACCTTATCAAAAATCTGATCAAAATCATCCTGAAATAAAAAAGACCACGGCATCTGTTCCAGTCTTATAATTATTATATAAAGAGCACATCATATGACAGTTTTAAGTGAAAAAACATGAAGTGTTTGAGGTTTACATTTAAAATGATATACTACAAACTTTGACTTTATATTGTTGTTAATACGTTATTCACACACACACACACACAACTTTCACATCTCATTACTGAATGTAAGAAATAAAAGAAACTTTTTACTTTGCAACTTTTCAAATCAAATAACATCTTATCTCTGTTTATTAACTAAATACATTTTATCCATTTTTTTGCTTACTATAACCTTAGTTTACATTCTTATTCCACACAAACTATGGGGTGGGTGGCTTAGGGGTTCAATGATTCATGCTTGATGAGGTAATCCGAAAAATAGAAGAATATGTGTTGAACACCATAGACAGACATATCTGAATACTTACGAGTATTGAGTGAAAACAACAGGTATCTCATAACCAGAATTGTATCCACTTACATAATTTATTCCTCACAAGTTATTGTTCCAACTTGAGATTCTGATTGTCAATTCTACAATTATCCATCCATCAATACTCTATCAAGTAGCCAAACTTAGCACGTATATTTGCAAGAGTTTCTAACATAGAACATAATTACTTATTAAACCAACAAGAAGTTAATGGGGGATGTTAAAATACCAACATTCAAAAATTTACGCCTAGATGCCCATAACAGGTAGTCTGTACAAAGTAATAGAATCTACTTATTTCTTCCTTCGGATGAAGACACATGAATGTTCGAAGGTTACGCCCGATTTCAACACCAAGCCCTAAAACATATAGAAATGTAAATAAACTTATTCAACACCTTAAGCAATTTTGATTGTTGACAAACCTGTAAGACTATATTTATTATTATTATATATTTACAATGAGATAAAATAATAGATATACCTAGATGTATATTGAACACCAAAATATAGGTGAGACGTACCCACACAAAGTTGTAGTGTTCTTTGAAACAAAGCGATTAATAATACATATGTAATTGGTGTTATGTTATAAATATAATATACTTACTATCTTATAAAGTCTTGAGACCTTCCCGTCGGAATAATTACGAAGAACTACCTACAAATTACAAATAGTATTGGTCATCTTAACAGGTGAAATTTTAAAAAATATGCAATACTTACCAATAAAATTATTGGAGATGTCTCGATTGTAGCAACTTACAACAAATCACAACAAAACTATGAACTTCAACATAAATAATAAATCAACACATACACAAAACCACAATGTCAATAATCACCACAGAAATATTATATTTCTATGTTCTATGATAATCTCACACAAAATAATAATAAATATGAGGCACTATGATGAAGCGATCACGTAATGTCGACATAGACTGTCAATTGTTATCGACTTAGCTTTCTAACTATGTCGCGCGCTGCATACTCTCCGACTAACTTAGAATAGAAAACCAATCGCCATGTATTAGTATATCTATATATATATATAGTCGATCATTTAGCTAAGAAGTTGATAAATGTACAGAATACGCCTCCAGAGGCTATTGTTTTGAATTTAGGAACACACTGCTTATATATTATGTCGGTAATCATAGTGACAGTGACAACTAGTTGTTAAAATGATGAGGTTAAATTTTCGTTTTATACTTGGTTTCGTAAACACCAAGCGGGATTGTAAATTTTGTACCTGGTGGTTATGGTTGACGCATTTCAGACAATGAAATTTGCAAAGCAAGTGACTATTATAAAATGTTGCGCATACGAACAAACTAATTGTTCATGATTGGAGCCGGAAAGTGTGACGTTTTAAAACGGGAATTCGATCTGGTTCTTAAAAACGCGGGCAAACTGAAATTAACATTTCGATTATTAAAATATGTCTGAATATAATTTTATTGGTGAATTGCTTGTTTGTGGTAAAAACTGCATTGTTTCAAAGTAATCAAACATAAAAAATCCAATGCATGCAACGACCCTATTATGACGTGTTTAAAAAACAACGTCTTGTAATTTTACAGCAGCCTTATCATTTCAGTTGTTAGGATATAAGTATTCTCACTAAAATCAAAATATCTCAAAAAGTATAAATTTCTGATATAGGGTATCTTGGCAAAAATTACCTTAAAATAGGAAGTAGAATGATAGTTTCATAAAAAAAACATAGCATTATATTTGAAATAAGCAAGTTAGTGTCTATAGTTTGAATACCCATCGAGTGGGGTTTCGTCACGATTCCTGACGTCATCTGCCATTTTAGGCATGTTGTAAATAATTTAAATTAAATTACAATTCCTAACCCCAACACAATGACACTGACATATTTGTTAAGGGGCTAAATCACTTTCAAAAAGAAATGTTTGACATTAAACGTCAAAGAGAACAATAACAAACGTCAAAATAACAATCAGCCGATCGGGTCGATGACATATGTGTATGACGTTAAAATTTTATTTCACCTAGTTTACAAACAAAACAAGTGAAATTTTTGAAAAAAAATTAAAAATAGTTTTTATAGGGCATTTAAGATTTAAACCGTACCGATGAGTACCTACTATTGCTATCCTTTTCTCGATTTTAACTATACTTATGTATATGTGTTTGCCAGCAACAGCAATTCCATAACAAATTACTGTTTGTCTACCACAACACAAAATTAAACTTTAAATTAACAACAACGTCTGACGTCTGACAATTGCGACATAACCATAGAGGAAAAAGTACCTATATACCAGAGAACGAGACGTATATATACGCTCCATGCTCGTGCGTAATTTCAGTGACGGATCCCATTGTCGTTCCATGTCGACATTATAATGATCTTGGTTGAATGAGATTGAATGAGATAATTATAATTACCAATATTGGATCACACTTGGAGCTTAACAGGCGGCGAGATGTCTGCGATCTAAGTACGAATTCGAAATTTCAAATCTCTAGACCGTATGGGGCCTGAGAAATCGCTGCGGAGTCCATTGATACAAGAACCGAAAGTAATAAAAACTATTTAAAAAGAGATAGACAAGGTATGACGAAACCCCATACGATGAGTATTCAAACTATACTACCGGTATAACCGGAAGTGACTGAAAGTCGCCATTAATTTTGGTTGATAGGGCATATCCGAAAACTTGTAATTGCAAGTTTTTAGTTCCATATTCCCAGCAGTTCAACTGAAACGTCTAATATGACTGTAACTTCTATCTTTCAGATATTTCCATAAGCATCTATTTTGTGGGGCAATATGTATTTTAAATCATATTTTTACATTATTTTTTTTCAACTATTGAAATAAAATAAATTTAAATTTTGCTGTCCTTGCTTAGATTTCCCAATAGAAGCCAAATTAATTTGTTGCTTTATCAAGTTCTATTAGGAAGCTTTTTTGGATAAGAATATTTACGGCAAATCGTCATCAAATCACCCCCAAAATCCGCTGCTTCCATTTGTATGAACTATTTTCTGAATACCCTTTATGTGGTTTATTTAAAAGTTAAAATATAACCTTATTATTTCTGTCATACTTCAGTCGTGTGCTCAACCATAAATGCAACGATATCCGAGATTTGTTTAGTCACTGGGAATAAGGAAAGTAATTATTAGGAATTTTAAAAAGTTCAGGCAGAATTTTGAAATTTATTTGTTAGCCAGTGAAAAAAAGGACAAATCCAGCGAACAGAAAGTGGCCCTCCTGTTAAATATAATTGGCGAGGCTGGTGTTGAATTATATAACAATTTCAACCTAACAGATCAGGAAAAGAACAATTTTGACAAAGTCTTGGATAAATTCCAGCAGTATACAAACCCCAAAAGAAATGAGGCCCGAAATATATAAATTTGATGATACATTTATTGCCGCAAATGATGAAAAAGAGCATGATTTAATTATTGATAAAGTTTTACAGAGAGCAAGAGAATTAAATCTAAAATTTCAATATAAGACAGATCGTATAAAATTCTTAGGTCACATATTCTGCAAAGAAGGTATGAAACCAGATGAGGATAGAATAAAGGCAATAAATTGTATCGAAAACCCCAGCAATATTAATGAACTACAAAGGTTAATGGGAATGTTGAATTATTTAAGACGTTTTATCCCTAACTATTCAGAAATAATTTCACCATTGTGCAGTTTATTAAGAAAAAATATTGAATTTAAATGGTTGCCTCATCACACAGAAGCAGTGAACAAAGTAAAAGCTATTTTGGCTAGTGATGTAGCATTAAGTAATTTTGATGATAAAAGTAAAATTGAAATTCAGACAAATGCGTCAAAAAATGGTATAGGTAGCTGTTTACTACAAAATGGGAAGCCAGTTTATAATGCCTCAAGATCTATGACAGAGTCAGAAAAGAGGTCTAGCCAAATTGAAAAAGAAATGCTAGCTGTTGTTTATTGTGTCCAAAAATTTCATAATTTCATATATGGACGAAAAGTGACCATATTTACAGATCACAAGCCTTTAGTGAGTATAATCAAAAAAGATATATCTCAAATTGCTTCAGCCCGAATACAAAGAATGAGAATAAATCTGTTAAAATATGATATAGATTTAGTATACTTACCTGGTCCTTAAATGTACATAGCAGATCTGTATTCAAGATCTTTTTGTAAGGATAATGTGAAAGAAAGATAAGTGTTCTTATGATAGAAATAGTAAAGAAGGACCTGATTTTGAAAAAGATGAGAATCTAGTCATTAAAATTGTAACAAGTAGTCCAAGGTATCCTAAATCTAATGGTTTAGCTGAGAAAGGTGTTGAAATTGCAAAAAGCATAATGAGAAAATGTAAAGATTTGGATTTAGGACTCCTGGAATGCAGAACAACTCCAGTTATAGGTATAGGTCTAAGTCCCTCTCAGTTAATGATGAACAGGCAACTTAAAACCAAGTTGCCTATATCGGAGAATAACCTAAAATCAATCAAAACAAATCCGAAATAGTTAAAAAATTGATTGAAGAAAAAAGAAAGAAAGATAAGTGTTTTTATGATAGGAATAGTAAAGAAAGACCTGATTTTGAAAAAGATGAAAATATAGTCATTAAAGACGGAAACAAGTGGGTAGGTGGAAAAATTATTGATAAGTGTTTGCAACCAAGATCATATAAGGTTAGTGATACCCAGGGACATGAGTATAGACGAAATAGTTATTTTTCAAGAAAGTCACAGAATAAGTTCGAAATACAAAGAAGTGATGTTGTATTGGATGCAAATATTTCTCATGAATCTGATGTAGACCGGAACCCTATTCATAATAATGTGAAACAAAGACCTGGTAGAGCCCACCAGTTACCGAGTAGATTTAAGGACTTTGAAATGTACTAAATGAACTTTAAGAAAGGAAGATGTTGTAATACAGTTACTTTAGTTATTATAATAAAATAATGTTAGTCACTAGATGTTGGCAGCAATGCAACAGGATGGACACTGCCAACCAGGGAGACAGTGTGCGACTTTACCTTACCTATAATTGCAAAACCTCAAAATTAACAATACTAGTAGAATTACTTTTCAGTGCACCAACTAATAAAATTCAGTCCTATTTCTTTTGTATAATATGTATCATACGTTCAACTTGAGTTAAGAAATGGATTTGCTAAAAAATAGAAACTTCACTAGTCTGATCCCATACCATATTTAATTGTATCAAATCAAGTGACAATTTATTCCGAAACGCTAGGCATCAGATACTTTTATTATTCATAGTTATTCGTGCTTCCGTTGGAGCAAGCGTCAGTTCCTGTTTATTTATAGAGTCATAAAAAGTGGTCGGACACATTGCAATTAGGGAGACTCATGAAATTTCAGCATTTGTACCCTATTCCATGTTGCCCTCAATTTGACATTGGTCTGCTTAATAGGACACACCTAATTAAAAAGAAACATAAAAAACTGCTGCGGACAATAAAGTATCTACGTAACATGTTTAATTTTGGCATACCTTTTTGAATAAATAAAGATGAGTATCTGTGAGCATAATTATTATGATGATGTATCTGGTGGACGAAGCCGATTTTCCAGCTATATCTCAAGAAATGTTCATTGTACGTACCTCTTTAAAAATATCTGTTTTTAGCATAACCGCTAGATGGCGTAATTTCTTAAAAGAAATCTAAAATATAGCCTATTATAACAGGTGATAAATAAGAAAACTAGAATACGGCCTAAGTTCAAAAGAATAAATTGTCAAGTACTTTTCTTCTATATTTTCAAATAAAGGACAGTGGGTGGTTTTCATGAAGAAGTTTAGTTTCATAGAGCCGATTTCAAAGAAACCAGCTTCTGTCGGTGCGTAGATCAGCCAATCACTTTTCTTTTAGGAAAATTCCATTCAGTAGGAGTATAAAGTCAACTGTATGTCTGCTTTTTTATGTACAATCGCAACTTTTGCCTGGTAAACGTTAACCAATTTGAATCATTCTATTTTTATTGGAAAGAGTAGTGATGCGAAATGGTCTCATATTCGTAAAAACTCAAATCCAAAATCTCCCTTCCCTCCAAAAGCTGACCCCGCAAGTGGTGGTGGGGTCAATTTTTTTCGAAAATTGAAACTCTAAGATGGCAGAATTAAAGATTAGACGATATCCGGAAACGTTTAAACTGAACCTTTTTTCAAAAGAGTTACGAGCTACAGCAATGTTAAAATCTGAAATATGTGTATCTCCGCTGGGCGATCTCCGAATAATAACAAGTACAAGTAAAGAATATACATGGGTAATGGTATAAGTGAACGTTCAACGATTTTCATGAGTAATGTTACACTCAAAAGTGTGAATAAATATAAAAAAATTGGACCGACTTTATTAGTTGGTGCACTGAAAAAAACAAAATAAAATTAATTCTATTAGTATTAGTGCTGTTAGTTGTGAAGTTGGTGCCTAAGAGTCTTATATTTAAGTACAATTGCACAACTTCAAAGTAACCAGTACCAAGTGAATTATTTTATATTTTACAGTTCACCGAAAAGTAAATTCGGTATTTTTTTTTTATTTATACATACTTGAAAATTTCCATTGCAAACATAAATCATTGCAAAAAAATTTAAAATAAATTAAAATTTATTCAAATTAGTGCAAACTGCATGTCGATATCTTTTGCAAACACGAGAAATAAGTAAAACCCATAAACTTGGGTAACTATGTTAACTACAATATATTGTAAATTAAAATAAAGTATATATAGAAGTCACTATTTTTTTCATTAAGAAATTAACAATTGCAAAATATAAAACAAACTTCAAGTCACTAACTAGTATTCCAAATAAAAATACAGCTTAGGCGAAAAATACTGGAAGAACGACCACACCAATGTTTTTATCAATAAAACTTAAATATTTTAATTTGTTTCCAATCTTTTCTACACATTATTTACTGTAATAAGATGGCAGTTTCAGTATCAACATAAATAAGTACCTATCGAACTACTATTTCATTACATTACATTTCTATTACTGGTAGACATAACAGCTGCTTCCAGCTCGTCGGTTGATATACTTATTGCGTTTTAATGATTTCTGTTATGTCAAGCGTCTTGGTTGGTTGAATTTTAAAAAAACAATCACCCCTATAGATAAAGGCACAGAGACAATAGGCCTGGTGATCTAGCTGACTATTAGGGAAGCAAGTCTCTGCTGATAAGACCGAGACCAGAACAGGCAATGCCTTAAAAGCTCGCCCAGTAAGCGATCGTCAATACGAATATCAATAAATCGCATATTTCGTTACTGTCTATGGCGACGCAGCAAGACTAACAATAAATTATCAGAATGGAGAAAGAGGGAGGAGGAAAGAAGGTAATTCTTTTGAACCATTTGCGGATGGATTGCACCAAATCTAGGAAGTAGGATTACTACATACAGCCTGGAATGAGCATGGCAAAGGTTGACCTCAACGACGCGTACTATTAATATTGATCTCTCTATTGGCCATCCTAATAGACGCATTTCTAGTTCGACTGTTTGATGAAGGTGTGCCTGGGGCATGCGGACGATCTAGGCGTAGTGAGAGGATGATTTCTAAATACACTGGCAGAAAGCACCCAAAAGGCACTAAATACGGAAAGTAACTGGTGCATAGACCCCGGTTGTAAAATTCACTCAAAAAGTCTTGGGATAGAAGGATCGCTAGAAATAGCAAAAACTAGTTATCGATATCACTTGCCCCTTACCAACCCGCATTGAGGCAGCGGGGTAAGGTGCGACTCATAATCTCTCTGATCTGGTAAAATGTTGTGTCTCTTAGAGACATATCGGTGGTTCGGAGCTATAGGTCCCCATATAACTTACAATACTAATAAGGCAGTGAAGGGGAAGCCTGTTCAGGAGTAGATGTATGAAAAGGCTGACGATACGACAATACGATATACTTTTAAAACAACTTTCACCCATGCGAAAATGAAAGAGAATACTCTTTACTATTTATTGCACCCGGTTTCTGCAATTATCCATAAGTCACAGGTGTGTGGCCATCTATCTAAAATTTTACATTAATTATCATGATCTAAATATTCCAAAAAATTCTGTTCAACTTATTTGTGAAGAGGTGGATGTTCTTCTCAAACATCATTCCACTCAGCTCATTACAATCTATAGGGCTCCCAATAGTGATCTGAATAGTTTCTAGAGATCTTGGCATACATTTTTGTCTCTAAATATTATTATCACAGGTGATTTCTATGTAAAGGCTCTCCCGAATACGATTCACTACCCCCTATCTAAGAAACTATGAGAGATACGAAAAAAGTATGAGATAAATATTTGTGAATTTCTTTGAATTTTATATTTTTTTTTTGCGGCCACAGGATGTTTCATATATCTCATACAGATATCAACTTTCTTATTTTAAATGTAACACCCTATATATTTTTATGTTCTATTTAAAATAAGAGAGTTGAAAAATACTAAACACACTGTGAATATCACAGCAAGCAAGATAAAAAAATCAAAGAAATTCACAAAGATTTTATCTCAACACTTTTTTTCGTATGTCTGATCGTTTCTGAGATAGGGGGTAGTGAATCTTATTCTGGACAGCCTGTACATCTTACAACTAGTGATTCAAAGGCATATCACAGTCAAATTTGCATCAATAAAGAATACTTGCCTTGAAAATATTTGATAACTTGACTGTCGTAAACACTTTGATATGTGTACAGTACTTGTCTGATCACAGGGGCTTAAGTTTTCATTTTGATAAGATTAACACAACCAAAACAAATAAAATTAGAATATACATAATGAAGGCCTTTCACCTATATAACACTTTTGAAAATATGTACTGGCAGTTTTTCAAAGATTTGTTGTTATTATTTGTTAGAGCTCTGTTTTCCTTTAAAATCAAAGATGGTCAGCGTTGGCGAACAGCTTACTAAGTTTGAGTGGTAGGTATAATAATAAGTTGAAAGAATCGAGAGGGTGGCGTCATGCTCTGGTTGCCAAAAGCAAGCAATATCCTCATTAGTTCCAAAACATCTTATCACCAAATATAAGTTGGCTTATAGGGCTGAAATATATAAAATTGAAAAGAGTGATTGTGATTCTAAAATAAAAAATTATAACAAACCACAGATAACAATGTGGAAAATTCTGAAAAATAATGCCTCTAAATCCAGCTTGATATAAACTGATTCATTCAACGCCGTCTTTCCACGAATGTTTTATAAATATTACGGATGAGATTCTAAAAGATTAACCCGCTACTCAAAAATCTTTTAGAGTAACCTCTCAAGTAAAACTGAAAATGATAGTTTTAGTTTTCATTTAACTACTTTCAATGAAATTAGGGAAAAAATCTATAAACTAAAAAATCACAGGAGAAGATTGTTTTGATGTTAGTACAAAAACTGACACTAAAAAATGTTACAATCTATCCACTCACTAAATTGAATAATCATTGTATCTTGGGTGAAGTTTTTTCCCCTGCTCTCAAAAATGCTAAAGTTATAGTTATATTTAATAATATGGGATCTGCAGATGATGTTACCAACTATCGTCCTTTTTCACTTTTATCAATTTTCTTCAAGGTCTTTAAATCAATTCTTAAATATCCATTTTACTGTTATTTTGAGCAGAATAACCTATTTCTTGCTGGACAATACGGCTTCGCAACAAAAATCAACATCAGCAGTTAATAATCTATTGAATCTTGTTGTGGAGGGTCTTTAAAAGGGCTTGGAGACATATATTTCCTTCTATGACCTTAAAAAAGCATTTGAATTTGTATCACACTCAATCTTGCTTAAGAAACTATCACACCATAACTTTAACATCAAAAGAGTTTTATTCAATCATACTTCTCAGATTGTTGCCAATTTGTCAATTTCAACAACAAAAATTCTCAAGAATAGCTACTTAGACATAAGGTACCACAGGAATCATTGCTAAAGCCTCTTTTGTTTTAAACATTTTAAACTCCCACATCCCACAGAACCATTGGCTGACACTGTAGATTAAGACTTAGATTTAGGCAAATTTACTTGAATGGATTGTCTTAACAGATCCAAGACTCAAAAGTTTAACTTCACACTTCCTCGTAATAATTCTGCCCTGTCGTGTGATCCACACGTTAACTTCCTGAAAGCTACAACTTGATCCTGGTCTTACTTGGAAACAAAATGTTTTGCAGTTATGTGACACTATTACACAAATATGTTGTAGGACCTTGACGCTGGTGGAGAGGTTTAAGCCCCTGGGAATACAGGGCCCTAGCCTTCCTAGTAAGGGGTATCCTCGACAAACTGGACCTCATTAAAATGGGTTCTTCTGGGGCGAGGTGATACCTAGACTGACTACACATAGTCGGTCTGGACCAGTACGGTTCCTGAAAGGAAGACGCGTTGGAACTCTTCGGCGAATGCGTTCGCTGGAGAGGATCAACAGGCAAGCAGTTCTCAGGAGCAACCAAGAACAACCCCCCGTCCTTTTCTGTGCTGCGGCAAGGGTACCGGGTACTTAATATCACCCCTGTGTTTTTGCCGTGCAGGGCGATCCGTGTCGTGTCGTCGGAACCCTGGTGGCTGAGTCAGCACCGGACTCGCGAGGCCGGAAGTCCGGCAACACTCCTCTTTGGCCCTGAGTTCCACTAGACGGACGGTCAAGACTAACCCACCTTGATCAATCGGCTGTGCTGTCCCGTCAGAGGGCCGGCTGGGTGAGTCCCTAGGGAGCATTGATCGTGCAACGGGGGAGTGGGGCGCCGGTACTGCAAGCGACCACTCCTACCGTCCCCGGGGGCTATATCTCTCGGGTAGACCTGGCGCTGATATAGCGTCCCCAGTGCGGGCTCCGTGGAGGGTGGGGAGCCCGAGGGATGAACTGATCGAACTACTTTCGAAGCAGTCAACAATACAGCAAATGCAAATACCACGTTTGTTGGGAAGAAACAGACCCACGCACTGTGCCGACAATAGACGTATACACTGATGGGTCTAAAAAGAAGGACAGTACAGGCATTGGAATCTTCAGCCAAGACCTGCAACTGACTCTACAACAAACACTCGGAAAGTATGCCACCGTATTACAAACGGAAGTAATAGCACTAGCTCGCGGGGCTAATGAGGTCCGCATGAGCAAGGTGCGAGGACGAGTAATACGCTTCTTCACAGAAAGTAAAGACGCCTTAAAGCGTTTGAAAAGGGTAAGTACGACGCGAGATCCACGCAGAACTGCCACCGTGAACTGTCGGAACTAGCGAATGACAATGTGGTGAAACTAGCTTGGGTTCCAGCACACGATGGGAATGAGGTAGTGACAAGGCGGATAAGCTGGCGGGTGCTGCCTCGTCGGAAACAATGTGTGGGCCCGAACCGGCAGTACCCATCACACCGTACATCATGACTAACCTCATTAAAGAGGACACACACCTCAGAGGTGGAACTCAATTCTGGGCTATCGACAGAGCAAGAACATCATCTCGGAGCCATGCCGGAAACGGGCAGAAGACTGCCTAGCTTTGCCCCGGGCCAAACTACGCTCACTCGTAAGCATCTGGACCGGGCATGCTGCGCTAAGAAAACACCTACATACAATGGGTGTCATTGACGACCCGCCATGTCGGGCATGCATGTTGGAGGAAGAAACAGTGGAGCATCTCTTCACAGAATGCCCGCCTCTATCCGACGTTCGTAAGGCCATCCTAGGACTGAAGTGGCCGGATCTGACCAACATCAGACGCACCTCGCCTGCGGCAATCCTGATATATCTGGACCAGGTTGTCGGGATACTCGGGGAACCGTAGGTCTAAGGAGCAAAGGGGGAGGCACAATGGGCCGAATTGGCCTAAGTACCCGCTTTGGCACCCCTGCGTCAAATAAAAATAATAAGTACACAAAGTATATTTTCCGATACTTATGCCCTATGGGATTCTAAATTGAGTATGTCGAAAAGTCTTCGTCTTTATATATTTACTAGAGGGATATGGGCCCGACTATATTAGTTGAGGTACTGAAAAATTCAAAATGATATTCATTCTATTCATACTGGTAATTTGGAAGTTGTACAGTTATAGTTAAATAGAAGACTTTTGATATGAAGTTCAAAAGTACCAGCACCAACAGAATTAATATTATTTTGTGTTTCTCAGTGCACGAACTAATAAAATCGGTCCAATAAAAAACTATACTCCACAATTTTGAGTTTAACATAAGTTATCAAAATGTGGACGATCAGCACCGCCGTTTCAGGGCCGCCCCTTCATCGCCGCCGTCTCATCGCCGGGACGTTTCAGCGCCGGCCCATTTCAACGCCAAAACATTTATTATTTCTTCGTCATCAAAAATTAATTATTAGTATACAAATATGATTCAAGGAAAACATTTTTAGTTAGTTTCTTATGTGATATGCTTAAATATTGGTAGATATTTTAAACTTATTACTGGGTAACATGTCTTGAAGAAATTACCTCAAGGAATTGCACACAACTACCAAATGACTGATTAATTAATTTTAATTGTATGTATATATGTATATCTTTATTGCTGTACTTTTTTAGTTGTTAGTTACTTTCAATAAAAAAAATTAAAGAGCTGAATAGCTCCAGAAAATCATGGAGGTAAATCAAAAAACTTAAAATTGGGCGCTAACTTTACGCAGCGACGTTTTTTTTGTTGAAAAAATGAGTTCTGATGCTTTTTTTCGTTATATTTGGAAGAGTTCTGGAGTTCTCGACCAAATTCAAAAATAGTTGAATTAAAAAACTTACTGACGAGATAATTTTTAAATGAGAGGAAATTTTAATAAACCTCAAAAACAATTCTGATGGGAGCTCTGAGTAGCGCCCGAAGAGTTCTACAGAAAATTGTTATAGCCTTTCACTGAGAAAACGATATTTCTCAGTTTATCGGCAATCATAAGATGCTCACTTCGAAAAACAATCATTTTTGGCAGAAAAGTAAACAAATCTCAAAAAAACTCTGATGGGAGTTCTGAGTAGCGCCCGAAGAGTTCTACAGAAAATTGTTATAGCATTTCAGTGAGAAAACGATATTTCTGTTTATCGACAATACTAAGGTGCTCACTTCGACATACAATAATTTTGGGCAGTAAAGTAATCAAATCCTTAAAACAGTTCTGATAGGAGTTTTGAGTAGTGCCAGAAGAGTTTTCGATTGATTATGCAAGCGGTACTACAGAGTGAGGATTTTAAAAATGAACTTCAATCAGTTGACTCACCAATTGGAAATCTTGCTTTGAATATTCTCGAGAAGGGAAAATACGAAAAAGTTGATTTTAAGACTAAATTCGACATTATACATGTTATCAATTTCCTGAAGAAAGGGATAGAAACTCGCAAACTGCTGTCTTGAGCCAAATAGTTATGCGGCCTAATTATCTCCCTGTAGATACACACATTGTTTTCGTGAATGGATATGAATTCCTCCAAGATGCTTTGACAATGTGAATAAGGACCATCAAAATAATACTTTTTGTAAAACGTGTAAGGCCCCACCTTTCGTAAGAACACTTGCACTTTATACAAGGAAGTGTTTCCTGAGAACCGAAGAAAAAAATGTATTCTGGGTGCAGTCAATGAAATTACTAAATCTCAGTGATAGGAGTATAGTCTTATAGGACTTGTTCATTATACATTTTTTTCCATTCAGAGTGGGCACTACAAATCATTCGTTTTCAATGGAGAATACTGGAGGGAATATGACACTCAAAGTTCGAAACCAAAAAAATGTTTCAAGTCATACAGAAGTACTACCTCATATAGTCATGTACGTTAAAAAGTGCCGCAAGGAAAAAGGTTCCATCAGAAGCTAGTTTTCTAAAGAAATACCCACTGAAGTGAAAAAAAATTACCATCAAGTGAATACTGAAAATTAATAAATTAATAGTATTCAATTTATGCTATTCACAAAAGTTATACGATGAACTTATGAGTTTAATTTTAAGCATTAGTTATTCCTTGTTTATTTTATCATTTTTTTTAAATTTTAGTTCAACTTTAATTATGTCCCTTTTGGGGGAAACCTTGTTGAAATTTTGAACCATTTTATGAGAAGTCTTGATTTTGATTTCAAGAGATAACTTATCAGTTGTATTTTAAGTACCTATGATATTTAATTATTCTTTGTTTGTTTCATTATAGTTTTATTTTTGTTTATGTTTTGCTAATGACCCTTTTGGGAAAAACTTTGTTTAAATTTTATGAGAGGACTTTAATTTGTTTTTAGGAGAGAGTTATTTTGGAATATTTTGGAAAGGAATTTTAGTTTTATTTTATAAAAACAATGTTAATTCATAGATTTGAAAGTTGTTTCGTTGTTTATATAAAGAAACTTTTATTTGAGAAAACTTTCTTCTCCATCCACACACGTAATCCTAATTAGTAACATGATATGCTAACTCTATGGGTGCTACTCAGAACTTCCATCAGAACTGTTTTTGAGGTTTGTTTACTTTACTGCCGAAAATAGTTGTTTTTCGAAGTGAGCACCTTGTCATTGCCGATAAACTGAGAAATATCGTTTTCTCACTGAAATGCTATAACAATTTTCTGTAGAACTCTTCGGGCGCTACTCAGAACTCCCATCAGAACTGTTTTCAAGATTTGTTTACTTTACTGCCGAAAATATTTGTTTTTCGATGTGAGCACCTTATCATTGCCGATAAACTGAGAAATATTGTTTTCTCACTGAAAAGCTATAACAATTTTCTGTAGAACTCTTCGGGCGCTACTCAGAACTCCCATCAGAACTGTTTTTAAGATTTGTTCACTTTACTGTCGAAAATAGTTGTTTTTCGAAGTGAGCACCTTATCATTGCCGATAAACTGAGAAATATCGTTTTCTCACTGAAATGCTATTACAATTTTCTGTAGAACTCTTCGGGCGCTACTCAGAACTCCCATCAGAACTGTATTTAATATTTGTTTACATTACTGCCGAAAATAATTGTTTTTCGAAGTGAGCACCTTATGGTTGCCGATAAACTGAGAAATATCGTTTTCTCAGTGAAATGCTATAATAATTTTCTGTAGACTCTTCGGGCGCTACTCAGAGCTCCCATCAGAATTGTTTTTGAGGTTTATTAAAATTTTCTCTCATTTAAAAATTCTCTCAGCTGTAACTTTTTTAATTCCACGGAACTATTTTAAATTTCATCAAGAACTCAAGAACTCTTCCAAATATAACGAAAAAAGCATCAGAACTCATTTTTTCAAAAAACGGCGCTGCGTGAAGTTAGCGCCCACTTTTTAAATTTTTGAGTTACCTCCATGATTTGCTGGAGCTATTGAAAATTTCATACAGGAACTCCAGAACTGTTTCAGATCTCACATAAAAATAATGTTTTTCGAAAAAGACGGCGCCAACTTCACATGAGTGAAAAATATTCAAATTTCAAAACCGTGAAGATTAGTAAAGAAGCTTTTGCGGACCTAAGTATATATAAATATTTAGTTTAAATTAAGCCACAGAACTACCCCCTTGCATAATATGTACATGATATTTCAGAACACAACTTTTAAAATTTGAAACTGCTAACGATTCCAATAGGTAGGTACCTACATTTCTATAGGAAACTTACCTAAAAATCCAGGACTGACTTTATTAGATGATGCACTGGAATTACAAAATATAAAAGTCATAAAGATTTTCAAGTTGGTCTCAAGTATCTTCATGGCATCATCTAATGAAATCGGTCCTAGTTTTTCTTCTTCTTTCAACTACCTACATACCATACTATGCAACCATCCCATAAGATAAATAATTCAATTGTTGATAGATGTATCTAATAAATTAGTTTCGAAATAATAATATTAACAATGTACGAAAAGACGTATTCACGGGAAAAATATACGTGACAGTTTGATGAACGGAAATAATCTCTACCTTTAGAGAGAAATACGTTGTAGAGGCATTGTGGAGCGGAAAACCTTGTATGTGAAAAAGAAATTCTCATCTTTTTTCTCTTTTATCCCTTGGCTGGTGGTTAAGAGACATGAATAGTTAAAATAAATTATTCACAGGTGGCCAGTCCGGCGTCATAAATAATTTGTCAAGCAGGCTTTTGTGAAACAGGTAAGATAAATAACGTGTTGGAGAACAACATTACCACGTGCTAATGAGACCTTGAAGATATTTTTGTTATACAAGAATTTTTTTCTTATTAGGGAGATTGGATTGTTCAAAGAGATCTCCTTATTCACGACAGGACTATTTTGTGCCTAGTCTTTAATAGCAGTAAAAATGTCATTCTTTATTCCATTATGTTATGATATAAAGGACAAATTACATTTTAATCGACTTCATCATAAGCAAAAAGGAAGTAGGTAGTCAATTCGATAGTATCATTGCATTTTTGTATGCAATCTATTGAAATGAGCAACAGGCCTACGTCATTATTAACTTTTATGTAGCTGTTTTATAAACAATGACAAGGCACAAATACAATAGGTACTGTTTATACCTATAGCTTATTGTGAAATTTGCATTATACAAATTCAGTATTACAGTTTTACATACCTAGTTGCCTAATGGATTGATTCATGATTGAAATGTGTTGTCTTTTTGTCATGTCTGTATGCATCAATGTTTATATTATTGAGTGACCAAACCAATCAGAATACAATATTAAGTTTGCTTATGTCAGATATTTTGAAAGATGGGTTAGGTCTATAAACACTGGCAATGGCGCAATTACGAAGGTGTTGTACGTGCATCGCGATTTATAAAAAATAAATAATTATATGTTTGACTTTTAGTTTAGTTGTCGCCATTTTATTTTTTGTTGTCTTACATTTTTTTGATATTAAAACCTGAATTGTATGATATTTAAGTTAATACAATTGTGGATGAAAGTACGAGAGTCCATCAATTATTATACAGTCCACTACTTGACCGAACATTTGGTCCTTCGAGCCGGATTCACCATTGTTTTCTTCGAGTTAATTTTTCGCTTTCAAGGCGATGATTTTTCCTGTTGATTGATCTGAGCCGATGTCGAGGCCGATGTACTTAAGCTATTGGGGCAAAGCAGAGGAATAGAAGTTCCAGTCCGGAATACCAGACGACAAAGTTATTGTAAGTCCGTTTCATGTAATAAGAGCATAGATATTTGGCAATTCAGTTGACTTGGTGCCGTATGTGAGAAGGAGGTGCTAGAATTATTTACTTCTTGTGCTTTCATAGTAAGTGCTTAACATGGCGGATTCTCGTCAATTAAAAATGAAAAGAAGTGCCATTAAAGGTAACTTAACCAGAGAAAAGTCTTTTCTCGATAATCTTGATTTAGAAAATGTGTTAGAATTGGAAAAGTTTCAAATTAAAACTCGACTAGACAGTGTTGAACCTCTTGCATCTCAATTTGAAGATATCCAGAGGGATATTGAGTGTAAAATGTCGTCAGAGTCAGCTGACGTCGATATAGACATTATTATTGAAAGTGGTCAAAGGTGTAACTTTGAAAAAGATAATTTTTCTGTCATTAGTTGATTCAAGTTGATTTTAAAAACCTTGATATTGACAAACAGTCTGATATTGATGAAAAGTACAATGATAATAAATCTATTAATAGTATTCATAATCAATTAAACCAAAAACCAACTATAAGGTTACCCGATATAAAATTACCTGTTTTTGATGGCTAGAATTTAGAGATACTTTTCAGGCCATTGTCCGTGTATCTGTCAGATGTGGAGAAGTTTTTCTATTTAAAATCTTCTCTTCATGGCGAACCATTACATGCCATTGCTAATTTACAAGTCACTAACGACAATTACTCGAATGCTTGGACTACCCTGACCGATAGGTACGAAAACAAACGCTTAATTGTTTACAATTATGTCAAGGATTTATTTGACTCTTCGAAAGTCATGAAAGAGTCCTATTCTAAGCTTAGAAAGTGTACGATTTATTTAATAAAAATTTACGATTTTTGAAAAGCCTCGGTCAGGAAGTTGAGCATTGGGACACGCTTATTTTATTTATGCTTGCAAGTAAATTCGATTCTGTTACTCGTCGTGAATTAGAAACCTTACCAGTAAGTAATGATGAATTACCAAATTTGAAGGACGTAAATATGTTATTA
The DNA here is from genome assembly GCA_958507055.1 of Crioceris asparagi. Lineage (NCBI taxonomy): Eukaryota > Metazoa > Arthropoda > Insecta > Coleoptera > Chrysomelidae > Crioceris > Crioceris asparagi. The sequence continues at coordinate 62,907,251 of OY293827.1, forward strand.
AAAGCTAAATGTGGGTTATTGGATACTTTGGATTCTTCAAAAAAGGAATTTAGATTGCCTATTAAGTCGGAAAATATCAAGTGTTATGTTTCAACAACATCACAGAATCGAACACAAAATAAATTTTCCTATTACTTTTGTAAGAAATCTTATTCGACCTAAAAATGTTTTGCGTTCAAAGGGTTAAATGTAGAATCCAGACTTGCTGCTATTAATAAATTAAAATTGTGATTAAAATGTTTTAGTCCAGAACACACAAGCAATTGTCCCAATTTCAGATCTTGTCGTCATTGTGGCGGAAAACATAATTCGCTATTGCATTTTAATACATCGCTGCCGCCGGCCGAGGCGAGCCAAAATAGGCCCACCGAAATTACCGCGTATGCGAACAGGTGATCCCGAGAATGCTGTCGCCTTGAGTGCTACGATTCCGATGACGAATTGTTTTAGAAATCATAACAGCTATGATTCGGGTTTGATTAGGTTTGGACGCCAAGGTTTATATTGCTCGATCCTAGCTCGACCCAGGTTCACAGAGCAATTTTGTGTCGGAAAATCTGATTAATAAACTGGGGTTAGAAAGACATTGAGTTAATGTAGAAATTATTATCAACGACTTTAATGTCCGGAATAAATGGTACTGTCATGTCAAATGTTAACAATGAATTTCAAGAAACTATTTCTTGTTTGGTCATACCTAAAATAACTCAGAAGTTGCCTTCTGTTTCGTTTGACATTTCTCGCTGGAAGATCCCCGAAAATATAAGATTCGCTAACAAAACATTTAATAATTTAATGTTGTTAGGCAATGATGTTTTCTTTAAAATTGCTTATGAAACAAATCCGTACTGCCAGTTCTTCATAAAACTAGATTGGGCTGGATTGGTGGGGGTAATTTTATTCCATCTGTTGTACCTATTTCTGGGAACAAGGTTATGGCATGTCTGCCGCTAGAGCAAAAAATAGATCACAATTTAACTAAATTCTAGGAACTGGAAGATTGCGAGGATCAGAGAAGAGCGTTGTCTGCGGATGAACAGTATTGTGAAGGTCATTTTGTCAATAACTTCACTCGTAATGATGAAGGACGTTTTGTTGTTAAATTCCCATTTATGAAAAATATTAATCAGCCAGGTCTTTCTAGACACATAGCCTATAAAAGATTACTTTTAGGAAAGCGAATGATCAAATGAAATGAATGGTTAATGAAAGAGTATGTTTCGTTTCTGAATGATATCCTCCATAGTGGGTACATCCAGAATTGTTTTTTATCTGTAGTAGTTGGACTTTACAAGGGCTGAGACTGTATATAACATGGTGTTTTTACAGATATATTTTCTATCTGATATTTGCTCGCAAGAATTTGCCAATTTCAAGAAGACTGGTATAGAAAACGAATGATACAGGATTCAGGAGGATAATTTATTGGATTTTGAAGTATATAAATAATTCTGTTATTATGAATGAGTTTCTATAATTTTTTGAAATTGGCATTATAATAGGGCGCATAGCCTTAAGTTTTGCAAAAGTGAAGTGAAGGTAATAGCAAGTGAGCTTTGAGTTTTTACACCTGAAGTTATTCTATTCTGGTTTTCTTGAAGTTGTCTAATTAGTAGATCATATGTCACTAGCGTCTAGATTAACTGTGATTGATTTAAGTATATATCCATAATCGATTGATTACTCCTCGTTTAGTTCTTTATGAGTGAGGTATAATTTCTAACAATTTTGACTCAGCCTTCTCTTCAACATATTTTAATATTTTCTGATTTGAACATTTGAAACATCTCTAAAATAATTTGCATTCATTTGAAGTGATAACATTAAATTTGTTTTATGTATCTTTCAGCTTATTAATTTCAAGAATGATACTGAATTAGTGAATGTGAGTATTCCTGTAGTTTTGCGTTACCTATCTATAGAGGTACTAATCCAGGGTTGTCTTGTAAATTTCTTACATTGAGAGTTTCGCGGTGACAGAAGATTCCGGGAACCCTGAAATATAATAGCTTATCTTAATTTATCGAAAGAGTAAAGTCTTCTTAATGGGCATACTAGATTGTCCATGTGATTTTTTTCATGCTGGTCAGTTTATACTACCTTTCTTTATTAATTCATCTCTGTTATTTTTAAGGGTTTGTTGAATTTATAGGCGTGCTTTTGTCTGATATTTGTTTGATCTTCTTTAAATAATTCTGGTACATCACGTGTTTCGTTTAGTTTCTCTGTAACATTTGTCTTTCTGTCAATTAGTTTTGAATTTATTTTGGAATATAGCAATTTTGACTTTTCCTTATGCTGGATAACGTAATCATTTAATATTAAGTTTTCTATTTCCATGTCAAAGGGATCATTATCTGTAATATACCCGTTTATTACATCTATTGGCTTCACCTTTGTCACAAAGTGAATCGAATAATTATGTCAGTATGAATAAGGGCAAGTACGTTTTGGGCAAAATAATAAAACAAATGATATGAAGTGTTTTTGTTTATTAACGTTATTAATCTTCGAAACTCTTATAGGAAGAAACAACTATTTAGAATAATAGTACAAAAAAAATTAAACAATTTAACGTAATAACAAATGTAAGTAAGTAGTTAAATTACTTTTATTTTTATAAAATTTTGAGCAAAATGATAAAACACGTGAAAAGTATTTTTTTTATCAACGAAATTAAACTTACAACATTCTTATAGTAAGGAACATAAAAAACTATTTAAAATAATAGTATAAAAGACATTTAATAATTAAATGTAATAACATTACTAGTTACCTTAACTTTATTTGATTAAAAATTATTTTCAATAATCAAATGTTTTGGTAGAAATATTATTACTGAGTTTAAATCAAAAATCTGGATAAAATATCTTACATAACTGAAAATTTCCTATAATGCAGTCCCATTTCTTAAATCTTAAGTTTGTGAAAGAATTTTATTACCTAAAAATTATTTATTTTTGCAAGTCGAGCTTTTATGACATTTTGAATTTCAAAGAATATTTGATTTTTTGCATTTACAACGCTTAGAATAGCAGTCACCAGTGCAATTGCAATCGAAGAAGACTTGTCCATCAAAATGCGAGTCTTTTCAACATTTGGAATGTCATCAATTGAAATGAACTTTTCTTTACACACAGTAAATTCATTTCTGGAATACAGTTAGTTTAATATACCATTTTTAGTTCTTAGTTTATCAAAGCTATCTTTTTCCATAGAAATAATGATTGCAATATTATTACGGCTACCAGTCTTGGCTCGATCTACATCTGGTACCCTTAATCGAACACTTTGGCCTATTTCTGCTACTGGAAATTTTGGATTTGAACGTGCCAACATTTTTTCGGCTTGCTTTTGATACCTTAGCCGCATTACGAGCCTGTTGAATTTGGCTTGAAACGTCGTTCAGTAAAGACACTGACCTTCTATTTTCCTCTTCACTGACCATATCGACAAAAGCAGGCTATTGATCGGCTGGAAATTGTTGGAGAGTTGTTTTCTATGGTGTCTACAGCAGATTGCTCATTTTCTCGCCGAGGTTCTTCATTCATTATATAAGCAGAAGCTTGTTCCAGTTCCGGACGGAGGTTGGGTTCAACCGTAACAGAAATAAGATGAGCAACCACAGTTAAGTTTTCGTATGTCTCATTGATGTCTTCGTCATCAGCTCCAACTTATATTTTGAACTTCACCGGAATCACAATCTAACATTGCCTCAAGGTCATCTTCAGTTATTATCTCTGGCATCCCGGCAAATGATAGTAAGACTGATTTTAAGCCAACTTTGGGTTTGCAGCCAAACATAGCTTCATAAGGACTGCGGTCGATGCCGGAGTGGTAAGCTCTGTTTTTCATAGACTGTACGAGTTTTAACCTTTCCGACCATTTTGTGGTTTTATTTGTCTCCAACCATGTAAAAACCATCTTTCCTACATCTTGATTAGCTCTTTCTACTGAGCCTTGTAATTGGCTGTGGCGGGGTTTCCCATTTACTATTTTTGGTTCATTCCACATTTGGCATAGTTCGACAATAACTTTATTAACGAATTCCTTGCCATTGTCGCTGTGTAAAATGCACGGCGCTCCAAATGTTATTAACATATCTAGCAAATGATATGCAACTTCTTCGGCTCGCTTTGTTTGTTGTGGCATGAGAATCACAAACTTGGTGAGATGGTCTTGATAAACCATGATGAACTCAAAATTACCATCTGCTTGTTTTTGCATGTCGATCAAGTCGACTTGGCATCGTGAGTTAAATTCACTACTTTTGATAGGCTTAACCACTAGCCTTTCTTTGGAACACTCAATTTTTTGACATGGTTCACAGAGACTCAAATACAGAGCCACAAATTCTTTAGTAATGTTTTTATATTTCAATTTGAGCTCTTTCATCATCCTATTTCTACCTCCATGTCCGATACAAATGTGAGATTCGAGAATGATATCAAACGTTTCTTCCAAATAACAGTTATATCTGTTCTCTTTCATTTTTCACAGAGACGATTAATTTTTGAAAAATGTATCAAATAGCCCGATGCTCTTGGGAATTATTCATAATACTCAGCCCTTAGTAATACGGCCCTGTTAATCACGTTGCCCGTAACATATATAAGATATAACATTTTCATTTTTGCAGGGGTTTCCGAAATCCTTGAGTATTTATTAATCTAAAATTTTTTTTGATAGTTGAATGGAATCTATCAACTATTCCGTTTTTTGTTTGTAACACATAGGCGAACAAAAATGAATTTAAATTTTGTGTGGGTTCAAAAGCTCAGTAATAACAAGAGTTTCTAGATTCTGTACCATTATCTACAATAATAAGTTTTGGTATGCTATGATGTGAAATAAAGCTAATCAAGTTATCGTCGATTTCAGTTCCTGCCTTAAGAACATAGAGGGTATGCTTGCGAGTATTTTGAAAAACTGTTTGTAATAGTTGAAGATATTGTTTGTTCAAATACAAGTGTATCCATATGGATCATTTCGAAAGGCTTAGAAGCTGTTGGGGTAATATGAATTAGCATTTTCACCAGATCTATTTCGTATTTTGCTTGCTAGCATATTTCACAATCATTTATAAAAGTTTAGATGGAATCTGTCATCAGTGGTCAGTAATATTTTTCTTTGATTCTACTCAAGGTTTCATCTATTCCTCGGTGATTGGATTTACGTTCATCATATCCTTGAATTTTTGATAGAATCTCTACCTTATCGATTACATCAATTAGTTTTTTTGATGCATCTTTTGAACTTAATGGCAGGCCATTTGAAATTTTGTTGTACTACTGTGAAAAATGGTTGATGGATCTCTGGATCTTCATCATCTTCAACAACGTTGTTTCTAGTTGAATTTTCTTCTTTTGAAAAGGAAACTGTATGTGAGGCTTGATCACTCTATATTCAGGGGTGTTTAATTCATTGCAAATTTGGTTCGGTGGTTCTTGCTGATAGTCAAATGGTACTTGTGGATTTTGATATTTAGGATAGTCTTATAATGTATAGTCTAATTGTTCCCAACATTCTATTGTGTGAATTTCAACTCTTGACAGGGCGTCTGTGTTTGTATTCAATTTTACTTTTTTGCATACGATTTTGTAATCGATCTCTTCTAGTCTAATTCTCCAGCGAATTAATTTTGAATTTCCATCTTTTAATGGAAAACTATTGCAAGTAGTTCTTTCTCTATTGTTGAATAATGCGTTTCCGAGTCATTCAATGTACGTAACGTAAATGTAATGGGTAGATCTTTACGTATCGGACCTTGTGAAAGGACAGCGCCTAATGCAACATTTGAAGCATCTGTAGTCATATTAAATGGCTTTGAAAATTAATGATTCTATCATATAGATTTGTAAGGATGGTTTTGCAATTTTCAAAACTAGTAGCAAATTCATCTCTATGTTCGATGGTGGCACCTTTTTTGAGACATTTAGTTAAATGTTTGGTCAAGTGAGCGAAATTTTAAATAAAATATCTATAATACCCTAAAAGTCCTAAGAATCCTTTAATCTGTTTAGTGGTTTTCGGATTTCGTTAATTTTGAATGGCCTTTATTTATCAGGGTTTAGCTTAACTCCTTGTGCTGTTACTACAAGTCCCAGATAAGCAACATCTTTTCTAAGAAACTCTGATTTGTCAAGCTGTATTTTGAAATTCGAATCCCTGAGTCTCTTATCTCTCTAGATGATCTTGCAGAGAAGTCGCAATATATTATCCATCACATGTTGAAACATGGCTGGGGCGTTCTTCAATAAAAATGGCATTCGGATTTAGGTACTTATAATGTCCATTATCTGTGCTGACTGCTGTATTTTCAGTATCTTATTCTTCCCTCTCAACATGGTGGAATCCAATCGCAAGGTCTAAGGTTGTAAAATATTGACAAATTCTAAGTTTATAACACTTCTATCCAAAAAGATCCACAACAAATACTCTTCTCTGTATCTATGACTAGCGATTAACCATCACTATACAACATATAATATAATATATGTTCTATGCACAACATAAGAACATTGATATAAAGAGTTTTCAAACAGAAATCCAAACCAAACTCAAACCATCGCAAAGCTGCAAAGCATGCGCAGTTTAATTATGAGAAGACCGAAATTTAAATTTTTAAATTTAAATTAAATTAAGATGATTAATTTAAAGAAATCCAAAAACAGTAGATAATTTACGTTTCTATGTTCCGAACGTTTGTTTCTTAAAACTATTTATTAGGAGTAAGTGTGTTACAGAGTGTGGGCTAATACAAGTCTATATTATCATTATCCGAATATGTCTACAGTGTTACAGTATTTATAATTAAATATATGCTAATGGAGGTGTTCCTCGGGAATCGTGCTGCCAGCTATTAACACTGGTAGGTTGGATCCTAAGGAAGTTTGATGACGGACCAATAAAACTGAAGCCTGTGGCTCAGGTCTAGTTGTTGGTGATGATCTAATTAGTTGTTTTTAAAGGTATTTTCGAGGATTATACCCCTAAGATGTAAATGCTCCTGCAATCAAGATGACGATTGTTGTTGACTGAAATGGATAGTGTCAGTTGAATTTTCTTCAACTGGCATTAATGGGATCGGTTTTTGTTGAATTTTGTTTAATTCGTCTTAAGGAATTTTGTCTAGACGAATTGGGTGAGTTATAATTCTTGTCGAGTTTGATGCAATTTGAACCTTCGGGAGGGGTAGAGGTTGCTCGTATGTTATATCCCTTAAATTAATGTTACGTTCATAAGTTGTTCGGAATACACATCCTAGTGATAGTTTAGTTAGGAAAGTTCCTTGTTCCATTTATTCTATTGGATTTTTCACACAGAAATCCAGGGTTGAGAAGGTGAATAATAAGCATCTACAGTGATTACCTTATAATATTTAAGTGAATATTTCTGATCAACATATAATATACATACATAGATAATTTTTCCTTTCGTATGATAACGTATTAAAGAATTGTCCAATAATTTGAGTTTTTCAGGTTCTAGAATATTGTTATACAAAATAATAGATTTGGCTAAGGGCATAGTCTAAGTCAGTGAGAAGCTCTGATAAAATTTGTTTAGATAAACTCAATAGATGAATTGAGTTCCTTATTTTGAAAAAAATCTCAATATAATAAATTTTTTTATTCATTTTTATTTTCACTTTATCAATTTCCTTGTTAATAATTTCCTGGTTATGAGTAATCAAATACATTGTTATTTAATAATTTTCAATCAATGCCGTAGTTAATGACATGTCGTGTTAATTCTGTTTTGGATGATGTTCACGCGAGTTAAGTTTTAATGACCGAAAAATAACTTTTTAAAAACGTTTATTCTAACATACAAGATTACATCAACAGGACAAGATTATATCTGAGATTATTATATGCATTACATGGTTTTATATTAAAATAAATGAAAGATCAGCATTAAGTTGTAATATGATCCAGTGAGACGTTGTGGAGCCGTGGTCTGGCTACATGACTCCTCCCCTTTAGGTTTGAAGCACGTCCTCGTGGTCTGACTTCAGGATTGATCTAGGCAGATTTCGTTCTTCTAACGGAATTTCGATGACAGTAGCTGGATTTGATCGTCTTGATTTCAGGAGTTTTATTTTTCTTCTTATTAGGAAGATGATGGCACCAATGGTAATTAATATGATAAAGCTAAGGGTGATTCCAAAATGTCCTCGGTGGAACTCAATGGGAAGTATGTTGGGCTCTTGGTATTGTGGTATCATCTTAGTCGGGTCGTCTAGATGTAGTGGTTTGACATTTAGCTTATGTTTGACTTTTGATGGTTCTTGGTGATTAGGCCATTCTTGTGAAAAAGTTCTATTTGAACCTGTCCATGTATTTTTCTGGAATGAATATGTGCAGTCGCTATTTCCCAAGACAGCATTACATTTTGTGATTTTGACAGATTTAAAAGATTTCGAACAATCCTCATTGATGTCTTCGGGTTGTTTTGTGCAGATGATAGTATTTCCGTTAGTTAGTTGAGTGATTAAGGAGAAATTGTTGTTGACAGTGGCGAAGTTGCATTTTGATAAATCGTCTAGGCTACACAGGTCTTCATGTGGTACTTTTTGGCAGTACCAGAGTGAAAATGTCTTTATGCAGTCCTCGCTGGTCCATTTGGTTGAGCCTTTTGAGTTGAGGGCAAACGTATGGGGTGGTAGGAGGATATTGTTACGAGTACTAGGAATAGGAATTATTTTGGACAAATGATAAAATTCATTGGCTAATATAGGTATTTTTAAAGTACAAATGAGTGTTTTTGGAGTGAACATAAGATTAACTTTAGTGATTTCTAATAAAGTTGGGATATCTGGAGCGATTTCAGTGTGAGAGTGAGTTGAGTGTAAATAATTAAAAATTTCTTTTAGTTCCTGTTGGTTTATCAATTCGACATTTAGTATGCCTTGATTGCTGAATGAAAGTGTCTGAATGTAATTTCTTAAATTTCTGATTTGTTCTAGCTCTATGTGAATAATTATTTCACTATTCAACCTATACCCTAAGTCTGATAAGTCTTTATAAACATTTTCTGCATGTGTTTGTATTTTCTGCAAATCCTTTTGCCATCTTTCTGTTATTTTACATGCTAATGTATGTAGCTTGGAAATTTCAGTCATTAATTTCTCTTCGTTAGAGTTAATCTTCATAAAATTATTTTGAATGTCAATTAGATCGTTTTGATCTAGATTTCCTGATATGTATCTTATAGCTGAGCCTAAACCATCGAGTAGACTTCTTTTTTGATTTTTGTCGGGGCGAGAATATATTCTCAGTTTGTTAATATCTTCTGATAGAAGATCAATGTCTCGTTTGTAAGTATTTGCTAAGTTAAGTTTATCAGGGTTGATTTGGTTGATTATAGGTATTTGATTTAATGATAATTTAGCATATGTAGTCTCGATACTCTCTATACTTATTGTAAAATAAACCTTATGATAGTTAACCTTATATTTAGCTAAGCCTAAGTTGTCTAATATGTATCCAGGGGGATCAATTGGTGTCAGCTGAAGTGCCTGGTTGATGGTTGTCAGTGTCATTGTCAATCTGAAAAGAGTTAGTATTTTTGATCATGTGTTTACTGATTCTCTTTCCTTTTTGTGATACAAGATTTTGTTCCTTTGATTTCTTTGGATCTAGTAAAATTTTCTTGTATCTAGGTTTTATTTTATTTCTAGGTTCTGTATTTAAATAAACAATATCAGTTTTTGAGATTTTTCCTGTACGCTTTGAAATTACTTTCTCTAAATTGTTTGATTGCTTATTGAATTGTTTTTGATAAAGGTCGTTATAGAAAGGGATGATTTCTTGTTTCCTATGCTCATTATAGTCTGGAAATATTTGTTTTTCTGGATTAATTTCATGTAGATTAAGATTTTCGTAGGGACCATAAAGTAATGAAAACGGTGTAAAATTAGTTACGGAGTGAACGGATTGGTTGTAAATTAAAATTGCTGTGGTGATTGATTCCGTTGTACTTTCTTTGGATTTTTGTCTGAGAATACGTAGTTTCTCTATTAAAGTGGTATGTGCTCTTTCGATTGGTGAATTCCCAGTATGAGCTTGAGGAGTAGTATAGTGAATACGAATTTGGAACATGGACATGAATTCTTTGAAGGTTTCGCTGGAGAATTCTTTGGCATTGTCGCAAGTTATCTGTGAAGGATAATTATGATGAGAAAAGTAATGGCGTAATTTGTTCAAAATTGTTATGGAATTTGCGTCTTGAAGTTCATATGCTTGAAGGTATCTGGTAAATAAATCTATGATTGTTAAGTATCGCTTGTTTTCTACAAAAAATATGTCTATGTGGAGTATTTCAAAAGGTCTTTTGGCTATGAGTGGTCCTGAAAATGGGAATTTCCGAGGATTCCGGTCGTATTTGGAAGTTAAACATAATTCACATTTATTAATATGATTTGTGACAAGATCTTGAATGAAGGTGTTTTGTAGTTTCTGTTATTCCATTGTGAGTATGTGAGTGATAGTCTGAAATTATTCGTATCTGTTCATCTTTATTAAGGATATCTTTCAGAAACGTATTAACTTTAACAATTTTTACGTTGGGTTCAAATATTTCGGAACATTTCCTGTAGGCCGATTGAATGAGATCGTCTTCTTCGCAGTATATATAGTACGTTTTCGTAGGGTCTATAATTTCGTGAAACATATTACCTAGTATAGTTTCGTCAATTCCTCTTCTGAGTGTTAAAGTGTATCTATTATTCCCAAAAGGTTTTGTAAACACAATATCGTTTTTGTCACCGTATTTCAATAACATTTGATAATGAGCGGAATTTAAAGATTTTTCAGATATTGGAAAATTAAACGCTGGATTTTCTTGTGCTGTATGTCTAGTTTCACCTGAATTGTTACTCTTTTCGTCATCGTCTGGTTGCGCACTTGATTGATTTAAGAAAGGGTTAGTGTTCAAAATATTGTCTGCTTCACTATTTGTTATCGATAAATTGGATTCTGAGCCGAACGTTGTTAATACCGACAGAAGGTCGATATCTTTATTTTGATCACCTTTAATTAAGTCTAAATTCTTCTTTGCCGTATTCATAGGGGGCACAACTATAATGTCACATATAATGTTCACTTTAGGTTCCTCTCTAGCGGATTTCATAAGAGCTAAATTTTTTCTATTGCGTCTGTTGGAGATGATTTCATCTATAGCATTTATCTCGATTCTTGAGAGAGCATCAGCTACGTAGTTCTCTTTACCTTTTTTATATTTAATTTCAAAATTAAATTCCTCAAGTTTTAGTTTCCATCGAATAAGTCGTTGATTTGGTTCTTTCAATGAATGTAACCAAACTAAGGGTTTATGGTCAGTTTCTATAAGGAATTTTCTACCAAATAGATAGGGACGGAAATGTTTACAGCTGTCGATAATTGCAAGCAGTTCTTTTTCAATAGTACCATAATTCTTTTCGGCTGAATTCAATGTTCTTGAGTAGAATGCAATTGGGTGAGAGTTTTGAGAGATAACGCTTCCTATGGCAACATTACCAGCATCTGTAGTTAGAGTGAATATTTTTGAAAAATCGGGGTATGCAAGTACAGAGTCATTTCAAATAATTTGTTTACATTTTTCGAAAGAATCATTATATTCTTGATCTTTAAGGTTTATCTTAGTACGTTTCTTAAGATATTTATTGATCGGATGGGAAATTTTGGCAAAATCTTTAATAAACTTTCGGTAATATGAAATCATACCAAGAAATGATCTTATTTGTTTCTCAGATTTCGGAAGGGGAAACGATTGAATTGCTTCAATTTTATTTGGGTTAGGTTTAATTCCATCTGGAGTGATGATATGTCCTAGAAATGCTACCTCCTTTCTCAGGAATTCGGATTTATCTAACAAAATTTTCTAATTATAATTTTGAAGCTGTTGGAAAATTTGTTTTACATGTAATATATGTTCTTGAAGTGATCTAGAGGATATAACGATATCGTCCATATATATAAACAGAACTTATAAAGGAATGGTGGTAGAATTGTATCCATAACCCTCTGGAATGTTGCTGGGGCGTTCTTTAGGCCAAATGGCATACGAGTATATTCGTAGTGACCATTGTCGACAGTAAAGGCAGTCTTCTCAGCAGAATCTGGATGAATTTCTATTTGGTGAAATCCTTAGGCAAGATCTAGTGTCGAAAAGTAAACACATCTGCCGAGATTGTCAAGAATTTCGTCGATTCTGGGTAAAGGATATTTATCTTCGATAGTTTTTTTCGTTTAATTTTCTATAGTCTATAACCATACGGAATTTACTTTTTCCACTGGAGTCTAATTTTTTGGGGACAATCCAAACAGGGGAACTATAAGGAGAGATACTGGGTTTTATAATTTTATTATCTAGAAGTTTTTGGATCTGATTTTGTATCTCTTCTTTAAGATGCTATGGATATCTATATGACTTTTGATAAATAGGCTCTTCATCAGCAGTTCTAATGTTATGTTTGACAGCATGAGTGAAAGAAAGATCAGAGTTTTCGTTATAGAAGATGCTTTTGTATGCTTTGCAAGTTGAAATGATGAGGCTTTTCTCCTCGGGGTTCAGATGTTCTGTTCGAATAAGTTTAGTAATGTCTATATCATTGTAAATGTCATAATTTGGACCAGATTGTTTGAATGTTGATAGGGGTTGGACTGGAATTGGTTCATGAAAGTTTATGGCAATTTGTGAAAATTGTAGATCTTGTTCAATTGGAATTTGTACGTATCCGTCTGAAGCTGAAGTGATGCACTCAGGGATAGAAATATTGTTTAAAGAAATTTCTGGTAAAACTACAGGGCCGTTGTCAAGTGTTACAGGAATTTTCAATATAGGCTTATCAAGTTGTTCTGTGTATGGTTCAAATAAACCAGGATTTATCTCAAAATGAAATGGTATTTTAATATTTGAAATTTTTAATATATGATTCTTATAATCCATAAGAGCTTTAAGAATATCAAAATCTTGACTACCAATAAGAGTATCGAATCTTTCGTGCCATGGGACTATAAACATGTCGAAAATATGTTCTATTTCAAAATCGTTTAATAGAGGATATTGACAACTCAATGAGCCATTATAAGTGGTTTTAATTGATTTCACGGAAAATTTTGACTTGTAAATGTAATTGGAGAATAGTCTAAAGGCTGGTTCTGGATTGATTATCGAATTGGTTGCTCCTGGGTCAATTAATATCTTAAGATCTAATCCGGGAAGGTAAATGAAAGGTAGTTTTGGTGATGAGTTTATATTGTTGATATCTATTCCGAGGCTATTAATTAAAAAATTTTCAGTTTCCTCATTTTCTTCGATATTTAAATTTTGGAACTGATCGTCTGTATTATCTATGTATGTCTGTTCGTTATATGTGTATTCGTCTTGATAAGTACCGTAATCATGATTTTCATCTTCGTTATAGTCTTGTTCGACGTTAAATAGTTCTTCTACCATTACTCTAGGGGGGCCGGTTTGTTTAAAATGGTTCTGTGGTCTGTTTTGGGGCCTAAAAGTATGAGCTGTTGATATGCTCATCGGTGTGGGTTTGTAATTGTCATGTGGTTTCTGTTGTCTTTTGAAAACTTGGGAATTGTTTGGGTGGGATGGGTTGATTTTCATTTGGAAATTTCGGAAGTATTTGTGGTCTAAATGGCTGATATTGAAAGGACTGATTTGGCAATTGAGGTAGGAATTGTTGGGGTTGAAATGGTTGACTAGGCATATGTGGCCTGAATTGTTGATATTGAAAGGGAAAATGTGAATTTTGAGATCTGAATTGTTGGAAGTGGAGGGGTTGTTTATTCTGATAATTTGACGATTGAGATTTCTGGGGTGGGCGTATTTTTGTTGACTTCTGAGCTCTAAGGAAGTTTGCAAATTCTATCTGGGACCTTTCGTTATCTAGTTTCTTACACTCAAACAGGGCATGTTCAAGGCTTGGAATTGAAATGTAAAGAAGATGATTTCGGTAGGGTTCTAATAGACCTGCTTTAAATATTGCAAGGGCTTGTTCAGTGTACATATTTTCTTTGGACTTACGAACACTTTCATCATTTGTATTGATTGCTAAATGTTCCTTAAGATTTGTAATTTGGAAATAACTTCTTCATAGAATTCTGAAAAGGTTTGTGGATAGATTTGAATTGTGATATTAAGATCGTTAGCTAGTAGTTCTTCGGACCTAGGATCTCCGAATCGTTCAGTAAGGGCTTTCTTCAGGCTAAGCCAAGTTTCGAAGGATTGGTTAATAATGACATCTCTAGCTGGACCAGAAAGTTTTGCTTTAATTTGTTCTAAGACTAGAGTGTTGAATAGATGATTGTCTTTTGTTTCTAGAAGCGTTATATATTTCTCGGACTGCCTAATAAAATATGCGAGGTCTTTCGAACCACCGGAATATTTGGGCAGGAGGTTGTTTGCCATTGTTATCTCAAGTTGGGTAATAGGAATAGGATTAGCCATGTTGTTTATTGTTTCGTCCGATTGAGAGATATCTAAATGTTCGAGTAATTTAAGTAAACTGTCTGTACGAATAGGTGATCTAGATCGACTACGATTATTGCTCATAAATAAATTCAACTAACAACAAAAAATATATAAAAAAATACGAGAAATTAATCACTTCAATTTCTAAAAATATGATTTATGAAAAAAAAATTGCAGAGAATGTGTTGTACATGCAAAAAAAAATTCGACTACTGGTATTTATTTTAAGTAAATCAATAAAATCAATCTTATTTTATAAAGAATATATTCACTGAAGGAACTATATTTCTTTACTAAATTCCACAGATGAGAATTAGCCAATAAATTAAATTAAAGGAAAATGACTTACAGGATAATGCACAAAAGGATCATTTGTAAGGTTCTTCCTTGTCTCTGGATTCACTAAAGGAACTGGAGCCTGTTTGACGACCTGGATTCCACTGAAGGGATCTGATGTGGGCCGGAGATATTTCTTCTTTGATGCACCTCGTAGTTGAACACAGTCACTAATGTCTTATCAAAAATTGTTCGAGATATCGTCTTAATTTCTTGATAGAAAATAGTAAAACGTCTACCGCACTGAAGGGGTAATTAATCGATTCACGACCTGTTCGCAGCGCCAGTTAAGTTTTAATGACCGAAAAATTACTTTTTAAAAACGTTTATTCTAACATACAAGATTACATCAACAGGACAAGATTATATCTGAGATTATTATATGCATTACATGGTTTTATATTAAAATAAATGAAAGATCAGCATTAAGTTGTAATATGATCCAGTGAGACGCTGTGGAGCCGTGGTCTGGCTACATGACTCGCGACTTTTCCGTAACTCTTCAATTACTTTTTTATATCTTTCAGCATTCAGTCCGAATAAAATTTGTTAGTCCTTTAGCCGTTAACACTGAATTATTATAATGATTACTATTCTATATTTTCTAATTTCTAAGCCTATATTCGTAAAGTCATAGTAATGGATGAAATCATGATCACTATTCATAATCCGGCCTTCTCCCAGCCGGAGGGGTAGAATCTAGGGTAGAATCTATGGTTTGTCTTCCAAATTCTGTATTTGAACCTTCTCTGCGAATACGAGGGTCCACCTGTAATACAGACTGTATGTCACGAATTGGACTGTGATATTATTTTTATGACATGTGTTAGTTGGTAGTTTTAATGTCATTTCTTGGTCTTCCAATACTTCTCGTTTTGAAAATCGAGGAAATAACTTATTTCTTACATCAGTAACCTTCGTAAAGATAGCACCGTGGAGTCATTCTATCTTACCATTTGATTGAGGATTTTCAGGTGTTATGTAATATATTGGTATCTTTCGCCTGTTTAGAAATTCTGTGTATTGTTCCGTTGTCGTATACGATCCTTTCTGGTAAACCGTGATTCCATTAGCTCCTTCTATTGGATTTTTTTCAATGTATTTTGAAAACGAATCAATTAATTTTAAAAGCTTTCATCCGCTTGCTTGCAATGTATCGATATGGCTAATTTCAAGGATTTTTGTTGGAGTTTGCATTATCATAAACTTTGCCTTGGCAGGATTCCTATCGTATTTATTTATTTGGCGAATTTCGCAACCAATAATTTATTCTTAACTATCTTTCTTTATTGCTGGCCAATAATATTTCCTTTAACCATTTGTGAATATCCATTATTGAACTATACATTATCACGATAAACTATTTTTATTTGATAATCTTTGTTGTGAAAACTGAAATACCTCAACAACACATCGTTGTCGAAGCGATATACGGCAACCATAATTGCAGCATGTTCTGTAATTGGTTGCCAATACTTGTTATCTACAACAAACCTTTAATTAAAGCTTAATCACTGAAGCGAAGATTGCTTTTGACTACATGAGCAACCCTTCAATTACTAATACATCTACCGTTAGTACAGCCACAATGTCTCAAAACACATCTACAGAAAACCAAAGTAATACACCAATCACATCATATGTAACAGCAGCAAAAACAGTTCCCAAACCAACATTTCCCAAAAAGATCAAGCCATAGTTCTACACGTAGAAGATAGCTTGAAGCTATACGATTATGAGAAAGCCATTGGAGACATCATAGGAACCAAAAATATCACTTTTGCATCTCGAATATCGAATAACAGGATTTGTATATATCTCGCCAGTACAAATCTAGTGGACCAAATCATCAAATCAAACCCAACTATACAACTAGGAAATGTCGTCTTAAATATAAGAAGGCTAGTCTCTCCTACCAAAAGAATCCTTATATCGAACATGTCTCCGTCTATCCCCCACGACTTTGCTGCAAATGTAATCAATGGATTAGGCCTGACTCCCGCGTTTCCGATTTCTTTCTTGAAGGCTGGTATTCCAGGAGACGAATTCAGCCACATCCTTAGTTTTAGACGTCAAGCTTATGTTTTTCCACCTACCGATAAATTTGAACTACAGACATCAGTGGTAATTCATTTCGATGGAGTCGACCACAAAATTTTTATATCTTCCGATAGAATGGAATGTTTCCTTTGCAAACAAACAGGCTACACTACAACAAACTATACAAACACCAATCGTGACAATAGTACAGTACAAACCACGTACCAAGTATCTCAGGACAGTAACAGGTCAAAATTACTAGAACCACCAATGCTCTCCCAGCCACATCAAACTCTACCAACCATCAGTCAAAAAAGAGCCCATTCAGATACCTTAACTACTAGCGAGGACAACAACATCAAGAGGTAACCATTGTATCACCCTTAGAAATGCCTCCTCCAGAGAATCCGGTACAGAATACTGGTTCCTGTAAAAAACAAAGAAAAAACGCAAAACAGAATCACCTGCTGAATCAGGCCTTACAGAACAAACCAAAATGAATATCATAGAAGCCTATAAACATACCACTGAATCATTCCTCCTTCCTGTGATACCCTCTTCGCCTTTTTAGACAACACATATGGTAGCAGTTCACCCTATAACGAAGCTCTTAAATTTACAACTGAGACCAAAACCCTGCTGTCAAACATCCACACGATATACCCTTTTTTGAAAGAAAGAACAATGAATAACAGATTCACAAGGTTCTCCAAGAAACTCAAACAGCATCTCAAAGAAGAAAACGTTGAAACTGAAAGTATAATAAGCATAGAGTCCCAAACCCAGAAAAACAGCGATGACGAATATTCTTCTGACACATCTCAAATGTCACAGACATCTATTCACTCCTCATTCGAACTAACATTTAACAAACTTTCACTGTGATACAATGGAACTGCGATGGATTATATCCACGCGTAGAACGGATCCAACAGTTGATATCGGAGCATTCTCCTGATGTTTTCTGCCTACAAGAAACCAACTTCAAAGACACTCATAATCCTCACCTGAAAAACTATGTTGGCTATCACCATGGTTGTACTCGAGCCAGTGGAGGAGCATCAATATTTGTCTCTAGCAACAAATATTCCAGAAGTTTTTCTCTAAACATTACTTTAGAGGCAGTTGCAGTCACCACATGGTGCCCTCAAAAAAATCGTTATTTGTATGTGTAGGTATATTGCACCAAGCCACCATCTGACAAAAACCGAAATATCTGACTTAATAAAACAGCTTCCTTCACCATTCATCCTGACTGGAGATTTTAATCCACAGAACACTATGTGAGTAAGTGGTAAATTCCCTGAATATATGTCTACTTAATAATGGAAGTAGCACACATTTCAATATTTCTTCTGGCAATTTCTCTTAATAGATTTAAGCCTTTGTGATGCGAAAACAGCCACACTAATCTCATGGTATCCACTAAATAGTTTATTTGACAGTAATAACTTCCCAATCCTCATCTCCGACAGTACACCAGAACTAATCGACAGTATAACAAGATGGCGAATAGCCCAAGCTGACTGGAATAAATTCAGTTCTTATATTGAAAATGAAATAGAGTTAATACATTTTTCGGAAAACACTGATGAAGGTATAAACCACTTTACAAGCTGCATTATCTCCTCCTGCAGAAATGCACGTCAAAAAATGTACAACAACCACAAGAAGTAAACTAGTCTCATGGTGGAATCAATCTTGTGCCACAGCCATCAAAGAAATTAATAGGGCTCTTAACAAATACCGAAGAACTAGAAGCCAACAAGATTAAATTAATTTCAAAAAACTAAAAGTCAAATGCAAACGAGTAATTAAAAAATCTAGAAGATGTTTGTGGAACAACTTTACCAGCTCAATAACGACAAATATGGACTAAAATCAAACAAATGAGAGGCAAGAACACCTCTTACAAAATACCAGCCATCACTTTTCAAAACCAAGTCATCAGTGACAGTCAAAGTATCGCTAACAATTTTGCGAAACACTTTCAAGAAAAAACCAATACAAGACATACTATGGTAATGCTACCTAAAAAACAACAACCAACGATACCATCTCAAGACTTCAAATTCCTCAACAGCCCATTTTCCATGGATGAACTTACATTCGCTCTTACTTCCACTAAGAATTCTGCCGCTGGACCAGATGACATTCCGGGTATATTCTTGAAGCAATTTCCTATCAATTCTCTAACCAAACTAAATGAGATATACAATCGCAACCGGTCACATCAAGAATTTCTATCAATATGGCGTCAATCAATCACACTTCCTATCAAGAAACCGAATAAAGCATCTGGAACATTGAACTCATACAGACCTATCTTACTCACATACACACTATGTAAACATCTAGAAAAGATGATTAATAATCTCAATTTGGTATCTCGGTAACCGGAACACCACAGACAACCTAATAGTTCTACATAATGAAATTGAAAACGCTATGTGTAACCAGCAAAACGTCATCGCGGTCATTTTTGACATAGAAAGTGCTTTTGACACAACTTGGAGACCAGGTATAATCCAGAAACTTAAGGAGATCAATCTATCTGGGAATATAATTCATTTTATACAAAATTTTCTAACAGATCGAACATTTAAAGTGAAAGTGAATGGTAAAACTTCTATGTCTCTCTCCACCACAAACGGAGTTCCCCAAGGCTCGGTCCTGAGTTCAACACTCTTTCTTTTGGCAACGACATATGTTCCTTCGTAAAACAACCGGTAAAATATTCACTCTACGCGGATGACCTCATCATGTTCTGCTCTGGAAAACACACATCAACCACATGTAACTTACTTCAAAACGCCGTCAACAATCTAACCGAATGGGCAAGAAGAACTGGATTCAATTTTGCAGCTTCCAAATCCAAAGTAATTAAATTTAGCAGAAGATATAGCAGTGTCCAAGTCCCATACATCACTATTAATGATGAGCTGTGTGATGAGGCAATTGTTGACCACCATAATTTTTTAAGAGTTATCTTTGATAGTAAATTTACTTGGAGAAAACACCTACAAGAACTCAAAGCAAGTTGCTCAAGCCGACTGAATATCTTAAAATCTCTCTCTCACTATTGCTGGGGTGCCGACGAGGAAGTCTTGTTAAGAGTATACAGAGCCCTAATTAGATCCAAGTTAGATTATGGTAGTCAGGTTTTTCTCAACGCCGCATAATCTAATTTAGAAGCCCTGATCACCATCCAAAACTATACGTATCTGCCTCGGAGCTTTTAGATCGAGCCCAGTAGAAAGTCTCTATTGTGAAGCACACGAACTGCCTCTCTCTCCCTCTGACGTCAGCAGCTACTACTTTCCTATATTTCTAGAGTATCAGCCTCTCCAAAGAGCCCTGTATACACACTACTGTAAGAATCAACACCCAAAATTATAAATACCTTTTCAGAAGATATTAATTTGTTCAATACAGTCCCAACACCGATTTCACCATCTCACAAAATACTACCTAAATTTGACACACCCATGTGTGAATACTCTAAACAAGAAACCCCTAACGTGATCCTAAGAAAAGCTTTCTCGGAAATAAGTAATACTTTCAAATATGACAATATACTTTTTACCGATGCATCAAAAAATGACGCTGAAGTAGGATGTTCTGTGGTTACTTCACAAAGAACTGTAGCGAATCTGAGACTACTTACTGCAGTGTATATACAGGTGAACTATATACGATATTGAAAGCCCTAGAAACGGTAACGCATGAAAATAAAACAGTGGCAATTTGTACAGATTCTTTATCTTCTGTATATTCTATAAAATGTATATATAAGAACCATCCAATAGTCCAAAAAATCCATGAAATCTGTGATCATCTTGCTAACGCAGCTGTTTCTATTACTATAATCTGGGTCCCGTCACATGTAGGAATTTGTGGTAACGAAAAAGCAGACCAAATTGCAAAATTAACATCATCAAATCTACCGATAGATAACATACAAGTAGAAAATGACCTCAGAATAGAAGATGGAAAACAATCATCCATCGATTGAGAATAGGACACACAAGGCTAACACACGGGTATCTAATGTGTGCTGGAAACCCCCTACGTTGTGACGACTGCGACAAACCGATCACTATTAGTCATATTTTATTGGAATGTACCAAATACACATACGCCCGAAGACAAAATGCCCTAAAAGGAACGCTAAAGGAAATCTTTGATTCCATCAGTGATTACAGTGCCCTAATGAAATTCCTAAAAGACTGTCAATTATACCAACTAATTTAATGTAAAGTCCATGTTTCTCTATATTTTCTATAGATTTTGTTATATAATCTATTTCTTATAAACTGTACCTGTGTCAATGGCCATTACGTTGTCGAGACACATTAAATTTTTTTAATAAAAAAAAATATATTTCCTTATTATTTGTTTTTTTTTTTATTTCGGTTATTCCGAGTTGGCCATTTTCACCTTTATGATGGTCAGGTACGGATTATTTCTTTTTGTCTAGCTTCGCTATTTACGTGTTCCAGGATATCATTACATCTAATAAGATCATAAGATGTGTTTATGAAAAAGAATTTAATTATCGTAGATGTGGGTTCATATTGTGATTCAGGTTCAAATTTTATTGCGTGTTTCGTTTTTGGTGGTATAAATTCATCTTTTTTCATTGAGTTCATGCCTATTCGCGCATGTATACGTTTCATGTTTTCGAATATATGTTCGATTTTTGAGTAGCTGCGTTGTAGTGTACAAAAACTAATTCTATCTGATTGTTATAATAATGTAGTGTATGTGGTAGTGTAATAGGTATGCTTATACCATGTACTTTTTATGCTGTATGTACCATACTATTTATTTTCTACTATCTTCCTGGCATTGCATATTATTGTCTTTTTTCATCAGCTGTGTCGGTTTTACAAAGTTCGTCGGCTGATTGTGTTGACATTGAACTAGATTCATGTTGGTTTTCGTGATAAGAGCTGGCATTGTTGTACATTGATGTATTTTCAAGTTCTTTATAAATGTTATCCATATAATTGTTCCAAATAAAGGTTTCCTTTGTATGCGATTCAATGTGAGATAAAACACCAGAATTTTTATCTGATTTGACTGCTTTTAAAAACTAAACCATAGTTGAATTTTTCTAGCTTTAGTTTCCATCTAATTAATTTTGAATTAGGATCTTTCAATGAGAAAAGCCATTGTATCGGACGGTGCTCCGATAAAATTTTAAATTTTCTTCCGAAAAGGTACGGTCTAAAATATTTTGTTGACCAAACAATTGCTAACATTTCCATTTGTTAAATAATTATTTTCACACTCGTTTGAAGTAGGTGAAGCGTATGCGATTGGCTTATCTTTTCCAACGGGACCTTGAGAAAAATTTGCTCCTATAGCAAAATCACTAGCATTGGTGGTTAAATTGAATGGCATTGTAAAGTCTGGGTATTCCAATATTGGTTCGTTACTTTTGCTACTCTTGGTAAAAGATATCTCAGAATTGCTCTAATTTTGTCTGGATTGGGTTTTATACCATGTGGAGTTTCGACATGTCTTAAATAAGGTAAATTACTTCATTCCGTAAAAATTCAGACTTATGCAATGTAATTTCAGATTTGTCAGTGAAGATTTTTTCAAATTTATCACATGTTCTACACTATAATACCGTCCATGTAAGTACCTAAGAAATATACATATTTCTTTGTCTCTTAATAAATTATCTATGATTCTTTGAAATGTCGCTGGTGCATTGTTAAGTCCAAACGGAATTCTTAAATATTCACAGTGCCCTTTTTCTAAAATCCACATTAACTATAACAGTGAGTAAAATTATAGAAAAATTTTACAGAAACCAGTTAATGATTTTCTTTGGAGTATTGAGTAACAATCAATTTGCTTTCAGGGAGGGCACCAGTACTGAAAACACATTATGTAGGGTGACAGAAACTATTTTCAAAAATTTTGACTCAGGGCAAAAGGTTATTGGCATCTTCCTTGATATACAAAAAGCATTCGATACTGTGGCACACCAGATTCTTCTAGATAGATTGGAGGAAAAGGGAGTAAGAGGTATACCTAACATGTTAATCAAGTCTTATTTAAAACGAAAGCAAAGAACAAAAATTGCAGGTGTGGAAAGTCCTAATCTAGGAGTTGAAGTTGGCGTGCCACAGGGGACGGTGCTTTCTACTTTGCTGTTTAATATTTATATAGATGGCTTACTGTCATTGTTGGGGACTGAAGGAAATATTTATTGTTTCCCAGATGATTCAGGGGTTATCATATATAGGGAAGACTGGGTAACATCAATAAGAAAAGCGGAATTAGCCTTAGAAAAAATAAATTCCTGGTTGGAAAATAGCTTACACTGCCTTAACATTGATAAGACGAACACTATAGCCTTTTCACTCTCACCGCGCTCATCGCCAAAATTTCAAACTATTAAACTGCATGATTTTCAATGTAAACTGTCTCAAAGTTGCAGTTATAAAGACCAAACAAATAGAAAACCTAGCTTAAAGTTCTTAGGGGTCTATATCGTTGAAAGCTTTAAATGGAAAGAACAAGTAAAATATAATATATAAAATATAAAATTAGAAGTTAATCTATAAATTCTATGAATTAAGAAATATATTAACTTTCTCAACACTAAGTACTATATATCAGACCCTTGTAAAATCAATAGTTACCTATGGCATAGTGGTTTAGGGAAATGCAGGATTGACTATCTTAAAAAAATTAAAGGTTGCATAAAAATGGATAATACAAATAATACTTCTCAAGAGCAAGAGATACCCTACTGATCTGGTGTATAAAAACAATGATTTATTAACAATTGACCAATTATATATTAAAGCAGTTGCTAGATTTATGTTAACCTCGGACAATTATGAAACAAATATTTGTCATAGACGAAATACGAGAAACAATATTTATGTAGTAGGACCTAAAATATATAATAGTTTGCCGATAGCAATTAGAGAAAGGCCTTATCATAAATGTAAAAAATATATATAAACATGGTTACAAACAAGTAATTTTAGTGTAAACTTCATGTCGTAGAAATATTTTTTATCTTTTTTTATAAGATACTTAGCACTTTAGCTAGACTATTAAAAATTAAGTACTTACTAAAATAAGAATTATTTTCCTTTTTTGATTTTTTTAGTTTTTTATTGTTAAAACCTCAACTAGTATAATTTATTAAGTTAAACGGTGCACATAGAGGCAGTACAAGTAGGTATATGACAGAATAATATTTATATCGTGGAGTACAATTTACAGAATAAGTGTATATTAGTTTTTAAGCTGCTTATAAATAAATAAATAAATAAATAAATAAATAAATAAATAAATAAATAAATAAATAAATAAATAAATAAATAAATAAATAAATAAATAAATAAATAAATAAATAAATAAATAAATAAATAAGTAAATAAATAAAATAAATAAACTTTCCAATCTAGTGTCGAAAAATACTGACATCGTCCTAACTTATCCAAAACATCATTGATGTTTGGTATCGGGTATTTGTCATTAATAGTTTTCTTATTAACATTTCGTTAATCAACGACAGCTCGGTTTCTTTGGTACTATCCAAATAGGTGATGACCATAGAAATGCACTTGGTCGAGATCGAGTTATCCCTTGATTTGATTTTCTTCTTCCGTTTTATGTATATATGGGTACGACTTAGTAAAAACAGGGTATTCATCTATAGTTTTTATGATGTTCAAATTATCGTACATCATACATATCATATATCATATATCATACAACATACATATACATACAACAGATAGGGGCCAAGGTCTTTCAAGTGCCGTAGCTAATCTCCTCAAAGATGACGCAGAGGTCATTAGTAAAGGACCGCAAGAGAATCTTGAAATTCGAGATTTACATGAAATGACGACGAAGGAGGAAATCCTGTGAGCCAAGCATTAAAATGCTGGAGAAACTTGTGAAATCATGGTGGACGCGGTAACGTCTGCGTAAAGCCTATGGTGGTACACAGACTGCCTCAGTAGTACTAGCAGCGTCGATGATGGAGAAGGTACTCGGTGAAAACGGCAAAATAAGGATTGGCTGGGCCAACTGACGAATAAGAACAGTGCAGAGAACAACCAAGTGTTTCAAGTGCTGGCACCATTGACATTTCGCCACCAAGTTCAAAAGTGGAGTGGACTGGTCCAGTCTCTGTTCCAAATGCGGAGAAAGTGGCCACAAAGCCGCCACCTGTATAAAAGGCCCCTGATGCGCCTTGTGCGCCGTGAAAAACAAGACAAATTGTGCCCACATTGCTGGTAGCAGAAGATGCGCGAACTTTTGAGAGGCACTCCAGAGGGTGAGAAAGAAACGAGTATGAAGATACCTCAGCTCAACCTGAATCCCAGTGAGGCTGCGCACGATCTGCTCATACGGACCGTGCGTGGACTGAAGTCAGATCTTGCACTGATCTCGGAGCCATATATACACCTGACGACTCAACCCTGGAAAACGGATAGCACTTCTAAAGCGGTTATTTGGTCCTGTGGCAAGTATCCGTTCCAGAGTGTTGTTAATGGAAAAGAGGCCGGTTTTGTAGCTGCAAAGCTGGATGGCATACATTTTTACAGCTGCTGTACTCCACCCAGCCTCTCTTTTGATGAATTCCGACTTACTGAGGATGAAACGCAATCGGCAGAGATAAGAAGAGATAAGAACACTAAAGAACGAGGTGAAGCGTTACTGAAGGTTATGTATAAACTAGACGTAGTCCTGCTCCTGCTTTATTAGAGGAAAGGCAACTTCCATAGTGGATCTCACTTGGGTGAGTAGCAGCCTCGTGAAAATACGAGAGGAGCATGCAGGAAGACCAATGCAATTGGTTAGAAAGTGTGCACTTTTGATACTGACGTTTTCACGGCGGCACTGGACGATCGCCCAACGGTCGAAATGCTGAGAAGAAGGCTGAAGAGATCATAAAGAGCGTCAAGTACGCATGCGATGCTAGTATGCCCCGCAAACGTAGTAATAACTAGCCCCCATGGGTTCACTGGTGGAATGAGAACATCGCTGCTCTCCGTAAGGAGTGCCTAAGCACGAGAAGAGCATCACAGCGAAGCCGAAAAAAGGCCAGCTACGCAGATATGGTGGCAAAGTATAAGGCCGCAGGTGGGAAACTGAACATAGCTATAAAGGATAGCAAGAAACATTGCTGGAAAGAGATGCTCTAAGAGGTTGAGCATGATGTCTGGGGTCGGCCAAATAAGGTGGTTATGGCTGGCCTAAAAAGCCATCTGATGCTAGCGCCAATATTCCCCATACTTCTTGAGAAGATTTTGACTGTTCTGTTTCCCCAGCAAATGGAGCTCAACCACCCGACAGGGCATTATGAGATATAGCAAATTCGCCAATCACGGAAATCGAGCTAATGGAAGCTTGCAATAGAGAGGGGAATTTAAAGGTTCCTGGATTGGATGGAATCCCAAACATCACATTGATGTTAGCCATTAAGACAGTGCCTACACTATTTTAGAAGACCTACATCAAGTGCCTTGAAGAGGATGTTCTCCCACTGAAGTGGAAGCGCCAGAGACTGGTACTGGTACTGATAGAGAAGAAGCCACCGGACCTACCATCGTCCTACCGTACACTCTGTATATTGGAAACAGCCGGTAAAATCCTCGAACGTATCGTTCACCAGAGGATCGAAGCAGCAGTAGAACACACACAGGGTTCAGTTTTAGACCCTCTTTTGTGGAACGTCATGTACGATGGGCTGCTGAAACTAGTATTGCCACGGGAGTAAAACTCGTGGCATATGCTGATGACGTGGCTGTGGTGATCGTCGCAAAGCATCTCGAAGAGATAAATTTTGCTTTCGACAATACATTTGAGAAGATCAGCCAGTGGTTAGACATAGTTGGTCTGAAACTGGCGGAACACAAGACTAAGGCAGTGCTCATTACCAGTAGGAAGGAATTAGAGACCGTCACATTGCAAGTTGGATCCCATGAAATCACATCTCAACCGTTTCTTCGGTAGATTTAGATTTAGATTTAGATTTAAGAGGGGGTTACATTGCACTGCGACCATAAGGTCTATTGTGCCCCCCACCTGAGTTGCACTCGCCTATACGCGGTCTACAACTCGCCTTCCAGTTCCAGAGTTCTAATGAACTCCAGTATCTGGGTTGGCTTCAAGGAGGATACTTCCTCACTACTGCAGGTTGCTAGTCCAAGGCACTGTTTGCGTTGGCTAGCAATGGCGAGGCATTCCGTCACCAGGTGATCCGGAGTTTCCTCCTCTTCCCCGCAGAATCTGCACTCGTCATCCTCTGCTAGACCTAATCTCATTAGATGCTTCTTGAGGCAACAGTGTCCTGTAAGAAATCCAGTGAGTAGGTGTAGCTTGTTCTTGCTGAGATCCAAATACCTTTTGGATCTTGCAGTATCAAAGTTTTTTAGAAACTTTTTGGAATGATCCAATCCAGGGGTATCCCGCAAGAGTGTTTCTCTTACGGTTTTTTCCTTCTCCAGAAACTCCTTCTTGTAGGTGCTTTTATCTGTGCCACAGAAGGGTTCTGGGCCAGTAAATGGAGTTTGTGCTCCTTTCCTGGCAAGTGTGTTGGCCTCCTCGTTGCCTTTGATTCCCGAGTGGCCGGGAACCCAGACTAAGTAGACCCTGTTGTTCTTGCCTAGCTCATTGAGCTTCCTTCGGCACTCCCATACCATTTTAGAGTCAATGGTATGAGAGTTCAGTGCTTTAATTGCAGCTTGACTATCAGAATGTATTGCAATGTCACATTTCTGATAGTTTCTTTCAAGGTTCACCTCCACGCATCTCTCAATTGCAAGCAATTCTGCTTGAAAGACGCTTGGGCAGCGGCCTAGCGCAAATGAGCATTTGATGCGATTCCCAAACACTCCAGCGCCTGTCCCCGTCGTGGTCTTAGAACCATCAGTGTACCATTTGATGGTATTCTTTTTGAGAGCTTGGGTTGTGAGCCCCCTGTCCCAATCTTCTCTGCTACTTAGCACCGTGGTGAAAGTTCTCTCGATGCTAATTTTCTTTGTCATTACATCACTGGGAAGGTTTGCTGATGGGATGTGTTTGGACAAAGAGGACCAATCCCTCTGATTCCGAATTCCCACCATTTGTGAACCTTCCCTAGATAGTCTTAGAATGGCCTCATGGGCCAATCTGTCTATCACTAGATGGAGAGGTGTGAGATCTGTGATGATCTCTAGTGCCCTGGTCGGGCAAGTTCTCATGGCTCCAGTGATACAGACACAGGCTAGTCTTTGTATTCTATCGAGGGTTTTCCTCGTATTGCTCTGACTTGCCTTGCCATGCCAGGCTATTGACCCATATGATATTATCGGTCTTACAATCATGACGTACATCCATCGCAGTATTTTTGGGTTACATCCCCAAGTCTTACCAGTCAGATTTCTGCACGCCATTAAGGCCTTTATTGCTTTGCTAGCAGTATCCTCAATATGTTTGTTCCACAGAAGCTTGCTATCTAGTGTTAATCCCAGATATTTGACTTCAGCCTTCCAGCTTATTATGTCTCCACTTAAAGTGAGAGGTTTCATAGCTGGAAGTTTCCTTTTCCTAGTAAATGGAATAATTGTGGTCTTGGATGGGTTTATGCTAAGCCCCACTGACAAGCACCATTGCTCAATAGTTCTGAGGCCCTCCTGCAATAATTCGCATAGGGTGTTCGCGAATTTTCCTCGGACTATTAGGACTATGTCGTCGGCATAGCCTATACATGTGAAGCCAAGCTCCGTGAGTTTGTGGAGTAACTTGTCTACTACTAAGCTCCATAGGAGGGGAGATATTACTCCTCCTTGAGGTGTTCCACGAGTAGTTTTAACAGAGGTGGTGTGATCACCTACTTGGGCCTCAGCTATTCTCGTCTTCAACATCTCATACATCCATTTGATAATGGTCTTATTCACTCCTCGCCGTGTGAGTGCCTCCCTGATTGACACATGTGTGGTGTTGTCAAAAGCCCCAGATATGTCCAGGAAGGCACACATTGCGATTTCTTTATTGTTCAGAGAGCTCTGAATGACCTCGGTTAGCTGATACAGCGCGGTTTCTGTTGAACGCCCCGCCCTGTATGCATGCTGACATTTATGAAGTGGTTTGTCCTTCAGAATCTCTGTTCTTATGTAGTTATCCACTACTTTCTCCATCGTTTTCAGTAAAAACGATGTTAAACAGATAGGTCGGAAAGATCGGGGATCAGTCCCATTTTTCTTCCCTATTTTCGGTATGAAGATTACTTTGGCTCTTTGCCATATGCTAGGTATAAAGCCCCGTGCCAGGCAGCTTCTTGTAATCTTCAGGAGATGGGGGAAGGATCTCCTCCATTCCTTTCTGTAGGAGTATTGGGAATATGCCATCTACTCCCGGCGATTTATAAGGTTGAAAGGTGTTGACTGCCCATTCCAACCTTTGTCTTGTAAATATCTTCTTAGCAATACTCCAATCTTCCTTGCGAGGATTCTTGGTTTGGATTGCTACGTCAGTACTACTGAGGGGTTCACTTCCAGGGAAGTGTGTTTTGAGAAGTAGAGCAGATCGCTCCTCTTCTCCCTCAGTGTATGTCCCGTCTGGCTTCTTGACCGACATTAAGGGGCTGATTGCCCCTTTTGCCATGACTTTTTGCAATCTGGCTGCAGTAGGAGTCGAAGTGATCTTTTCACAAAAAGCTTGAAAGTGAAGCCTCTTGGCCTTCCTGATCTCCTTATTGTATTGTGTGAGCTTCTCGGTGTAGCCCTGCCAATTATGGTCTCTTTTGGCCCTGTTGAAGAGCCGACGGACCTCTAATCTGAGGTTTGACAGGTTTTTGTTCCACCAAGGTGCTTCCTTGCTTGGTCGAGCTTTTGAGAGTGGGCAACTTGATTGGAATGCCTCCGTTATCGCCACACTGACCAGTTCGACCTCTTGATCCAGATCGCAGTGTGGGTGTTTGACCCCAATACTTTCGATCTGTTCCAAGTTTTGCTTCAGAAGGGTCTTATATTTAGACCAATCTGTATTTCTAGGGTTACGAGTTGGAGACAGTGAGGTTACTTCCCCCGCAATCCTAAACTCTATAATCCTATGATCGGAGAGAGAGGGTTCCTCCATCACTCTCCAATCAAATACGTTTCTTCGGTATCTGGGAGTGATGATCGATGCCCGACTCAAGTTCAAGCAGCAGGCAGACCACGTGGGGGCAAAAGCGACTTTATGAAGCCCAACATCATCTTAGCAATGACTTTTCCGACAATTAAGTAAATTGTGATTGACAGAAATTCCAGGACAAGCGTGAAATCCAGTGGCGGGGGATTGTTGATTTTTATTATCAGAAAAGTGCAATCAGAGTGTATTAAGTTAACAGAGGATAGAGTTGCGCACTTGTTTATTTTGTGTCAAATAAATAAAACAAAATTTGTAGTGGGTGGAGTATACATACCACCTCAATCATCTCAGGAATCTTATATTTGGCATTGTGCAATGGTTGAAAGTGTATGTCAGCAGTTTTCTGAGCTAAATCTTTATCTGTTGGGTAATTATAACCTACCCAATGCGAGCTGGTCTAATGGTGATTTTGGAGTGTTGGTGCAATGTCCGGGTGGTGACCCAGCAATGCAAGCGGCCCAATCCTTTAGCTATAAACAATATTTATTGAAAAAGATAAATAAATTTTCCCAGATGTTTGGGGATGTTTTCATCGCCACGCATGGCGGAATTACATAAATTGATATAAAAATAAAATAGTCTTTCAATGCAGTCATGTTGGTCAGTGGGCCTTAAAGTATTTGTAGTCAATAAATAAGATGTATAAGTAAAACTTAATATATAACACTCATGCTTTCAATGACCACTTCACAACACAATCGTAGCCGCGCAAAGCCAAGAACATCGCAGCATGTATGCCAAGATATATGCCGAACCATCTTAATTGTGGTGGTTGTGGCCCTAGTTGGGTGGGCCAGGTCGGGCTCCGGGTTTCCTTCATACAGTTCGGCCAAAGGCGGCGTGTATGGAGGAGCTTCATTTGAGAGCCGACTGGACGCAGCTCCTTTTTAGTGACGGGGGGGGGGGAGAGATAGTAGGGGCCGCAATTAACTTCTCCCTCCATAGCTGGTTGTCGGGGACATCACCGGCTAGCTTTTGAAGCTTTGTCATTAGCTGGTTCCCTGATCGGGCTTGCGGGCCGCTCTTCCGACTGCAGGCAGCCAGAATGCAAGGTTGGTGAGAGAAGGTTTAAGGAGGCAGGTGGCATTGGCCATATGTCCTAAATATTTGAAGGAGTTTATATCATCGACGCAAGGGATAGTCTCGTCACCTACCTTGAACAGTGGCTATCTGTGGATGGTCTTGGGACCAGTCTTCCACTCTACACAGATAGCAGAACACTTACTGGGGTTTAAGGACATGCCTCTCGTCTTGAAGAACTCTACCGCTTTGTGAAGAGTGGCCGGCATTGACTCTCTTTTGTCGGTCGTCAAGACAATGTCTTCGGCAAATCCCACTGCAGTAACATTCACACCGTTGGCGATGGTAGCACCACCTCCGTCAGCGTTGATACTGCAGAGGAACTCGTCAACCACAATGTTGAACAGAAACGGGCTCATTGGGTCCCCTTGTTTGACCCCCCTTGTGATGTTGATGGGGTCGCTTGTTGACTTTCCTACCTTTATTTTGGTGGTGGAATTCTGGAGATTCTGGGTTATATATGCAATGGTGGGCTCCTCGATACCCATCCGACGTAGGGCCCTGGCAATGGAATGGTGGGAAACGGTGTCGAAGGCCTTCCGCAGGTCCATTGGCACCACTGCGTATGGTTTTTGCCGTAGTCGACGAGATCTAATAAATGTGTCCATAATAATAGCGTTAGCCGCTCGAGGACTGAACCGATAGTAATAGGCCTAAAGTTGCCTGGGTCCAGCCGGCTGCAACTTTTGTGGACAAGCGTGGTCCGAGAGGAAATAAAACGAGGCAAGCGTAAATTCCGCAAAAATATAGTGCTGAACAGTACTGATAATTTAAGATTGTTAAACCGCTTTACCTGGTCCACCCTTATTCCGTCAGCCTCAGGGACTGAGTTGGCCCAGTTGTTCTTGGCTTTGCTAATATCCTCGGTGGTGAAGGGTGATTGAGTTGTGCCAGGAGTAGAGGAGGGGGGAATGAAGTGTTCATCATCCGGTGGGAGGGGGAGCCTAAAATGCCACGAAAGAGGCTGGTGGCGTCCTTCATGGTTGGGTACACGTCCTCCTCAAAGAGGTAAAGTCCAGAGAGAATTTTGTCTGCAAGGATGGCGTGGTTGAGGCAGAAGAGGTCATGGGTTTTCTTACACTGGGCGGCTCTTGGGTCGCTGCGTCATCCTTGCCGGCCGTAATGCCTTGGAGGGTGTTGTGGTCTGGGTTTATTGCTCTGGGTCGTGGTGCTATTCCCGGCTCCATTGGGTTGCCCTTTAGAGCAGAAGGCGTTCCGGATTCATGTTTCGAGTCTGTGGATCATGTTGGGGCCGTTCTTCTGCAGGGCAATATTGATCAGATCCTGGAGGTTGCCATCCAAATGCTCACCAGCAGGCAGACTAGTCCGGAGTGAATCTAGGTAAGAGACTAGCTGCTCGGGGAGCGGGTGGTCCTTTGAGAACGGAGCGAGGGGCTCTGATGCCGCCGAGGGTGGAAGGGAGGGCCCGTCTTCTGGATGGGCGTTTGCTGTATCGGGTTGGACCTCTCAGGGTGAAGGAGGAGCCGGTAGGTACCACTTCATTGGGGTTTGGCCCACCTCAGTGGGTGATGAAGACAGGTCCCTTTGTCGTTTCCGGGAGGTGGAAGGTGTCTCCAGCACAGGAATTATAGTTATGGGGGGAGACTTCTCGGTGTCTGGTTTGGGTCTGGTCTCCCGTAGCGGTCAGGTCGACTTTATTTGGTGCGGTGAAGTGGGGGTTTGAGCCTGTGCAGTCGAGGTTGATGGTGGTGTCGACGCTGGATTAGTTGAGGAAGTGGTGGGGCGACTAGCCAGAGACGCAGTGATGATATTAGGTATCCTCCGTCTCTGGGCGGCAAGCATCTCCTTGTAGACAGGTTTTTGTCTTCGATGCTTGACCTTGTCTCTGGTTATACCGATGGCCTTGAAAAGGAGCTCATTAATATGGCTCTTTGGTGGTAGTGTAGCTCCCATGGCCGCCATCCTCTGGAGGAGCTCGATTTCGGATGGTTTGATGGCTGGTTGGTTGACAGCCTCTTGTGACGCGTGGGATTTAGCCTCATGCTGGCGGACGCCCTTGAATGAATCGAAGCTTTGTCCGCAGTATTGGCATCTCGTACGCCCACTATTTCCACAGATTTTCAAGTGCCTCGTCGCGTGGCTCTTGGAATCAAATCCTCGGTTGCATCTGGGACATACATGTCTGCCATCCCTTAGCAAAGGTAGTTTCAAAATAATATTATAAAAAATAATCGTAACGTTTTCTTAGACTTAATATTTTCTAGTGTCAAAGATTTAGAAGTAAGGAAGGCTAGTGATTTGCTTTTACATATAAACTTTCATCATATAAGCTATGAATGATCAATTCCAGTGTCCCATGAATCCAGATCAGATCTAATTTATGAAGAGTTTTACTATGACTTTCAAAATGGTAATTACAGAGAATTAAATTAATACCTTACTGTTATTGATTGGGTGACATTTTTGAGTGGTAACGATATTGACGGATCTAATAATCTTTTTATGAATATGTGACAAATGGTATCGCATACTTCGTTCCACAGAAGAAATACAGGACCTCCTCTTTTCCAAAGAGGTTTTCGTCGGAATTACGCAAACTAACCTTGGAAAAAAAACATGCACACTTTTGTTATGTAAATGAACGTTCTGATTTAAATTATATGAGATTTTCTCAGCTTCGCTCAGATTGCAAGAGGCTTTCTGATGTTTGTTTCAATAATTATGTTATAGGTTTTTATATGAAATTGAAGGATGATCCTAAATCATTTTGGAAGTTCATTAATGACCAGCGCTCAAGTCATAATATCCCTGGTAATTTATACTATGGTGATCAAATCGAGTCGAATGGTCAAGATATAGCTAACCTATTTATTTTTTTTTAAACAGTTTACAATGGGAATCAGGGCTCCTCTTCTTTTGCTCCCGATTTTGATAATACTAACATCAGCTCTAACATTTCATACTCTAATATCTCAAAAACTGATATTTTCAACGAGATTTGTAAACTGCCTAATAAACTTACATCAGGACCCAATGGCATTCCCAACTTCTTCTTGAAGAAACTTTTGTTGTTTTACCATTACATATCTTGTTCAATAAATCCTTAAAGTAGTCTGTATTCCCTAATATCTGGAAAAATAGCAGTATTGTTCCAATATCTAAGAGTGGTAAAAAAGATATTGTTGAAAACTATCGTGGTATATGTATACAATCAGCTATACCAAAGTTGTTTGACTGCAAACAAATAGCATGGCAATGTAAAGGTCTTATTTCTCATGAACAACTTGGATTCTCTCTAAATAAATCCACTACAACCAACTTAATAGTTTGTCAATCTGATATCTTACAAGATATGGAAGCCAAAAGCAACATACTCTATAAATATTTCCCTAAAGTTTTTGATCGGGTTGACCATCGGGCCCTGCTTCAGAAACTGCATAAATTTGGATTTCATTTGAACTTTATATTATGGTTTGAGAGCTCACTGATAGGTCCTGTCCAACATGTGAAAATTGGGTGATATGGTTCGGAGACTGTTCAGGTGTCATTCGGCGTACCCCAGTGCGGACATTGTTCATCGTAGCTGTTTAATATTTTTGTGAATGACATTGTAAATTGTTTCATAAATAGTTAGTGTTTAATATTTGCGGATGATCTAAAGATCTGGAGGGCAGTCAAAAGCTTTTCTGACCAGGATCTTTTAAAAGAGGATTTATATCACCTGGCAAAATGGTGTGAGACAAACAAATTATATTTAAATGTAAGCAAATGTTGTTTTATAGGCTTTTCCAGAAAATCAAATAAATTTGTCTCCAGCTGTACCATAAATGATCAGCAGCTTAAATATGTCTTCTGTCTTCTGTAAAGCATCTTGGTGTTATCTTTGATGAGAAGCTGTCCTTCGTTGAACATATTAATACAATTTCTATGAAGGGTTCAAAAATGTTAGGGTTTATTATTAGAAATTGCCGTTATTTCTCAATTGAGTCTATCCGAGTGGTGTATTGTTCTTTGGTTAGATCAATCATAGAGTACTGTTCAGTTGTGTGGTCGTCATTTTATAAGGTTCACTCTAATTCAATGGAAAGAGTCCAGCATAAATTGTTATGGATATGTGCTTTTAGAAGTAATTATAGCTACAGAATTGTTGACCATGACTATAGGGATATTGGGCAACAAGTTTTTTACCACCTTTAAGTAAATGCCAAAATATGTTCGGCTCTGTTTGTATAATGAAAATTGTAAATGGTTTGATCGGCTGCCCTGATCTTCTGAAGGAAGAGCTATACTCGGATTCTCCCCCTCGTGAAGTAATGCCTGACAGCGGTCCTGCGGAGAACCAGGGAGCAAAAGCAAGGAGGTTAGGGTTTTAGTCGTTGCGAGTTCGACACACGGATACTTGTATCCATGGTGCATAAGGCATTTCCCCCTTCTTTACAAAAACGAGAAAACATAAATAGATACATACATATAAATACTTATTGCATACCTACATTACATACATATATAATAAAATGTTACATTTTTATTCGATGTCTATACATTAAATATATTTAAGAAAAAATAACATGGGGGGTCTTTATTAGAGCAACAGAAGCCAAAACAACATGTTTTAGAATTTTTGTCTGTCTGTCTATATGTTTGCACGCGCATCACGGAAAAACTATGCATGGAATTGAATGTAGTTTTCACCGATGCACTACTAGAGGTCTAACTTAAAATATAGGCTACATTTTATTGCGTCTATCTGACTTTCTGTATGTTTGTACACGTGTCACGCAAATTCAATTAAATGCAATTTTCACCGATATATTGCTAGAGGTCTAACTTAGAATATCTATTCCATTTTTTTCTATTTAGGGGAGATGTTTTATATCAGAGAAAGTATGGAGTTCGACTATTTTTCTGGTGGTGGATCGACCTCCTCTTAAAAATTTTGTTGATGATAATATCCAAATTTTCCTGTTCCTCACCTGTATACATTCCTTGGTTTATCTCTTGATTAATAGGTATATCCATAGTAATCATAATCGTGATCTTGGATATGGATTATATTTTTTATTTTCCATATGTTTTTCTGTTGTTGAGGGGCTGCTTTTGAGAAATTTGAGGTCGATTAGAAATCTTACTCTGTTTGTTTTCGGTAAGTTGGATAGTCAGGGATCATTTCATAGTGCCCATACTGAGGTGGAATTTGTAATTGTTGTATTTTATTTGGAGAGGTGTTTTGTTGAATATAATTTTTCTGTAAATATCTATTTTTTATGAACATATTCTATAAACCGTAATGGTTATCTTAATCTTGCTAGAGATGTCAAAAAAAACTTTTTTGCTATTTATAATGGCTAATGGTGTCTCGAATTGTAATTATCTCAAATTAACAAGGTCTTGAGTTAATGCGTTCTCATCTCTTTGATCGTCAAGGGGTTGAATCAACACCTACATCTTTAATTACATTCCAACCTTTAAAACCGTAAATTGATGCAACTTCTTTTGCTAAGCTCGTTAGTTTTCCAAATATTCCATATACTTAGTAACAGGTTATTTTGGAGGCACAACATTTTCTGCGTCGAAGTAGTGGTTCAAAATTTCTGCTGATATATTCAAATCAGCATGTAATTCATTTGGATTTCCGTCAAATGAAGGAAACATACTCAGAGTTATTTTTATAAAATACTTATATGATATATAATAATCAAAAAAAAAGTAACATATAAATAGAAAGTAAATTATAATTATGTTCTTATTATATTAAAGTTCAATTAAACATATTTAAAATTAATAAATATTGAGGTTTCCCTAGAAATTATATCTAATAGGAATATGTACTTATATAATAAATAATCAAATCAACAGATTATACCTAGAATTAATTTCTAACAAGAATTTAATTGATTTTACTGTATTTTTCTGTACTGTATCTTTCAAAACTATTTAAAACGAGAAAAAAATTAACAAAAATGCCTACTTTTACTCTGCACTAGAATCAGAAATGGACTTTGTACAGAGTGGTCTGGGAATTAAACAAGAAAATGTACAGAGAATGGTGATGATGGCAAGATGCATTCCAGAATTCTGGTTGACTTCCAATTGTATTGCTTCTCTTGAAGTTTAACAGATGCTATCTTCAAGGAATTTGAAGTTTCACAGCACTAGTTGATTTAAGATTAAGATCACTAAGGACTCTTTCATTGACCTACTTACTGCGCCAATTATGTTTCGATATTCCGAACGTTTTTTAAAACTATTTATTTGAAGTAAGTGTAACAAAGTGTGAGGCTAATACAAGTCTATTATCAGAATCCGAATATGTCTACAGTATTACTAATAATAAATTATATGCTGATGAAGGAGTTTCTCGAAAATCGTCAGCTGTTAGCATGGTAGGTTTGATACTTGCTCCTACATTGTACTGTGAGAGGAATTTTAAAAGGTGAAAAAAATACTAACCAACAAACAGAAAAAACACAAGACATTCTTGGTGAAGTTAATAATCTTCTACTACATGACTGAACTCAATATTTGACTGGATTGAAATGAAAAATTTGAATTTTGTATAAGGATAAACTATATATATCAAGTGAAATCTTAGATTGTTGACCTTGACATTTGAAGGTGGAACGGCTATTGTTGAAGACAAGAAAATCAAATTTATTGTGTTGTGGTAATGTTCAAGAGCTTATTTCGAACAAGGGCCATATTTTTTACTGACGAACCAAACGGAAGAGGTATACAATTCGACTGTATGTCTGCATGTTTTTTAATCTTTGTTCGCGACTTTTGCATAGTAAACGTGCTCCGATTTTGATGATTTTTTTTTATTTGAGAGAGGAGCTTTAAGAATTGGTCCAATTGAAAGAAGATCAATATTAGACATGCTCTTCCCCTCAAAAACTTCCCCCAAAGGGGAAGGTGCGGGAATTTTTTCCAGAAAATTCAAAATCCGAGACGACAGAATTGAAGGAAATTCCATATCCGGAGACATTTAAATTGGACATTTTTAAAAATTATCACAGGTTTTCGCGTTACAGTCTGAAATATGTGTTTCAGCTATGTGGAAGCGGAATATTTACATTGAACATTTTTTTAAAGTGTTTGGGTTTTCGCGTTACAGCAATGGTAAAGTCTGAAATATGTAGGTATACCTACCTGCGCCGCGATGTTTTGAGATCTCTGTATAATAACAAGTAACATGTAATACTGTAAGTACTATCTTCTTTGGTATTAGTAAATGTTCAACAATTTTCATGATTAATGTTACACTCAGAATTGTGAAATAAATATTTTTTTTAATTGGACCAACGTTATTACTTGGTGCCCTGAAAAATACGAAATAATATTAATTCTATTGGTGCTGGTACTTGTGAAGTTGGTGCCAAAAGTTATCAATCTACCTGCAACTGCACAACTTCAAAAGTAAAAGCACCAATAGAATTAATATTATTTCGTATTTTTCAGTGCACCAACTAATAAAAAAAACCAACCCAACCTTTATATAAAGTGATGATATTTTTTAATATCGAAATAACATATAATTTACAAACAAATCCTAGCAGAATAAGTAGGTTCTTTCTGTCTACATTTGTTTTATAAACAGTACAGGAAAATACAGTAGTCCCATTCACCGGCGGCGCCTTAGATGATAGTTTCGGAGCATCATTTTTTTGCTGTCGTTAATTATAAATGCGAAGACGGCGGTTTGTCAAAATCCAGCCTATTTCGTGTCTCCCCGTTTATAACAATAATAATGAAACGTCCTAAGATGTACAATTAAACTTGACTAAAATGATGAACAGAGAAAGAAAAGATGTATGACAAGGTAAGTTAAGTATGTGATAAAATTCAAGAAAAGGCATTCAAGTTCATGTGTGTATTAAGGAAGTGTTTTTTCAAAATGATTCTTATTTTCATTTTCGAAAGTTGCATAGAATTGATTAAAAGTGAGTTGTATAATTTGACGGAGAGATAATTGAACAACTTCTGAAACAATGACATTTTATGACACAGCTACTTGTATAGTGACGAAGGAGCTTTGGAACTTAAAACCTCATACACAAAGTTGCAAAGATTATAATTATTAGAAAAAGGTTTTTTTGTTGTTTTGTGTTCAATTCATTTTATTTTTAAATGTTCATAATCCATTTCATGTGAAGCCTTTCTACAGTGGTCTGCTAAAGCGCATTTCATATCAGGATTTTCTATATCACTTCTGTGTTGTAATCTTTTTCTCATTAGTTGTGATGTATGACCAAAATAAACTTTATTGCATTATACTCATGAAATAGAATATACACTACCTACATCAGTTAATTTGTCTTTAGGTGATAGGCAGCTAATGTGGGGTAGAGAGAGATAAATTTTGTTTTTATATATAATTGGATTTTCAATAACTGATCTATTTTCTATATTGTTTGAATTAAAGATAAGTTGACACAGCCGGTATTCTGGATATACGTTGGTTTCGAAGATAGCTTTTAATTGAATTAAATTCTTCCTTAATCGTGATGGATGTGCAATTCCAGTAATTTTGTTTTTCATGGTCAACACTAGGTTTACTTTCTGTTTGAAGGGATGGTTTCATAAGATATTTATGTATATCTTAGAATATGTTGGAAAATACCTACATTTCTGATAATTTTTGTATCCATGAGTGCTATTTTATTGTTTTTTTGTTTTAACTGTAAATTGAATGTGTGGGTAGTAATTATTGAAAATTGTGAGAGTGCTCTCATTTTCAGTAACAGGTATGGAGGTAATTATATCATCAACATATTTTTTTATGAAAGGTATATGGAACGGGATATTGTTTAGAATGCTGTCTATAACTAGGTCTACTGGAATATTATTATATAGCGACAACACATCGAAAATGACAACCAAGTAGTTTTCGGATAATTTAGAAATGAAACAAAGTATAAGGAGTCCTTCGTATAATTTCTATTATTGTTATCTGATGAGGGTGTCATCGCAATGAAGTGGGCTTGTTAATGCGGCGTGTTAATGCATGATGCCTACTATTGGTCTAAGGCTGAGAAATGGTTTGTGAAATTTTGGTAAGCCATAGAAGAGGGCAGGTAATGAATTGTAATTACGTAAGAATTTACCCTTTTCTTTAGATATTAGCTTTCTGATTCCAGTTACATAATTATTTCACAACATTTGTTTTGTATAGTTGAATTAGGATCTCTGTTTAAAACTTCAATATCTGGGGACCGAGCTTTGCGTGGGAAACTAAGAATTTAGAGTGTGTCTATAAGAGTTAGGTACTGAGGATATTTAATCTTAGTTAAAAAATGTGCATATTTATAGTTAAAATGTATTCGTTAAATATTGTTTTTATCATTCAAATAGCTCAAAATTTACAGATTAAAAAATAAATATGAAGGTAAAACATACCAGAACTCAGCTGTATCACCAATCGCTTTCTCGATCCCCCAAATGAAAGTATTGCCAATCGATTTCTCAGCTCTTAAACCGATTTTTGCTCATTTTTATGGACCTCTAGGGTGACACCCTGGCTTTTTGTCAGAAAATCCACTT
Organism: Crioceris asparagi; assembly: GCA_958507055.1. NCBI lineage: Eukaryota > Metazoa > Arthropoda > Insecta > Coleoptera > Chrysomelidae > Crioceris > Crioceris asparagi. The sequence goes on from OY293827.1 coordinate 62,947,868, forward strand.
AAATAGATAATCATAAAAATCAGAACCTTGTCTATAAACCAAATTTCGAAGTTTGAATGGGGCTTAAAAAGAACACTCTTTATGCTGTCCAAGCTTTCGAAATTTTTTTATTTTCTTTATCAAGGCTGAATAAAATAAAACACATATTAGTTTGGAGTGAAAAACAAACTAAGATATTCAACTTACATGGCCTGTGAGGATTGAAATATTAAATTGGCATACCACTAAGAGTGACAGAAATTCCTTCATTATAACACTACACACTTACAAAAACATTTTAAATAAAAACAAATGTACAATTGAAATTTTCAACATTATAAATAATTATACAAATTAAAAGAGGAGTTACATACTGCGTGTTACTTAAAAATCACCATTTTACAGATTAGAATATCAGTGCGAAGAAGACAGAAGAAAAGATTTTTTTATTAAGAATATCAACCAATTTATTACCTTATTAGGTAAAATTATCTGTTTAAATGATGAGTGGGAGTTGGAACTAACTCAGAACATATAAAAGGTATACTAAACCATGTCAATTGATGTTCTGCCATCACAGATCTCAAAACATAAACATACTGTTATAATTTCATAATGTATGTAAGCTTCAATACACATCAAACCTATGTACGATTGTTTATGTTATTAGTGCAAAACTTTGAAATCACATAGGAATAAATAGAACTAATCGGTACATGCATTCATAGATTTAGGATTTTTAGTAATTTCAATCATTTCTTGTATTTTTCTTTTAGATGTATTGGGCTCATTAATCAAGATTGAAACACCTTCAAAATTGGGAGTATGTCTTTTTTCCTTTGCATGTCTTGCTAGAGTACATTTTTTGGTTTGGGCATTTCTGTGTTCACTTTTGTGAGCAACGATTCTGTTCTTTAGTAACCTTTGTGTTACTACTATATAACAGTTTACGTAACAGATTTTTAGGGTAAGAATTGTTTAATAGAATTTTATATAGTTTGTTTATGTTTTCTTTGAATAGAGATGAATGACAAATTTGTCTGATCCTTTTTTTCATTCCTAAAACTAAGTTCACTTTGATTCTTTCATCATGGTAGGAAAGATAATTCAAATATCTTCCACTATTGGTGGGTTTTTGATACCAATCATGTATGATTGTTTGATTTGGAGTGCCCATACTTCTGGTGTCAAGGAAGGGTACCAAGTTGTTTTGTTCTCTTTCAATTGTGAACTTGTGATTATCATCATAGAAGTTGAAAATTTGTAAGACCATATCATAAGAATCGATAGGAACAGTACAAATTATATCATCGACGTACCTTTTTATGAATGGAAGGTGAAATGGTAATCTGGACAAGCAATCATCTAATAAATCGTCCATCACAAAGGCCGATAATATCGGTGAAATGGTGGAGCCCATTGGTGTACCAAAAACTTGTAAGTAATTCTCCCCTTGGAAGGTAAACACTGTTTTATCGAATATGAATCTTAGTGCTGAAAGAAAAGAACTTATATCCAGACCACAATGGGACTGGATCTCATTCCAATGTTTCCTGATACTGGACACCGCACGTTCGTATGAGATATTAGTGAAAAGAGAAGAAACATCTACGCTAATTAAGACATAGTCCGGAGGTAACTGAAAATTTTTGATGAAAATAGCAAAATGAAAGGAATCTTGAATAAAATAATTGTTGTTTTTATTGTAGGTGTTGATTAAAATTTGTGTAATATACCTACAAAGCCCTGAATTTGGGGTGCCAATTGAGGAGATAATGGGCCTGAGAGAAAGGGGTTCTTTATGGATCTTAGATAAGGCATAAAATCTCGCCGGAACTAAATTGTATGTAGTGATTTTTTTTCTGGTAGTAATATCAATAAAATTCTTTTTATGGAAATCGAAAGTGATGGCATTTGCTTTTCCTTGTAAGGTGATGGTTGGGTCCCTTGCTAATTTTTTGTAGTATTTTGTGTCATCAAGTAATTGTTTGCAGAGATCGATATATTGTTGCTTATACATAATAACCGTGACGTTACCTTTGTCCGCTTTTAAGACCCACATATCTCTGTGATTACTAAAAAAACGTTTGGATTTGGCAACTAATGTGTTGACTTGACCACCGTGACTGTGAAAAGTATTAATATGATTAGCGATCACGTTGGTTGTTCTTGATCTAGTTATGTTCCTCAATCTTATGTCTTCTATCTTATCAAAAACAATTTCGATATCAGCGACTACATTCTGAATAAGTTTGCTATCTAATTTGGGCGGCAAGCTAAATTTGGGTTCTAAAGCAAAAAGATTGAGAACATCACTAGGAATTGTCTCATTCGTTAAATTTCTCACCCAATTAGGTTGAGTATTAATGATGGTAGTTTGTGATGATAGGAATTCCTCATTGCCTGCAGAAAAGATGGAGTACTACCTAACCATATCACCGGTAGCACTCGCAACCTTCAAAGAGTGTTGGACGTGACCGATGGCCGCACATCTGGCCGCATTAAACAATTCACCAGGAGGTTAGAGAAAAAAACTCTCGTTTGAGATAGAAATTAGTTTCATTAATATTCATAAACTTAAAAATGAACTTAACAAACTGATTGAGAGCTTTACTGGAATTTCTCCACATTATACTATTAATGAATTCAAAAGACGACAAACAGTTAGCTACAACAAAGTATATCACGATTACAAAAACAGAACTATGGCCAAGTTCAACCGATTAAAAACATCACAAACTACCATCATTAATACTCAACCTAATTGGGTGAGAAATTTAACGAATGAGACAATTCCTAGTGATGTTCTCAATCTTTTTTCTTTAGGACCCAAATTTAGCTTGCCGCCCAAATTAGATAGCAAACTTATTCAGAATGTAGTCGCTGATATCGAAATTGTTTTTGATAAGATAGAAGACATAAGATTGAGGAACATAACTAGATCAAGAACAACCAACGTGATCGCTAATCACATTAATACTTTTCACAGTCACGGTTGTCAAGTCAACACATTAGTTGCCACATCCAAACGTTTTTTTAGTAATCACAGAGATTTATGGGTCTTAAAAGCGGACAAAGGTAACGTCACGGTTATTATGTATAAGCAACAATATATCGATCTCTGCAAACAATTACTTGATGACACAAAATACTACAAAAAATTAGCAAGGGACCCAACCATCACCTTACAAGGAAAACCAAATGCCATCACTTCCGATTTCCATAAAAAGAATTTTATTGATATTACTACCAGAAAAAAATTCACCACATACGATTTAGTTCCGGCGAGATTTTATGCCTTATCTAAGATCCATAAAGAACCCCTTTCTCTCAGGCCCATTATCTCCTCAATTGGCACCCCAAATTCAGGGCTTTGTAGGTATATTACACAAATTTTAATCAACACCTACAATAAAAACAACAATTATTTTATTCAAGATTCCTTTCATTTTGCTAGTTTCATCAACAATTTTCAGTTACCTCCGGACTATGTCTTAATTAGCGTAGATGTTTCTTCTCTTTTCACTAATATCTTATACGAACGTGCGGAGTCCAGTATCAGGAAACATTGGAATGAGATCCAGTTCCATTGTGGTCTGGATATAAGTTCTTTTCTTTCAGCACTAAAATTCATATTCGATAGTACAGTGTTCACCTTCCAAGGGGAGAATTACTTACAAGTTTTTGGTACACCAATGGGCTTCACCATTTCACCGATATTTGTGATGGACGATTTATTAGATGATTGCTTGTCCAGATTACCATTTCATCTTCCATTCATAAAAAGGTACGTTGATGATATAATTTGTACTGTTCCTATTGATTCTTATGATATGGTCTTACAAAATTTCAACTTCTATAATGATAATCTCAAGTTCACAATTGAAAGAGAACAAAACAACTTGGTACCCTTCCTTGACACCAGAAGTATGGGCACTCCAAATCAAACAATCATACTTGATTGGTATCAAAAACCCACCAATAGTGGAAGATATTTGAATTATCTTTCCTACCATGATGAAAGAATCAAAGTGAACTTAGTTTTAGGAATGAAAAATAGGATCAGACAAATTTGTCATTCATCTCTATTCAACGAAAACATAAACAAACTATATAAAATTCTATTAAACAATTCTTACCCTAAAAATCTGTTACGTAAACTGTTATATAGTAGTAACACAAAGGTTACTAAAGAACAGAATCGTTGCTCACAAAAGTGATCACAGAAATGCCCAAACCAAAAAATGTACTCTAGCAAGACATGCTAAGGAAAAAAGACATACTCACAATTTTGATGGTGTTTCAATCTTGATTAATGAGCCCAATACATCTAAAAGAAAAATACAAGAAAAGATTGAAATTACTAAAGATCCTAAATATATGAATGCATGTACCGATATACGTGGTCTTAGTTCTATTTATTCCGATGTGATTTCAAAGTTTTGCACTAACAACATAAACAATCGTACATAGGTTAGATGTTTATTGAAGCTTACATACATTGTGAAATTATAACAGTATGTTTTTTTGAGATCTGTGATGGCAGAACATCAATTGACATGGTTTAGTATACCTTTTATATGTTCTGAGTTAGTTCCAACTCCCACCCATCATTTAAACAGATAATTTTACCTAATAAGGTAATAAATTGGTTGATATTCTTAATAAAAAAATATTTTCTTCTGTCTTCTTCGCACTGATATCCTAATCTGTAAAATGGTGATTTTTAAGTAACACGCAGTATGTAACTCCTCTTTTATTTTGTATAATTCTCTATAATGTTGAAAATTTTAATTGTACATTTGTTTTTATTTAAAATGTTTTTGCAAGTGTGTAGTGTTATAATGAAGGAATCTCTGTCACTCTTAGTGGTATGCCAATTTAATATTTCAATCCTCACATGCCATGTAAGTTCAATATCTTAGTTTGTTTTTCACTCCAATCTAATATGTGTTTTATTTTATTCAGCCTTGATAAAGAAAATAAAAATTTTTCGAAAGCTTAGACAGCATAAAGAGTGTTCTTTTTAAGCCTCATTCATACTTCGGCAGAAATCCCCAATTCAAGTTGATTCACGTTATATATATGTATGCTATAATCACATATAGCCATAAACTACTCGATGGACAAAAGATAGATAGATGGCTATATGTGATATAGCCATCTATCTACTGTAAAGACCGAAGTGATTTAGTACATATCTTTCAGTAGCGAAATCTTGACATCTTTTCACATTGATACGTGGGTCGCGTTCAAACTTAACTTCTAACTCCTAGGTTCTTTGCATCGCTTGTCGATGTAGAACCAGCAGTTTTCTGACTCTTTGGACACATCCCGAACCACATGTTCAGCTGATGAGATCATAATAAGGTCGAAATCACAGTGATCCTGTTCTTGGTTCAACTGTGATGTGTTCCATAGATAATGAAACAAAAAGGTGTTAGAAGTTACCGCAATTGGTATCGAGTTAAATCTCGATCCTTTGCACCTGCCAGCGATGATATAATTCAATGCGGGATGGGGCTTTTGTCCACCGAGTAGTTGTTTTCATAATTGGTAGTTTATGGCTATCAGCTTTTCATATATATATCTGATGACCCCATGTGAGTCCATATTTTGAAAAATTCCAAGGGAATATTGTAACCTCGTTTGCAAAACCCTGAAGATGAAAATATATTTTTCGATAGCTTGGTTAGCAAGAAGAGTATTCTTTTTTTAAGCCCCATAAAATTCTTCGGCAGATTACCCAATCATAGAGTTTATATATATATATATATATATATATATATATATATATATATATATATATATATATATATATATGTTATATCAACCAATATTGCTGACTCTGCTAAACCCATGAACTCGACTTCACAACAGTATAATGACAATGCAGTACCAGGAATATCATATTTCAACATATCGTACTTCAACTGATAACAAATCCAGAAACTCTTCTGATTACACCGTCCCGAGTATGCTGACTATGGAATCCGTGAATATGACGCAATTAGTGGCATTTTCCCATGAGAACATTATATTGCATATTGTACATTTTTTCACTATAAATAAGGAACACTTTATAATTTTAATCATTCTGAAATGTAAATCTAAAGTAAGACGAATCTATGTCAGTTTTCATAATCATCCTAACCTTACAGTTAATTTCACTTGTATAATAATTATAATTTAAGTCTTATTATTAAATCATTAATAATAAGTGGTGTCAGAAGTAAATAAATAAAATAATTGTTTTTAAAAAGCCAATTAGATAAAACCAAATCTAAAAATTGGTGTCAGAAGTGGGATCTCATCTACACATTCAGCAAGAAGATTGTGGTGGTTTCCAAACCTTCAAGAAGTAAGAAAACACGCAACAGACAACATAAGTGGCATATCCTCTACGCAACCAGAACAAGGCAACTAACTCGGTGTGGTCAACCCAGATCTCCATTAGAAGACATTGCAACGCATACGAAGACGGTCTTTCCGACGCCAGGAATACGTACATACTCACCTGACGGAGCAAGCTTCACGGAACCGGATTTCATCTTCTATGTGGAAATTACTGTAAGTCATTTCAGAATCATCTCGTCTTTTAATAATTTAAATTCTATTTATATTTTAAATAAGAAACCAACAGTTCTTAATTCAATAATAAAAGGAAACATATAGAATATAAATCGCAACAAATTTTTATGATATTAAGATCCAAGAAAATCAAAATGAGTCAACAAGGCAATAACTCTGTTAATGATAACGCTAGTGTTAATGCTAACGCTAACGTAGATAATATTGAACCATACAAGTTGAGTGAAATTTTCTCAATAATTCCCGAATTTGATGGTAATCAAATATTTCTAAATACTTTTATTCTGTCATGTACAACTGCATTTGGGATGGCTATAGGTAATCAAAGAATTCTCCTTAGCTTACATATCAAAAACAAACTTCGCGGTCGCGCTGCTGAATTAATAAATTCACGCAAACCTGCTACATGGCATGATATAAAAACGCTACTAGAAAGTAATTTTGGAGATAAGAGAGACTTATCATCTCTTATCCAAGATCTACAGAGAATTAGGCAACTACCTAATGAATCTCCGTTAACCTTCATCACCAGGTTACAAATCCATGAAGCTAAAATGTACGCTTCAATAAATAAACAAAATTTATCTATCGAAGAAAAGAACGCGCAGACACGTCTAGCGGAAACTATGGCCCTTAATACACTCTTGACAGGCTTAGAACCTAAGCTAGGTCAAATTGTAAGAGCTAGTGACCCTGTAGACATACTGACAGCAACAAATAGAATTAGGAGAGAACTTCAATTAAATTATTTCAAAAATCAGAAACATCAGAATACAAACAAGAATACGGCTTTACAACAACGCAAACCAATTAATCTCCCTCCTAAACATTGTTCAAATTGCAAACGAATTGGTCATGCAACCAATGAATGCAGACAGAGACCTTTCCAACAAAACTTCAATCAAAACTTCCAAGCTTTCCAAGCCAGACCACAATTTCAGTCAAACATTCATCAATAACCAAATCCTCCAAATAATTTCCAACAAACTCAATCTTTTACAAATAGACCTTCTGTCGTACGTCCTAATCCCAATATTGGTAATATCAGACCAAGCGTCGTCCAACAAAATCCGAATTTCAGTAGATTCCAACAAAACCCTACTTACCATATCAATCAATCCGATAACTATTATGACGAATCATATCAATACGAACCTGAAGATTACTCATATAGTAATTACAATCCACAAGAAAACTTCTACAATTATCAACAAGAAGAAATTAATCAAAGTGAAAACCAGGATTTTCACGTAAGCCCAATAGTTCCAACAGATCCTCCTCCAGAGAAGAAGTCAGATATAGATCAGCTTCAAACCCAAATTCAAGCAATCAATCTTCAAGATTACAACCCCAATCTGAACTTCCCCGAACAGAGCTACTTATAAATCCTCTGCTCGCTGTGAAATCACAAAATTTATTTTACATTACAGACTCGACAAATACTCACAAATTTCTCATTGATTCCGGAGCTGGACTTCTATCTTTAAACCTCACGTTTGTCAAAAATTTTCCCAGCGATTTCCAGAGAATGTAATAATTCAAGGAATCACTAATCAAAAAGTTCACATTACTGAATCTACACTCGTTCCTTTTAACCGTTCAGATCCACACAAAGTCTATATTTGTAATTTAGATATAGAATTTGATGGACTTCTAGGCTCAGACTTCCTCGAACATTACGATTGCGTAATGAACATCAAAACAAGAGAATTAGAAACAAATTTTAAAACCGTCCAGCTTCACAAAGCTTCAGATAATATACAAAACATCGAAACCAAGGACACAGAAAGAACAACTAACATAATTAGAATAGAACCAAGAATCGAACAAGTTTATAAATTGAAATGCAATTTATCAAACACTGACGCATTATTAACAGGTATAGAAATAGAAAAAGTACGCCTTCCGCATGCTTTAGTAAAAGTTAATGAAAATGGCGAATTTATAACATCAATTCTTAACGCAAACGCAATTCCTAAAGAAATAAATTTTTCAGATATTAACATAGTACTTATACAACATTTTTCTATTAACAATCTTAGCGAATACGAACACGACATACAACAAGACAGAATTCCCGAAATACGTAACCAACTTCGATTAGAGCATCTAAACGATGAAGAATCAGAGCTCATAACAAATCTGTGTATTGAATTCCCTTGACATATTTTACCTCGAAGGAGACAAATTGACTTTTACCAACGAAATTAAACATTCCATTAAAACTAATTCCGACAAACCAACATTCACCAAGTCTTATAGGTATCCGCAAATACACAAAGATGAAGTTAAATCCCAGATCAATAAAATGCTTGATCAAGGCATAATTAGACCTTCATGTTCACCTTTTTCATCTCCAGTTTGGGTCATCCCTAAGAAAATGGACGCATCAGGCAAACAAAAGTGGAGAGTAGTTGTAGATTATCGTAAGCTCAACGAAATCACAATTAACGATAAATATCCGCTGCCAAATATTTCAGACCTCTTGGATCAACTTGGCAAGTGTCAGTATTTCTCTACTCTAGACTTAGCTTCTGGATTTCACCAGATCGAAATTGATCCACAAGATATTCAGAAGACCGCCTTTTCAGTCGAGAATGGACATTTCGAGTTCGTCCGAATGCCTTTCGGTCTCAAAAATGCCCCTTCAACTTTTCAGAGAGTAATGGACAATATATTACTCGGTATACAAAATGAGCGTTGTCTAGTTTATATGGATGACATTATTGGATATTCCCCATCAATACATGAACATATTAACAGACTGACTGACGTTTTTACGAAACTCAGACATGCAAATATGAAAATCCATCCGGATAAGTGTGAATTCCTCCGCAAGGAAGTAGCCTATCTAGGACATCTTGTTACTAAAGATGGTGTCAAACCAAACCCATCTAAGGTTGAATGCATCATAAATTTTCCAACACCTAAGAACCAAAAAGACATAAAATCTTTTCTAGGTTTAGCCGGTTACTACCGAAGATTTATCGAAAACTTCGCTAGAATTTCAAAACCACTAACCAGACTTCTCAAAAAAGACGTTCCATTCGATTTTGATGCCGATTGTAAACAATCATTTGACGAATTAAAGCAAGCCCTTATCTCTACCCCAGTGCTCATATATACAAACTTCGAAGAGAATTTCATTCTCACAACAGACGCAAGCGCTTTTGCGATTGGTGCAGTACTCTCTCAAGGAATAATTGGTAAAGATCTCCCGATAGCTTATGCATCAAGAACTCTTTGCAAAGCAGAAACAAAATACTCCACCATTGAAAGAGAATTACTTGCGATCGTTTGGGCAGTGAAACACTTTAGACCCTACATCTTTGGAAGAAAATTCACTTTAATCACAGACCATCGTCCCTTAACTTGGCTTTTTTCAGTAAAAGATACAGGCAGTCGATTAGCAAGATGGAGACTAAAGCTCGAAGAATATGACTACGAGATTAAGTACAAACCCGGAAAGATAAACAAAAATGCAGATGCACTTTCCCGCATTAAAGTTAATCATATCCAAAATTTATCAAAATTCCAATCTGAATACAATCTAACACCTTATTCAACTTTTGCTTATAATGAGAACATAGATGAAAATATCCCCGAAGATCAAAAGAACAACCCTGAATTTCTAGAAAACATGTATAAAGAATTTGATACATTTGTAAATTTATACAAGACTAAATCCCTTTCGGACTATTCGAAAATAGAATCAAGTAGCGGACAATTACTAGATAAGAATAATAAAAATATTCTTACATTTCTTAGACAAAACCAACTGAACGAAATTCAAGAAAAAATTATTGATGATATTTTTGAAGAGAACTACGACTACGAACATCTTAAAATTAATGTATTATCTAGCAAAACTGTGAAAAATAGAAAATATTTTATAATAGCATTACCATATAATCCAGATACAGTAACTGAATATTTATTTGGAGCCCTTTTCAAAGATCAAGACCTTTTTCAGGACAACCAGACATACTGTGTTGAAACTAGTATTGATTTACCCATACTAGAAATTTTATCATTTATTACATTAAAAACAACTCAAATTTAAAATTTTTCAAAACCAGACCAAAATTCCAGATACAGACGAAATTCCCCTTATCATTAACCAAAATCATAATGGAAAGATGAATTTACACAGAGGAATAAACGAGACTATTCGTCGAATAAGAGAAAGATATAACTGGAACGGACTGACAAAAGACGTTGAGAACTTTATAAAAACTTGTGAAATATGCCAGAAAAATAAAGCATATAGGAAAAATCTCGACAGACCACTCGTAATCACAGAAACTTTAAAAACACCGTTCGAACGTATTAATATAGACATCTTAGAAGCTCCTAACAGAAATTATGCCTTAACAATACGCGATGAACTCACAAAATTCAGTCAGGCTTACCCTATCAAAGACAAATCTGCAAAATCAGTAGTTAATACCCTTCTCTTATATTTTCAACACTATGGAACTCCCCTTCGAATACATTCCGATTATGGCCGAGAGTTTGATAATTCTCTACTTAGAGACCTCTGTACATTGTATAACATAAAGATGACATTTTCCAGCGTAGGACATCCGCAGTCTAACGGATCTCTCGAACGATTTCATTCGACTCTGTTAGAAATGATTAGAGTCAATCTCGCCGAATATCCTAACGAACATCCCTTTAATGTTTTACCGTACGCAGTTATTTGCTACAACAATTCAGCAAATAAAACTCATGGTTTCACTCCTTATGAGTTAGTCTTCGGACATACTTCAAGTAGACCGCCTGAGCAGCTATACAATGAAAAAGAATTAATAACAAAATATGTTAGAGATCTGAATAACAAACTTTCACATTTTTACAAAATAGCCAGAGAACGCACTGAAAGCAAGAAACAGAAAGCTAAAGATCGTTTCGATAAGCATGTACACGAAAATACTCCAAATTTTCAAGTAGGAGATAAAGTATTTATTAAAGAGTCACAACTAAAAAACAAGTTACAGAATAAATTTAATGGTCCATACGATATTTTAGAAATTTTCAATAATTCAGCTATTTTACTTAATTCTAATACTAATCAACAAACAAAAGTTAATTTCGACCGTATGAAACCATATTCTGAAAACTAAAATGTTTTCAGGTACCCCCTATTGGTCAATATGGCCTTTTGCCAATTTCAAATTGATCCTATAAACAACACGATAGGAGTCTTCTATCACGATGAAACAAGAATTATCATCTCCAACGACAAGTGGACTCTACTAGTACACAAGAACATAACAGGACTTTTAGCTGCATATGAAAACAACAACAAAATTTTGGACACTATACGTAATACTTTAAAACCAGATTATCACGCTATGAATATTTTTCGTTCCGACGTACAGACACACGTAGATTTACTAACACAAATATCTAAATCCATACAAGAGAAATTCAACGAAATCATCATAGATACAAAACGCGTTAAAAGAGGTTTAGTGAACATTATAGGAAGCGTATTTAAAACCATCACAGGCAACTTAGATGCTACAGATGGTGAATTTTATACAAAAAATATAGAAAAATTAAACAATGATCAACATCACATTGAAAACCTTCTTAAGAATCAGATTTCAGTATCATCCTCTCTAATTAGAACTTTCAACGAAACAATACAAAATTTAACAATTGATAGAAAAACATTTAATGACAATATTTATAAAATTGAAAGAGCGATTCATGATATTAACAACCAAGTTAAAACTGTTGAAGCCAAACTAAACTTTTTGGAAATATGCGCAAAATTAATGGAGAGTTATTTGATTATTGAAGATAATCTAAATGACATTATAAATGCAGTAACATTTGCAAGATTGAAAATAATTCACTCTTCAATTATTTCACCACAAAACTTGGTATCAGCCCTTCAAGAGATATCACAAAACCTTGTGAGAAATAATCTCCCTTTACCAGTAAAAATCTCTAAAATTGCACAATATCTTCAATTAATAAAGCTTGAAGCATATCAACAAGATAACCAAATTGTCTTCATTTTGAAAATACCTTTAGTTGAACAACAACTTTATACTCTATATCATCTGTTTCCTATTCCAATCTTGGATAAAAGAACTGGCCTTCATCATATTCTTTCAATTAGTCATAAATACATTGCGCGAAATGATGATTCTCTAATGTATATTCCTGTAAAGGAGCCTAATAATTGTAAAGAAATAGGTCCACATAAGAAGTTGTGTCCCAACTTGTACGCTTACCCCATAGACAACAATGAAGTGTGTGAAGCGCAGTTATTGAAAAACCGTCAAAATGTGCCCAAAATCTGTGAAAGTTCCGTAATCTACAGTCAAGGCTACAATGTGTTCAAACTCAAAGACAATGTTTGGCTAGTTATCGTAGCAGAACCACTTCAAATAACCATGAACTGCCCTGAACATAACACGAAAATTGTAACAATAATGCAGAACTCAATTGTGAAGTTTACCTCCGAATGTCAAGCCTTCGTAGGAATAACAAAAATCCAAGCAGAAAGCCGAAAATCTACCGACTATGCCGACAATTCTCATCCAGTAATAATACCTTACGAATGTTGTGATCATTTAGTTGAAAGTATCAACATTCCTAAACTAGAACCACTAAAGCTAAATGAAATAAACATGGAAGAATTGGATATTGCAAACCACAAACTAGAGCAATATTCAAAAGAATTAGAAAATCTAATGAACGAACCATTCGTGACCAAAAATATATCTTGGTTCACTTACATTTCTATAGGATCCATTCTATGCATCATTACTATTTATATCATAATGAAAATTTTGAAAAAACTCAAAGGACAAAAGGAAGAAAATGAAGAAAAATCATCGACCTTCAAAAGAATTACAAGTCTACTTACAAGAAGAAGACCTAACATTGAAAATAATGAAGTAATTGAAATTCCTACCATTGGAATATCCAATCTACCTTAAAAGTTACTGCATAGCACCAACTTTTTATAAATGATGGGAGCTGTTATATCAACCAATATTGCTGACTCTCCCATGAACTCGACTTCACAACAGTATGATGACAATGCAGTACCAGGAATATCTTATTTCAACATATCGCACTTCAACTGATAACATATCCAGAAACTCTTCTGATTACACCGTCCCGAGTATGCTGACTATGGAATCCGTGAATATGAAGCAATTAGTGGCATTTTCCCATGAGAACATTATATTGCATATTGTACATTTTTTCACTATAAATAAGGAACACTTTATAATTTTAATCATTCTGAAATGTAAATCTAAAGTAAGACGAATCTATGTCAGTTTTCATAATCATCCTAACCTTACAGTTAATTTCACTTGTATAATAATTATAATTTAAGTCTTATTATTAAATCATTGATAATAAGTGGTGTCAGAAGTAAATAAATAAAATAATTGTTTTTAAAAAGCCAATTAGATAAAACGAAATCTAAAATATATATAATATATTCCTAAATCATAACTCAGCCATACAAATTATTATAATATGATGATTACTAAATTTCTGTTATAATATCACAATATATCTTTTCCTGTCCGAACCGTTCACAAAAGTTCAACGTCACCACGCGTCAGCACTTTCCAAATATCTTTTATTACTTGTAACTATGTATGACATATAAGCCATACAGATTTTTCGGATCGATGTACTTCATAAGAAAATCGGAAATTTGTTGGAATGAATTATGTTTGTTCAATGTTACATATAGTCTTTTCTTGTTCTTGAATAGTAAGAATTGAGATACTTTATATTCTTCCGTTATTTTAAACTCAATCTGATTCTTCAGATGATTCGGTGGTGTTTCAGAAAACTTAAGTAAATTAATAGGATCTTCAAAATTTTAATATCACCCCGATGGCTGATTCTGTTGGTTCGTGGTTAATGTCATCGTGCGAGCTACAAGAGTGTTTTTCTTCCTCACGGTTAAGGATTAATGAGTCACTTTTTTCTTTTCTGTCTTAAACTAGCGGCAATTATGGGATGACGTAAGTAACCTGTTATTGGTACACTGTCAAGTGCATTTATTTTAATACGAGATAGAGCATCGGCGACATGATTTTCGCTCCCTTTCTTATATTGAATAACATAATCGTATTCTTCAAGACGAAATCGCCATCTTGCTAAGTGTGAACAAGGGTCTTTTAAATTAAAAAGCCATGTTAAGGCCTTGTGATCTGTTTCTATACGAAATTCATTTCTGTAAAGGAATGGTCTGAAATGTTTAACTGAGTCTATTATGGATAAAAGTTCTTCTTCGGTTGTGGACAAATTCTTCTCGGCAGTGTTAAGGCATCTTGAATAAACGGCGATTGGATGATTGTTCTGACTTAAAACAGGACCGATTGCTAAATTTGAGGCGTCCGTTGTTAACTTAAAATCTTTCTCAAAGTCTGGGTAAGCGAGTACAGGAGAATGTGAGATGATATCTTTCAGTTGTTGAACTGCATTGATAAATTCTTGGTTTGTAGAGTCGATTTTCGCGCCTTTCTTCAAACATCGCGTCAATGACTGGGCTATTTTCGCGAAGTTCTTGATAAATCTTGGGTAGTATCCAGTCAATCCTAAGAATCCTTTAATCTGTCTAACTGTTGTTGGAACTGGAAATTTAGTTTTTAATTAATTTAATTTAATTTAATAACTTCTATTTTGTTCGGATTTGGTTTGATTCCTTCAGGAGAGATTAAATGGCCTAGGAAGGTAACTTCCTTACACTTGAATTCACTCTTATCAGGCTGAACTTTGAGATTGTATTCACGAAACTTTTTGAATATCAGCTGAATATGACAGATATGTTCTTCAAGGGACTTGGAAAATATTACTACATCGTCCATATATACAAAAGCAAACTTATACAGGAAATCTCGTAGGACATTGTCCATTACGCGTTGGAATGTAGCAGGAGCATCCAAATGGCATTCGCACGTATTCAAGGTGTGCATTATTGACCGAAAACGCTGTTTTTTCGATTGATCTAGGGTCCATTTCAATTTGATGAAATCCCTGCGCTAAATCGAGCGTTGTAAAATATGTTCATTTGCAAAATTATCTAGGATCTTACCAATACGCGGAAGCGGATACTTGTCTTCCACCGTTTTTTCGTTCAGCTTTCTATAGTCAATTACCAAGTGCCATTTCTTTTCTCCGCTAGCATCTATTTTTTTGGTACAATCCAAACCGGCGAAGAATAAGGAGAAATACTGGGACGAATTATTTTGTTGTCGAGTAATTTTTGAATTTAAGTTTGGATCTCCTTTTTTAATTGAGGAGGGTATGGAAACGATTTTTGGTATACCGGATCTTCATCGGTTCACGACGTTTGTGAAAGTTAAGTCACAATGGGGAGTATAAAATATGTCTTTGTATCGTTCGCAGATATTAAATTGTTTTTGTCGCTCCTCGTACTTTAAGTGGTTTGTTCTTAAAACAAAAGGAATGTCTATATTTGGGATATCTTTCTTAGGTTTCCGTATGTTATAAAGTTGATATGGTTCACATTCCATGGGTTCAACAAAATTTTGTTCGAGTTCGTGATCGAATGGAACTCTCACAGTAAAATTTGATGCATTTGCTATGCAACTTGGCAAATTGATACTATTGATAACTATTTCCGGCAAAACTACAGGGCCATTTCCAACAGTGACTGATATTTCTAAGACTTTCTCACAAAATTGAGAATAGCTTTGAAAATATTTTGGGTTTGCTTCAATGAAGAAAGGTATTTTGTATTTGCCAATTTCAAAGACACGTTGTTCGTAATTAATCTTAGCATTAAGTTTTTCTAATTCTACGGAGCCAAATAGACAATCATATTTTTGTCGTGCTATTTAATAACATGCAAACAAAAAGATTTACGTATTCCAAAATCTTTTAGAATTGGATACTTAATATTATCAGAACCTGCCGATAGTTTATTCAAGGCCTTAATGTGGAAAGGTTTGTGGAAATAAAATTCGGAAAAATATTATTTACTATTTATTATTTATTATTATTTATTACACCACTATCAATAAGAATACGGGGACCTGCACGGGGTGTTATAATGTATGGAAGCCTTGGAAGAGAATAAACATTGTTTAAAACTTCTATATTTTGATATTCCCTTCTGAGGCTAGTATCGTAAAATTTTCATCACAGTAGTATTCTGGGAAGTCCTCTGTTTCATTTCCAAAAGTTTCAGCTTCTTCGGAATTATATCTCACAGAGTGACAAGGCTCATCATTCTCTTCGTGATTATTATAAGGATCTGATTCTTGATGATGTAATTCCTTTGCTATAAAATGAAGTTTTCCAGAAGATTGAAAATAGTTATTTTGTCTTCAATGTAGACGAGGTTTGGCTGTATGAAAAGTACTTCTATCTATCGACATTGGAGTAAGTTTAAATGAGCTGGGTCTTTGTTGTTGAATATAATTTTGACGAGCTACTTGTGTTTTATTATTGCTATTATTTGGATGGAATGGATGGGACGATATTGTGCTTGAGGATGTGTAAAGCCTAATTGTCTCTGAGGATTTATAGGTAGGCATCAGGTAGTTTAGATTTGGATCTCAAAAATTTTGTAACAGATCCTTCATGTCTAAATGATTCAGATTTATGGCAACGATAAAGGGCATCTTGTAACGGTGTTGGTTCTATCGTTTCAAATAGTGATCTATACGATTCGCACAAACCGTTAATAAACCGACTTAATAATAAATACTTCTTTGGAATCACTGAATTTTATATGTTGTAGAATTTTATTTAATTGATCCATAACGCGATTATAATATGGTTCAAAATTTTCTCTTGAATCTTGATACAATCGAGCCAAATCTTGCGCCATTGATTCTTCATTGCGCTTATCACCGTAAGTATTAATTAAGCAGGTATTAATATCGGACCGAGTTAACCAGGGATGATTGGAAAAAATATCGCGAGCCTCGCCTGTAATTTTCCAGGCTATATGCTCTAACATTAGTTTGTTAAACAAGCAATTTTCGTCAGCTTTTCGTACAAAATCTATAAATTTTTTAGCTTGTGAAAGAAAATTGGAAAGGTATTTAGACCCTCCTGAAAATTCGGGAACCATTTCTTTGGCTAGCGAAAGTTCTATATTCGATATTTAATGCTGTCTATAATTATTGGTACCAATATTGCTTTTTGTATTACTATCATTATTGGCAATGGGATTCATATCACCAGAATCAAAATATAAACTTTTAGGGCGAAAGTATGGCTTGAACCCTGGCATTAGCAGGAGAATAAAATTATTATAAGATAATTCTAGTGAAAAATCGTTAAACAAAGCTAAGTTCAATTCAAAAATGTAATATGAAATATTAAAGTTATCAAAAATGGAGTCTAATAAAATGTAAAAGTCATGAAAAATATTTTTAATTTAAGAAAAGTTCATAATTTTCATGTATGCACTCTAAGAGTTAGGATATCGAAAGTGAGAGGACTTACAAAAACATATTTCTTCGATAGATTGATGTTCTAGATGGAGTCTTCTGGTTTTCTCTTCCTTCGAACTGGTCAGCTGAACTGCAAATTCCTCGGTGGACCTTTGTAGTCGTGAGCTGGCTAGCGGGCTGGTGGCGGTCATTCGATGTGGCTGCTACACTGCTCTTAGAATGTTGATATGGTCTCGCCTCCCGTTCTCGCTAATAACCCAAACGCTGGATTCGATTTATCGATGTTCGTATATCGAAGCGGGTGCCGATGAACGTCTTTGGCTTTGATTCTTCAATGATGACGACCCAACTTCTGGATTCGATTAATTGATGTTCGGATCCCTTGCCGCCTGATGATGAAACATTAAATGTTTTGAAACCGGTAGCACTAATAAAGGAACTGTGAGAATTGGTCTTATTATTCCCTTGGAATTTTTCAATTTATCTATATATATATATATATATATATATATATATATATATATATATATATATATAAATTATATTCCCAAATCATAACTCAGCCATACAAATTATTATAATATGATCATTACTAAATTTCTGTTATATCACAATATATCTTTTCATGTCCGAACCGTTCACAAATGTTCAACGCCACCACGCGTCAGCACTTTCCAAATCTCTTTTATTACTTGTATCTGTGTATGACATCCTGTAAGTATCATGTTAAATATAAGAATTTCTGATATATCGGTAACCATTTAGCTATTGACAATCGTTGTAATAGTTAGGTTCCTTTGAGACGAAATAAATTGTTTTTAAAAAGTGTTCTCCGTTTTGATAATCTTAATTGGGGGCTCAACCGGGATCCCTCAAAGCTGTCTTTGAAAGGGATCCGAACATCAATAAATCGAATCCAGAACTTGGGTCGTCATCATTGAAGAATCAAAGCTAAAGACGTTCATCGGCACCCGCTTCGATATACGAACATCAATAAATCGTATCCAGCGTTTGGGTTATTATCGTTGGAGAACCAGAGGCGAAGACGTTCATTGGCACCCGCTCTGGTAAGAAATCGAAGAGGAACAACTTTAGACACTTGTTTCGTTTTGGATCCGAGACCATATTAACATTCTAAGAGCAGTGTAGCAGCCACATCGAGTGACCGCCACCAGCCCGCTAGCCAGCTCACGACTACAAAGGTCCACCGAGGAATTTGCAGTTCAGCTGACCAGTCCAAAGGAAGAGAAAACCAGAAGACTGCATCTAAAACATCAATCTATCGAAGAAATATGGTTTTGTAAGTCCTCTCACTTTCGATATCCTAACTCTTAGAGTGCATACATGAAAATTATGAATTTTTCTTAAATTAAAAATATTTTTCGTGACTTTTACATTTCATTAGACTCCATTTTTGATAACTTTAACTTTTCATATTACATTTTTGAATTGAACTTAACTTTGTTCAACGATTTTTCACTAGAATTATCTTAAATAATTTTATTCTCCTGCTAATGCCAGGATTCAAGCCATACTTTCGCCCTAGAAGTTTATATTTTGATTCTGGTGATATAAATCCCATTGCCAATACTGATAGTAATACAAATAGCAATATTGGTACCAATAATTATAAACAGCATGAAATATCGA
Source organism: Crioceris asparagi (assembly GCA_958507055.1). NCBI lineage: Eukaryota > Metazoa > Arthropoda > Insecta > Coleoptera > Chrysomelidae > Crioceris > Crioceris asparagi. The sequence goes on from OY293827.1 coordinate 62,967,511, forward strand.
ATATAGAACTTTCGCAAGCCAAAGAAATGGTTCCCGAATTTTCAGAAGGGTCTAAATACCTTTCCAATTTTCTTTCACAAGCTACAAAGTTTATAGATTTTGTACGAAAAGCTGACGACAATTGCCTGTTTAACAAACTAATGTTTGAGCATATAGCCTCGAAAATTACACGCGAGGCTCGCGATATTTTTTCCAATCATCCCTGGTTAACTTGGTCCGATATTAAGACCTGCTTAATTAATACTTACGGTGATAAGCGCAATGAAGAATCAATGGCGCAAGATTTAGCTCGAATGTATCAAGATTCAAGAGAAAATTTTGAATCATATTATAATCGCGTTATGGATCTTTTCGTACAAAATCTATAAATTTTGTAGCTTGTGAAAGAAAATTGGAAAGGTATTTAGACCCTCCTGAAAATTCGGGAACCATTTCTTTGGCTAGCGAAAGTTCTATATTCGATATTTAATGTTGTCTATAATTATTGGTACCAATATTGCTTTTTGTATTACTATCATTATTGGCAATGGGATTCATATCACCAGAATCAAAATATAAACTTTTAGGGCGAAAGTATGGCTTGAACCCTGGCATTAGCAGGAGAATAAAATTATTATAAGATAATTCTAGTGAAAAATTGTTAAACAAAGCTAAGTTCAATTCAAAAATGTAATATGAAAAATTAAAGTTATCAAAAATGAAGTCTAATAAAATGTAAAAGTCATGAAAAATATTTTTAATTTAAGAAAAGTTCATAATTTTCATGTATGCACTCTAAGAGTTAGGATATCGAAAGTGAGAGGACTTACAAAAACATATTTCTTCTTTGTAAGTCCTCTCACTTTCGATATCCTAACTCTTAGAGTGCATACATGAAAATTATGAATTTTTCTTAAATTAAAAATATTTTTCGTGACTTTTACATTTCATTAGACTCCATTTTTGATAACTTTAACTTTTCATATTACATTTTTGAATTGAACTTAACTTTGTTCAACGATTTTTCACTAGAATTATCTTAAATAATTTTATTCTCCTGCTAATGCCAGGATTCAAGCCATACTTTCGCCCTAGAAGTTTATATTTTGATTCTGGTGATATAAATCCCATTGCCAATAATGATAGTAATACAAATAGCAATATTGGTACCAATAATTATAAACAGCATGAAATATCGAATATAGAACTTTCGCAAGCCAAAGAAATGGTTCCCGAATTTTCAGAAGGGTCTAAATACCTTTCCAATTTTCTTTCACAAGCTACAAAGTTTATAGATTTTGTACGAAAAGCTGACGACAATTGCCTGTTTAACAAACTAATGTTTGAGCATATAGCCTCGAAAATTACACGCGAGGCTCGCGATATTTTTTCCAATCATCCCTGGTTAACTTGGTCCGATATTAAGACCTGCTTAATTAATACTTACGGTGATAAGCGCAATGAAGAATCAATGGCGCAAGATTTAGCTCGAATGTATCAAGATTCAAGAGAAAATTTTGAATCATATTATAATCGCGTTATGGATCAATTAAATAAAATTCTACAATATATAAAATTGAGTGATTCGAAAGAAGTATTTATTATATTAAGTCGGAAATGTATAAGAGACAAGCACTTAATCGGTTTATTAACGGTTTGTACGAACCGTATAGATCACTATTTGAAACGATAGAACCAACATCGTAACGATGCCCTTTATCGTTCCCATAAATCTGAATGATTTAGACATGAAGGATCTGTTACACAATTTTTGAGATCCAAATCTAAACTACCTGATGCCAAAATTTCAAACTTAAGACCTGAATATCAAGAAAATTTTAATCCACCAAGCTATAACAACCATCAACTACTCGATTTCAAGTCCAACCAAATGTTTCTTCCCCTATAAAGCCTCAGAGACAATTAGGCTTTACACATCCTCAAGCACAATATCGTCCCAACTTCCATCCAAATAATAGCAATAATAAAGCTCCTCCAAATTTTATTCAACAACAAAGACCCAGCTCATTTAAACTTACTCCAATGTCGATAGATGGAAGTACTCTTCATACAGCCAAACCTCGCCTACCTTAAAGACAAAATAACTATTTTCAATCTTCTGGAAAACCTCATTTTATAGCAGAGGAATTACATCATCAAGAATCAGATCCTTATAATAATCACATCAAGAGGATGATGAGCCTTGTCACTCTGTGAGATACAATTCCGAAGAAGCTGAAACTTTTGGAAATGAAACAGAGGACTTCCCAGAATACTACTGTGATGAAAATTTTACGATACTAGCCTCAGAAGGGAATATCAAAATATAGAAGTTTTAAACAATGTTTATTCTCTTCCAAGGCTTCCATACATTATAACACCCCGTGCAGGTCTCCGTATTCTTATTGATAGTGGTGTAATAAATAATAATAAATAATATTTTTCCGAATTTTATTTCCCCAAACCTTTCCACATTGAGGCCTTGAACAAACTATCGGCAGGTTCTGATAATATTAAGTATCCAATTCTAAAGGATTTTGGAATACGTAAATCTTTTTGTTTCCATGTTATTAAATAGCACGACAAAAATATTACCACTAAGATTAATTACAAACAACGTGTCTTAGAAATTGGCAAATAGAAAATACCTTTCTTCATTGAAGCAAACCCAAAATATTTTCAAAGCTTTTCTCAATTTTGTGAGAAAGTTTTAGAAATACCAGTCACTGTTGGAATGGACCTGTAGTTTTGCCGGAAATAGTTATCAATAGTATCAATTTGCCAAGTTGCATAGCAAATGCTTCAAATTTTACTGTGAGAGTTCCATTCGATCACGAACTCGAACTAAATTTTGTTGAACCCATGGAATGTGAACCATATCAACTTTATAACATACGGAAATCTAAGAAAGATATCCCAAATATAGAAATTTCTTTTGTTTTAAGAACAAACCACTTAAATTACGAGGAGCGACAGAAAATTTTTAATATCTGCGAACGATACAAACACATATTTTATACTCCCTATTGTGACTTAACTTTCACAAATGCCGTGAAACACCACATACGAACAACCGATGAAGATCCGGTATACCAAAAATCTTTTCGATACCCTCCTCAATTAAAAAAAGGGATCCAAACTCAAATTCAAAAATTACTCGACAAGAAAATAATTCGTCCCAGTATTTCTCCTTATTCTTCGGCGGTTTGGATTGTACCAAAAAAGTTAGATGCTAGCAGAGAAAAGAAATGGCGCTTGGTAATTGACTATAGAAAGTTGAACGATTTCATCAAATTGATATGGACCCTAGATCAATCGAAAAAAACAGTGTTTTCTCTCAATAATTCACACCTTGAATATGTGCGAATGCCATTTGGATGCTCCTGCTACATTCTAACGCGTAATGGACAATGTCCTACGAGATTTCCTGTATAAGTTTGCTTTTGTATATATGGACGATGTAGTAATATTTTCCAAGTCCCTTGAAGAACATATCTGTCATATTCAGCTGATATTCAAAAAGCTTCGTGAATACAATCTCAAAGTTCAGCTTGATAAGAGTGAATTCATGTGTAAGGAAGTTGCCTTCCTAGGCCTTTTAATCTCTCCTGAAGGAATCAAACCGAATCCGAACAAAATAGAAGTTATTACGAAATTTCCGGTTCCAACAACAGTTAGACAGATTAAAGGATTCTTGGGATTGACTGGATACTACCCAAGGTTTATCAAGAACTTCGCGAAAATAGCCCAGTCATTGACGCGATGTTTGAAGAAAGGCGCGAAAATCGACTCTACAAACCAAGAATTTATCAATGCAGTTCAACATCCAAAAGATATCATCTCACATTCTCCTGTACTCGCTTACCCAGACTTTGAGAAAGATTTTAAGTTAACAACGGACGCCTCAAATTTAGCAATCGGTTTTGTTTTAAGTCAGAGTAATCATGCAATCGCCGTTTATTCAAGATGCCTTAACACTGCCGAGAAAAATTACTCCACAACCGAAAAAGAACTTTTATCCATAATAGACTCAGTTAAACATTTCAGACCATTCCTTTACAGAAAAGAAATTCTTATAGAAACAGATCACAAGGCCTTAACATGGCTTTTTAATTTAAAAGACCCTTGTTCACACTTAGCAAGATGGCGATTTCGTCTTGAAGAATACGATTATGTTATTCAATAGAAGAAAGGGAGCGAAAATCATGTCGCCGATGCTCTATCTCGTATTAAAATAAATGCACTTGACAGTGTACCAATAACAGGTTACTTACGTCATCCCATAATTGCCGCTAGTTTAAGACAGAAAAGAAAAAAGTGACTCATTAATCCTTAACCGTGAGGAAGAAAAACACTCTTGTAGCTCGCACGATGACATTAACCACGAACAGAATCAGCCATCGGGGTGAATTAAAATTTTGAAGATCCTATTAATTTACTTAAGTTTTCTGAAACACCACCGAATCATCTGAAGAATCAGATTGAGTTTAAAATAACGGAAGAATATAAAGTATCTCAATTCTTACTATTCAAGAACAAGAAAAGACTATATGTAACATTGAACAAACATAATTCATTCCAACAAATTTCCGATTTTCTTATGAAGTACATCGATCCGAAAAATCTGTATGGCATATATAGTCCCGAAATTCAGCGGGAGTTACAACAATTATTCCGAACCTTATTCAAAACGTCTGTACGTGCGATAATTTGTACTAAAATACTTTTAGATATCGAATCAGAAGAAGAACAAAAAGAAATAATTTCTAAATATCATGAGAAAACGCATACGGGCATAACAGAAACATTGAACCAACTATCAGAACAATTTACGAGAACTACAATCAGCGACGCGTAGACGAATTGGCACTACTTTATGACGGAGTAGCAGCAATAAATCAAAAGAAAGCAAACCAAGCTTTGAACACCAAAAATTCACATCAAATTGACGATATACCCCGTCTGGATTCAGAACAAATCGTTTACACGAAAGAACCACGATATTCAAAAACCGCGCCACGTTACCGAGCGATAAAAGTTCAAGACATAAATAAGCAAAAAGTAATTGACATGGTTTCCACTCCTAAAGGAAAAGAAACTAAAGTAGATAGATCGCTAAGTAAAGTAAAAAGATTAAGACGAAAACAATTTCAGGTCACCACTACTGCTGCCCTTGTTCATGACGTTCTTGCCAGACACTATCATTCCTTTTATTAAATACATAATCTTACTTCTAATATAACTACCTATAATATACCTAAATAATCCAAGATATAATACAAACAGTCAAACTCTATCCTCTGACCTGAAACGTTTACTTTATCAAATTGATAGGGAGATTTCTATGCTAACATTATCAAGACCGAAAAGATCTATATTCGATGGACTAGGCTCTGCTATACGCTACGTATCTGGTAATCTTGATCAAAACGATTTAAAAGAGATAAATGTTCATATTTCTCATATTCTTCATTCGCATAGAAAAACATTTAGTTGCTATTTACGGAAACAAAGATCTAGTAACATCACAGGAGAATCATCCTATTCAAATTTTAGAATTAAGTAAAACTCATTAGTTGTAACTGATAACAGCCATAGTATGCACTATAAAAGTTCCTATCCTTGATTACCTGACTTACCAATTAGATCATATTTACCCTTTACCCAATGATAAAAATATAATACTGTAATATAAATAATATATAATAATAATATATAAATATTTTCTGTATACTAACGTGAAAGAGATTTGGATTGATGAAAAATGGATTAGAAATTTGAACTACTTCATTTGTAAAAATGTCCAAGACAGTTCTGTATGCTCATTCAAACTTAATTATAAAAATTGTATTTTTCATGAAGCATCTAACAACTACCTGGTGTATAAGTCTCTCGATATGACCCGCCATTTACTATTTTCTTCCAAATCAAATCATTGAAAAATGTCAAAATATTATTCAAAAATTTCAACTCAAGTGTTCATACTTATTAGGTAGTCGATGCGAAATTATTATCAATGAAGATGTATTCGTGAACACAAATAGTAATATTACATTTTTGAAATCCTTTACTTTTGACACAAATTTTTCTATATTACCTAATACTACTTTACATTTTAATAACATTCATTTAGCAAACCTTTCAAACTTGAAGCTTTCAATGAAATATTTGAAAACTACTAAAGTTAGCATTTGACACAAACGCTTGAGTCCTCAGGAATCAATTTAAGTATTGTTTTGATGATTGGACTCTGCATATTTACAGTAATTAAGGTTTATCAATCAATTCGATCAAAACGAGTAGAAAGACAAAAACCATTGTCCTGTGTCGAAATTAATTTAACACCTTTGCCAAAAACTGCGGTTCCTGTTCATTTGAATGAGGGACTAAAACAAACCGAGGACGTTCTGTCTTAACGCGGGAGGAATTATATTCCCAAATCGTAACTCAGCCATATAAATTATTACAATATACGTATCATGTTGATTATAATAATTGCTGATATTTACCGAGACACACTTGAATCGGTAACCATTCAGCTATTGACACTCGTTGTAATAGTTAGGTTCCTTTGCGACAAAATAAATTGTTTTTAAAATGTGTTCTTGGTTTTGATAATCTTATTTTATATATATGTTATATAAAGTTATAATTGAATTACTTTTTAAAGTCATATAATAATAATAACAAAATATTATTTTAAATATTATTTCATAATATTATATTACATCCGCAAGACGCAGTATCTCACCATATCGTATTACATCTGCAAGACGCAGTACACCATATCATATTACATCTCCAAGACGCAGTTTAAGAAGATAACAAAAGTGATAAGGATATTTACGTGCCAGAGATGCAGACCAGTAGTCAGCAAGTTACCATAAAGACCATTGTTAATTGTTTATCCAGTTCGGCCTCCAAAAAGACATTACTATGTATTTTAATTATAATATTTCTAGAAGCTTCGATTCAACCTTAGGAGAAAAGATCCATTGTATTAATTTACGTTTCTTTTTATATTTTTAATGACTAAACATTTTTGATTGTATAAATACTAGATCTCTAGCTAACGGCATCACTTGTGAATCTTCTGGCGAATGTGTCAGTCAACTTGTGAGTTTAGATTCATACAGTCAAGTAAAGTTAAGTTATATTTGTACTTTAATTTTTTGTCTTGATAAATAATTGTTTTTTTTTAAAACTTAATTCCACGATAAGTGATATAACAAATTGGCGCAGTCAGTAGGATAACTCAACGTGATAAAACAAGGCCTACTTCAACAACAAGTTTCCCCTCATTATCACGGTGGTTTCCAAACCTTCAAGTGAAGAATCAACAGCTCCAAAAGAAGAAGAAGAATTATTAGAATTTGAAGAGTAGGATTCTTCAACGTTGGTAAAACAAGGCTTACTTCAACAACAAGTTCCCCCTCATTATCAACGGTGGTTTCCAACCTTCAACTGAAGAATAAATAGCTCCTAAAGAAGAAGAAGTATTATTAGAATCTGAAGAAAAGGATACATCAGCGTTGGTAAAACAAGGCTTACTTCAACAACAAGTATCCCCTCATTATCAACGGTGGTTTCCTAACTTTTGAAGAAAAGAACCGAACAAGACAAATGTACATCTTACTGTAAGTGAATTATCACGTATATTAATTTTTTATTTTTTTATACTGTTCGATTTTCTTTTATAATATTTTTTTTATATATTTGATATTTTATATTTAATTAAATCAAAATGGCAAATGAAAGAAATCCAGCTCAAGAGGTTGAGTTTGAACCATATAGAATTTCGGAAATATTTTGTATTGTGCCTGAATTTGAAGGTGATCAGATATTTCTCGGAACATTTTTAAATGCATGTGATTGTGCTTATAATATGTCTACCAGAGACCAAAAGGCTCTGTTAGTGATTCACATTAAAAATAAATTAAAGGGAAAAGCGGCTCAACTAATCAGCTCGCGAAATCCTCAGACTTACGCAGAGATAAGACAACTTTTAAATCTTCATTTTGGTGATTCAAGAGACCTTACTTCTCTTATTCATGATTTACAAAGATTAAAACAATTATCGAATGAGTCAGCTCTAACATTTTTCAATAGAGTGCAAGTCTTGAATGCTAAAATGCATGCAAATATACAAAAAACATCAAACTTATCAAATGAACAAAAGGTTGCACAAGAAATTCTTATTGATACTATGGCTCTTAATAGTTTATTAACTGGACTTGAACCCCGTCTAGGACAACTTATTCGTGCTAGTCAGCCTGAAAACTTGTTAGAAGCACAAATTCGCATACGAAGAGAATTGCAATTATCATATTTTGAGAACCAAAAATTTAATAAGCCAGCTTCTAATATTGTAAGTAAACCTCAAAATATATTAAATGTTAGAAAACCCCAAATACAAACTGTAAAATGCTTTTCATGTGGTAAACATGGTCATACTTCTAATCAATGTCGTTTCCAACAGCAGAGAGCATCAGCTCCAAGCTATAACCCCAATTTCAATAATAATTTCCAGAGACCAATGAATTTCCAAAATCAATCACAAAATACTGTGCAAAATAGACCGAATGTTCCTATTCAACAAAGACCTTTTATTTCGCAGGGACAATCCCAGATAAGACCATCAGTAATTCAAGAGAATCCAAATTTTCAACAAAGAGCTCATTTAGTCGGCTTCAATGGTGAAAACGATTCATGTTATTATTTCGAAAATAATCAAGATATTTTTGAAAATGAATTCCAAGAAAATTATAGTAACTATTCTGAATCATCAGACTATTCTCCGGATTTTGAAAATTATCCACAAGATTTTGAATCTCCTGAAAACTCAAATTTCCAGGATTTTCCCAATTCTCAAATCACAGACCATCCCCCAGATTGTCCGACAACAGAGAATTTAATTTCAGAAACAGTTACCAGAATCCAAACATTAAATTTCGAAGAGATAAACCCGAATGTAAATTTTCCCGAACAACATTTTCTTTAAATCCATTTTTGACTGTTAATTCCAAAAATCTTTATTATATTGAAGATGCTTCTAAAGAGTTTAAGTTGCTTATTGATACAGGTGCAGGAGTTTCTATTTTTAAAGAAAATACTGTTAAGAAATTTCCTCAAAGATTTACTGAATATGTAACTATTCAAGGGATAACTGATCAAAAAATTTTACTAAAAGAATCTGTACTTATTCCATTTTCTGCAAAAGATCCACATAAAGTTTTTATTTATAATCTTAATATTGATTTTGATGGAATTTTGGGTTTGATTTCCTAGAACATTATAATTGTATAATTGATTTGAATTCAAAACAATTGATAACTAATTTTAAAACTATACCTCTGTTTAAAGTTACCGAAACATCACACTTGTCTCAAAATAATCAAATTTGTGAACAAGATTCTGAATTCTTACAATTTGAACAAAATATTGAAAATTGTTATAAAAAAATAGCTGAGAAAAACATTGATATTTTTGACATGCCTCATGATTATTCATTAGCTCATTGCGTGGCGGAAGATATGCAAATGCAAAAAGGCATTGCTGCGGAATTTAAGAAACGATTTGAAAATATAGAAAAATTATTAAGTCAAAATCAAAAACAAGGTGGTTTAGCAGGTTTGAAAATTAAGAATGCAAATACAACTAGATATATTTATTATCTTGTAACAAAAGAAACTTCAACCGGAAAACCCACTTATCAGACTTTATGGTCATCTTTAAAGAAATTGAGAGATCATGTTGGTAAAAACAATGTTCAAAAATTAGCTATGCCAAAAATAGGGTGTGGATTGGACAAGTTAGATTGGACGTAAGTTAAAAAGATGATATCTTATCTTTTTAGAAATTTAGGTGTTGAAATTGTCATTTGTTTGCCAAAGATACAAAATCGAATTTTTATTGAGCCAAGAATTGAAAAAATTTTGAAATTGAAATGTAATTTAACAAACACAGATGCACTACTTTTCGGACAAGCAATAGAAAATGTTAGAATTCCAAATGCTTTGGTACATGTAAATGAAGAAGGTGAATTCTTTACTTCAATTATTAATTCGAATGCTATTCCAAAAATTGTTGAATTTCCAAATTTGAATCTAGATCCCATTCCGAATTCCGAATGTTTTTTAAATTTTTGCGTTAATGAAAATAAAACTAAATTTAATCAACCTGGTGATAGAAACACTATAATTTTGGATCAGTTGCGTACAGATCATCTCAACGAAGAAGAAAAATAAATTATCACAAATTTATGTTTAGAATTTTCTGATATTTTTTATTTGGAAGGAGACCAACTAACATTTACTAATGAAATTAAACATTCAATTGAAACTGATAATGCGAGACCTATATTTACTAAATCATATAGATACCCCCAAATTCATAAAGAAGAGGTAAAAACTCAGGTGAACAAAATGTTGGAACAAGGTATTATACGTCATTCTATTTCACCATGGTCATCCCCAGTTTGGGTTGTGCCAAAGAAGCTTGATGCTTCAGGAAAACAAAAATGGCGTGTGGTTGTTGACTATCGTAAATTAAATGAAGTTACGGTAGATGATAAATATCCATTACCCAACATTTCTGATCTCCTTGATCAACTAGGAAGATGTCAACATTTTACCACTCTTGACTTAGCCTCAGGTTTCCATCAAATTGAAATTGAACCAAAAGATATCTCCAAAACAGCTTTTTCAGTTGATAACGGTCATTATGAATTCGTTCGAATGCCGTTTGGACTAAAAAATGCCCCGTCCACTTTCCAACGCGTCATGGACAAAATTTTACTTGGCATTCAAAATGAAAGATGTCTTGTTTATATGGATGACATAATAATTTATTCTTCTACTATTCATGAACATGTTTCTCGTCTGACTGAAATTTTCAACAGACTTCAGAAAGCCAACTTGAAAATTCAACCAGATAAATGCGAATTTCTTAGAAAAGAAGTCGCTTATCTTGGACATATCATTACCCAAGATGGTGTTAAAACAAATCCAGCTAAAATAGAATGTCTCAAAAATTTCCCGGAACCTAAAAATCCTAAAGATGTAAAATCTTTCCTTGGTTTAGCAGGATATTATCGTCGCTTTATACCAAATTTTGCCAAAATTTCTAAACCCCTTACGAGACTTTTACAAAAAGATGTTTCTTTTATTTTTAATAATGAATGTAAAAATTCTTTCAATGATCTAAAAGCTGCACTTACTTCAGATCCTATTTTGAGATATCCAAATTTTGAAGAACCATTTATTCTCACAACTGATGCTAGTGGATTTGCCATTGGCGCTGTTCTATCACAAGGTCCCATTGGTAAAGATCTACCAGTAAGTTATGCTTCGAGAATATTATGTAGTGCAGAAACAAGGTATTCAACAATAGAACGAGAACTCCTTGCTATTGTAAGGGCAGTAAAACATTTTCGTCCTTATTTATTTGGAAGAAAATTTACGCTAGTCACTGATCATCGTCCATTAACATGGCTTTTTTCCATTAAAGATCCCGGAAGCAGACTAGCTAGATGGCGACTCAAATTGGAAGAATATGATTACAAAATTGAGTACAAACCAGGCAAAATTAATAAAAATGCAGATGCACTTTCAAGAATTAAAATTAATCATTTTAAAGAATGTGCAAATTTACAATCTAAAATTACAATTTTGGCAAATAATGAAACTAATGAGGTTATACCATCAACAACTAAAGACCCTAATGATCATATAGAACCACAAAAAAGTGAAACACTTATAGAGGAACAGGATGAATTAATGACAGACGAATTTAATAGATTTGTTGACCTTTACAAAACAAAATCAATAATCGATTATTCAAAAATTGAAACATCAAATGACCAGTTACTGGATAAGACTCATAAGAATATTGTCACTTTATTTTGGCAAAATAAACTTGTAGATTTACATTATAAAATTATTGAAGATATTTTTGAAGAAAATTTTGATTTTCAAATGAATTTCGTAAATATTGTTTCTAGTAAAACTGTGAAAGATCGCAAGTATTTTATAATACCTCTTATTTACGATCCAGAGTTTGTAGTTCAACAATTATTTTATACATTATTTAAAGAACAAAGTAAATTTGATCCTTCAAAAACTTATTATATAGAAAATAATCTTGAGTTACCTATTTTAGAAGTATTCTCTTTTATTTTTGCTAATGTTGATTTAAAATTTGTAGTCTGTCAAAATATTGTTAAAACACCTGATCGAGATGAAATACCTATCATATTGGACCAATATCATAAAGGCAAAAGTAATTTACATCGCGGAATAAATGAAACTATACGACGGATAAAATCTAAGTATAACTGGACAGGACTAACAAAAGATGTAGAACAATTTATTAAAAACTGTGAAACTTGTCAAAAAGTAAAAATCTGTCGTAAGAATTTAAGCACTCCTCTGGTAATAACAGAAACACCAAAAACTCCGTTTGAAAGCATTAATATTGATATTTTTGAGTACCCAACAAGAAATTACGCTTTAACGATTCGAGATGAGTTAACTAAATTTACTCAAGCTTATCCTATTTCAAATAAAAAAGCTTCAACAGTTGTAAATACACTATTAATATTCTTTCAACATTTCGGAACACCTTTGAGAATTCATTGCGATTATGGTCGAGAATTTGATAATTCATTAATAAAAGATTTGTGTACGCTTTATGACATAAAGCTCACTTTTTCTAGCGTTGGCCATCCACAATCGAATGGTTCTTTAGAAAGATTTCACGGAACACTTGTGGAAATGATCCGTGCACATAAGACGGAAAATCCAGACGAACATCCGTTTAATATTTTGCCATATGCGGTTATATGTTATAATAATACTAAAAACAAAACAACTGGTTTTACCCCATATGAACTGATTTTTGGTCATACGTCTAGTAGACCACCTGAAACTTTATATAATGAAAAAGCCCTTATTACTAAATACATACGTGATTTGAACAACAGAATGCAACATTATTATAAAATTGCACGAGCAAAAACAGCAAGTCAGAAAGAAAAAGCAAAAATTAGATTTGATAAAAATATTTCAGGAAAGCTTCCAGAGTATAAAATAGGAGATAAAGTTTATCTTAAAGAATCTCAAATTAAAGATAAAAGTCAAAATTTGTTTAATGGTCCTTTTGAAATTGTGCAATTATTTGATAATTCTGCAATAGTTTTAAATCCACAAACTAATCAAAAATCAAAAATTAATTTCGATAGACTGAAACCCTACTATGAGTAGTTTCTTTGGTTTCAGATTCTTCGTGCTGATAAATATTATATCAGCTCAATACACACTTAATCCTGTTAATAACACCGTTGGAATCTTTTTCCATGAAGAATGCACTATCAAAATTGCGAATGAAAAATGGACACTTTTAGTTTACAAAGATCTGGCCCCAATTAAAAAAACAATGGAAAATAATGATAAAATACTTATAGAAATTTTGGATACTTTAGAAGATCCGTCTCCAAGGTTTATAGCTTTTAAGTCTGAAGTTCAAACACACATAAGTTTATTATCACAAATTTCGAATTCAATAGGTCAAAAATATAAAGAAATTATAGGAGAAACTAAATCATATAACTTCAGGGCAAAGCGAGGTATATTTAATGGAATCGGAACTGTTTGGAAAACTATTACTGGTAATTTAGATGCATCAGATGGAGAATATTATAATGATTGTATTAACAAATTATCTCATGAGGAATTTGAATTGGAAAATCTTCTTAAAAAACAAATTTCAGTTACAACTTCTGTTATTAAAAATTTTAATAATACTATACAAAAATTACAAATTGATGAAAAAACTTTTAATGAAGATATAAAAGAAATTCAAAATACTTTGATGGATATTGCTGATGATGTCGCATTTTATGAAGCACAAATAAGGATATTGAATATTTGTGAATCACTAATGGAAAGCTATATTTTCTTAGAAGATTCCCTTAATACAATTTTAAATTCTATCACTTTTGCTCGCATAAGATTATTACATAGCTCAATAATAGCACCTTCAGATTTAATCAATTCTTTACAAGATATAGCAAAATCTCTTGTAAGAAATAATTTACCTTTACAACCGTATACGTCAAATATAGCTAATTATCTTAATATTATTAAATTAGAGGCATATCAATCAGAAAGTAAAATAATATTTGTTCTCAAAATTCCTCTCACTGATCCAGAAGCTTATATACTATATCGACTCTATCCAATACCAATATTAGATGATCGAACAGGTATCTATCATATTTTACCAACTACACAAAAATATATTGCGCGGGATGATGATTCACTGCTGTATTTGTCATTGCGAAATCTGGATAATTGCAAGACTCTTGAAAGAAGCATAAAAATCTGTTCTAATCTCCTCCCATATCCAATTGACAACGATGCAATTTGCGAAGCACAACTATTAAGAAGATTAACTCAGATGCCCAAGACATGTCAAACATCTCTTCTTTTTGTTAAAGATTATAATGTCTACCAAATTGATTTAAATCTATGATTAATCACTGTTTCGGATCCTTTGCCAATCACGATTAAATGTGGAAATAGGGAAATTAAATCAGAAATTATTAAAACTAATAGTTTACTGAAATTACAACCTGAGTGTAGTGCCTTTATTGGAAGTACAAGAGTTCATGCTCAATACCCAGTTGACACATACCGAGAAATCAAGTATCGAAGTCATCCAGTCACAATTCCATTTGACTGTTGCAAAGATATTCCTGAAAAATTACAAATTCCTGAACTAGAACCTCTTAAGTTGAACAAAATTGATTCCGAAGATTTGAACATTGCACAACACAAACTAAATCAGTATTCAGAAGAATTAGAAAAAATGATGAAACAATCTCCGATCAGTAAATATACACATTGGTTCACCATTTTAACCATTGTAATAATAATTGTATTGGTAATACTTTATGTGACCTGTAAATGTAGAAGAAAGCATCATCGAATTGGAATAGCTTTAACCAACGATTACCCACCATCACCACCAGGACCAGGTTCCAGTATTTCATTCCAGCAAAGTATAAGAAGAATTCTTCCGAGAAGAAGAGCAAGTATCCATGACGGAGAACCCATAGAAGAAAACATCGAATTAAATCCAAATAAATCATTAACTTAAAAGTTGTTGCAAACTCCACCAACTTTTCTTAAATGGGGGAGTTGTTATATAAAGTTATAATTGAATTACTTTTTAAAGTCATATAATAATAATAACAAAATATTATTTTAAATATTATTTCATAATATTATATTACATCCGCAAGACGCAGTATCTCACCATATCGTATTACATCTGCAAGACGCAGTACACCATATCATATTACATCTCCAAGACGCAGTTTAAGAAGATAACAAAAGTGATAAGGATATTTACGTGCCAGAGATGCAGACCAGTAGTCAGCAAGTTACCATAAAGACCATTGTTAATTGTTTATCCAGTTCGGCCTCCAAAAAGACATTACTATGTATTTTAATTATAATATTTCTAGAAGCTTCGATTCAACCTTAGGAGAAAAGATCCATTGTATTAATTTACGTTTCTTTTTATATTTTTAATGACTAAACGTTTTTGATTGTATAAATACTAGATCTCTAGCTAACGGCATCACTTGTGAATCTTCTGGCGAATGTGTCAGTCAACTTGTGAGTTTAGATTCATACAGTCAAGTAAAGTTAAGTTATATTTGTACTTTAATTTTTTGTCTTAATAAATAATTGTTTTTTTTAAAAGTTAATTCCACGATAAGTGATATAACATATATATATATATATATATATATATATATATATATATATATATATATATATATATATATATATATATATATATATATATATTATAGCGAAGTGATTCACGGATGGAAAAATATGTTGGTGGTTTTATTCGGGAATACATCCGTTGTTCGTTCCATTTTGGAAAAATTGCTTGACGTTTCGCCCAAATCTCATTGGGCATATTCATCAGCATATAATCTTAATTGGATTCTGATCGAAAACTGTGATTTAACCGTTTGGTTGTCTGCTTTTATACTTGTGTCGTGGTCTCAATTGATATCCTGTGGGCGTGGCCTTTAATAGTGATGGTAGTGGATCCGCCTGTGTTGTTATTGATGCTTGGGTGATTATTTCAGGGATTCTGGGAATTGGTGGTATTTTGCTAATAAGGGATTTCCATGTGATCGGTAATTTGAGGGAAACATCTTTGTTGTTGAGATCTCCTTGTTTTTCGATTTCTATGATTTTGTGGCCTGTCCCTTTTTCATGAAGATAAAGTGCTGATGTATTTTGTTTGTTTTTGATGCTTAATTTGTGTTCTTCTGCTCTCGTTGCGATTCTTCTATTAGTTTGTCCCACATATTTCTTTTGGCAATCACCGCAGGAAATACTATATACTCCTTGGTTTTCTAATTTGTTTTTGTCTTTTGGGCTACCTAGGGCGCCTCGTATTGTACTCAGGGGTTTGAATATTGTTTTTATATTGTTTCTTTGCAGTATTCTCCCGATTCTGTCGGTTACTCCTTTCATGTAGGGAAGAATAACTCTTTGTTTGAATAATTCTTCTTGTTGTGGTTGTTCTTCGTGTATTTGATGTTGTTTTCTTATAGCTTTATTGATTGTTTTTTGTTTGTATCCGTTCTTTTGTAGTGTGTCTCGCATATGTTTTATTTCTTTATCTAAACCTTCGGCGTCTGTTAGTCGTATGGACCTGGATATTAGAGTGTCTGCCACTGCCTGGATTTGTGTTGGATGATGGTGGGAGTTGGCATTTAAATATCTGTTTGTGTGTGTTGGTTTTCTATATACTGTGTGTCTTATTCTTCCCTCCGGTGTTTTAGTTATCAGTACATCCAGGAATGGTATGTTATTTTGGTGTTCTATTTCCAATGTAAATTGTATATTCGGGTGTATTGAGTTCATGTGGCCCAGAAAATTGTATAATTCATCTTTACCATGTTGCCAAATGATGAATATATCATCTACGTAGCGACACCATGTTTTCGGTTTTAATGGAGCTCTCTTTATGGCATCTTCTTCAAAATAAATCATATATAGATTGGCGATTGCAGGTGACAGTGAGGATCCCATCGGTGCGCCTTTGAGTTGTTTATAAAGCTGACCTTCGAACGAGAAATATGTGTTTTTGAGGCAGTGTTTTGCGAGTTGAAGAATGTGTATTGGAAATTTTTCATTTTTTCCTATCTTCTCCAAAGCTTCATCAATTGGTATGCTGGGGTAAAGTGATTTTACGTCGAGGCTGGCTAATATATCTTCTGGTTCGAGTCTGATTTGTTTTACTTTTTGTATGAAATGTTCGGAGTTTTTGATGTATGAATTTGCTTTCTCTACCGTTGGTTGGATTATTTTGGCTAGGTATTTCTCGAGATTTTGTAGTGGTGAGTTGAATGCGCTTACTATGGGTCTCATGGGTATGCCGCCTTTATGTATTTTTGGTAAGCCATATAGCATAGGACATCTGCTGGATTTCTCTCTCGGAATTAGTAGATCCTTGAGGTTTGGAGGAAGAGGTGACTCATTTATTATCTTCTTTGTTGTTTTTTCTAAGTATGTGGTGGGGTCTCTTGGTACTGCTTTGTATGTGTTGTCTTGTAGCAGTATCTTCATCTTCTCCTTGTAGTCAACGCTGTTCATGACCACGGTGGCGTTCCCTTTGTCTGCTGGTAGTATTGTTATATCTTTATTGTTTCGCAGGTTAATGAGTGATTTTTGTTCAAGTTTGTTGATGTTTGCAGGTGGAGGTTTGGCCGATCTGATGATGTGTGCGACCTTCTGACGGATTTCTTCAGCTTTTTCTTCTGTGAAGGACTCTAACGATGTTTCAATTTGGGATATGATTTCTTTAGTTGGTATTTTTCTTGGTGTTAATGCAAAGTTGAAACCCTTCTCGAGAATTCTCCTTTCTGGTGCTGTTAGTTCATAGTTGGATACGTTGTGAACTGTATTGTTAGTTTCTAGTGAGGCGTTGTTTTGTTTGTGTTTCTTATTGAGTCTGTTGTATTTGTTTATGTGTATCTGTTTTCTTAGATGTAGGTTTGATTCTGTTCTCCAGAAAGCTAAAGTATCAATTCGGTTCCAAATAATAGGGTGTATTCTGTTGGCCAAAGCAAGGTGTATGTGTTCTTGTTCTGTTTTTGATAGTTGTTTCCTGGTTCGGTGGATTTGTTCTTTGAGTAGTGCTTTACTAGCTCTTTGAAGGATTTGTTGTGTATTCTTGTTCTTTGTGTGATATGTTATTTTTGTGAAAGTTGGCAGGATATCGTTGTTACGGCATCGAATTTGGAATGTTAGGCTGCATAAGAGCGATTATTATGCGATTACCCTAAACGATATGAGCGACGATAAGAGCAGCGATGAGAGCGGCGTAAATTTAACTTCGTTGGTATCCGTTTATATTAGAGTTTGGACAATCGCGTCGACCGAAGATCTGTGGTTACAAATTCCAATATATTTTTCTTAAAATGAGTGATTCAGACGAAGAAATACTGCTGTCTTCAAGTGCTGTCAAATAATACATTATTAAAAGTTCAGATAGAAAACGTAAATTCGCTGCACATCCTATAAACACTCACAGAGACGTGTTTGGAGGCAACATGTTGAAAAGTTTATGAATGAAGATACAAACCTTTGATTATTTATTGGAGTACATCTTTTTACATTTTTGTTCCCACAATGCTGCTCATATAAATATTTCGCTAATTAGTATGTCGATATCCATATCGAACAAAGCGAAGAAGACACACTGAACAATTGTCGTCGCTCTGATCGTTGCTCGGTCTCCAAGCGTGTCTGAACGCGTCCCTCTGACATAATAAGTAATAGTAATAAATGGAATCATTTTCTAGTATCGCCGCTCTTATCGTTTATCGCAGCTCCAACATAAACGCACCCAAAGGCTAAATTATTATATTAATGTATATTCATGGCTACCGTGACATTTTCCTTTTCTGATCTTTAAGGTTTGTTTTGGTTTCAGGCAAGGTCGGTGTGTACGACCATGGTTCAGAAATTACTGACATTCGACGATAATTTTAAATAATATGTTCGTCGGTGTGATGTGTACCTAATAAGTAATTAGATTGCTTGATTTTAGTCTCACCGAATCCTTATTCGACATCGAACTGCTTTGTATAACATGTTTTACGTCTTCAAGAAGACCGTGAACATACCGGAAGGGAGTTGATGTGGAGTTTTGATTCTTCTCTATACTACAAATATACTGAAATTTCTCAGTAAATGCTCATTCAGAAACTGAAAGATTGCTCAAGCTTAGAAGTTAACAATTAAGAATATATTCCAAATTTGAAATATAAAAATAATATTAATTCTATTAATTATGAAGTTGTACAGATGTAGTTAGATTGAAAACTTCTGGCACCAACTTTAAAAGTACCAGAACCAATAGAAATAAAATTATTTTGTATTTTATAGTTCAGCACTAAATACAGTCGGTCCATTTTTTTGTAAGAAATATTCATTTTACACTTA
This sequence comes from Crioceris asparagi, assembly GCA_958507055.1. Classification (NCBI taxonomy): domain Eukaryota; kingdom Metazoa; phylum Arthropoda; class Insecta; order Coleoptera; family Chrysomelidae; genus Crioceris; species Crioceris asparagi. The sequence goes on from OY293827.1 coordinate 62,987,034, forward strand.
TGAGTGTAATATTAGTCACCAAAATTATTCAGCATACAAAGAAGATAATACGTTGCTTGTAGTTATTCAGATTTCAAAACATCGCGGAAATACACACAGGTATTTCGGCCTTTCTCATTGCTGTTACTCGGAAACTACTTTTTTTAAATGTCCAACTTGAACGTCCTCGGATATGGTGTCCCCTTTAATTTTGTCGTCTCAAATTTTAGATTTTCAAAAAATTTGCCCCCTCCAACCCTTTTGGGGGGAAGTACATATTGATTATCGATTCTTTTTAATAGGCCCAACTCTCAATAGTCCTCTATCGAAAGAGAAAACCTATTCATCACCATAATCAGTATGAAAAGTAATTTTTATTTTGCTTCAAGGGCTCAATAAAATTATGGACTGAATTTAAAAAGAAAGTGATTTCCTAGAGATAGTAGAAAATCTTAGAATATACTGAACACTGAACCAAGAGACATGGAACATTCTATAATTCTCTAACATCAATTGGTTTCTCTTTCTGAAAAGTATATCCCCAAAAAACATTCCCAATGTAAGACTTTTGGAGGTGAGAGCAATATTCTGCAAAACTCGACAAAAAAAATCTCTAATCTTTCGCATACGCTCAGTAGGAGGTGCACACCCATAAAACTTTTTATGTTTCTTTGTATACGAATTTTGCTTTAATGGTACATTTTCATCAAGTGATCAACGCTTCTCACCGCCCCCAAAATTCCTTCCATGAAATTACAACTTGATGTATTATATTCATAACCCATAGTTCCACTAAATATGGACTAGCAATTCCAGTCACTCACCTGTTCACTTTAAATGATAAAATTGTCACTAGCTTGCATACATACTTGAAATCAATGCACCATATTCCGTCTTGGAAAAAAAGATGAAATAAAACAGAATTAAAATTGTATTTGAACTTTTATTCGTTTTCACGAACTACATGTATATTTAACTATATGGTCAAGTTCTAAAGGGTTTTATTGGGACAAAAATCAACTTTGTTAGTGATCTACAATATTTTTACACACTCCAAAAATACAAAAGTGCAATACGATCTATTTTTGAATATACAGGGTGTTTCAAATATATTTACAAGACTTGAGGATGTGATAGCTCCTCCAAAACTATGAAAAAAGTTTATATTAACTTGCACTTTAAAATGCGTCATTTTCGAGATACAGGGCGTTGAAATTCAAGGAAAAAATCGTTTTTTGTGACTATCTCCTCAACCGTTTATCGTACAAGTTTTGAGTCAGGACAACATTTTAGTTAAGTGATAATTGGTGAAGATTTTGAAGGAGTAGTGGGTGTTTTTCTCCATAATTTCTACGCTAATGGAAAAAGTACGGTGTAAGATTGATTTTTCTCGAAAACGGTCGAATTCAGAGCTCACTATTGTGTTTTTTTTTGTAGAAAACATTGGCGGTTCAAATGGGCATCTCAAAACTGTAATTTTCCATTGGCATAGGAAATGGGGAGAGAAACACGCACTACTCCTTCAAAATCTTCACCAATTATGACTATGACACAAAAAACTCAAAACTTAGCTTATTATGAGTGGAAAATGCTTACAAAAGCTGTTTACTGCAAGATAAACGGTTCCATATATATTCATAAAAAAACGATTTTTTCTTTCAATTTCAACACCCTGTATTTCGAAAGTGGTGCAATCTAGAGGCTAAGTAATATTTTTTTTTTTGGACGATCTATCATATCCTCAAGTCCTCCGCATATATTATGAAACATCCTGTATATTTAAATCTAATGAAAATAATTGCTACCACCATATTAAGGAGACTTAGAAAGGCGTGGAGTATCTATAAAACTTATTATGAGTTGGAAAAAAAATTGAACAACTTATGTTTCAACGTCATGGAAGGAATTTTGGGGGCGCTGAGAAGCGATAGAATCACTTGATGAAAAAGTACCATTAAAGCAAAATTCGTATACAATATATATATATATATATATATATATATATATATATATATATAAGGTGGCTCACGGTCGATGGTTCCGAAAATTTGGTTGTTCAAATAATTGCTCTTAATCTATCGATCTAAAATATTTTCATCGATGCAGCGTTGCCGCTTTTACCAAAAAGTAGCAGCATCTTTGTTGTTTCGAATAGAACACCCTATATATTATTGTCCTGCGTTATAAAGGGTCGTTCAAAATGTGTGATTTTACTGCTAGATAAAAAAATGTTTAAAAATGCGTTTTTTAAATGGAACACCCTGTATATTATGAAATATCCTGAAAGATACCTAAATTTATTTCGATTTGATGTATCATGTTCCTATAGTAGCCAGAATTCCGAGATAAGAGCAATTGTCTAAAAAAATCAAATTATATTTCTCATATTCATCTAGGTTGCTAGTAAATGTCATCATAGTACATGACATAATGAAAATTTGACAATTAGTGCATTATTAATAATACCTTTGAGTATTTTTCAACGTGTGATTTGAAATGAATGAAATAACAATTCAAACGAAGTTCTAATAAAATTGTTAATTCTTCATGGAAAATGTGTGAAAACAACGTGCAGATAGTTAAATGAAACGTACTCTGATTTACATCCAATGAACAAGAGGAAGTTTGTACGATCACAAAATAATTCTTCAATGCAGTTGATGACTGGTTGGCGTAGATTTTGTGCTCTTATCTCGGGATTCTGGCTGCTTAGGTATAGGAACATGATACATCAAATCGTAGGAAATGTAGGCATCTTTCAGGATATTTTATAATATACAGGGTGTTCCATTGAAAGAACGCATTTTTAAACATTTTTGTGTCTAGCAGTAAAATCACACATTTTGAAGACCCTGTATAATGAAGGACAAATTTTAACCATCGACCATGAGCCACCCTATATATATATATATATATATATATATATATATATATATATATATATATATATATATATATATATATGCCGCATCTTTCTTTTCAGCGCTTGCCAAGATATTAAATGCATTCAAATCTTGAAGCATATTTGCACAACATTGATAGTGGTACCAACATTACTATTATTGATATGAATATAGATATACTAAAAAAAATGTGAAATCGCGAATAACTACATACTGACTCTCTCATCCTTTGGATTAATGATAATTAATATCTCATAAAATATTAGCTATAAACATAAAGTCATATTAATAAACTGTTTTTACATTTTGATCTGAAAAATTAAAATTATAAACATTCCTTAAGAAAAAACAAAGTTGTGTAGAGTTCCAACTATTTATAAACACAAGTTATAATCGAAAATATTTTTGTGTTGTAGAATGTTTAAAGACGATTGAGTTAGTTATAAACATTTTCTCCTAATCTTTACAATAACCCCGTAATCGTCCGAATACCTACGCACTCCTAATCTCCCACCTTGTATTTCATAATTTGAAATCTACCTAGATATTTATCAACAGCGGGCCGCGTCTAGTTATAAAAAAAGCTATATCGTGTGATCTGAACCAAAAGCAAAAACCAATAATATATATGCACGAGTAGGCAATGTTAGAAGAAATATATCTAGGTATCAAATATTAATAATAATTAATAACCCACAGCGTACGAAAACGTCTAATTCCTGATCGCTCTGCCATCTCTTAGTAAATAGATGTATTAACACGTACTGCCATACGGATTGCAGTTCTATATACGTTTTTGTTCTCTGCTACTGCTACATCTACCTCATTGTTGCCATTCAGTTGGAGTATACGTTTGACAAATATTATTGCGTTAAAAATATACCACTTTCGAATAAGAGCAAAGTAGTTTGCATGCTTTTTAAATAATAAATGATTCTACAATCAGGATCATAATTAATTTGTTAGCTTCACTTAGGTATTTATCCGATATCTATATCTGTTAGGTATTTAAAAACAGGTAAACTTTTAGCACCGGCAACAACGTAGAGTCTTGAAAATAATAAATTGTGAAATCCGTCTATTTGGTTCTACATATATTGATAATATAATTATTACAGCCTTTTACGAGTTGAAAACATTTTCAAATGATTACTTATTAGGATTGTATTAAATACAATATCTCGTTAATTTCAAGCCATATTTTTAAATTAATCGGGAAAAACCATTACGTGACCTTGAAAATCCAATATTTTTCTGTAAATAATGCTCCTGTAGGCAGAAGTGAGAGATACCGCTCTCACCTCTGAAAACTACAGTTTGCATTGATTTTCAGCACTGAATTCAATTGTTATTTGTAGCAAATGATGTCCTCAAGCTCTTCATTTTCTTCCACATTGAAGTTTGTCTGGTTTCCGTCAATGAATTTCATACCCAATACTTCAGACTGATATTTGGAGATCTTTTGTACGTTGCCCACATAACGCTAGTTTATTGTTTATTGTGTCCCACCAAGCGGCAGACAACAAGAAAACAAGAGAAAATAGTAATATGCGCCATTTTAAATAGATTAGAATTGAATGCTTAAAAGAATGCGGTTTTCGCCATTCGCTTCAGAAAGTAATGGCCTATCGTTTCATTATAATTATTCTTGAAAAAGAGATGTTAAACACCACTATAAATTGAACTTTATTAAATTTAAAGAGCAATAATTTCATTATTTCAATTGGAACGACCCATTTTCTTTCACACTATATAATGCAGATTTTTTCTCTTTAAGAGAACACATGGTTTCCCTTATCTAAGCCTAATAGTTTTCCTGTTATTTTCATTTTTTTAGAAACACTTAAATTTGGGCTTGTTACCATGGATACGATTTCAAATAGAAACCGCACGTGGATCGCAATCGGTTTCCTATTATTTATTCAGCTTTCCGTACGTTCGGCTATCAATTTTGTTGTTATTGTTTGTTGCAGTCGTCAATCTATTTTTTCTTCTTCGCTTAGTTTTATTTGTTATGAATCAATATTTCAATGCCATGTATTTATTGCAAATTTTCAGTACAAAAAACGTACTACCTAATGTAATTCCTACCAGTTAAATTCTCGTTGAAGAAATATGAGCCAAGGACTCTGTCGTGTACTATTGCGCAGAATACATTTAGTGATCATCTATTTTGACGATTGATACATCTCAACACATGAGGATTCACATTGTCATAGTAATACGAATTATGTCGGTTAACTACACCATTATTGTTGAATGTCGATTCGTCAGTAAATAAGACGAAATCGAAGTCGGGTTGCTCTTCAATTTTCCCCAATGTGCAATTACAAAATACTATCCTGGTGTGAAAATCCCTCTAGTCGATCTATTTATGAAGCTGAATGTGATAAGAGTGAGACTTGTGCGTCCTTAGCACTCTATTTACTAACTTCCAGCTAATACCACTGGCTTTTGGATTTTCCATCGCTGCAGTCGATATTAAAAAAACATTACCTGCATTCTGGACTGCTTTAAATCTTTCATGTTATTCGTAGCATACATTTCCACTATTGTTAAATGTCCGTAAAAAAGCTTGGAAAGATTCCACACATGGATGTCTTCTATCAGGGTACCGCTGAGCTTACATTCTTGATGCTAACAGGCAATTTCCTATGCATTCTTCAATTAAAGTTAGCATCACTTTTCTTATATTTAAAGGAATAAGCCGAATAAGCAAAATGGAAAACAAACGCACAAAAAACTTCAACGGGAACAATGAACAATTAGAACCTGGATAAAGAGTAAAACAATAACAATGAATCATAAACATTCGTATTCATAAACGAAACTTAGTATGCTACTAAATTAAGTGCAGAGGTTTATGGCTACCTTGATTATGAAACACAAATATATATATATGGTAGGACAGTATTCTATTTTTTATTTTAATATGGTACTAGCAAGTACCGAATTAAGATTGGATTATGAATAAGAATGAAAATGATTGTGACCCACGTGGCAAACTGATAGCTCCAGTCTGAAATCGTATCCATAATAACAAGCCGAAATTTCAATGTTTTCATAAAAATGCAAATAACAGAAAAACTATTAGGTTTAGATATGGAGAGCCTTATATTCTCCTAAAGGGAAAAAATCTGCATTTTATAGTTTGAGAAAAAATGGGTCGTTCCATTTGAAATAATGAAATTATTGCTCTTTATATTTTATAAAGTTCAAATTAATTTCTGTTCGTGTTTAACAACTGTTTTTCAATATTTGATAAATAAATGATAGGTTCTTACTGTCGGAAGCGATTGGCGAAAACCGCCAAGTGCCTTCGTTTCTAAGTTATTTAAAATGGCGCACAATACTATTTTCTCTTGTTTTCTTTTTAAGCGCCCGTTTTCTCTAAAACGGTACATTTTACACATAATGTATGGTTAACAAAGTCACCTTAAAATTAAAACGTATAAACGTCTTAAGAATTAACGTTAGAGACGTAACGACCTTAGATGTCCAGCATTTTTTTGCGATGTGTCGTATGTCTACCAGGTTTAGTGGGAACCCCCGCAAACTGAAGCATACTCTTCACATAGACTAAAAACTGTTTGCCTGCCTGTGGATTTGATGGTTCGCCCATAATATCGGTTGTTTATAGTACTATATGGGATTTATATACCTTTGCATCTATTCGTAAGCTCCAGCCTTCATCTGTGATATGTTTTAATACATTTTCAATTAAATGCTCACATAATCTGTGTACTGCCTTGATCCTAAATCAAATAAATACTTTGGAACTAAGTCTGTTTTTTAAATAACAGAGTTCGTGAATAATTATGGTTAATGTCACCCATACAACATTATCAACTTTACCCCAGTATTGTGATCAATTCTACCCCATAGAACAATAACTAAAATATCAAATAAACCGCTAATCGATAAAATGCAATATGGTTATCACTTCTCTGATAAATGGACAGCAACATGTGAGAAGCGAGAAATAACTGAGACTTGGGATAAGTGCGATAATTTCCAGTTCCTAAAGTTTGAAAATAGTGTTACATATATTGATACATTTTTATGAAGATTGATTTCCTTCACAATAAATATCATCTTGAACATTAATTTCATCAAAATATCGTTAATAATAAATATTGTGATAAAGGTTTGTGATAACTAAAATACGATAAGTGAACGTCAGAAGATACATGATTTAGGAATCTTGAAAACATCGCATCAATGCCTTGTAACATATATAGTCGTCCCCAGTATTCCACCAGAAACAAAATCTAAATTAAGCTGTTTTCAAAAATTATACAAAGCGCAATCCTTCATCTTTATCGAAATCAATATAGAAATCGCTGCAAAGTATAAGTTTCATTTCAAGAAAATGTTATTTCAACAGTTTCGAACCCAATTCTGTAGCGTTCAGATTGACAAAATTATAACCTGTGACCATAACATTTTTTTACCAGCACTTGAACAGGTGTCTTCCACATTTTACAAGACTTGTCCCCTTAATTCACATCACTGTTTATAAATATCCATATCGACAGATATAAATAAAAATTCGTCATTGCGTTTTGGGATACATTTGACTATCTTAAGTTTTCTTAGTCGCCACCAATTCTCGGACTATCGAATTATCAATTTCAGAAGGCTTGAGCGAGATGTGATGTGTTTCAATGTGTAAAAGTTTATAAATGATGCGGCTCAATAAGATTTACCAAAATCTGCGAATGGAGTTAGCAGTGTTGCATTGGCAATTGTTTATCTACGAGGAGCCTTCTTCTTCAAATAGTGAAAACAGTGCTTTTATTTAACGCTTGATTTTACTGTTCATCAAATTCTCGTACCTGAGGACTTTAAATGAATTTGATTCTTAAACAGTAACCCCCAATAAACCAAATTCTATGATTTTAATAACATGCGTTCTTTGTGGGTAGTATAATTTTAGATTTTCATAATACACCTATGTATTCAAGTCATTTATGAAATATAAGTTAGGGAGAATACAAGAGGGGTTGAGATGAGAATTGGCCTATCGCACATTACCCCACAAGGGGTAGATTTTTTTGGCTGTCAGACGCAGTTCGAGTTTTTGCTAAACTGAAATGCTGCAAGAAAAGTCTGTATTTGCTTTTAATTAAGAAGTTTGCCAAACTGAGAGGGAATGTGGCAGCAGTCGGTCATGTTATTTTGCTAAATCTCAATTATAATTCTACGCTACAATTAGCACATTGGACGGTAGGGCTACATAGAGAACTTTCCATTAATTAAATATATTAAGAAATTTAAGAAATGTTTTGGTGAATACTTCGTCCATAGTATTTAAATTAATAACCTTCTAATGTCCGAGTCTGCATCAAGAGTTTGTAATCATAAGTTGCAAGTACCAAGTAAAATATGTACAATGTGCAGATGGGTATCCATAAGAGTACGAATTTGTATATTTATAAGACAACATTATTTATCAGAAGATTCTACTCAATACATACATTTTTCACTTTATCTAATTCCAGCAAGCCCCCCCCTCCAAAACATCAAGAAATAGAATTCAATAATTCAAATAAATGAGGGGGCGTAAGTTCTCTGCTTCTATCCATGCTATAAATTATGAATGTAATTGGCCACGTTCGAACGGATACATAAATAACAAATGATCAGCCACTTTAGGCAAGGAAAAAATGAACGCTTTCCTACAAACTTCTATCTGATGAATTTTTAATGACTACTTCTCGCCTTATTAACCAGGCTGATACACATTTTGTGAAAACAATTCTATTTGTAACTCGACATTTAGAGTACGAATACCTAGATTAAAAAAAATACTCGAAAATTATAGAAAATATTTACAGAAGTGGCAGAAATATTTTTTTTTTCAATTATCTTTTAGAGCATTTACAATATGATACTGAAGATACATTTGCTGCAAGGCAAAAACTCCTTCTTCCCTGATATCAAGTATATATGAAGATACTGAATATAATTAAGCTTCATTTTTTCCGTTCCTTATAGACATTCCTTGAGAGAATAGTTTAGGGCTTCCAAAATAAATCAGAATCCTTCACGCCGTGCTGTAGTTGATCAAAACTCGTTTCTCGGCCTTTACGATTATTGAGAGCAGGACCATCTTGTGCTACAGCCATACGGGCCAAGTTTCCTACAAAACAAAAAAAAATCAACAAAAAATTTGTCATGTGTTTCCGAGATAATCTTGGCATAGATAGACCCACAGAGCAATGGCTGAAAGTGCGGATTCAAAGGGTTTTGAAATGAAAAGATCTTTTGAAAACCGAATTTCGAGAATTTGATCCGATAAAGTACTATTACTTCCTTGCATAGCTGCTTTAGTGAGTTTTCTGATATTAAAAAGGCAAATTATGTCAACTTTATTGCAACTATTTTTCGTAGATTTGATTTTAAGTATGATTGATTGTTGATTTAACATGTTCATTGTTGATTGTATTTTCGCATTGAATTTCTTATGTCTATGCAATTTCTCTCCTCATATGAAATTCAGAGAAAGTGTGAAACAAACAGTTAAAATCAACAAGATAAATAAATCTGATTAGATAAGTTGAATCAATAGTGTTTTATCAGGCGACAATTATAGACATTTAGTTGAGTACCTTTATTCGAAAAGAAAATGAGTTGGCATCCTACAAATAAACATAATTGCTGCCCTCCAGGCTCGACAACACCTTGTAACTCTTGTCGTCCAACAGCTCCTTATCCACCGTCTTATCCTCCTGAACGATACGGACCATTGCAGCCTGGAAACTCTGGAGGATATTGGCCTCATTCAATACCATCTCAACCACCTGTTCCCTATGGTCCTTCTGTACCACCATATCAGCCGCATTATCCTTCAGGACCGACATATCCTCAGAATCCATCAGCACAAAGGCCACCAGATTCTCACTACTACACCCCCCCTTCGCAAACAAATATTTATACTCAGGTAAGATCCTGCGGCCATACTGGACATATGTACGGATGCACAGAGTGTGAAATGAATCGAAGATTCTAAATAAAATACAGAAGTCGAGAAGAACTCCTTTGGAATTTTTAAAATTGTTTACTGTTTATAATCCTCAACATAATAAAAATAATTCTGAAGATTTATCTACATTACATTACACCCAATATCCCCAGTTCAATGCTTTGTTAAATCATTAGAATATTTCAACTTTTATGATGCAAGAACAAAATAAATTACATATTTATCAGATGATCGTAGATTCAAATACCAATGGAGATGATTGGTCCATAAAATATTTTACTATACAATTTTCCATTATTCATGTGGTATAAATTTGAATTACTGGAGCTGATATTGATGTATGCTATTTGCATTAGTAATAATAATGAATTTAGTCACAACAATTATCGCATTAGAATCAACTTTTGCTATTTACCCAATAAAAAGCGTATTGTTTGGTTTAACAAATTCAAATTAGCAGTTAATAAATGTTTTCATGTTTACATTCTGAATTTAGTATTCATTGAGTCTGCAATACTGATAGAGTATGTTTATTTTGTTTAATTTTCCCAATTATTTACCAGAATTACCTATAACTTCAGTTCTTATTGATGCATTTTAATATTCCATGAATTATTTCTACATCCGATTTAATATAACATGTTTTTTAGAGAAATATCAAAAGGCCTCTTATCTTATTTATAGGTTACATTTGTGATATTTAGGTTTCCTGTTGTTATCGAACAAATCAAATCGCTGGCGCATTTGAAGGAATTGACTTGATTGACGTCTTCTTTTGAAGCATTTTTTTATTACTTAAGAATGTAAGAAAATAATCCGGGGGAAATAAATACATAAAGTCGAAAAAAGAAATGCTAAGAATCTAGCTATCATCTATTTTCAAGTGACAGTAAATGCGGAAAAAGTGGTTTGATACTTTTCAAATGAGAATGTGCAGTTCGAAAATGTGGATTATTTCAAGCAACGGATTACACTTTTAAGGTGGTGGTTAAATATGTTTAAGGCTTTTCATGCATATTATTCATTTATTTTTGTAGCAGAACTCGGCCAAAATAACAGGATCAGAAGTTGGCCCATCCTTTCTAAAAAATACCTTTTTGATGTAATTAAAATGCAATCAGTTTGATGGAATTGAAAGGCAAAGGGTATAGAGAAGTGTCATATTTCACTCCAGTTGAAGATTTGTCGTTCGATGGAATCAACTACAGCATTTGATACAATAATAAAAAGAATGTCTTAGAACTTTGACATTCTTGAAGCAACTGGTATCTAGTTAATTTTAATTTAGTTGATTTCAATCCATTTTTAACACTATTACATGATTTCTAGACAAACAATTAGGTATAAATAATAAGCAACTTCTTACTAAGCATATTTCTCATATTCTTAGTCAAGTAATCTATAGAAAGATAGCTTATATATAACATATAATAGTTATATAAATATATAACTCATATATTGATAATAGTCAGTCAACTTAGGTAAATTATCACCAAATCAAAAAGGATGCGGTTTTTTTTTCCGGGGACTGCAGTTTCGACGTAATCTTTTTTTTTAGATTATGTAGACATTTTTTCGGGCCTCTCTAATTTAAAATATAGGTGCAGTATTGTTCAAGAGCTGCATATGCAACCAAATGTATTAAACCGTCATTTGAAAAATCTAATTCCAGATCATAAAAATAATTATAAGACACTTTGTACAGATGATTTGAAGGATTTGAGGATGTAAAATTTTCTTTATGATAATAAACCTCTCTTTTCCAATTTGCCGTACTCCTATTTTATTATCGAGTTAAATTTGAGAGCAGATTATCAGGACGAAACTGAATATCCCGGAACATAAGTAGCGGATGAAACTGAATACTTTTAGGAAACAGTTTCTCTACATTTCACCACTGTAGTTGAAAAGAACGGAATTGTATCTCCTATGCTCAAACCTTTGAGACAAAATACAATTTTTATCCCTCATTTGTGACTTGCAATGCAAATGAATTTCTTCCGGCTTCGATGTAAACTGGTAATTTAACAAAACAAAACTGGGATCTAAAATTTGGATCGATCGAGTTTTGACAGGATGGGTATCTATATATACAAGTAATTCAAAGAATTCAGAATATTTTATTAGGCCTATTAGAGTATGTCACCGAAAACCGTATCTAATAATATATATATATATATATATATATATATATATATATATATATATATATATATATATTATATACGACAAAGGCATCTCAGATATCCATAATATTCCATACCACAAATTACAGGGATTCAGATTAGATTCCATCAGGGCGTTCGTTTCGGATTTATTCTAGCGACTTTATGTTAATGGAGAGATACTATCGCTTGTTTCTACAAGGACATCAAAAACACAAGACAAAATTGTCATGAATAAGAATTGTTTCTTTCTTGGATCGTTGTTGTGTACATTTGGATGGCATAGTTCCAATATTGAGCCTTAATACTATTATAAGTATTTTTTAATTTATCACGCAGTGTTATTTCTTGGCAGTTTACGATGACACTTATTAGATTCCTGATATTTTCACTTTTTTCTAAAATTGGGATCTTACATCAGGATTCGCAAAAGAAACAGTTCTCTAGAAATTTTTGTCATTAACAATATTTGCTTTTAAGTACCTATACAGATATACCACCAAAACTGACATTTCTGGATGTTGGTGAAACCTTGCGCCAAGTAGGTAGGTACACGTAAGTTACTCTGGAATGAAAAACAAAAATTTTTGAAATCAAACGAATTTCCAAGATATTAATAAAATATGAGTAACCATTACCATTCTGTGTGATAATGTAAGAAAGATTCTTTAACCATTTCAATTTATCTAAAATAACTATAACAAACTAAAATAGTGAACTTACATGGCATGTGAGGATTAATATTTAATTGGCATAACACTAAGAGCAACAGAAATTCCTTCATTGTAACAATAAACATACTTACAAAAACATTTTAAAATTGAATAAAAACATATGTACAATTAAAATTTAAAGATTTATATAAAAATTCAGAGTGGAGTTACTTAGTGAGTGTTAATTTAATATCACCATTCTCAAGACTAGATTATGTCGAACAATTTATTCCCTTATTAGGTAATATTTTCTGTTTAAATGATGGGTGGGAGTTGGAACTTACTCAGAACATATAAAAGGTATACTGAAACAGGTCAATTGATGTCCTGCCATCACAGATCGCAAAACAACAAACTTTAATAAGCTTTAATACACATCTAACCTATATACGATTGTTTATGTTGTTAGTGCAAAACTTTGAAATCACATAGGAATAAATAGAACTAAGACTACGTTGCACTGATATGAGTTTCTAATAATCTAATCGCAAATTTTCAATGAAAATTTGTAAATAACTAATATATTGCGACCCTTAAGTTACACATTAGCTATTTCAAGAAAGGGTTTGCAGATTTTGGTAAAAGTTAGCAAAATGGGGTTTTCGGAGTCCAGAAATTGATTGACGATACTTTCACATTAAATTGGTATGATCCTCGAGGTCCACACTAGCTATTTCAAGAATGACTCCGCAGATAAAAGTTTCAGCAGAGTTCTGGTATATTTCTCATTCATATTACATATTCATAATTACTTCGAAATCTGTGACTTACGAGTATGTGAATAATAAAAGCAGTATTTACAGATCGCAATACATTTAAACCAGAAATATGTACATTTCTTAATAAGTTTAAATATCCTTACCTCTTATAGACCCATCTTCATGTATAAACAATCGAAATAGTTATAAAAGTGTCATTTTCCAGTTTCTTTAGTACCTAATGAAGATGCATTTTTTAACGTTGAGGCAGCGGTACTGGCAGTTATCGTAATGGTCGAGGGCAATTATCATCAATCAATACTTTTATTAAATAATAATAACAATAACAATAATTATTTCCATAGATCTTTATTCCATTCTTTGCATGCAAGTTATTCTTTAAAACCCTATTTAATCAAAACCAACAAAATATACTTATATACCTATTTTAATTCTATGAATTTCAATTGATTTCAAGGATCTTCTATCTCAAATTTATCAATTTGAATTTAATATCAAAGAGCTATATAATATATGTCATATTTAAGCCTGGCCAGGCTAATGGTTTGTATTTAGGAACAGGCTGCTGATGTAGTAGGTATCCCTTTACATAAATATTTCTACATAATTAGCTCCAAAAAATTATCGAAAATAATGAAAGGATATAAAACAACAAACGGATATCTCTAATACTGAATTTAAAGAAGCTATAAAACTGACAGCACAACATACTTTAAGTACAATGAAGAATCAACAAATCTTTGTCCATCTCAAGCCGTATCGCACAACTAGTCCTCGAAGACTCAGAGAACGAAATTTTACCAAAAACAGGTTTCCCAATACCATTTTTCTTTTCCAAACATATCACAATAAAATAAAGTTCACAATATAAACTGAAGAGAACAACACAATAAATTCTCTAGATTTAAAATTAATACACAATCAAAACAATATACATACAATATGGTACACTAAAGATACTTGGTCTGGGAGATATTTGCATTTTAACTCGGAACACCCATTATCCAAAAAGAAATCAATAATCAATAATCTTGCAAACCGATCAATCAATTTCACAGATACAGAATATCGCAAAGAAAATAATTAAAGCGAAATTAATTCTAACACAAGACAACTCTAGAATAAAGCTAGCACAGCAACCTTAAAAAATTCAATGTGATTTATGTCAAAGATGTTAATATGATAGAAACCCAGTCAAAATAATAATGAATATAACACGCCAATCAGTCCCTTCGAGATTGTACATATAACGTTTTACCACGTGTAAAATCAAAATTTCTCACTATCATTGCTGGTTTCTCAAAATATGATCAAGCATTCATGGCGTTCCAAAACAGATTATTCTTGATAACGGTTCAGGGACATCTTAACTTTTTGCTTTAAATAAAGTTGAAGTTCTTTCTTTTCTCCAAATCATTATCAATCTAAGGGTGTCTATTCTACCATATCCGTACATCTAAGGCAAAATACCACAGGATTGTTGAAAACAATATTTAAGATGAAAATGATAGATTTTATACTCGCCGCAATACCCATGGAAGTAATTAATGGTTATACAGTTGTACTAGTATCGAGCATTTTGATATTGACCTTGAACAAATTTTGGTTAACGACTTTGTTTCCCAACATTCAAGATTACACTAAAATTACCTAGAACAAAGTATCAAATAAACAAAAAATAATCTCACAAAGAAATTAAATTAAAGAGCCCATAGTAACAGAAAAGGTGAATAAAGATAAGAAAGTCATATCAACTGCAAAACAACGTATGATTCACAATCTGTATTTAACTCTAATAAAATATTAACGGAGTCAATTATTGAGATGGTCGATATTTCATTGAAAATATATTCCTGAGAAATATCCTATCTAGCAGTCTCCACTTTCCATCTAGGTTCAGGTTTGAAATTGGATAGTGGTCGCATCTCCACAGTTCGTCGATAACTCTCCATGTATGGTCAACGAAGATAGAAGGACAGCAGAGGGATAGATTAATAGCTGATGAACCACCTAACGATAGGCTTAAATGGTTGCTGGAACCGTCAGTTAGATTAGCAAGATATGTATTACGTATTACTTTAGGAGTCATTTTCCCCATAGCTGTGGTTTTATACGAACCCCACACAATATTGCGCCCATTGAAGTCTCCTAGAATCAGCAACGGCTTCTGAAGATGTGTTGAAATAAATTTTTTTTAAGATCAAATTGAATTTCAAGTAAATGGATCCTCCTCCCGAAGCGTGATCCGTGTCTGAGCGATTTCTATAGGAAATATTATAAAATTTTGTATTGTTATAGTGGAAGACTTTGAAATGATTTTTTTGTATGCTTATAATATCTGGTAAGTAATGGCTAATTAAAATTTGGAGCATGGGTAGAAGAGCTCAAATTCTATTTAGATTCCATTGCATAACTGTTTTATAGATTATGATCAGTCGTTGGGCTCGCTTAAATACTTTTATAAAGGATACAATGTTCAGTATGATGATGAGTCACTTTCAGTTTCATTGTTCCCTGTAGCGATTTGTTTCAGCAATCTAGCTTTCAACTTCTTGCATCCAGTTTTCATTTTCATTTCGGTAAGTTGGGGTCGAATTTCATCTAGCATTGCGATTATTGATCTGAGGGCATTTTCTACGGAGTTTTATAGTTGTTGACTGTTAAGTGCATACTTTGGGTTGTGGTTATCTATGAAATCATTCAAGGTTTGAGGTAGGTTGAATCTGAAATTTGGTTGATTTTTCTCAGATTTGTTTTTGAACGTGTGAATTTGAGTTCATGCAAAACCTTAAAGGGATCCTCTGAGGTGGGTGTTAATATTTCTGATGCAGTTCATCTATTTGATGTATATGTGTGAGTTATTTGATGGGCGTCTAAGATAGAATCATGCATGGTTGTTTGTTGTAGGGTGTTGAATGTGGATGGTTGGTTCTCAGGATGGTTTGTTTATAATGGCATATTTGAAACGGGGGATTAAATTAATATTGTGTTGACTGCGATTGAAAAAATAGGTTGGAGGCTTGTGAGTTGATGAGTAGTCCTTGGGCGGGAGGAGGAGTGGACTGGGCGTTTGTGTGGCTATTGCATTGTTGTGCATTATGGCCGGTTTGCTTGCATCTATAGCATAAATAGTTTTTGCGTGAAACAAATATTCTGCATTACATTTCCTCATGCTGTAAGTCTATGTAATCGGGAATGCTGATATTTTTTGGAGGAGAGATGGATATCTGCCTTTTGAATCTACGAATGGGGCTATAGGCTGAATCAGTAGTTTCTAATCTCAAACATGAAGCCAAAGTTCTGAATATTTGGGAGAAGTACGTGTGGGATGGTGGGACTTTTGATAGGAGAAGTCGTTCTGATGGAGTGATTAGTCTTCTTGCTGAAATATCTGTGTTATGGACTGTTATTGTACCATAGTTTTCCAGAAATTCATAAACTTGTTTTTTATTGGATAATTATACACATATTCGATTATTAGAAATGTGGGAGCAGAGAGTTATGTTTTTGGAATTAACAACTGGTCCAAGCTTGAATTTGTAATCAATCTAAGACCATAAGTCTTTTGAGTCCTCCCCTGGCAAGAATTCGATACAGATGACGTAGACGGGAGAAGAACTGACACGCAGTATAAGCGCGAGAGGATTTTACAGATATTGTTTTGATTTGTTGATTCCTTTGTAGGTTAATGTTTTTATGAAAAACAGAAAAGTACGCACAGACAAAGCTGGTATGTTTTTGAATGTAGATTTGCAGAATTTACAAAATTTTCAGATATTCAGAACACTGCTATTTTCAATAATATCGGAACCGACTGTAGGAAATGTTATTTCAACTAAGCGCAGGTCCAAAACCTTGATCTTGAAACCAATATTAATTACCTTAGCTTTCTTAAACAATCAGATATGTATGGCAATCTACTTCGACCTATTTAAAGTATTTAACATGGCATGGCACTACAAAATACGAAAAGCACTAAAGTTGCTTTCATCCAGAACTTCATATCGAACAGTCCATTTCAAGTGAAGGCGAACAATCATCAGCCAACTCTGAAACTCAAATATAATACACTGGAATACAAAAAATAAATAAGATTTCTAGGAATAATATTACATCAATCCTTAACTTGGAATTCTTACAGCCAGCCTCTAGTAGAATCATGCAAAAAGAATGAACGTTCTGAAATGTCTTACAAATAAACAATGGGGTGCAGACGGCAAAACGCTACTAACAATATACAGAACACTGATTCGCTCGAAATTAGATTATGCTTGTATATAGCCTATTCATCTGCGTCAGCTACAATCCTAGAAGCTCTTGACAAAATTCAGAACAATGGACCCCGCGTTATCACCGGCGCCTGCGGAACAACTCCCAAGGACAGTCTTCTCTGTGAACTTCGTGAGCTACCCTTAAACCCGAGAAGGCAAGAGATAAATCATTCATATGCAGCAAAACGACAACTTAGAAACATTCGTCAAACTACATTTCCATCACTCAGTCAGCACTCCAAGACGAGTCTTTCATTTCCCGAAAGAATTAAATGCCCTCTCTCTCTGTCATCCAATTACAACAAATCCCCCAACTCAACCCGCTCCCACCAACACAACCTCTCTCTGGCTCCTACCCTCAACTCATATAAACATAAAACTACTTTCTTTGAACACGAATGATACGAATAAAGAACTTATCCAGGTCCACTATCAAACACTAATATCCTAGTATCTAACACATCTTCGAATCTGCACTGACGCATCAAAGGCCTGTGCATTTGCTACAAGAAATGTGTCTCAAATATTCTGACAACCTGAAACAGCAACCATTCTAACGTGAAAAAAAAACCGCACAAAAAGTTTTGATTATAACAGATTCTATAAACTCCCTATATTGTATATCCAAGATATATACGCATCATCTACTGGCTAAAATAATTGAAGAGGAGTTGGCTGATAAATATGCAAAAGAAGCTCTTGAAGATCCAACACTGATCCCTTGTCTGGAAAGTATAGCTGCAGATCTAAAACCTTTTTCCATTTCAAGATTATTGAAACATGGAATCGGGCCTGGCAGCTGAAATCATCAAAAATCAGTTGGTTTAACCAGCATTTCAACCATGGTCAGACACATCACCTAGTACCTTCCACCAGGTAATCCTCACATGACTTCGTCTTAGTCACACCCACCACACACATGAACACCTACTCACCAGGGACCCTCATCCGGAATGTTTCGTGTGTAAAGTGCCATTATCCACTATAGTTTGTTTCACGAATTATGGCGTCTGTCATGAAAATATGAGAAATGGATCAATTCAACTGACAGGAGTCAATCAGTGGTGGATTTCGAGATAAAATATGGTAGGTATTTAGTTTTTTTTATACGCTTCAAGAAATTTCATATAATTGTGGAGAAAAATATACTGATTTATTAAATAGAAAATATTAATGCAGAAACATAAAATACATTTCTTGAGTTATATAATTTAATTTTTTTCAACAGAGTTGTCTGAAATGTCACTATGACTTTGTGACGCCTATGAAATAATGATTGCGTTACCTTCGGACATATGAGCAGCGCTCTATCATGGTATAGAAGGAGATAAGCTTGAAATACTGATGTCGCAGCCTAGACTGACAAACGTTGTGGTGAATTTCATGATAATGAGAAGCGATGAGAAGTATAGCGTGATGTACGTAGCTCATGAATGATTAAACACAATGGCCATCATTCGTGAAAGAAACTATAGGCACATCTTAGTGAAATGTTTTTACAATTTCACTGCGACATCTAATTATATTAAACGAGCAATGCTTGTATATATACATATATATATATATATATATATATATATATATATATATATATATATATATATATATATATATATATATATATAGACCCAAAGATGGACATTATATATTCATTCTTGTCGACGCTTATTCAAAATGGCCAGAAGTTCGAATTTCGAAATCAGTTCCTACATCTGCATCCACAATTGAATTTCTTAAGAATATATTTTGTATCCATGGCTTACCAAAAAAAAAATTATTGTGTCAGATAATGCTTCTAATTTTAGCTTAGAATTAAAAATGTTTTGTGAGTCAAATGGAATCCGTAGAAGACTGATTGCACCTAGTCACCTCAAACCAACGGACAACGGAACAAGTAGAGAGGTATGTTGAGTTCCTCACACGAAAACTTGATGCCGTGCAGACAGAACCTGGATCACTGAAGTCTAAGATTCGAAGAATCTTGTTCCATTACCGTGCCACCCCTTTGAGATGCAATAAAACTCCAGCTGAGTTATACTTAGAACAACAAATACGTACAAAGCAAGATTTACTAAAGCTCTTCAAGAAATCAGACCCTGACGTAAAAGAAGAGACAGTTCCAGGTCAACCAACTGAGAGTTTTGAAGATGGGAGACCTTGTTTTAGTAAAAATGTACGCCGGTGGTAAGGAAACATGGAAACGTGGTATCATCACTAAGAAATTTGGAAGATTACACTATAGGATAACGTTGGATGATGGTTATGCTCTCAAACGTCATATCGATCAGCTTCGCCGTTCAGAGATAGTACGACCAATTCAAAAGATAATACAACCTGAAAAAAGCTCATCTATTCCAAGTGTAGAGGTTCAAAAATCTACACCGGAACCCAACTTTGATACACAAATAGAAGGGGCTGCTCACGAGCCAAGACCAATCTCGCCAGTTTAACGCCTAGTACGTTTACGTAGACCGCCAGTTCATTTAAAAGATTATATACCGTAGATAATGTTTGATTAAGAATTGTCAGTTTGTAAATTGATTTTTCTTAATAGTAGCTATTGCTATAGTTGGCAAACTCTTTGTTGTAATTTTCTATTGGTTTTCTTTATTGGGGTTTCTACAGTATTTCGGAGTTTTTTATTATTGTGGGAGATTGTAGCAAATCAAGTAACATGAGTTTTGCCAGTTAGATATTGTATACTTTAATTAATATTCCCAGCAAAGTTACAACAAAAGTGTTGAAGCAAATACTAAGAAACTTAATGAATGGAAAACCCATGATACTCTAGCAAAATGTTAATTAGGCACCTTTGATCTCAGTGTCAAGAACAATGTCCTGTGGCTCCAGTGATGTCTGACTGGGAAGGAAATGTTTTATCAGTTGAACATTTGCCTTCAACAAGGATCCATTGCAGCAGAAAACCAAATTTCGAGTATTTTCTACAAAGATCTAAATATTTTGTCAAATGTTGGAAATCTTCATTACAACACGTTCAGACTGAATAGAATGAAATATAAAAGATGTGATGATAATAGACAGAATACTAACAGCTTTACCAGAAGAATATAGTTAGATACTTTAGTACCTAATGCCAAGGATTCTTATCCAACAGATCAGAAAATACTGGTAACTATTAAATCCATACTATCTGCAGAGGAGGAGAGAAAGAAGAAAAATATTGAAGAGAAAGACGCGTTCAAAACTTTGCGTTAAGATGACAAGAAGAAATTAAGAAATATGAACTTTTTCAAAGAAATTATCTACATTAGTTGTAAACAAGAAGGACTTTATCAAAATTATTGTCCAAAAAATAAGAAGATACTTAAGATAACATATCCAGGTGAGAGTAATTGCCCCATGTGTCAATATTGTAGAAAAACAAATCATAAATCTGATATTTGGATGTTTGAAACACTCAAAACAACATTAATAGTAATGATGATGTCAGCTGGGTAAATGCTGATAAAACTCCAATTTGAATCAATCTTAAGTCAATTTGAGATTACGATTCGATATGGGCTGAAGATTGAATTTAAATCAAGTTCTCATCAGATTCGGCTGCAAATCATAAATAAAATTAGAACTGAATGAAACTTCTAGGAAATCCAACTATTGAAATGGATGAATCAAAATTTTTAATATTATAAATTCCCCCAACATGTTCTGAAGCACAAACGTTGAAATAGGACAGGTTTTATTTTTAATGTGCTTACAATTTATCAAGGTATACCTCACAACTAATAACAGCATATTCTAATCGTACTTTTAATTTTTTCATAATGATTTTCTGATAGACGCTTGCAAAAATGTATCTTTTGTGCCAGAGTAGATTGGTTTCGTTACATTACAAAAAAGGCAAATTGGGATATTTAGAACCAGAGATAGCTTTGGCACAGACAGGCTGACAGACCCGTATGCAATAGCTGAAAATAAGTCTTTTGAAGTAAGTGGGCTCTTAAATGTAAAGATCTGTTGAAAATCCTATTTTTGACCCGATTGCATACCTACTGCGCGCAACGGGAGGAAAATGAAAATACATGTGAACTACAAGAGC
Organism: Crioceris asparagi; assembly: GCA_958507055.1. NCBI lineage: Eukaryota > Metazoa > Arthropoda > Insecta > Coleoptera > Chrysomelidae > Crioceris > Crioceris asparagi. The sequence goes on from OY293827.1 coordinate 63,008,829, forward strand.
TCAGTTTATTCATTATATCAGGAAAAACAATAGATATGTAGATAGAAACGTCTTTGTACACATGAGATGAAATATCCCTTTAAGATAGGAGTTTTTTTAAATTGTTCACCAACGATGTCTCTCGCATTCTGAGCAACCATACATGATTGTTGTGTGACGGCAAGGTGGATGACGATGAGGATCGTAATGATGATGCCCTTGAGGACCAGGTGGAGGTGAGGGCATATAGGGTTCTGGAGGAGGCATTGGTCTATGATGATGATGATGATGCGCCTCAGGACTTGGCACACCTGGGATGAACGGCTCTGGTGGGGGCGGAAAGCAGCCTGGTGATGGTTCAAATGGTCCTGGTGGTGGTGGTGGCGGTCGCCCATGGTGGTGATGATGTTCGTTGTGATGATGTCCATGTTGATGGTCGTAATGGTACTCGTAATGGTGATGATGACTCATGTTTAAAATTGTGCTCCACAAGTCGATAATTGTACTTTTATACAATGTAGCTTATCACGACTGTTTTGATGAAATTGATGTTGTGAAGGTGATATCAACCTTGCTAATCTTATCGTTATTGATAAAAATGGATTTCTCAGACAATCTAACCGTCATGATTCGATTTTATCTTTTTGTTTCTCGAGATTTTTATACTAAAATTTCGACTGTGTAAATAAAGGGTGTCTAAAACATAGTTACACAATAGCAGTACATATTTCTGAGATCGAAACAAGCTTATTGAAACAAACTAAGTACATAGTTGGGTATTTCGGATGCTATGCCATCCTGAAGTTATAAGTCAAAAGTTGTTTTATAGGAGCTTCCTTATAAATAGCACTCAGATTAAGAGAGATTACAGCAAATAGAGCCAAGAAAGTTGGACAAACAAGGGTATAAATAAATGCAGCAAAGAAGTATATGGGCGGTAAATGCCTCAAGGTGAATCTGATGCAAGTACGTCAAGACCTTCAAATGATCCTGCTATAGTTGCATTTGAAGAAAAATACAGACAACTGTTGAAATCATCTTGAAGGTATCACAACTATAATCATGTAAAGTGAGCTTAGTAACCCACTAAGAGCCACCAAAATAAGACAGGCTAAAGAGCCCTGTCCCTGTGGATTCCGTGATTTCGACCAATGTTCAACAAGATTCACTTTAGCATATCGCACGATGTAAGAACCTGAAATCCCAGGATTAGTATTAGGCTGTAATATCTTGAGAACTATTATAAATTGGATGCTTGATAATATAATCATTTATGCCCAATAGGCATACGTGGGTAGGTCTCTCTTGAGTGTAGGTAATGCCTAGTTAACGTTAACATTATAAAGATAAATACCACTGTAATAAGTATTTGAGAAAATATGCACCCGTATAGTGTTTTTATAAATTATAGAAACGCGCGTGACGTACCTACAATGAAGCAATAATACATAGCATTACTATAGGGGAGAGGTAAGCCGCAGAGGAAATCTGGTGTACAAAAATGTGGAAATCATAAGGTAATCACAGCAATACCAAGGGGCAATAGAAGGAAATCTGAGATCAGGGGAAATCAGAGTAAATCAGCAGGAAATCAGAGGCAATCGCAAGAATATCTGGGGAAATCATTGAGAAGTGCGCATGCGCGATCAGTGTAGAGTGATGTTATGTTAAAAGATGCCAATCCGCCAACGAAACGTGAACGGCAGTGAACGTGGGGGGAGCTTTATCGTGGGAAATCTTAAGAAAACCAACCATAAAGGGAAATCTGGTGTACAAAATGTGGGTTGCGATTTACCCCTCGACTATAGGTAAATGTGAAAATGTTTGTTATTCAATCACGACTGAACGGGTTTTGATGAAATTTAGCCCACAGATAGTTTATCACCTGGTTTAAAGTAAAAGTTAAGGTCAGTTTATACAGTAAATAAAATAAAATAAGAAACAAATTAAGATAAAATAAGAAAGATGAACATGCTCATTTCCATGGGAGCGTTTATACACGAAATAAGCTAAATTAAGAAATAAGAATAAGAACTAAAGATGGCCAACTTTCATCTTTATTTCTTATTTTATTTTATTTTGTTTGTAAATTGATAATGCGCATGATCAACTACTAGAGAACACTTAACTTGCATACAACACAAAAGTTTTTGTCAAAAAAGCTGTGATTTGATTGGTTCATTCTTATTTCTTATTATATTTTCGTCATCTGTATAAACCAATCTTTTTTGAGGTTATTCTTATTTCAATTTTAATATGCTTCTTATTTTATTTTATTTACTGTATAAACTCACCTTAACCTACTTTTTATCCCGGAAAAATGTTCGGTTCCTGTGGAAATATCAAAAAACGAACTACAGGACATATCGTGGCGGACAACAGCTAGAGTAAAATATAGATTTATGTTATCAGCTGAAAAGTGTTACAAAACTATTTGAGCAGAGTTATTTCGGAAAAATATTTGAAAATTGCACTTGAAGAACTAGAAAACACATTTTGATAGACAAGAAAATAAAAATAAGAAAATTCATAAAGAATAACCACTATAACTCTGATTTTGATACGTAGGAGAATGGAATTCCCTGTATGTGTGCGGTTATGATTAAAAGAGTGGTGCACGGAATTCATGATAGTTTCTTAGAAATAGTAACACAAGATGAGCAATTCAACGCGGTAAATTCAAAGCGTGGTCATGTGAGATACGATAATCTCTGAATGCACTGCAGAGTGTATCATTAATAATGGGAAATAATTTGACTGGAAAATCTTTGATCCAAAATAATAAGATTTAACCCAATTCACTTAGATAAAATGTGTCTCCTGTCTGAGTTACAGGGTGTTTTATTTAATTATTTCAAAAGGATTTTTCCCCATTACTTTTTAACCGTTTGACCAATCTTTATCATGTTTGGTGGGAAGTGTAGACACTGCAAACCTTACTAAATTATGCTAAAAACACGTTTCTAGCTACTGCCAGAGGCGTACGACAGGGGTAAGTGAAAGGTTAACACTTTTAAATTCTACGCCACTGGCAGAATTTCCATTTTAGTACAATTTTTTATTATCCAATAATTTCTGTGTAAACAACGTACTCTTCCTTCGTAGCGATAAAGTCATTATTTTTCGAGATGTTTAAAGTTGAACATAACGCTGCACAATTTTAATATGTATCTATCATGGCGGTGTTTTTGGGTCATAGGTTTGCATTTATTAGGCAAATAAAACTTTACCTTTGATTTCACAGGCTAAATAAGAAGACAATTTTACTAATACCTATGTTATTATCAAAAAGTCTCTTTCACATTTTTGCTACAATAAAAAATACCAAAATTTAGAAATACTTAACTTAACAAATGTTCAATGTGACCCCCATTTACCTCAATAAGTTTATCTATTCTTTCATTAAACGATCTTCTAATTTTAAAAAAATTATTTGTTGATTAGCACTAAAATTAGCGGAATTCACAGTTTGTTACCATAGGTCTTGACGATTATTTATGTCTTGTGAGTATACTAATGTTTTCATATGCCTCCAGAAATAGAAATCTAAGGGATTTCCTTCAGGAGTTCTAGGCGGCCACGGGAATTCACTACCTCTGCCAATCCAACGATGAGGAAATTCCTGATCTAGATAGTTCCGTACAATTAAAGGATAATGAGGTGATGCTCCATCCTGCATGAACCACATGTCTCTTCTTCGGTCAAGTGGCAATCCCTCTAGATCGTCGAAGAGTCTAGTTTGTAAAAACTTCAAATATGAGTTACCATTGAAATTTGCTGGTAATTCATAAGGGCCCAACAAGCTATCTCCAAATATACCGCACCATACCTTAATCTTAAATTCATATTGGAAATGTGATTGTCGGAATAGATTTTCCATATTCCAACTATGGCTATTTCTCCAGTTGAAAAATCCTCGACGTGTAAAAGTGGCCTCGTCAGTAAAAATAATGTTTTTAATAAAATCGGGATTTTCATTTTTTCTGTTTAACATCCACTGAGCAAAATTTAATCTTAAAGGATAATCTGTATGTAATAAGTTTTGTACAGGTGTAAAGTGGTAAGGTCTCAGTTTTTCTTTTTTCAGTAAGCGAAAAACTGAAGAATAAATTACCCCTGCCATTGCTGCTATACGCCGAGTGCTTAGTTCGGGATTATCAGCAATTCGCACTAAAATGTCATCTTCCTCGTCAACAGTTAAATTTTAGGTCGTTCCACATCGCTTTTGGACTTGAATTGTCCAGTATCTCCTAATCTATTAAAAATATTACTGGTTTTGCGACAAGGTTGAACTCTGTTTGGATACATTTCCCTATATCTTCGAGCAGCAGCAAGACAAGAATAATTTTCTTGTACATAAATACAAATCATATCACGCATTTTACTATTAGTAAAATTGTTATGGCGGGGCATTTTTACTGAGATTTTTAGATTTTATAACAATCAAAATTTTCTTGACATTAAAAATCAACAACTAACAACAATGACAGCCGCCTACTACTAACGATTAATTCAGATCGGATGCAACTTCACAAAACCTTATTTTGAATATGTCATACACACTTCGAAAGATATTACCTATTCTATCTAAATTATAAACAGAAATGATTCAAGTGCCATTTATTTCATTGTGATATTGTAAATAGAACATCATTTTAGTTGTTAAGTATTTTTAAATTTTGTTCATATTATTCATTGTAGCAAAAATGTGAAAAATACTTTTTGATAATTACATATAAGTGAAATTGTGTGTTAGTCTTCTTATTTAACCTTAAAATCAACTGTAAAATTTCATTTGCCTAATAAATGCAAACCTATGACCCAAAAACACGGCCATGATAGATACACATCAAAATTGTGCAGCGTTATGTTCAACATAAATATCTCGAAAAATAATGACTTTATCGCTACGAAGGAATAGTACGTTATTTACACAGAAAGTATTGGAGAATAGAAAGATTGTACTAAAATGAAAATTTCGCCAGTGGCGTAGAGTTTGAGAAGGGTTAACCTTTCACTTACCTCTGTCGTACGCCTCTGGTAGTAGCTAGAAACGTGTTTTTAGCATAATTTAGTAAGGTTTGCAGTGTCTACACTTCCTACCAAACAGGATAAAGATTGGTCAAACTGTTTAAAAGTAATGGGGAAAAATCATTTTGAAATAATTAAATAAAACACCCTGTAACTCAGACAGGAGACACATTTTATCTAAGTGAATTTGGTTAAATCTTATTATTTTGGACCAAAGATTCTCCAGTTAAATTATTTTCCATTATTAATGATACACCCTGTATATATAACATAAAAGCCTTACAGATAAATTGCGTATTAATATTTAATTCTGTTTATGACATCAAATCATAACTGTTGTTTATGTACATAAATTTAATTGAAGTGGTATTCTGAGAAGTAATATACAGGTGATAATCAAAAAATTCTTGCTACAGATAAGATTATCTATGGTTTTGCTAGATAAAGTACTGTATGATAGGATAAAAAATAATAAACCTAATAATAATACTCCAGGCCAGATCATTTGCTATCTGTATTGCAAGGTAAAATAGTGCTGGAACTATCGATATAATTGACCAGGTAATATATTGTTTGATTGATTTATGATATCAAATTTCTTGCAAAATATTGAATCTAATAATATAATTTGATCAGATAGATATTTCCAATTTCTATAGCTAACTGATTTAAGAACCATAAACTGATTGACTTGATCGTCGGTGAGTAACTTTAAAGCAACACTCCCGCTAATGGAAATTAGCTCTCAACTTCAACTAGAAATTACAGGTAACGGTCAATTTAGTAAACTGTTTCGTCAATAATCATCAAGCCCTCCTCCACTTACGTAAGATAATCGAAGCCTTGTCCGTGTACCTCCACGTAACATTTTTGACTTTATTGATAATCTTGCAAACATATAATTGTATACAATCCACGTGTCAAGGTAGGAAAAATATTGAGCTCCAATCAGGGTACAACCAAGTCTGTCACACCCCTGAGGTTAGCCGCATTTCAATATTCTAGTTTCCACCAAACCATGCTTTTACCCTCACAAGCTATTGGGAATCAACTTCTTCTCAAAAGCCACCCCAGATCTACACTCGATTATCACGACGATGACATCCCTGACCACATCAGGGACTCAGGATTTGAGTTTTCTGCAACGCCTACTACGTACGTACGAAAATTAAAATAATTTCCTTCCAACCCGATGTGAACTTACAGAGGTTAAAGCGGAAGTGTCTGAGCAGGTCTTGAGACTTGCTTCCATGGATATTATAATGAAGACATCGCCTATTCTCGGCGCTGTGAGCTACATATAAGTATAATGGCGTGGAAGGGGAACTTTTTTTATTATTTACGCCAGTTGCCAATAATTCAGGTCATACTGTGAATGTTTTTTGATGTGTATAAAACAGATATTCGAATGTTAAAATGTAATTGGTGAATATGTTTATGAACTCTTGAATGTGGATAATTTAACTCTTCTCAATACTAATTTCCTTCGTTTTATGATATTTCCGAATTATCAGGTATACAAATCAGGAATAATGACTGAGGAAGAATAGTCTGTGTCGCCACCGCCACGCCTTCCATATTCAATACATAATAATTTCAACTTATTCAGATAAAGGGCAGTTGATGAAAATTTAATATAAAAAAATTGTTTTTACCTATGTCCGTTTCAGACACCGAAACCATCCAACCGATGTGCCCCAAACCGGTTTTATTAGAAAGACAATAATGCGAAGATGGCTTTAGACCACTAAAACAATGCATTAGGCATATTTGGTCCCTTAATGAAGTCGATTTTGGACCTTTCCCAAACAATAACTTTACTGAATTTTGAAATTTTGGGAGTTTCAATAGACAGTGAAAAAGTATTTGTATTCGTGAAATTTGGTGGTGATTTTGATTATTGTTTGCAATTGTTAGTGTGCATTCAAGTTTGTCTCAATTTTTAAAGGAAAAATGCACTACTAATAATCAAATCTAAATCCAAAAACTGGACATATTATTTCGTTTTGAATATATATCAAAATATAAAATATCTCATTTATCAAAAATGCCACCGAAAAGAGCCGTTATTGGAAGAAATAAAGGGGATGCCCAAAGAAAAAGAGCCAAAAGAGTAGCCGAAACACCCGGACAACGTGAAATGCAACGACATCAGATCAAGTTTTTGTAAATTTATTTTCCAGGAGATGAAGAAGAAGAAGTCCATCAACGTTCGCTGTTATCAACGGAACAAGGCGTGATATTCGAATAAATCCATCCCAACCCAACACCACCATTAAAGTACGAAACGTTGATATTGGCCTTGATAACAGACGGATTGTTTTATACAGTCAAATACTGTCAAAAACATTTCAATCTCAATGTGGAATACTGCAACTCCGTTAAATCCATTAAGCAGGTATATATGCAAACATGTTATCAAAGGCAGTAACATGGTAGTGTTCGGGCTTTTAAATCGAAAAAGTTCAAATCTGTCAATTTCGGATGGGTCGTTATATCAGCAGTAATAAAGCTAGCTGGCGAATTCTCAGTTTCAGTATTCACGAACGATATCCAACTGTTCAAAATCTTGCTGTTCATTTAGAAAACCGCCAACGTGTTTACATTACCGAAGAACGTGCACAGACACAAAGAAAACACTTTTCAATTGTGTCAAATTGATAATTTTGCGAAAACATAGCTGTATCATGATGTTCCAAAATATTATACTTGGAACACAACAAACAAAATGTTTTATAGGAGAAAGCGGTTGTTCTAGACTATGCTTGTGTTCGTGCATCTGATGCATTGGGTCGAGTATATACTGTACATCCAAATAACGCTGAATGTTACTATTTGAGAATGTTGCGCCACACAATCAAAGATCCAACATCATTCCGATCTTTGAAAATGGTTGATTAAGAAGTAAGTGAAATGTACAGTGTATCCCATTTTGTTTGAGACAACCAGGTATCACGGTTGCTTTTGCAGATAGAACCTTACGGTTTTCGCGTTCCTGTGTAACTTTTTTGTAAAACTAAAGATGGCCTGAACAGATTTTGCCTAACTTCTTTTGTTCATAAGTTACAGGGCTTTTTTGAAAATTCAAACTTTTTGGATCTACGAAGTTTCTCAGCGATAATGTCAAATTGAAAACTTATCCCATAGAGAATTTTATGTAGAATCCAGTGGCGCACGCATTTTTTTTCGGGGTATGGTAATGGATATACGACTCAAACATATAATTTTTTCAATGGAACACCCTGTATTTTTTATCTCATTAAATTCTTCAATGTTTTTCCTTCAAAATAATATATAATAAATGAGCATAAAGTTTTTAAAAATGCTTCAAAATCAATAAAACATTGAATTTTAATAGTGGGCTATGGTTTCTTCATACAAAAAAGGTTCCAATTGACGGAATATTACTTGTGAATTTTCCATGAAAAAAACAAAAATAATACTAACGCTAATTCACTAACAAAACAAAAATCTTATTTATCGAATTGTTCAATTTGATGTCCATTTTCCCTAACACATAATTGACTCACTTTCTCAATACGTCTTAATACATTTAAAATATTAAGTGCCGTCTTTGTAAATCCTAGAAAGCTTCCTCTGTTGTTGCTCATAATAATATATAAACATAAAGTTTTCAAAAATGCTGTAAAATGTCTAACACATAGAATTTTAATAGTACCATGGATTTCAAAGTGTTACTACAGGGATTAGGTATTATTTGTGATTTTTTCATAGTAGGTCACAGAGGATACAAATGTTGTTGTTATTGCCTTTTGGAGCATTGTTTTATCAAGTGATTGTGGAGGAATCAACAAATCTGCAGACATGTAAATAAATTTTGAAGTGTTCTATTGGGTTTGTTCTTGACGATTTTGTGAATTTGAGAAATTTTGTAATAGCTTCAAGATTTTTTCAGATTGTTGACGAAGCATTAGAAATGTAAACGAGTATTTTACAATAAGACATTGTATGACATCTTGTTTTTAAAACTTACCTGTTTAAATATTATTCTAAAGCTTCGTAAACATGTTCATGGCACTGATTGAAATATTTTATGATATCACACTTTTCGTTCTTCTAAAAAAATTTAAAGCCATTATAAAATTTCCCAAATTCACAAAATTGCCAAGCACAAACCCAAATTGCATAACCTATTTATTACTCTATGCCAATAGAATACATCAAAATTGATTATAATGACAACAGATTTGTTGACTTCTCCATAATCACTTGATTAAACAATGCTCCAAAATGCAACCGTGATCTACTATAAAAAAATCATAAATAATAATCCCTGTACTAAGACTTTGAAATCCATGGTACTATAAAATTCAATGTTTTAGTAATTTTACACCAATTTTGAAAACTTTATGTTTATATATTTTCATGAGCAACAACAGAGGAAGCTTTCTAGAATTTACAAAGACGGCTCTTAATATTTCAAATGCGTTGAGATGTATTGAGAAAGTGAATCAATTATGTGTTAGGTAAAATGGACTTCAAATTTAACAATTTAGTAAATAAGTTTTCTGTTTTGTTAGTGAATTAGCGTTAGTATTGTTTTTGTTACTTTCATGGAAAATTTACCAGTATAGTATCCGTCAGTTTGAACCTTTTTTGTTTAAACCATAGCCCACTACTAAAATTCAATGTCTTAGTGATTTTGGAGCATTTTTAAAACTTCTTGTTCATATATTATATATTATTTTGAAGGAAAAATATTATGGAATTTAATGAGATAATAAAATACAGGCTGTTCCATTGAAAAAATTATACATTTGAGTCGAATATCCATAAAATTCTCTATGGGATAAGTTTTCAATTTGACATTATCGCAGAGAAACTTCGTAGATCTGTGGTGAATCCAAAGATTGTGAATTTGACGCCCTGTAACTTATGAACAAAAGAAATTCAGCAAAATCTGTTCAGGCCATCTTGAGTTTCACAAAAAAGTGACACAGGAATGCGAAAACCGCAAGGTTCTATCGTCAACAACATCCGAGATACCTGGCTGTCTCAACAAAAATGTGATGTACTGTACAAAGAAGCATCTTATCAACTCGGCTGACTTGAAAACGATCAGCATGGGAACCCGACATTGGCAGAAGCACCTCTCACATGTCTTCCGCTAAAAATTCGCACGCTGTTTGCAATTATTTTAACGACTAGCACGCCTTCTGATCCAAAAAATCTTTGAGGAAAGCACAAAGAAAGCCTGAATGACGATATACTAAGACAAACACGTAGAACGAATCCGAATGTGGAAATTGGATGACATCTTCAATGAAGCACTCATACTACTTGAGGATAGATGTAACTCGATCAACAACAAAATCCTTTCCCAGCTTGAACAACAGCACCATCACGTGATCGAAATAATGTTAACGACAGAAATTTAGTAAGTGAACGGCAATATACTTAATTCTGATGAATTGCGCCATTTTTTCGATGCTCAGAAAGAACTGTCAACTGCTGATCAAAAAATAGTTTTAGAAAAAGTTATGTAACACGTAGCAAACGGAAGTGGTAGAATAATTTTTCTTGGCGCACATGGAGGCACTGGAGAAAAATTCTTGCTTATCTTGGTTAATTTGATACTTCCATCGAAAAATTAAATTGCACTAGCTGTAGCATCGTCTGACATCGCATTAATTTTACTCGATGGTGTACGGCGCATTCATCTTCCATTAACTGAAAACTATACCGAAACACCAACGGCAAAAATTGGGGTATGTCTGCTGTTTTTAAAACAAGCTCACATATTGAATGGGATGAATCCACTATGGCGCACAAGAAATCTTGAAGCTTTTGACCGTACTCTCAAAGATTTCAGAAAAAATCACCGACCGATGGGTGGAGGTCTATTGCTGCTTGCTGGTGATTTTCGACAAATTTTGCCATTGATTCCAAAATCAACATTAGCCGATGAACTAAATGCATTTTTGAAAGAGTCATAAGTTTGGAGACATCTAGAGAAACATTGTCGAAATATGTGCGTGTGCATTTATTTCAAGATTCTGCTGCTGCGCAAATATTCGCCAAACAGATTTTGGATATGGGAGATGTAAAATATCCATCTGATACAACTACACATAAAATATCTTTTCTTCCAAAATTTTACCAAATCATGACATCAATCAAAATATTGCGCAGAAAGTTTTTCCCGATATTGCAAACAATTCCAAAAATCATGATTGGCATTGCGAACGAGCAATTTTGGCTCCGAAGAATGATCATGTCAATGAAATAAACCATCAAATTCAATTGAAGCTACCCATTTTAATGGGTTAATTTAGTTGTCAAATCGACTAACACAGTTATAGATGCCGAACAATCTGTCAACTATCTAATAGAGTTTCTTAATTCTTTTGAACCATCTAGAATGTCACCACACATCTTAACTTTAAAAGTTGGTTCACCGTTGATGTTCATTCGCAAATTAGATCCACCGAAATTGAGCAACGGCACAAGACTTGCTGATAAAAAACTTTCGCCGAATTTAATCGAAGCCACAATCATCAGCGGCAAGTGTAAAGGAGAAGATGTGCTGATACCACGAATTCCAATGATTTCAGCAGTTTTACCCTTCGATTTTAAACGATTACAGTTTCCGGTGCATCTGGCTTTCACCATAACCATCAACAAGGCTCAAGGCCAATCGCTAAGTGTTGCTGGTTTGAACTTAGAAGATTCCTGTTTTTCGCACGGCTAATTATATGTTGCTTGCTCCAGAGTTGGAACACCGAAAAATCTTTTTGCTTACACACCTACCGAAAAAACTCAGAATATTGTTTATACGCTAGATATAAGATAATAAGGTTAATTAATAAATAATATATTTTCTTTCCAACTAATAAACAAAATGTACTTATATTTTTAGAGTAGTCGCACACGCGGGTATCCGCTAGAATATACATAAAGTTAAAACTAACAATATAAGAACGGAGAAATACCACAACACATCAACAAATTTGTTTGTTTGAAGTATAGAAAGATGTTTATTAATTTTAATAATCGAAACTTTATTACTTATACAATTTTATGGATGTACATATAACAAAAGAAAATAGGTATTAAAATAATCATTGTAACAATTCAAACTTAAAAAAATCACCAATTTCTGTGCGTTTCTTCTTCTTCTTCTTCAAATTTACCATCTTTAACCTTCTATATCTTGTTTTCTCCCATCAATTTTCTTAATATATCAAGACTCTCACAATAGCTTTGGATAGTGGTATGAAATAAAAGGCGAAATAAGGAAAGTAATTAATTCTCATGCATCAGAAAATGGAAGTTTAAATAATCTCCTACTTACGTTCGTGCCTTTCTTTCGTATCTTCTCTTGTTTCTTCTTCGCTTTTATGATTTTTTATACGTATTTTCTTTTATATCCGGACTATTGCCTTCCGTTATCCCATCAGCGTCATTCCTAGAAAATTACTTTTCGTCCATATCCATATTGAAGAATTATATGATGTCACTATGATTTGTCTTCTTTCATTAAAATATGCTTCTACGCCGACAGAGTCACTTTTGTCTCCTGGGAAACCAGCGTTCTTGTTTGAAGTAGTTAGGGCATCCCAGGCATTTCGTATTCACATAACCACTATTTGTATCAAGCTCTTGTTTAGCTGGTTATTCCTCCAAATTGCATATCAAGCGATACAAAATTACCTGGGATATTTTACTTTAAAATATTGAATAATATCTCAATTTAATGGCCGTGATGTTGAAGTGATGTTTGGAGGAAAAGAGATCACTTTCATGTTTTTCAAGTTCATTCATAATATTGGCTTTCATCCATACTTTTAAATTAATCCTCCACGAGACTCCAAGTGCACCCTTATCAACCTCTTTGAATCAACTCGGCTTAGCAGCTTTGCCGATTACGAGTTGTTTTATTTTTTACTGATTCAGTTTCTATGTAAACTGCTTCGAATTTTATGCACTGTCGGGTTCTGAAACGTTCTAACCATCCGTTGGCTACTTTGAATGTTGCATCTCCTAATTCAAAGGCTATTTTGTCAAGATCTTTGGCTTGGATAATTGGTCCAGAAATGGGATTCTTTGGGCTCGTAGCCGTCGAAACAGATCAAGAACGGCTCTGTCAATAATCGCACCTCCAATCACACCAGCTAATACTCGAATTGTCTGTTTTTTATTAATATCATTATTAGTTAGGAAGACAAAACAATAATAATGACCATTTCCAATTAAAAAAATCCCGATGGCCTGTAGTCAGGGGAAAGGTAAATTTTTCAAAATTCATTGAATTGAATTTTTAACAACCTTTTCATTGGTATACCTACATGTTATTAAATAAAATTATCATAGCCTTGCGGTTAGAGGTTTTTGTTTTGGCTGTTGAATATAAAGCAGACAGTGTTCGAGTCCACTTCAAGGCAGATTTTTTTTTTCTATTTCTTTTCAATAAATATACTATATATTTTTTTAATCAGGGTCTATATTAAGATCTCCAGAAAATGTACAATTACATCAAATTTATATTGAGTGCTCATGTTTTATCAATATTTGTTATTTTTCTTTATTAATTTTTATTTTTTTACCTGTGTATTTTATAAAAAATTGCTCTGAACAAAAGTTGTAGGTACTGATTATATCTATAACCTAAAATTATTTTTAATAATATTTACACTACTGCTCTTTTTTGATAATTTTCTTAAATGTTTGAATGGTCGCCATTTTGAAACTACTTACCCGATATTGCCCAATAACGAACTCGACCGAGATATTTGAGAGATTGATTTTTGTAGCAAATTTGAACTTGATACCTTCAAAACTGCGACCTCTATCGTGTATTTCGTAATATCCCATATATATATATATATATAATAAAATAGATTTTTGTTGGGGATGCAGTCATTTAATAAATAAAATTCTTTGTATTATGCCAAGCTTTCGAGAATGTTTATTCTCTTCGTCGGGGCAAACTAAAAATCGTTACATTTTTAACTACATAATAGATTATTAATTAAAGTACTTACATTCGTGAATTTATATAAAATTAACCACAAACAGGAAAGATTTCATTGTCAGCAATCAGAAATGTCATTAGTTATTTATAAATGTCATGGTAACAGCATATCTAGAGTTGAAAGTGTCTAAATTCACGAATGTAAGTACTTTAATTAATAATCTATTATGTAGTTAAAAATGTAACGATTTTTAGTTTGCCCCGACGAAGAGAATAAACATTCTCGAAAGCTTGGCATAATACAAAGAATTTTATTTATTAAATGACTGCATCCCCAACAAAAATCTATTTTATTAAATAATAAACCAGTCAAGAATTCAGAATCAAACAATATATATATATATAAACTTTTGTACCAAATGTTTTTTTGGACTAACTTATAGACAAATAACAACATGCCGTTGAAATGTTTTCGAAATACAAAATTGTGAACGATCGCAATAGGTATATTTCTATAAGAAATTTGCCTAAAAAAACATTCGAAATAAATTTTAATAAAATATTTGTTGGAGATATTATTATCAATCTCGTTTTTAAATTAGATTAACTATTTTTCAACATTATTCTTTTATGGTTTTCAACAATTTGTAAATTCGCTGACTTGGGAAAGTTCTAATACATGCTTGGATCATTTATTTTCTAATTAAGCATCATATGCGAACAATACAGTGGTTATTTTTCAAAAGGGGCTTCATGGCAACAAGTTAAAAGCAGTGCTAAACTTGGCTTGAGGCACATAAATTGTCAATAAATGTAAGAGAATCAAATTATTGCTTTTACAAAAACTAATGTAAAAAGACCAACATTTACTCACATAACAGATAGAAATCTGTTAGACAGAAGGCAAATTTTTGGTACAAAAATGCTCATCACAGTGTACAAAACCTTGACTGAATCGATCTTACCTTATGGAATACTAGTTTGGGGTAGTTTAAATAGAAATTCTTTGAACCCTCTTCAAAATTTACAAAATAGAATATTAAGGATAATGTTAGTAAAAAATATATTATATCCTACTTATTTACTTTATAACAGAACTATTATTAATATTGAATTTCGAAAAAATTTCAACGGCATGTTGTTATATGTCTATAAGTTAGTCCAAAAAAACATTTGGTTCAAAAGTTTATATATATATATATATATATATATATATACGATAGAGGTCTCAGTTTTGGAGGTATCAAAGTCAAATTTGCTACAAAAATCAATCTCTCAAATATCTCGGCCGAGTTCGTTATTGGGCAATATCGCGTAAGTAGTTTCAAAATGGCGACCGTTCAAACATTTAAAAAAAATATCAATAAAGATCCGTAGTGTTTATATCATCAAAAATAATTTTAGGTTATAGACATAATCAGTACCTACAACTTTTGTTCAAAGCAATTTTTCATAAAATGCACATATTAAAAAATAAAAATTGATAAAGAAAAATAAGAAATATTGATAAAACATGAACACTCAATATAAATTTGATGTAATTGTACACTTTCTGGAGATCTTAATATAGACCCTGATTAAAAAAATATATAGTATATTTATTGAAAAGAAATAGGCGAAAAAAAAATTCTGCCTTGAAGTGGAACGCGAACCCTGTCTGCTTTATATTCAACAGCCAAAACAAAAACCTCTAAGCGCAAGGCTATGACACATACGACAATTTTATGTAATAACATGTAGGTATACCAATGAAAAGGTTGTTCAAATATCAATTCAATGAAATTTGAAAAATTTACCTTTCCGCTGACTATAGGCCATCGGGATTTTTTTCATACAACATGCTGTTATATCATACCAATGATACAATTAAAAATACTCTAAACCATAAACATAAAACACGAATAAATGTCAACAATCATCTTATGATTTCCAGATGTCATAGTGATTTCCGAAAAATCTATTCTATTTTTGGGTTCCAAATTATATAATTTGTTACCTAACCATATTAAGAAACACACTATCAAATGTTTCTCTTAACTTACAAAGATTCTCATTGTTGATTATTTTTCTCAATTTATGATTATATTAAATAGATTTCTATTGTAATGTTATTTTTTAATAAATAGACTCAATTTAGTTAATGTTATTATCAAAAGTAATTAATTTATGGAAACCTGAAAGACACATTTAAATTTATTTACTTAATTACACCTAGGTAGCGAGGTCCCTCAAGGAAAAAGTCCTACTTGGGCTCGAACCCCATACCTTTCGCAAAGATTTTTCCATTCGGTTACAAGACCAGCGTCTACCAACTAGAACACGGGGGTGGTTATAGAATATTAGTTTTATTTATTGTTATTATCTATTATGTATGTATTATATATAATATATTAATACGAGCAATTCTTGTGTATGAATAAATAGTTTTTTTTCTCGTAAACGGCCCTAACGATTTTGATCAAATTTGGTATATGGATAAGGTTTTGTTTTTTAAGATTATCTATATATGTGACTTTCCTAAGAAAGCGCGAGTGTCTCACCCGCGAGTTCCATGAACTTCTTCTGGAATGGTTCGGCTGATTTCAATAAAAAATTGCAGAGGGGTTTTTGGGTCCGAGAAATCGTTTGGTGATACTCACATATTTTATGGGTGTGACCTTCGAGGTCCATATTAGCTATATCAAGGAAGGGTTCGCAGATTTTGATAGAAATTTGCAAAAAGAGGTTTTCGGAGTCGAGAAATCGATTAGCGATACTTTAATTTTCTAATGGGTGTGACCCTCGAGGTCCACACTAGCTATTTCGGGAAAGGCTCCAAAGATTGCGATAAAAATTTGAGTGTGGGGTTAGGGGGTCTAGAAGTCGATTGGTGATACAGCTGAATTATGGTATGTTTCACATTCATATTTATTTTGAAATCTGTTAATTAATTATAGACCTATTCTAGATCCTGTGTTAACCGAGCAAAGCTCAGTCACCCAGATATTCTAATTGTAACTGACCTAATTATTTGTAGCAACATTTATAACGAACATTTTTTCCTTTGAGTTACGGTTTTCGAGTTACAGTGATGGTAAAATGGTAACATCTAAAATACTTATGCGTATTTCCGCAGCGATGTTTTAATATCTCAATAATAATAACAAGCAAAGAATATACGTGGATAATAGCATAAGTACCTACTATCTTCATTGGTATTAGTGAACGTTCAACGATTTTCGTGACTAACGTTACACTCAAAAGTGTGGAATAAATATTTTTTTCCATAAATTTGACCGACGTTATTAGTTGGTGCACGGAAAAATACAAAACAATATTAATTCTGTTGGTGCTGGTACTTGTGAAGTTAGTGTCAAAATTTATCAATCTAACCGCAACTGCACAACTTCAAAAGTAACAGCACCAATAGAATGAATATTATTTTGTATTTCTCAGTGCATCAACTAAAAACGTCGGTAAAATTAAAAAAGATTATACTTATAATAAACTTATTATTTTTACTTTCTTACGCTACTATAGTAGCTGTATGAGGAAAGTATTGAAATCGTGTGATATTTTCGGTATCGAGATTTTTACAAAAGTTGACGTTTCAGAATTTTCTAAGCCTAATAAACATTCTTTCAGCCATTGGTATGTCTGTTTATCTGGCCGTCGGTCTGTGATAGCTTTATCTCGGGAACGGATTGTATTTTGTTGCTTTCTTTACCAATACCACTCGCCGGTGGCACTGGATGAGAATTCTGTATACACTGGGTGCTGTGCTATAGCCAAAAAACGTGATTTGCTCAAGACTGTGGCGCGAAAACTGCTCCAAGGATTCTGATTAAACTTGCCTAAAGTATTCTGAGAGCCCTTAACTACCTACATACAGCGCCATCGCGGAGAAAAAGCACAAAAAAAATAAAATTCCATATTTTCCATATGTTTCTTCAGATTCTGGCTAAACGTTTCATCTTGCGAAAAAATGTTACATGACCATTGCTGTTCGTTTTGATCGGACGATTTCTTATTCACTGGAATTTGCACTGGAAAGTCGTGTGAGTGGACACACCAGATTTTTGTCAATTATTTTTATTTGGGTTATTAGTCAAGTACCCAATTAGAATCAATATTTTTGTCATGACATGATATATCTTATATTTTGTTGTAACTACATATTATATTTTAATAATAATCCCAGTAATAACATTCAAATATAATTAAGCATCAACCAAAATGGGCCACCATCACGATGATTGCTGTGATCCACTTTGTAATCATCCTGATCATCATCATCATCATCACCATCAGCATTACTATCACCGAAGGCTAGTTGGTCAGATATTGGAACACGTTTTTCATCACCATGGACATCATCCTCCGCCACAGTTCCCACCAACATCCCCACCAGGGCCTGTGACTTATTACGGGCCACCACTAGGACCGGTGCCCAATTACGGACCACAACCAGGATCAGCGACCTATTACAGACCACAACCACCAGTTGGTCCAACTCAACCGCTCTATCCGCCTTTACCCTGCAACCATCGCTACAGGATGGAGGATTGTCATTATTGCTGTCACCATCGCAAATGGTAGATCGTATCATCTCTCGTAAGATCACTTGATACATTCCACTTTATATATTTGAACATTATGTAATAAAATCGACCGAGTGTTCAATTTTTTTTGCTATAATATATGACAAGGAGGGACCCCAAAAACAAATTTTGTTTGTGAATGAGTATATCTTTGTCTAAACTTTTGGTGTTGCTTTACGCAAAAACATTTTAGCCGATTTCTACGAAACTTTGAAAATGAATATATATATGATTGTTTAAATCATTAATATTGGATAATTTAGCCTTTTCCCAACGTAAATATACAGGGTGGTTGTCTGTGCAAGACCGTGATTGAAAGCATATTTTTTATTATTCTAATCATGCAATATTTGTCCGCATCCCTCCGCAATGTCAAATCTTAAATAGTAGAGAGAAATAACAGACTCATGAAGCACAGAGCATATAGAACTCCAATAACAGAATGGTTGTTCATTGATTAGTTATTCTATTATAGAATTTCTATACGTTTTAATAGATATCATTTTCCAAACACTAGAATGGAGTTCCAGAAGAAGCCTAATTGCCGCAACGCGTAATTAAAAAAGTCATATGAAATATTTTTATACATATTCATAAAACTATTTGATCAGATTCAGGACAATGTTCCTCAAGGCAAACTGTTCACTTAATGATGGTGCAGTTGAACCAGTTCCTTTAAGCTCTTGAAATTATCCAAAAACAATTTTGGTGATTGTTCTATAACACACTAAATAAATAACAAGTTCATAATGTGAAAACATTTTGAGACAACATGTGCATGGGCATTCTTAACAATTTATTTCTGTTCAGGAGTATCTAAGTATAAGACTCAATAAAAGTACAGTATGGTTGTTGGTTTCCAGTATAAAGGGTAAAGAATCGGTAAGCAATCTAAAGTTGTTTAATTTAAAAGAAGCACCTAGTATTGTCTATCACAGAGTATTATACTTTCTCAAGACCAATTGTTATATCTATTAAAGGAAACCAGGGACAGAATATACAGAAACTGAATTCACTATGATTGCGTCTTCAATTGGATCTACCTAGAGAAAAACCAAATTGTATTAAATATTATCCAATCAACTATTACTAAGAAACAGTTAATGCTGGGTGAGAGCATAAATGTAATTAATTTTTTGATTGCTCTAGGATTTTTGAAAAGAAAATTAATAAGTTTGACTCAATCGTGTTACTGAGAGAAGATATTGGAGTCTGAAATCCATTATAAAAAATGTAAATTTGAAAATTAATTAGTCATAAATATATATCCCGAATGGAAAGGGATGTATTATCTAACTGAATTTTGGCTTTGGACTTGGTATTTTATTGGGGAGAGTAGTTATAGCTTCCTAGACATGATTTTTTGTGGAATAAATAATACGCTGGCTCTCCTCAGTCAGACCTTCAACAGGTATCTCCGGATCACTTTCTATTATTTTGTAGTTTTCTGTGCTGTTTTTCTGTATTTCTATTTCTAGTTCTGATTTAATATAAATTATTATTAGGAAGGAGGGTACATTGTATTTCTGTCCAGCGAGGTGATGTATCATCCTCCACCACCGAGAAACACGTATATTAGTGAACATATATTGGTAAGCTCAGCAGTGACTGATTAATTTAAATCCAAATTTGCAAAAAGGCTTTCTAAACTATAATTGTGTGGGCAGTGTGTAAGATGCAGAGTTTGCATCTTACGAAATAGGAATAGATCCCTTTATGGTTAAAGTTATTGAGTCCATACTGAAAAGCAGAATAATGACAGCAAAAATGGGAGGGAATCCCAAAATGATAAAGGCTGGTAGGGGTGCACACAAGGAGAAGGAGGAGTACTTCACCCCTCTGCTATGGTCTATATTAGTGGACTGTAATCTCTGGTAAGCATACCCTATGGGCAGCCATGGAATTCATCCTGAACATAGAACCATTGCACCTGCACATCAGGTGAACTGTACTGGAAGAAGGCCTGAGAACCCAAAGAAAAAGGAATAAAGGAAATATAGATAAGAAGGACATCTTAGTATTCTTAAACATATTCCAAATCTCAAGGAGCTGAATTGAATTGAAAATCACCCTTGGTGTTAATTTTGTCTGGATTTTTCTGGACGAGAAGAAAAAACAAGCAAAGATCTATATAGAATGTGGTATCAAGGCTTCTAATCAAGGTATACCTAATGTTCTTAAAAATTCTACGTATATCGAAGAGTGCTATGAATACCTGATTCAACTGGCAAGAGGCAACAACATTCGTCTCATCGGGGTGCTGGCAAAAACGAAAAAGTTCAAAATAACAACCAACAGGACTTGAACTATTCTGCAGACATACAAAACAGTTTATCAAAGCAGAAACAAGAAAATTTGAACAGAAGTTGACATACCCATATTGGACTGATTATTAATTACGAATATGAAAACAAGTCCAATTGACGTTACCTATACTAAGTGTTAATCTTCCGGTTACGCATCTGAATATTTTTTTAATACGGTCCTTACCCCACTAAAGCCAACCTTCTCTGGTAACCTGAGTGGTTCTTTGCTCGCTAATATCAATAATACCAAGGTGTCCTCTATAGCGGTTTTTCCTAGCGGAGCCTAACTCACATTTCCCTCTTCATCCCATTTAGTGCAGACAAATACGGTGAGCGCTGCATCATCTTCAGAGGACCCAAAGGCTTCGCTCTGCTATTTTTAGACATTATGCAGGAAAGTTACCAAGCTGCCGTGACCAGAGAACATTTGGGTCACGTAAGAGTCCACATCTCTGAGGTTTTTGTTCAACCAGATTTCAAGATCTGGAATGATATGCGTATCCATTTACCTTTCTGGAAGGTGCTCCAGCGAGTTTTTCATTGTGGACGTAGATCTTCCAGCGCTTCCTGTATCATCGCGCCACTCGTACTACCACTCTAGATTTAACTCCAATGGTCTTATTCCTGCCAAAACGAGTGTGTCTGTGAAAATTGTTCGATACTACATTTGCACAGGGCCACTGGTGTGATGAGCTGCTGGATGTCACTCTAGCACGACTGGTGTTAATACCAGTCGTACTATTAATGGTAGTATGAGTTTCCAGCGCTTCCGCACTTTCGAACACAATATAGTCGAGGCATTTTTCACGTTTTCAATTATATACCACCACAAGCAAAAGAACAAATGAAAATGAAGAGTATCCTTGGCAATAACCTAACAAGACAACAAATGACAATCGTGAAAGAGTAAAACAAGAATTTAATCATTTTTTACGTGTGCCATGGTGCCTGTGCCAACAGAATTTTATGTTTTATTTCGTATTGTCCTCCATTAGTTCATTCTCGTCCTTATAGTCTTCTTGATATACACTTATGATTGAAAAACACAGTTTACATGTTCATCCTAATGATAACGGAATAGGGTTATACAGAATACAGTACTCTGATATAATAATAGGGGTACTCACAATGTATTGTAACGACGTAAATGGTATTGAAATAGCACGTGTTAAACTAGACAAATCGTGAGTGACCACCCAAGCAATGTTTAGTGCTGAATCAGTAGTTGAGTGGATAGTCGCTAGGTGGCTACTTCGTAGACAATCAGCTAAGGATTACTATTTTACTATACTTTACTATAAGGAAGTCTTAATTAATTATTTACTCAACAGTTGTGTCACTGAATTGATTAATTGTTATGATGAAGACCTGCTGTTGGGTGAAAGTACATGATTAAAGAATATTCAATAATAGTTTTTTGTGTTCTAAAGAGCATCAGTTTTTTTCTGGAATGCAATACATAGCTGCTGACAGTGCATATGAACTTAGAAACACTGCGATCACTCCATTTAAGGGGGCGGCGAATATCACCCATAGACTAACAACATTTATTAGAGTCTTTAGTAAATACAGGGTTAGAATAGAATACGCTTTTGGTATTTTATAAGCGGAATTGTTCTGTTTATTCGTACTTGCTGAGGATCTACTTCAAGGAGTACCAGATTAAGAGGATTAGGTAATATTTTTTTTATGAACTGTTGTGCACTGAAATGTTCTATTTCATCTAAACTTTCTTTCTGATTCTCTGGAACACCACTCTATGAAATATATGATGGGTGAATGCTGAACTTTAAACAAAATATTTTATCCATCAATCAATCAATCCCATTGAGCCAGTCAATGGCATCCTGCTACTTCTTCTAAAGGTTCCTTATTTTGTCCATTAGTCCACACAACTCATAATCTTCCAGAGTTCCTTTTCAATTTTCTTTCGGTAGAAAATCAAAAACAAGTAAAAATAAATAAGTTTATATCTTGTAGTTCAAAAATAGGTACATAGATGTCATGTCATAGTATTTGTATCTACTTTTTAAGAATTCCAGTAACGGTAGTAATTTTTTATACTAAAAAAATGGACAGCTCTTAGAAATATCACATCACAAAGTTATGTAAGTTGGAATGCTGATTGCGGCTTCGCCCTCATTTTCTTCTTTTTTTGAGGTGGCACAGTCTTTTTCACATAATAAGTCATTATCATTGTCAATTAATTAAAATAAAATCAATAATTAGTTACAATATTTAGCTCACACTAATGAGAAACTCATCGACAGTATATGGACAGATCTCTAAAACTGGAGTTTTTATTTTTTGTTTAAATTTATGTAATGGCTTTGCTCTTACACTGATAGGCAAAGAATTAAAAAGTTTAATGGCAATTGTTAAATAACTTTGTTGAGATAAAGTTATACGATTTTGAGATAATAGTAAGTTTTTACCGTGTCGTGTCTGCTATTGAGGGTGATATATTCAGATTATCTGGATTTGATAAAATAGAGACACTGAGAAATGTATAGACCAGGCATTGTCAAGATTTTATATTGTTTAAACAGTGGCTTACAACTGTCTGTTAGTCGCTTATTACCTATGATTCTTAGTGCAGTCTTTTGCATTTTAAATATTTTCAGACATTCCCCAAAACAAAAGACATCTTAGATTGAAAAAGACCCATATAAGTTGCTCTTGACACCTCTCTCCGAAGCAGGAATAATGTAAAAGCCAATTTATTTGCCAACCATTCAACGTGATGTTTCCATGTTGATCTATTGTCTAGATGAATTCCAAGAAACCTGACATTGTTTTCATCCTGTTTTTTGAGGGAGAATGTAACCAGTTCTGTTTTATTCAAGTTCAAACTAAGATTGTTATCTGCGAACCAATTTTGAAGATTTCATAAGGTAGCAGTAGTTACAGTGTAAAGAAGAGTAGTTTCTGCATATTGGATAGTTTTTACATCAGGGAAGTAACTAGAAAGATCATTGACATATAAGATGAACAGTAGGGGACCTAAGATGGAACCTTGCTGTAAGCCTGCTCTATTAGGAGAAGCTGATGAGGTGATACCTCCACAATCAACAATCTGAGAACGGTTAGTTAGGTATGATTGTATTAGGTTTAATGATTTGCCTCTGATACCATAGTGTGGAAGTTTTTTAAGAAGGATCTGATGCAACAAACAATCGAACGCCTTAGAGAGGTCACAGAAGACTATAGATACTGACTCATCCCACTCTAAACATTCGATCACTTATCCCACAAATTCATTAGGGGCGTCTGATGTTGATTTTTTTTCTGAAACCAAATTGACTAGGTGACATTAAGCTACTCTTTCCCAAACAGGGTACAATTCTGTTATTTAGGCATATCTCTATAGTTTTTAAAAGAATTGGGGCTACGGATATAGGACAATAATTACTGGGGTTACTTTCATCGCCCTGTTTAATAATAGGAAAAACTTTGCTTACTTTGAGTTTTTCTGGGAAAATTCCTGATATGAAAAATTTGATAATAATGATTGTTAATGGACGAGCTATGCTTTCCCTAATTTGTTTGATTATTTTATTGCTTAATCCAAATACATCATTCGCTTGACTATCGCTCATATTTTTTATGACTTCATTAATCTCAATTGGATCAACAGGCCTCAAGAATAGTGCAGAATTATTGTGAATACATCTAGATGCAGATACTGCAGGATCAGTACCAGTTTTGTGGAGGGTAGTGGTGATATTTTAGGAGATATTCACAAGAAAACTGTCAAACTGTTCTGGGGTTATTTTAAATTCTAAATTTTGTTTATTTGTGTTTCTAGTGTTATTAATTAGACGCCATAATGCCCTAGGTTTATTGATACTATTTTCAATTTTATGAGAATAATAATTTAGTTTTGCTTGTCTGATTTTGTTTCTGTAAAGGAGAAACATCAATATTCTCATTCTGTCTATTAAAAGTTACGAAGGCGTTTAGGATGTCCCTGCATTTCTTTAATTCATTATTGAACCAAAGATCGTTTTTATTTCTCTTACAAACAGTCTTTATCTTTTTGAAAATATTCGTTGATTATGGTTAGATGAGTCTTCAAAAATATTTCAAATGAGGTATCATCGACATCACATGAATCTAAAAGTAGTGACCAGTTTATACTTTGTAATTTATTTATACAGAAAGCTACACTTTCTTCGCAAAAAGGCCTATAATTAAAAATGAAAGTACTATTATTAGTTATTCTACCCGTATATGTAAAAGTGTTTGACAATGACATGTGATCTGGCATGTAGGTATTCAGCAAAGCAAGGCAACTGCTCTTACATATTTTTGAAACTCTAGTTGCTTCATGTATCAAGAAATTGAAGCAATACGAAATGATTAACAGTCGAAACTCAATCGAATGCTGGTCATCTTCAAGTATGTCCACGTTAAAATCGCCATAGATAAATATAGTTTTATTTTGATGTGAAATAAGATCTAGAGTTTCATTAAATAATTGAGAAAATATATCCTGCCGATCAGTTGGAGATCTGTACACACACAGCAAGATGGTATCAGGTTTGATTATTTCAACTGCAGTCACTGAGTCACTTTACTGAGAGATCATTTATGGCACCTATATTCTTGAACTTCATATTGTTTTTCATGTAGATAAGTACGCCCCCTTCTGGTCCTTCATCTCATGTTAATTGACGACTGTAATAATTAGCTAAATTATAGTTTGGTAAACCATAACTTTCAATAGCACAATCCTGGAGCCAATGTTCCATAAACAAATGACATCATAGTTTTTATTATGAATATGAAATTCCAGTTCATCAAGTTTTCTTGTGAATTTCTAATAAAAGAACATATTAATGTTTATTTCACTTCGGTTATGGTGCTTGGGTAATAACTTTGTTGTTGTCCTGTTGCGGTTGATAGTTTTTTTTTAAATCGTAGCGTTTAATGCCCACATTTCTCGGCCAGAAGTTAGGATTATACAATTCATTTTTTGTCAAATGATGCAGTGACCATGAAATATTTATTTTTATTCTCTTCTGTTGGCAGTTCCTTTACGAAAATATCCAGTGCTACATACCCTGGCTTAGCTTTTATGGAGTTTTCTATTAGATCTGAGCTAACACCACGTTGTATTCGATAAAGATAGATCCAGAGCGGTTGTTCAACCCCCTGAAAGCCATTTGAATTGTTTTCAGATGTTCCCAATCTTTTCACAAATTGGCCGCTCTTGGCTGGTCTTCTGTTTCGTCTAGAGCATTGAAGTTGCCAGTTATCTTCATTATTTATAGTGTTGTTTTCCTGCAGTACAGACACTGTAGGCGTCACAGTTTCTTGATCATTCTGTGATGAGATTATTTGGACATTGTTTCTATTTTGTTTATTAACATTCAACAGTTTGGAAGAGGTTAGGTTGTGATGACTTTTAAGTTGTCCATTTACAAGGTTGCCATTTGGAACTATCAGCATTTTCTGAGTAGTTCTAATCTCTTTTGTTGAATTGGCTCCCGTGTCCGTTGAGGAAGTAGACCCGGCGTCTTCATGGATATGGACATCATGGATAGCACTTTTGGCGCCAAATCTATTCGATTTATAACCTAGTTTACCATAGTTTTCAATAGTTGACTCTAAGAAATTAACTTTTTCTCTTAGTAACTCACAGTTTTCCTGGATTAATATATTTTTCTGTTCCAGTTCTTCTATAATCTTCAGCAAAAGATAGATAGATAGAGAATCCTATCTTGTAATACATTGTTTATTGACTAACTGTCTTCTATTTGCATGAAAAACTCTTCATTGCGACACAATGAGTTTTTCTTTTCTTGTGCTCTCTAGAAGCACGAAGGATGAAAAATATCGAGGCACTTTTTGCAGTAAGAGCCTGTTATGTGCTCTTTGGTTTTCTGATATTTTGTGAGAGCGATTTTTCATAACGTCTGTCACTTCCGCCATCTTAGACATGATTGCTTTATGAATAACAGCGATATTTATGTGTTGACCACGTTGATTTCGGATGGAAATCATATCAATACATTCAAGCATGTTGAAAATTGATGTCCATTTACTGGTGGTGTGGTAGTGATTAAGACATTTGTGGGGATGTGTTTTGTGCCTTATTGTTTACGCATTTTTTGTGATCTTCATGTGTACCATCTCGAATAATGATCTTTTTTCAAATTTTCTTCTTTTTCTGGTTATATGTTGACATCCATAGGTGTTTTTACTATTTTACAATTTTTCATATTGATCTTTTTTAGAGCTTTTTCTATTTGACGTCTTCATGTGAGTTTGATTTCACTATCAATTCTCTTTATTTCTATTTCAATTAACATTTTCTTCTGTCTTTCATTTCAAATTTTGTTTTCAAAAATTGTTTGATATGTTTTAAAGAGGTGTCGAAACTATATGTAATTAGAATACCTTCTACATATACAGATATTATGGTTTTATCTTCCCCACCTTTAATATAAACACATGGATCAGCTTTGCTTGGATGGAAACCTAGATTTAATAATTCATAATTTAGTCTCCCAAACCACTGCCTTCCTGCTTGTTTAAGACCATGTATTGCTCTTTTCAATACACATATTTCTTCCTCTTCAATATTTCTCAAATTTTCTATCATTTCTTTCGCTTTCTCAAATATAGTAAGATCTTCCTTTGAACTTCCTTCTATTATAATTTCACCAAGATATTTTTCTAAATTTTCGGGAACCTTCATGGCTATTTTCTCTTGCAAATCGCTACTTAAATATGCTGAAGTCACATCCATTTGATAAAGATTCATCTTCTTCTACTGCTAATGCAATATCATTTTGAATTGAGCTTAATTTCGCAACAGGGGCAAAGGTTTGATCATAATCGACTCCAGGCCTCAGAAAAACCTCTTGCGACAAGTCTTGCTTTCTTGTGTTCTGTTTTATCTGGATTATTTTTTATATTCAAGATCATTTTGTAATCCACTACAGTCATATCTTCCATATTTTCTTCTATTTTCCATGTTCCGCATTTAACATGAACTTTTATTTCTGACTTGATCTTGGTTCAAGGAAAACTCCATAAGAAGTCAGCAACGTAAGGACACTAAGTCGAAAACGGCTAAGGCAGAGGCGGTAAAACGCCCAGCTGGATCCACTGAGAAAGCGGTTACGCACCCCAGACAGCAAGGGACAACCCCTCCACAGGCAAAACCTGTGACAAAAAGGCCCAGAACGGAGGGTATATAATCCTTCAATGATGCGGCCCTGTCAGTTAGGATAGCCATAGTGGAGGAAGGTTATCCTAAAGAGCAGATGGAAGCGGTCAAGCTAATAGCTCTCGAGCGCTCCATCATGAGAGCTTATGAGGTAGTGCCAGAAGGCGGACCACAGGTAAGGTACGTCAAATGCACCAATAAGTCCGGCTACCTTCTGTTGACTTGCGCAGTTGGCTAGAAGCAACTGTCATCTCGCTGGTTCCTTGGGACAAAGCAAGTCTCAGAGTTCTGCGGGGAAATGACCTGCCAAAGCCGGTAGCTTGCTACGTATACGTGCCAGACGAACATGGCGAGAGACTTGAGGGTAGCGTGATATTGAAAAAACCTTCCCTCTGGACTATTTGAGGTAATACATCAATGGAAAAGGGGCAAATCTGGTCCTTCTCCATGGATAAAAAGAATCCTTCGAGGAGATTGAAAAACTGGACATGAGTCCCTACTACGGAATAGGCAGGATTAATTTCAAGCTCAAAGGGCAGGGAGCCAAGTCTAAGGAGGTAGAGGTGAAAAAGACTTGTAAGCCAGCAACCTCCAAAAGAAGCACTGCGTCCAACTCTAAGGCAGATAAATCGAGTGCCATGAAGAAGGACCCAGTGCAAAAAAAGAAGATTGGAGGAGCTTCCGAAGAGGCCAAGTCCGGGAAAGCTCAACAGCAAAGTGGGCCCTCTCTTAAGACCATCTCTGGTCGAAGAGCAGGGGTAGACCATGGAGTAGTGTGAGCCAACCAGGGCAGAAGAGCCTCAGAAAAACTCTCCATCTTCAACCTAAGCCATCGGGTCAGATTCTTGCAGGGCTTACCCCACTTTGCTGGTGAACTTCCCCGGACTTGGCCTCTTCGGAAGCTCCTCCAATCTTCTTTTTTTGCACTGGGTCCTTCTTCATGGCACTCAATTTCTCTGCCGTAGAGTTGGACGCAGTGCTTCTTTTGGAGGTTGCTGGCTTACTAGCCTTTTTCACCTCCTACTCCTTAGACTTGGGTCCCTGCCTTCTGAGCTTGAAATTAATCCTGCTTATTTCGTAGTAGGGACTCATGTCCAGTTTTTCAATCTCCTCGAAGGATTCTTCTTATTCATGGAAACTGACCAGATTTGCCCCTTTTCCATTGATGTATTACCTGAAATAGTCCAGAGGGAAGTTTTTTTCAATATCACGCTACCCTCAAGTCTCTCGCCATATTTGTCTGGCACGCAGACATAGCAAGCTACCGGCTTTGGCAGGTCATTTCCCCGCAGAAACCTGAGACTTGCTTTGTCTCAAGGAACCAGCGAGTGTTGCTTCTAGCCAATTTGCACTTGCTACAACTGCGCAAGTCACCAGAAGGTAGCCGGGCTTATTGGTGCATTTGACGAACCTACCTCATAAGCTCTCATGATGGAGCGCTCGAGAGCTATTAGCTTGACCGCTTCCATCTGCTCCTTAGGATAATCTTCCTCCACTATGGCTATCCTAACTGACGAGGCCTCATCACTGAAGGATTGTTTACCCTCTATTCTGGGCCTTTTTGTCACAGGTGTTGCCTGTGGAGGGGTTGTCTCTTGCTGTCTGGGGCGCGTAACCACCTTCTCAGTGGATCCAGCTGGGTGCTTTACCGCCTCTGCTTTAGCCGTTTTCGACTTAGTATCCTTAAGTTGCTGACTTCTTATGAAGTTTTCCTTGATCACAGCCTTTTTGGCTTTGGTGTAATCAAGGCCTTCCTTCAGTAGAGCCTGCACCCTCCTTATGGATGCCCCGATAGTCTGATGCTATGGAGGTCTTCTTCCGACAGTCGGTCAACCTCTTCAGGAGAGTTCGCTTTGAACTTCCCTGTTTGGTGACCACCTTTCCTTGTTGCCACAGTAGACGTACTAGCTTCAGCGGCTTCTATAACCTTGCTAATGGTAGCTGTCTCAGTGGTGTTTGTACTGGTATTTTTATTTGGTAAATACAGATCCTAGGACAGACCGTCAGACTCTTCAGTGCCCCACTTGAAGAGGTAAGGCTGCATACAATGGGCTTTCGCCTGGTACCCCGAGGTGGGACCAGTAGGAGCCGATCTTCTGTTCGACTACGCAACCTTGAGCCCGGTCCCCCATTGTGAATTTCAGGTTTATTGAGGTTGTCTCCTCTTTGTCCACGCAATCAAGCCAAGACCCCCAGTATGCCTTGTCCGCAAGACATGACCACTGACAACAAGGATACCAGTATGACGAACGGCCTCGTGGGTTTTAATCTTGTTCATGGAGGCCTTCGGCATCGTTACCCCGGTGCAAGCCACGATTCGACAGCCGGGTCGGGGGGCTTTTGACTTTTGTTCATTGCTCCTGCCTGGCACCAGTCTTTATAGCCCACCCACCCAGGACTAGTATCCCTGCCATGTTGCAGTGTTAGCTGCCCCATTCAGCAGTTCTGGGCTTCCCTTTTCATCACCTAGGGGCCGCGGAGACTCTCTTGTCAGGGTTTCCATACCTTATCCAGATGGTCCTATTATTGAAAAGGCGCCGGATGTTCGCCTTTCACCCTTCTGCGTTGGCTGCCCAAACGTACAAATACAGTACGCTGTGCATTACCAGGATCTACTACGAGGGATTTGTTGAGAAGTCTATAGACTCTGGGAATTTCTCAGTATTTGCCGCAGTTTGACTCAGGCAGTCGAAGCTACCACTGAGGCCCTGAGTCAGCCATTCAGATCCCTGAGGAAAGTTGGGCTGAAGCAATTTATACAACATATTACTTAATAAATAGAAGTCCAAAAAAAGTATCACATGATGGGACACCATACATTAAATGGGTTAGTCGTACTCCTTTAGGAAATCATCTACATGTATTTGGCTCAAAGGTATTCATACTTAAAAAGAGACGGTATGGTAAATTTTCCTCCTAAAGCTGAAGAAGGTGTATTTTCAGATTATCAAAATGTACAAAAGGATTCATAATTTTTATACCAGAAAAAAATTATGGAGTAATAAGCGATGATGTAAAGATGGAGGAAATGTTTTACAAAATCCAATTAAAATTTGAAAAAGTTGATGAGAAACCTGAAAATAAAGAAATAGATATATAAATTAAATAGGAAGATTTTCTTTTTAGTGAATCTACTCCTAAATGTGTTTAGAGTGTTTTCCAGTTGAATACGAAACAGAAGAAATCAAAAATGATGTAGAAGTTCCAACACAAGATCCAGTAGAACTCATCAGAAGAGAAAGAATGTCCGATGTAATAAATTAAAAAAATCAAAGGCCTACGATACAGAAGAAAAAACCAGAATGGACAAAAGATTGTTGTTTTGATACCAATGGAAAACCAGAAACTTTAGAAAAATGTTTGGATTTTAACTTCTTGTGTGATGAAGAATATGAGAAGCAAGATTAAGTCAGAAATAAAAGTTCATGTTAAATGCGGAACATGGAAAATAGAAGAAAATATGGAATATATGACTGTAGTGGATTACGAAATGATCTTGAATATAAAAAATAATCCAGATAAAA
This sequence comes from Crioceris asparagi, assembly GCA_958507055.1. Classification (NCBI taxonomy): domain Eukaryota; kingdom Metazoa; phylum Arthropoda; class Insecta; order Coleoptera; family Chrysomelidae; genus Crioceris; species Crioceris asparagi. The sequence continues at coordinate 63,040,364 of OY293827.1, forward strand.
CAGAACACAAGAAAGCAAGACTTGTCGCAAGAGGTTTTTCTGAGGCCTGGAGTCGATTATGACCAAACCTTTGCCCCTGTTGCGAAATTAAGCTCAATTCAAAATGATATTGCATTAGCAGTAGAAGAAGATGAATCTCTATCAAATGGATGTGACTTCAGCATATTTAAATGCCGATTTGCAAGAGAAACTAGCCATGAAGGTTCCTGAAAATTTAGAAAAATATCTTGGTGAAATTATAATAGAAGAAAGTTCAAATCAAAATCTTACTTTATTTGAAAAAGCGAAAGAAATGATAGAAAATTTGGAAAATATTGAAGAAGAAGAAATATGTGTATTGAAAAGAGCAATACAAGGTCTTAAACAATGCTCTGAAAGCTCACGCCTTAAGCGAGCGTCAATATGCGTATCAACAGGGCAGGTCCACAGAACTAGCCCTGGATGATCTAAATAGGCTGCTGTCTAAGGCGATAGACGTGTGTGTGTGTTACTGGATTGAGAAGGGGTGTTAACAAGTAACGAGTACAAGGATATCCTCCATCACCAAGTAAAATACCCCTTTTGGTTCCATTCTAAGAAATATTTGTTTTGAAAGACATTCTATTAATAGTATCTGAAATCCACATATATTTTAAATCTAGAGAAGTTCATCATTATTGGTTGAATAATATGATAAAATCTTACTTCAAATTCCTCTCTGAGACCACATTTTTGCCATATTCTTGAATAATGTACACTTCCACGCCAATTAGCAACAATATCCAATATTTTACAATCAGTATCACACACAATCTGTACATTTAGTGAATAAAAACCCTTCCTATTCATGTATAACATAGCTTCATCTTTACAATGATTTTTTATTCTGATATGCAATCGAGGGCTGCAACTTGGAAAATTTGAAATTTCATGAAATATTTGCTGCTTTCTATCTAAATTTTCAGGATACTTTATGAATCTGGAAGCCAAATGTGCAATAGACAAAGATACATTCGTCACAATAATAAAAATACTTAATTGGCTTACTCCATGTATAACACCTATTAATATTTTTAGTTTCATCGATTTGAAAATAAGCGATTATAACAATAAGCTAGACTCACCAGTTTCTACTTGGTACGTCCCCTTGGCAAAATAACGTAAGCACAACAGCACTTGAATTTACACCGAAATATTGTGTTGGCCATTTCCTATTGGCTCTAGATCTTCCCGGATTAAATGAATTACTTAGCGCACAGTCTCTTTCAATAAATATCTAATGCGAAATTGATCGGATTCATAAAAAGTGAAAGGGTCCATCCTGTCCTAAAATGTCGGTGCTCTCCTATCATTATTATCAAGAATTTCGCCAATTTCTTGTATTTCCTGCCATTCTGCTTGAAATTTCGGCATATTTAAAACGGTATCTGTCAAACTTTTAGTTAAATGTGGAACTGTCTACCTCAAAGACGCTCCAAACCATGTTTAAATATTGCTTTTAAATAGAATTCTAAAAGAGCTCTTTTAGGGCTAAAAGAGGATGTTGAATACGAACTTTCTTAGTATCGGTTCTAAATAGATATTAAAAAGCTCTTTTAACTAAAAGAGGATGTTGAATACGGCTGCTAGCCTTTTCCAATAATGAACGATTATTTCTGTCACTTACTCCATTTTGCTGCGGAGTGTATGGAGCTGATAGTCGACATTGTATTCCATGCTGTTTCAAATATTCATTAAACTCTATATTTATATACTCTCTACCATTATCTGTAAATATTTAATTCTTTTCTTCACGAGATATTCAACTTCATTTTTGTGTTCTTGAAATTTTTCGAAAACTTCATTTTTACTTTTTAGAAAATAAACATAACAATATCTAATAAAATCATCTGTGAAAGTAACAAAATATTTCGAACCTGCCAAAGATGGATGATGCAGTTGGTCCACAAACATCACTATGCATTATATCCAATGGTTCTTTTATCTTGATACTGTCATGTGAATGAAATGGAATTTTTGTCATTTGACCATTAATACTGTTTCACAGATGATTTTGTTTTTATCTAGTTTCAATCCATGAAGTAAATTATTTTTATCCATATGCCTCAAGTGTTGTTCATTTATATGTCCCATTTTCCTACGCAACGCCATAGCCATACTAGATTCTTTTTTCAATAAATTTGATTCTGCTTTTTAATGACTTGATTCAATATAGTATAAACCATTTTTTCTTTCTGTTTCTAATATAAAATCATTAGTCTCCATAATGTAAACTTTTTCTTTTTCAAAAATCACTTTCTAACCTTTATCTGTTATTTTTTCCTACGGATAAAAAGTTGTTTGTTAGATTTAGAACATATAATATGTCAGTTTAGTTATAATTTCCCTCCTGTATATTTAAAAATATTTTTCCTCGTCGTACCACAGTCATTTGGTAATCATTTGACGCTAATTTTGCCAACACTGCTCTACTTTATGGCCTGTCTTCTTACATAAAGTGCATTTCCTGAATTTTCCTTTATTCTTAGCATAGAATGCGCCTTGCTTATCATAGTTTTTATTTTTTTAGCCTCGGACCCCTCTACTATTTTTATCTTCAGAGCCTCTGATGTTGGTAAGGTATCTCTTGATTCTATTGCTATTCTAAATCCGTCAAAAGTTGCAGGTAAACTGTATAACATCATGTTGCTTAACAAATCAGGATGAATTTTTATTTTCAAGTCCTTTCATTTTTCGACTACATCCACAAAAGAGTTAAGGTGATCTTATACGTCATCATTTACATGTAATCTTTTCAATCCAATTTGTTTCAGTAGAGTAGCTTTTCTTGCGGGACCGCAGCTTTGATGAATTAATTTTAATTTATCCCACACTTCCTTTGCTGTTTTACATCCACTTATTTGTTTTAACTGTGATGGCGATATCAGAAGTAGAATCTCGGACTTTGCTAATAAATCCAGTTTATAAAATTTTGTTTTCATGTCATTATCGGCATTTTCAAATAATATTATTTCTCCGCTCAAGTAGGTATGCCCATAATTCTTGTTTGATTGAGATGGCCTGTGCTTATACAAACCAAGTATCATAATTTTCCTTTGTGAGTGGGTCAACTCTATAATTACTGTTTAACAATTTTCTTAGAATTTAACTATATAACTCGTTAACCACGCTCTGCTACCAATTTGTTGGAATTTGAATTGATGGGAATTATGATTTTACATGAAAACTAATTTTATTCAATATTTAAAATTATCATAACTAATTACAATATCAATATTTTTTTATGTTGTCACAATTCGGCGTAGTTGATATTCTAAATAATTTAATAGAGGAAGATATTTTTTAACAATATACTTAGGCCAGACCTGGAATAAGACACTTTTCTATTATGTTAATCGACACTACTGTGGACAAAGAATATAGGGTGGTTCATAAATTATGATCAATTTAAAAAATGGGGAGAATTGACAAATATCTTGATTATAGAGAACGATAGACCCATAAAATATAGGTTATTTAGAAGCACCTCAGTTTCCTCCATCAACTCTTACTGTATGCGCATTTTCCAATGAATCACCCTGTATATATTTAAAAAAATTCTAAATGCTTGACACTACAGAGAAGAGTATTCTTCTACATGTTCAAATGAGTAGAAGTCTAGGATTTCAAAACATCTAGTTTACTCAAAAATGTATTGGCTGATACTTGATAGAAATACATAGGAAAATTAAAATTAGAAAACTACATTAAAATTTCTACAATTATGTTTTTAATAGATGACAATTATTTCGGCACACTATACCGAGTTTATACTGTCCAACAAAGTGCTTAGAATATCCATTATATAGTCCATGGGCAAGAAATAATCTCAAACTAGAGAATGGATAACAAGGAGCTCCTAGCACTTATTTCGGAAAAAATTGAATTGAGTAAGATAGAAGTGAACACAATCAAAGCGTCCGAAACCCGAATTCTATTCAATATAGAAACGATAAAAAAACGAGTGAGTGAAGTCGAAAAAGAGTGTAGAATCCTGAAGGAGAGGATCGAAACCCTGGAAATAGACAGTAAGAAGAAAAATATTACCTTATTTGGTCTAAATAAACACCCCAATGAGAGAAGTATTTCCTTCTTTTGCAAACTAATCAAGAAATTACTAGGTGTCACCTTAACAGAAGACAATATTAGCGATATATATTCCCTAGGCAAACATAACGAAGAACCATTGAAAGTTGAACTCATATCATTAATAAAAAAGAAGAATATTCTACAAAACTCCTCAAAGCTCAAAAATACCGGGATCTCTATAGCAAACGATCTCACTGAGCAACAAAGTGAAGAAAATAAAGTTTTGAAAAAAGCACTGCATCATTGTAGAAAAACGACAACTGAAAAAAGTTACATAAAAGGGAACAAATTGTACGTGGGAGACACCGTAGAAGAATTGATACAAATCGATTTCAGTGAAGACAAAAAGCCGAAAAGTGCTCCTCTAACACCAGATATCAGAGAACAAACTAGAGAAGAGACTACACCAAAACCTACAGGAACTAGGAGAGAACTTGACAACATATTGACGCAGGAACAAGATTTTAAGGTAAATAAGACAAAGAAATCTACTACTATCGTCCAACAACCTAGAGTAAAATATTTAACTTGATCAAATCCTACTTCTGATAATGTTAACAAAATTTTAATTAATAACATAAAATAAACTATTATAAAAACATAAAAATTATCTGTAGGCCTATGTACTAACACACTTTTTACCGAGCCTCTTGTCCCTGGCATTGTTGTAGATATTTTAAATTCTTTTTATTTGAACTGATATGGATCCATATTTAAGTTATTTCGATGTGAATAATATAAATACCTTCACTTTAAATGAATGTTACGAGTGTAAGGAAGTCTTAAATGTTAATAAAAACCAACCAAATTTTACCATATTACATAGTAATATACGGAGTCTCAGTAAAAATTTTGATGAGTTTAAAATATTACTGGATAACATTAACTTTCATCTTGATTGTCTAGTACTGACAGAAACCTGGCACCTAGCAAATCCAGAGCTATATAATATATTAGGCTATAACTTAATTTACAATCAAGGACAATTCAATCAAAATGATGGCACAGTAATATACACACATATAATATATAATATTTCATTCCAACACTCAATTATATCCAAACATGGTATTAATTTTCTCAGGGTCGATATTGGACATGAAAATATGAGTATAACAGCTTGCTACCGTTCTCCAGCATCTGATATAAATGAATTTTTCCAAAGTATACAGGAGTACTTCGAAGAAGACAAAACGCAAAAATATGAGTATAACATTTTTATTGGTGACATGAACATAAACATTCTAGAGAACAGTATGAATAAAATTGAATACATGAACATACTTAATGAATTCGGATACACCTCAATGATTACCAATCCTACAAGGAAAAAAACTTGCTTAGATCACATCTTTTTCAAAACAAAAAACTATCACAGAGGTGATATGACTATTCCACTAATACTTAAATCTGCAATCACTGATCATGATACTATCATCATCATATCATATCATATTACAAATTATATTGGAAGAAATAAAAAATAAACACAAAATTAATTATAAAGAGTACACCAACTATACATTCACCAAAATAATACAAAAAACCTCATGGAACCTCATCTATACACATGAAGACCCAAACGTTGCAACGAATGCCTTCATTAATGAAATAAAATTAGCAATGGAAAATTGCAGTGAAAAAAGTTAGTTAAGCGAAAAAATACGCCATTTGCACCTTGGCTCACGAATAGTATGTTGAGGATGATAAACAAAAAAAATGAAATGTATCATGAATTAAAGATCCCACCTGAAAGTCAAACTCTAAAAAACGAATATAAATTATATAAAAATAAACTCACGAAAAAATTAAAAAAAAACAAACAAAACTATTATGAGCAGCAGCTGAAAAGAAATAAATCACATGGTACGGGAACTCTGTGGAAGGAAACAAAAGAAATTTAATATTGATACTATCGCGAATGAAAATGGGGATCTACTAACAAACGATGAGGAAAAAGCAAACGAGTTTAATACTAAATTTGTGAGTTTTGGGAAAATCCTTGCTGACAAAATTGAAAGAGACCCTCACTTTGAGAGCAAGTCAAAGATCCTGCCCAACACTATGTTGTTAGCTCCTACGGACGCTAAAGAGATTTTTAATTTGATAAATGAGCTGAAAAACAATAAATCTCCTGGAACTGACGAAATAAGAGCAGAACTTTTGAAAAAAATATCATGCCATATTTCAACTCCTTTAGCATACATAATTAATAAGAGTATTGAAAAAGGAATATGGTCTGATGCCTTCAAAGAATCTGTTGTTGTGCCGGTACTTAAAGATGGTGATAGAACATCCGCTAGTAATTATAGACCAGTTTCTCTCATTAGTCACTTGGCAAAAATATTTGAAAAACTTTTGAAAAACAGAATAACCTCATTCATAAATAAATTTAATTTATTGTCTGATAAGCAATTTGGTTTTAGGGAAAAAACCTCAACTGTGGATGCCGTACTAAATTTAACAAATAAAATACATACATCTTTAGAGAGAGGAAGGCCTAGTCTGTGCCTATTTATTGATCTGACTAAGGCTTTTGACACTGTAAGCCACACGTTATTAACTCAAGCTTTAGAAGAAATGGGTATTAGAGGGATGGTATTGAATTTACTTAAAAGCTATTTGAGTTCAAGAAACCAAGTTGTTAGAGTGGGGGATAAAATAAGTCAAAAATTAGAAATTGAATATGGAGTACCACAAGGGACGGTCTTGGGACCAACGCTGTTCAATCTATACCTTAATGATTTATTCAGCCTGCAAATAACTGGAGAAATAATAGGATTTGCAGACGACACTGCTGTTTTTTATGAAGCTGATACTTGGCTGAATCTAAGAAGGAAAGTAGAGGAAGACCTCAAAGTTATAAAAGACTGGTTCGATCACAAACTCCTTACCTTGAACCTCAAAGAAACTAAATTTCTACCATTCAGCTGTAATGCTGCTAGTATGACAAATATGCAGGAAATCAACATAAACATAAATGGTAAGATACACGGCATCCAGTCAGTGGAAGAAATAAAATATTTAGGCGTTTACCTAGATCGATATTTAAGGTGGGATAGACATGTCAACTACGTGATAAAAAAATTACAACATATAATTTTTACCTTCAAACACATGAAAGAGTACCTAACATTGGAAAACTTGAAAACTTTGTATTTTGCACTGGTAGAGAGTCATCTCAGTTATGGAATACAGGCATGGGGCGCCGCTGCGCGATCATACATCAATCCACTCGAAATCTTACAAAAAAGATTTCTGAAAATAATTATGTCAAAACCGCGTAAGTATTCTACTGAAGACCTATACAGTACATCAGAGATTATGGATATTTGTCAGCTATTCTATTTAAACACATCTATAACATATCACTTCAGTACAGATAAAGCACCCCATCCCAGTCATCAGTATACGACCAGAGGTTGCCAACGACTTATCCACCCATTAGTAAAAAAATCACTGTCACAGAGGAGCTGCTCCTATACTGGCACTAAAATGTAAAACACCGTCCCTGGAAGCATAAAATCTATTAGCAACAAAAAAAAATTATACCTGAAATTTTTTTTACTAGAGACTCCCAGATCATATTTTATTCCTCTGATAGAATCTAATGATTGACTAAACATAATAAAAATAAACAAATAGATAACTATACCCCGTTTTATATAATCGAATTGTTTTTATTCTATTCCATTTATTGTATTTAACTTTAGTCTTTGTGATTTATAATATTTTGTTACTTATCATTTATTATATTGTGGTATTTAATTTGATTTTTTGTAATCTATTGCATTTATCGAATATTATGTATTTTATTGTAGCGTCAATTCTGTATTTTTTTAAGAGAAACAAGTGTTTCCACTTATCTCTACACTGCTTTATTCACTTCTAGCCTTTTTTACTTATATTTATTTATTCTGAATAAAGTTATATAATAATAATAATACCTTTAACAAGTGATCAGTGAAAGAAATTAGCTCGGCTTAACTTCAAAGGATTCTATTTAGGTATTGAATGACTACATCCCCAAGAATCATCTTGATATATTTCAATATTGATAAGATATAGAATATCTAGTAGAGTACCCATTACAAAAATGTTCGTATATAAACTGATTAAATATATTTGTTCAACTCCAAACACAAATCTCTTCTAGCGTTTTCCAATTATGAAGTTCTTTGACACGAAGAACGTTGCTATAGGTTGCTAATAAAGAGAAAATTTATCAATTCTTGTAAAATAGTCGCGTTAGAATTCATATGAAATTTCCATTGTTATGACAAACAAGCCAAAAGTTTTAATTAATTTAGTTCTGAATATAGCTTCTGTTACAAGTCTTCAGTGAAACAGGGTGGTCTACTATCACAAGAGTCAAAGCGATTCAAAAATATTTGTTTGCTGTTCATTAAATGTCAGTCAGATAAGCAAGAACATATTCTTTTTCTAAGTAGGCATTATATCTTATGGAACAATCAGAAGGATTTGTTAGTTTGTATTGAGTGTTTTTACGTGATAACAAAATCCTCTAGTAGAGTATTATATTAAAACACATCTGAAGAAATATTGAACCATAAGCTGAATGTGATCACCATGTTCATTTTGCATGCAAATATAAGTATTAACGTTCCCCTGGAAACAGATGAGACAAAATGCCTCGTTACGATGTTGTTTCATTGTTCAAGTCTTACAGACACTGACTATAATTAAATACACATCAAGGAGTGATATTGCGTCATATTCGTTGTTATGTAAATTGTAGTTTCTTCTGTGTATACAGATTTGAAAGTTTATAATTATCCATCCTGAGTGAACCGCATACGCATACTGTAATAATATCTTAAAGTTTATTCGTATAGCTCTGGTACTTATATGCCACATGAGGGATCAAATAGATTTTCAGTTGTATTATAATTCTTGCGGAACTCTTAATTTTCTCCCACTTCGGTAGGTACTTCTAGAAATCTTGAAACTTGGCAGCATTACTCAGTACCGCTAACAATACAATTATATTCCTGTAAATCTGATAAATAATCAGCTGTTCTGTATTGATTAAAAAGAATTAAGGAATGATTCAATATTCTAAACAATATTTATAGGCATACAAAGGTACTTCTACCTATACGAAATTCATGTTCTGTACATTATTTTAGAAGAAGTACGCCGTAGATGTGTGGATTTATTTTCAAAGTTATATTTTTACTTCACTTAGGGCTAGTTGGGGTAATCACAAACAGGGGCAATTGCAAACACGTTCAATATCATTTAAATTTGGCGCCTACGAATGGCGCCGAGCAACGACAGCGATACTGAAACCTTTATCCGCATTCCACTGTTTACACCAATTATTTGTGCCACTGGTTAAGTTGAAAAAATAATGATCGTTTTTGCTGAATGAAAAGTTGTCGATCAGATTCGAACTGATCAGTTTTTTCTAAAAAAAAAAATAAAATTGGTCAAGGTAAGCTGTGTTATGTATATATTTGTATTGATTATTAGTGAACTAATGGCTCCGTGGCATATTTTGAGGTTATCTATCACGGACTGACCAATTCACGTAAATTTACAATTGCCCCAGTTAAATAAAAGTCGGGGTAATAGTAAACACATTTTTGGGGGAATTGTAAACATATTTAATTATTTGGGGAAATTTTAAGCCCAATTTTTTCCCTTTCAGCTAAACGATTGTGAGAAACTACCAAAGAAAACTACTCAAGCAGACCTTGTTAACGAAGTGAATGATGTGCAGACTAAAAATAAAACATTTAGGCAAGCACAGCAGGCCTACAATGTCCCCATTGCTGTCATTTACCACAGAATAAAGGGTAGAAAAATCCCACAACTATTTTGAAAACAGGGCGCCAGCCCGCCTTACCTGAAGGCGTAGAAGACACTTTAGCAAATTATCTTATTGATCGTGCTAGAATGGGCTGGCCTGCTGACGAGAAGGAGTTATGTAGTTTGGTTGGCGAATATATTACATTGATGGATTTGAAAACCCCTTTTAAAAATAACGTACCTTCACATGACTGGTATTTGGGATTTATGAAAAAACATCCACATTTTTCCTTCAAGAAGCCTGAGCATCTACAGAAGATTCGAAAGGACGCCAGAGATCCCTTCATTGTCTACGACTTTAACCAAAAGGTTCATGAGCTAATGAGTGAAAAATCAGTCGACCATCCCAATAAATCGTGTTTCGTTTTTAATGCAGACGAGTCTGGATTTAGTTGTGATCCCTCAAGAGTAAGAGCGATTGGTGAGAAAGGAAAAGCTCTGACTTGAGTTTCGGGGGACTCAGGAAGGGATTCTACAACAGTATTGGCCTGCGTAGCTGCAGACGGCACCTATCTCCCTCCATTTATTGTGTCCAGGCACGTTGGACATCTGAAAAGGCATTTCCAGAAACGTTGTACGGAGCATCAAAAAACGAATGGAAGGAGGAGCCTCACTTTTATCATTGGTTTGTGACATCGTTTATTCCCGAGGTGAAAGCTCGCAGACTTACGCGTAACCAACCTAATCAAACAGCTATCCTTCTGTTCGACGGCCACTGTAGTCATGTAAGCGTTCGCATTGTAAATGCAGCTATTCAAAACAATATATCACTCTTTCGATTTCCTAGTCACTTGACCGATAGGACAAGCCTTTGGACAAGTGTGTTTTCGGCCCAGTGAAAATCAAATGGGATAAAATATTAGTAGCCCATGGTAAGTCTGAAATGGGTAAATCATCGGGTAGGCTGAGTAATCAAAAATTTGTGGAACTGCTAGTCAAAGTTTGGAGAGAAAATAGATTTCTTTGATACCTTGAAACTGAAAAAGTACAAGAGAGCATTAAAAAATCTGAATCTTGTGCTGAACATATTGAACCTACTCCAGGAACATCGGTTATAGAGCAGAATGGTCCTATGTCTGCACCATACCCAAAAAATACTCCAACGGAGATGACTTCAAAGAATGACCCTCAAAATTCCCAACATACTCCGAACCCCATTCTTCAGATATTCAGTCAAAAGTTGCAGGAAGCATGTAATAATACTGCGTCAGAAGTTGTTGCCAGTGCTCCTAAAAGAAAAATCGTTCCACGTTTGAGACAGTCTACTTACGGAGAAGTCTTAACTACTCCTGAAGTTTTGAGGAAGCTGGAGAAAAGAAGAAAGTCAAAGGAAATGGGGCAAAGAAGCCTCGAAAAATGGAAAAAATCAAGGGTACAGAAAAGGGAAAAAAATTCACTCCATCTGATACTGAAAGTAAGGAAGACATAAATTTATTCGAAGAAGATGAGAAAGACGGCGAAGATTTACCACTGATCACGTTGATCAATGAAAAAACATCAAAAGAACTGGAATCTGTGGTTTATGGAGAGGTGAAATGGGACGACTTACAGGAAGACACTTTTATTGTAGCCAAATTCACTGGGATAGGCAAGAGCTCCATTAAATATAAATATGTTTGCGTGGTTCAAAAGAAAGATGAAGATGATGGTGAAATTGCTATCGTAGGGCTCAAGTCAGTCGACAAAACCTATTCCGACTTCTACATCAACGAGATGAACGTATCTTACATTACAATTGATGAGGTGGCTGCATTCTTCCTAAACCCAGTACAAAATTTGTGGGAGGTAAACTGATTTACTCATTTCCTGGAAAAGTAGACATTTTCGAAAAACAGTAAAAATTACCTATTTAAATCTTTTTACTTTTGTACGAGTAGAATAAATTAATTCCTTACAAGGTAGGTATTTTATTTAAATATCCTTGGGGCAATTGTAAACATTACTCGAAATATCATCAGTTAAAGAATGAAATCTCATCGATTTTGTTCTATGTTCACAGATACCCCCTATAAAGTTGAACAGGACTCATATTAACGACAAACACGATGTTTACAATTGCCCCAAAATTTCCAATAATACTTTTTTTCTTGGGTAATAGTAAACATGTAATATTTCGATAAATTTTCTGACCTTATTCTAGATATGCCAATCACATATACACAACACTCCAAAATAACTCCAACTAAAAAAAATATGTGGTAAATATTTAACTTTACATTTCAATAGACTTTGAAGTTTTTCTTGAAAAAATCGTTTACCATTACCCCAACTAGCCCTACTTATTAATATTATTATTAATACAATTTTATGCAATGCACGTGTCAAGGAAGGACCAGAATTTTGCTTTGGCATATAACCGTCACTGTCAGGCCCATGAGATTATCTGCGAGGTGTTCCTTCTATCTCCGCCAGACCACGCGACCATGTGCTTTTAACCTCCAAAGACTTTTCAGGAATCAATAGGCAACATGGAATACAATTAGTTTTCATGTCTTTTGATTTGGTGTTAAGGAAATCCGTTATAGAATAGACCACAAACGTATTAAGAAATCAAAGTAAAATAATTTATTGCGAAACATACTGTTTTAAAATGCATATTTAAATTCTCGTGCAAAAGTGAACCTACAGTTCCGATGACGTCACTCATGTCTGTCACATATTTCCTCCTTATAACTTATGATAACATCTTTTTCGAGGAAATACTTGTGAGACAGTAAACATCATTTCGAAATTAATTTTATTTTATAATAAAATAGAAGTTGGGTTCATAAGACCGGACTCCAGGAATTTACCAAAAGTTACTGCTCACATGGTTTTGTTCGTTTTTTTGTTGAGAGCACAGAATTTTCAAGTGTAGAAATGAAAGGGATTAAATTATTACGGTATGTACAAATCAAAGTTAAATTGTATGTTCCATTCAGTAGATACGAGATATGCATATGTTCAACAAGGGAATCTTATGGCGACAACGCAATCGACTATGTGCAAATCAAAAGAGATGGACAAATGTACGTTCATACATATTTAGTTTTATTGGAGATGTTTTACTATTCATTATATCAACTCGCTTAGGTGATAAAGCTTCAGCTTTTCTGTGATGAATGAACATCTAAAGTTGGAGTTGAATATGAAAAAACTAATAAATAAGATCTTTATTAGAAAGCATTATTTAATATTGTAAAATAAATCTGGAAGAATAGATCAAAACCATACCTAGTGTATTTTGAATGCTCTTAAGAATTTCATGTCTCTTTCTTTTAATTATTTCTGATCTTGGCTTCATTACCATCGTTCTATTTTGACATTGAAAAATGTGAGGTACAACTACATATTTTTTAAGAAACAATTTCCCTCCAATAAATTTCAACTTCATCCAATATTTTTCCATGCCGTTCTCCAACTATAAAATACGAATAGGAACTCTGTTATGTATATTGTCTCAAAAAGTTCAATAAGTAGGTAAGTAACTATTTGCGTACAAGCTTAGATTATCAAGCATATTTGCCGACTTACATCAAAGTGTTCTTCACAGCATCGAATAACATTATTTGGAGTAAAATCGTCATCCCTTTTTGCAGCTTGAAATCACTTTTCTCTCAGTTTTGGATCAGAAAGTTTGCTGAAGTAGATGGTCAGAATGGCACAAAAAATGAATCAACACGGCTTTTAATTAGAAAGAAAATTAGTAGCAATATTATGAATACCTGATGTTGATGGATTATGCAAAAAATTGCAATGTTATACTTATGAAAGCCAGTGGCGAACAAATATGAGTGACAGTGACAGGCATGAATGACGTCATCAGAACTGTAGCTCCGTTTTCGCGTGAAATTTGAAACAGTAAGTTTAAAACCGCATTTTCAGCAATAAGTTTAAGTATTTAATTTTGTAATATACGTATGATCTATTGTACATGGAATTCTTCAAATTGAAAGCAAAAATAAATATATATATATATATATATATATATATATATATATATATATATATATATATATATATACATGTCCATATCAGAAAGGTTGCCACAATGACGTCCATGTGAATGCAGCCTATATCGAGCGTTAGTTCGTTCCTTGTTCAACAACAACCTCGTCCAATATTCTGTTTCTTTTCGAAGACTCTCTAATGTTCGTACTATAATTTTGGATTTCGTCATCCAACTTTTTTTGTTGAATTTTCATACATTCATCGAATAAATAAATATGTGAAGTTTAAATTTATTTGTATTTTTTTTATTTCAATCACCGTTATCAATTTAAAGTTTATTATATTGCAAGATATAATGCGAAGAGAAAGACGAATACAAAAGGGAGATGGAAAAAAAAAAGAAACAAATGGAAATCAGAAAAGAATACGACGCAATGTAAAACAAGGACGAGCAAATAAGGCAAGATATAAATAAAATTAATATAACTAATATTCCAGTTTGGAAGCAACAATCCTCTTATGCACGGTATAAATTCATCGTGTTGACCATATGTTAATCGAAGGTCAGTTAAACTAGTTTCTTTATTAAACCTTAGAATCACTCCAACAATCATAAGGAACTATCCAAGAATTAAGCAGAAGCTGCTTATAGATCGTAGCAGCCAGAATTGAAGTTCATCATAGATCATTTCAGATTTCGGAAATATATGAATTGTTGACTGCCTCCTTCTGATAGAAATAGAGTAGGCGAAGTAGAATAAGAATGACAAAGGAAGACTCCTCCTACTAAATCAGTGCCTGGCGGGACCTGCATATCAATAGCGGATATGTTAGCGAATTAGCAAGGGATAATAATATTGTGAAACATTTCAAACATTTCTATGGTATCATTCACATTTACTTCATTCCGTTCTCTGCAAATTCGATCCCTAAGACATCAACAAAGGTATGAGTATGTTGATTTGCGTATAAAATAAAGTTATTGGTACACCTAAATCAATAGTAATAGCTTGATAAAATTGACCTGTGTTTCATAAGAGAGATTTGTACTCCCCGTTCCGCCTCCATCAAGTCATATGAAATATGGAAAGCGATATTAATATTTTTTTTATTTTTGGAGCTATGATAAGGAGGTCGACTTTGCCTTAGAGTCGAACGACTAATTATGGGAAGGCCACCACAGGTACATTCGTAGAAGACGTCAAGTACTAACATTTCTCAGAAGAAGCAGTTATGGACATATTTTTATTATAAAAGGGACTATGTTGCGAATATTTAGCAGAAACTACAGTTTTAAAGCGATTATATTAGGAAGGATGGCAAATCAAGTTAATAGCAAACGTGGAAAGTCAAAATTCATTAAGGGTGGCTTTTCGTATGTGTTTGACAAGTTGAGTAGCGAGCAACTAGTGGAGTGCTACAGATGTGAACAGAAAGATAGAAGTAAAGCCAGGATTCATGTGCAGGGCGGCGGTGGAAGGGATCACAGAATATCACAAATTTACGATCCTCTGTTATGCTGATGATACGGTCCTTCTATAGGGAAGGTGATAACGACCTACAGAGAAAGCTACAGCTGTTCAACAACATAGCAAAACAATTAATCAACATGTCCATAGCCGCTCAAAAAACAGCAATTTGGAAACAAACTATCAAATTTCAGTGATATTGAAAAATTGCCGGCTGCCATCAACAATACTTTGAGGAGGAACAATCATCAATATATATAGAAATAAATTGTTGTTCGTAAGGCTCGTTAAAACTCAAAACCGTCTTGATTGATCTGAATATTTTTTTTGATTTGTTTGCCCTAATACAGGGGTGGCTTGAAAGAAAAGAAAACGGGAGAAACCCATAAAAACAGCTTAAATATTTCAAAATTCAAAATTGTTAATTTTATATGGGAATTGCCATTTTGTATTACTTTCAACCACTACTGTCAATCTTTCCGTGCAGTTGTGTGAAATTATTTTCTTCTTAAAATGAAATTATTATTTGTAATGATAATATTTGTATTGGTATGTCCGAATCGCGTTCGAGAGTTTCTGAGAACGAAAGAGAAGTGAATAGATTAAGAATGCAACGAATTTGTGAACAACAAACAAAACAACAGCAAGCATGACACAATGAACATGAGCCATTTCGGACGCCGCAATGCTTTTGTGAACCTGGAACGAGCGGCATTCCATTACGATCAAGAAGTATATTGAAAGATCAGTAACAATTGGATATGTTCGTCGTTTGTCCGTATTGTAAAGCATTGAAATAAAGCGTTGAATCTCCTGGATTGTGTATCGTCGGCGATCAGTTGCGGACAATGGACGATCTGTAGTTATGAAGGTCGAAGGATAAGAATTTATTGTCGTTGGATTGTGCCATACTCGCCAATAACTGCTTTTGGCAAAAATTCGATCGCTGAATAAAGTTGCTCTAGCATCCTTATTAGAAAGCGAACGAACTGCACATTCTGCCTTGAAATTGTCACTGAACCTCGACAAAAATAGCGCAATGGCGAAGATTCTTAAGGTATGCAATTAATCGTTTAGGATGAATGCACGATGGCCCAAAGAGGTCGCTGGAGGTGCTGGACAGAACTTTGAAAGATATTCGTGGCAACCAAAACATTTTTGGTGGAGCCATGATTCTGTTGTCTGTTGATCTTTGGCAGACTCTTCCAACTATTCTCCGTTCAAGTGTAGCTGACAAACCAAACGTTTGGTTAAAATCATCAAATTTGTAGTGGCATGTGAGGACAGTCCAATTAACGACAAACATGCAAGTGTTTTTGCGGCAAGATGAAAGTGAAAATGTGTTTTCGATGGAATTGCTGGACATTGGTAATGGGAAAGTTGAAATTGACACATCGACGTTTCTGTGAGTTGGCCAGATCGAAAGAGGAGCTCATACAGCGTGTTTTTCCAGATGTAGCGCAAAAATTCAAAAATAATAATTGGCTCAGCGAGCGAGCAATATTAGCGCCTAAAAACAGAGAGGTCGATGATCTCAACGCAACCATCCAACATTTCATTCCAGGAAAGTTGTTTTCCTTCAAATCAGTCGTCTCAGTTATAGACCTGGATAAGGTAGTCAATTATCCCACAGAGTTTTTGAATTTCCTGGACTACCACCTCAGAATTTGCGATTTAAAATAGGTCATCAACGTGTTGCGTAACATTAATCAACCTCGACTATGCATTGGAACGAGACTGACTGAAACAACTAATGAATAACGTCATCGAGGCAACGATCATTAAGGGAAAATATAAAAGAGATATCTTGATTCCACGTATCCCGATGATTTCAACCAACTTGCCATTCAATTTTAAGCGGCTGCAATTTCCCCAGCGTCTGGCCGTTGCGATGACAATAAACAAATCACGAGGCCAATGGTTGGAAGTTTGCGGAATTAACTTGGAGTTTCCGTGTTTCGCGCATGGACAACTATATGACGTATGTTCCCGTGTCGGAAAGCCATCGACGTTAGGTACGTATTTATACAAAGGAAAAAAAAACAAAAAAAAAATGTTAATGAGAAAGATTTGCGGTGAATATTCTGTAACATAATCTTTCATGTTGAATTAACTTTAAATACATACAAATTTTATTTAATAACCTATTGAAACTCAAACCGGACACGAAGCAGATTGATTAGGCTTTATAATCGCTGAAAACGTACGATGTAATAGATTTTAGGTGCTACAGAGAAAAAAGCGAAGAAATATGAATATTATGTAAAGTGGAAAATATCAACAATTGGACACAGGACACGAAAAAAGAATGGAGCTTACAAATAAAAATAATAGAAAAAGACAAAGTTGTGAAAAAGACCAGGGATAAATCATCTCTAGATAAACGAAGTCAAAGAGGACCATGAAAAAATAGATTATCTGATATTTTATACACAGTATAGAGGCAGCATTTACGAAGAAAAAAAATAGCTAGAGATTGTATGAATCAGTAAAAGACAATTATCTATATTTATATAATACACAATTTATATTTTTTGCTTATTAACAAGAAAATATTCTAGAGAATATGATGAAAAACGAATAAGCACTATGCTACATTATTATGCACCATAAATTAGTCTAACGTCGATATGATTTTTGTTTTTCGAGATAATTGAACCAAAAGTTGGTCTCAAACACTCGAAAAAAAGTAGGGAATACCGAGGTAATTTGAAACTGCACCAATTTTGCGGAAGTTAGAACCATTAGCGAAATAACAACATTCCAATTTAGAACTTCCGATGCCAGAAAGAACCTAGGTAGCATCCGTTATACTCCAGTATAATCTTTTGTGTCATTCTGGCGCCTACGTACCAAAAATCATGAAAAGTAAGTTTTTAACATTTTATTCAAATACCTATATTTTTTTAATGTGTTTGTATCTTGTTAAGGTTTATGCAAGTATCAAAAGCTCATCAACTAACAATTCAAATAGCGCTGGACCAGAGATTGTCTTTATTTTTAACTTCTTGTTTCCGATTTCATAAATCTTTTGGGGATATTCTTATTGAAGTGATTCAAGCAGACTGTTTTTTATAAGATGTGTATGGCAGATTTTCTAATAAGGTGAGGTTCAGTTGTTTTTTCAACATGAAATTTTATACAAAAGCTCCACTTGGGAAAGGATATCTAGAAAACTCGACGAAACATCAAATCTACTTTCTTCACGGACTCTTTTCTAATGAAAGAATTACATACATTAGAATAAGCTGAGATGGCTGTGAGAAACCCTAATTTTGAAGAAACAAATATTTCTTAATAAAATTGGACCGACTTTATTAGTTAGTGCACTGAAGAATGGAACTTTTGAAGTTGTGCAATTATAGTTAGATGGCAATAGAATTAATATTATTTTATATCATTCGGTGCACGAACTAATAAAGTGTGTAAAATTTGTGGCAAAAAAATATTTATTTTACAGTTTTGAGCGTAACATTTGTCATGAAAATCGTTGAACTCACTTATCTTATTACTCACTTATATTCTTTGCTTGTACCTACTTGTTATTTTTCATAGATCTCAAAACGTCGTGGCTGAAATACACATATTTCAGACTTACCACTCTTTTGAAAAAATGTTTGCGTATATGGTCTCATCTTTAATTCTGCCGTCTCAGATTTTCGTTTTTCGAGAAAAAAATGCACCTCCACCCCTTCTGGGGGCGGTTTTTGGGAGCAAGAGATTTCGAATTTGAATTTTACTAAATATGGGACCATTTTTCGAGGCTCCTCTTTCAAACGAAGCAAAAATCATCAAAATCGCAACACGTTTACTATGCGAAATGCGCTAACAGCCATACATAAAAAAACAAACATATAACCGAATTGTATAACTCCTCCCTTTTTTAACTCAGTCAATATTAACATGTTAATCAACCAAACTATAAAGACAAGAAAAAACGACTAAGATTGTCATGAAAACTAAAGAAAAAAATAGAGGATAAAGAAAGCTTTTGCGATTACTTTTTGTCATATTCTTTGTATTCTCTTTTAGATATGGATTTTAATTTATGAAAAATAATAACTGATTGTAGCATCTTCTTGTAAGCAACATAATCTTACTAATTATTTAACTTAAAATATAGATATGTAAGAATAGGATTCTGTTTCTCAGTTTATTTAATCAATTATATTTTAATAAATATCCTTTATTTTATATAATAAGTTTAATTTATATCGTCATTTCTAATCTAAGCCCCTGATTCTTGTCAAAGGTAGCATGTTTTAATTCACCTCGACCTCTGTTTCAACTTGAATTGAAAGAAAATGTCTTATCAAGTTAATGTATTTTTTTCTTAGAATTCATAATAATTGCACTTTATTTCCATCATTTTTATGAATGAATAAAAAAATTACTATCGATTAGCACTAAACTCATACGATTAGTGTTAGAGCAACATATCCAAATTGTTTCAGAGAAATATTTTTTACAAAAAATTGAACCGACGTTATTAGTTAGTGCCCTGAAAACTACGAAATAATATCAATTCTATTGGTGCTGTTACTTTTGAAGTTGTGCAGTTGCAGTTAGATTGATAACTTTTGGCACCAAATTCACAAGTACCAGCACCAATAGAATTAGTATTATTTCGGATTTTTCCGTGCATAAACTAATAACGTCGGTCCAGTTTTTTGTAAAAAATATTTTTTTCACACTTTTGAGTGTGACATTAGTAACAAAATCGTTGAACGTTCACTAATACCAAAGAATATAGTACTTATCCTATTACCCACGTACATTCCTTGCTTGTACTTGTTATTATGTAGAGATCTCAGAACATCGCTGCGGAAATACGCATAAGGATTTCAGATTTACGGCCGCTGTAATTCGAAAATCGCAGCTCTAAGGAAAAAATGTTCATTATAAATGTAGCTATAAATATTATTGTCTTTCATATGGTTCCCAGAGATTTTCTGTTTTCGAAAGAAATCGTCCCCTCCACATAGCGAAATTACACATATGTGAGATTTTAGCATGAATGTAACTCGAAAACCGAAACTCTTGTGAAAAAATGTTCAATTAAAACGTTTCTGGGTATTGTCCTATCTTTAAAGAAAATTCGAGTTCGGTTACTATACACAGCACGCGCATAAACAAAAAAAGCACACAATCGATTTGTATACCTCCTCCGTTCGAGGTTCGTCGGTCAAAAAATAAATCTTCATCAAACTAATTTATCCTACTCTAGCTACTTTAAGACGTGCAGATATGTCAAAATTAGAATTTGCTTAAATCGGGTCCTTAATTACAATAACTTCCGACTGAGAAGTTGAGAAGGGAAGTCCTTTCTCAAAACATTCTTTATATTTATATAATTTATAAATTATTTTACATTTTACCGTAAAATCGTAACTATAAGCAGCTCATTCTTGTCGCAAAGCTATTAAACTTCCTTTTCGATTTTTCTGATAAATAGACCGCGAAAAAGGTCAGTCAACTCATTGCATGAAACATGATTGTCCTCAGAAAAAGAGCATCATCTGCTCGACGAAATACGACATCGCTGTTATTATTTCGCCAACATTAATTCATCTTGGGGAATATGAAATGTCATTTCGAACCGCAACCATTATGTTGACAAATTATTTCGCTGAAAATAATCAAGAACAGAAATCGTTCTCCATGTCGACACTTTGTCGAAAACAAGTGAAGAACAGCAAACAATGGACAGGCAATGATTTATACGCAGATAAAGGATTTTGGAAACTTTCAGAAATCGTTTTAATTGTGTTTGTAAGTCGACTTTCCAGTTTCCGTTCAGACAGCGATTTATTGCTTCTCCATGAAAAGAAACCACTTGAACTGAATGTAAAAACAAATCTGTGAATATAACAAGGGAATTCGAAAAGTTTTGAACTTTACTTTTTCTGAATGTCGACCTTCATTCAATGTTTCATGTCAAAACAATCTAATAAAATAAACGGAGAATCTATAAGGCTAGAATGAGATGGAAAAGTTTGAATAAAGCAATGTCTTTTCTGTTAAGGATTGTCAGGATACCTAATACCTAATAAACTGAATTAATCATGTTGAAATATATTGTACTATAACAGACATTTCCCTCAGCAAAATCATGAAATTATTTAAATTAGAAATTAGAAACTACCCGTCATATTATAAAGGTAGGTATATCATTCATGTGCAACAATTTGAGGTCTCACACAAATGTATTGGATAAATTGTTAAATGAGATAATGGAATAGAAATGTACGCAGCTTCCAAGTTTTGATTAAATTAGAATCATGTACCATTTATTTGTTCCGAACCGACCACTAACCAATCGGGAATATGAGGTGCCATAAACGTCAGATTTAGCTGCTGTGGAGAATCCATTAGACTGATGATGGTTTTCCACGAAAAAATAATATGGATTTTAATGGTGCTCGATGTTTTTCCAATGCATTTAGATATTACGGAAACCAAAAGTAAACCTAGTCCTTTTTATGCCGGTATATAAAAATAATTTTAGCAAAGTTTTGTATTTTGTAGTAATATTTGAAAAAAATATCATAGAACACGAGATTCATCGAGTTTTACAAAGAAAAGCTTAGGTATAGAATAATATCAGAAAATACATCACATGTAAATCTTTTGAAAAGAGATGCTTGGAATGCAATATCGAATGACTTCATATATATTTGGTAGCGTCCTGAGGTATTTGACATTTACTCCAAATTCTATAAATTCCAGCATCCTAATATAAGAAAGCAAATCCATATTAATCGTCCAAATATATACTGAAAAAACTCAAATAAATAACTTTATATTAGGCAACAAACTTTTTAATAACAAAGAGTACAATAATTGCATTTTATCAGTTATCTTAACTTGAACCATACCACACACATACAATATTTACGAATATTTACGTTAAACAGAGACCTACAGATTTACCAAACACGGACACACATAATATTACTGAACTTTTACATATTAGGTACATACTTAGTTGGCAAACGAATTAACAGATCTGTCTTTATCTCGTAGATCAGAAGATTTAGCGAGGAAACTAACTGGAATTTTTTTCTTTTTTCTAGGTAATAAAGTTATTAAGAAAACAATAATTTGGAATTTTAGTAGTGACTGTATTGATGAAAGACATGATAATGACTTCTTACTAGTCACTACCACTCAAAATTTTAAAATAAATAGCTTTTTAAGAAAACTAGGATAAACTTAATTCGATCCTGCACAAAAAAATATATAAAATAACAACACATAATGGAAGAATCGTAAATATTTTGCAGGTCGTGAAGGTACTGTAAAATTCCTCTATAACTATTAAATCATCTCTTGGCACCATCGTCAAAATCTTTATAATTCTTGCACTATGTATTGATATTTTATATTCTTGGTACATCATTTAATAAAGTTAGTCCTGGTTTCTTCTTAAAAGTATTTTTTTGTACTTTTGCGTGCATCATTTAATGTTGCATGTTACTTATGCAGTCAATCTTTTAAGAAAATAAAGTGGATATTACTAATCTTTTGTATTTTTTTATTTTTGTGATTTCTAAGCGTCTTTATAGGAAAAGTTATTCTCAATGTGAGGGAGTAATAATCATAAATAAGCTGGATCTCTTACTAATTTATCCATTAATTGATAGAAACAGAGATATTTTTTTCTTGCAGTGTCACATAATGCATTCCATGTGCTATTTTTTGATAAAAGAAACATGTAATGTAAATGTGCTTCATTTTTAGAGCTATCACTCTATAAGGTTTAGTTATTGTGAACACACTTTTAAACAATAAATCTTTAAATTGTAATAAAGATACCATAATATAAAACGATTTTCATGTAGCAGTGATCTTCACTCATTGATAAAAACACGCGACTAAAAAATATCGCAAGCCAAGCATATACGATATTAAGTTGAAAGCATATTAGGTATGTATAGTTTGTATCTCTAACAGTAAGTATGAAATTTGCATTCGTAAGACTTGTACTCTTCATTTATTTCATAAAAGCATTGCTCGGTATAATGACACCAGTCAGAAGGCGAGCCAATATTTTAAAGCTGGAAAAAACTATTAAAAACGCTAGTTATGAAAGGCGTGCTTGTGACTGTTTAGAGGACATAATGAAGTCACAATTCCATTTCAAATCGAAAACGTTTGTTACTAATCATACACTCCTATTGACCATAGTTGTCAACAAGAATCTATCATCACCCGCATATGAGATTCAAAATGATATTATCAGCCACCTACATCGAGTGTTAACTTGGTTTCAGTTCGAATTGGTTTCGTATGGCTCACGAGATGATTTCGAATCTTATGTCGATTGTGCAGACGATGAACAATGTGAGCGCAAATTTGTGCTTGACTTTAAAACTCATTTCTACTTAATGATATTGGATAGTGATGAAGATTTGGAAAGAGTGGTTCGATTAATTTTGGATTTGAAAACCTATAATCCAATAGCTTCATTTTTGATTTACATAGAAGGTAATAGTACAAATCATGTGGATCTAGCTAAAAATATATTAAATAGAATGTGGGATAGTTATTTGATATATACGGCTGTTTTGTCAGCTCAAGATCTAATTAAATTCAATCTGTATCAAATGAGCACAAAAACGACTACCTCTCACGCATGTGGTAGCCAAAGAAAGCTCATTATTAAAGACACATGTGTAAATGGTAAGTATCAAATAAGTATATACAGAGTTTTTAATATTATTCAACGTCACCTACAGAATAACATTATTTGTTTTGGATAAAAAAATCGAAGTGTACGGATAATAATCCGAGTAATTCGAGATGAAATACCCTGTACTGTTTATTATTCCGATTCATAGATCAATATAGCATTTTCGCATTGAGGTTTTCTTAAACCTTAAGCACTGTCCACACCAAAGAATAAAACATTGTTATAAACAAATATATTTCCGATAAGAGTTTGTAGACAATTTTAACAAATTCTTCTATACTAAAAAATATTTTAAAAATATTGTTGAGGACAAGAATGTATTCATCAAAAGTATTTAAACTATTGTAACGGGTATATAAAAATGATTGGGGTCTTAATTTATTATTAATTTACTTATTTACACTAAATATTGCGTAGAGTACTCCCTGTACAATTTATAATTACTCTTTACACTAATTACAACTTTTCATATTTTAACAGTGCATTGTTTATTTCTCTTATTCCTGGCCCCATACTTGGGAACCGACTGAACTGTACCGTACTGAGCTCCTTAGGAATTTCATTTTGATATTATTTATAACAAGCATTATACAAGACGTAATTTCAATCTTCAGACAAAATTAATTTAATCTTTTGCAAACCTCTGTATTACACAGTATGTCTACACTGATGTAATCGTAAAGGAGTGAAGATTCTGGATTTAATATAACATACAAAATGTTATATTAAAAAACATATTGATCTGTCACTATATTGGGGAGCATCCTGTAAATTTCTACAGTATTCTTTCCATTTTAATTTTGCCTCGTAAAGCTCATTTTTCTTCTTCATCTTTATAAATATTTTGACTACCTGTCACTTATTTATGTTATTAAAACTTTTAGGTGTCATGATGGAGAAATCAAAAAGGTATTTTATAACTGGAACAGGAAAGAACTATTATAACTGCACTATAGGAGTCATTGCAAAACCCTTCCAACCTTTTGTAATTGATGAAAATTACGGCTTTGAAATAGACACTTTAAAAGCCATTGGAGAAGCTTTGAATATAAATTTCAACATAACCCTAAGCCACAATGAGTCGTACGTTTGGGGAACAAAAGATGAAAATGGTACATGGTCTGGTGATTTGGAGGATATATTTAAAAAAATGTACCTGGGTGTTGGTAATATAGATCTGGGAATGGGTATGGAATACGCGGCCGACTTCACATTCTCGCATTTCTATCATATTGAACCCTTGGTTTTCGTGGTACCAATAGCTGGTTTGGTACCCAAATGGAGAATACTCACCGCTATATTTTCAGTTCAGATGTGGGCAATATGTCTAGGTGTGATAATAGTATGGGCAATTTCATTCTATCTATCATCAAAAATATCAGAGACCATAAAAAATTTTAAGTCATTTGGAAACACGCTGCTATCTTCACTTCAAATATTTATTACTCTATCAGCTCCAAGGCAACCTAGTAGTGATATAACTAGAGTATTCTATATTGCCTTGGCAATTTTCAGTATTATTATCTCATCAGTTTATACTTGTTCCCTTATGTACTACATTAAAAATCCTATAAGAGAGCATCAAGACAAACATAATAAAGACTTCACAGATAATGCTGGAAATTTACGTTTTCGAATAGGAGGTATAACCAAATTTAAAACATTATTTAATACTACAACGCCTAAAGCAAAAGAAGTTTATCAGATTTTCGAAACAGTTGATGGTGCAAATAACACTATAACATATTGGTTACAAAAAGTTGAAGAAGATAGAGATATCTGGACAATATCTAGTGAGTTTTATGTGAAATATCTGATGGCAATAGACCATGAAGCTGTGACAGATAATATGAAAAAGCCATCAGTGTACGTATTCCACAAAAAAGATAAATTAATGTCATACCCAATAAGCTTGATAGCTAGAAAAGGGCATCCGATGTTAAGAAAAATCGATAATGTCATTAGAAAATTACTTTATGGTGGACTTATCATTCATTATAGTAATAAATATTTGGGAGATATTGGATTGAAAGAAGCAAGTGATCATGCACACGAAGACATTCCGTTTGAACCATTAACTATTACACACCTTCAAGGGGCATTTGCTCTATTATTTCTTGGTTATTTAATGGGACTCATTTCAATTGTATTGGAATTGGTAACAGAAAGAGTAATGTTTGAAAGATGGAAACGAAAATTTGGATATATACCATAATTTAATTATTAATAATAATCAGCAATAAACGACAATCAATATCTATAAGTTTTCAGAAACAAATGAAGCAAATATTGTGAATTCTTGGCGTTATAATTTTCTATTGATCCAAATTGTTTATAAACAAGAATATTTTTGAAATTGAATAGCTCTTAGCAAAATGAGCAGTTGGCATCAAAGCAGCTCAAATTTTAAACAAAATAACGGTCAAGAAACAAATACATCAGCTCAACGGGCTGTACAAGTTCTCAGACTTTTCAAATTACTTATTATGCTCCAAATAGTGCTTTTTTGACCGAGTCCACCATAGCGAATGAGGTATTCAATGTATCTGTATATTTGGTTTTTTCTTAAATGAATGCGACTTTTGCATAGTAAACGTGCACCGGTTTTGATAATTCTTTTTTCATTGACAAGATAATAAAATCTAATGTATCATTCCTCTGTAAGGGGCAACATTTTTCAAATATTAGAATTTTATCTGACAAAATAAAAGAAAATATCATTTGTCACAGGTTGGTGCCAAAAGGGTCTTTTGCTTTTTTCATGTATGTACGCGACTTTTTCATAGTAAACGTGTAAACAAGATATTCCTTGCCTTTTGTGACAAAATAATTAAATGGCTTATAATACAGATAAAGAGAGCTGTATAATCATAATTTTAATTTGTTTGTGGTAAGTTTCTATATGTCTTTGTTACCAATATGGGTCTTCGTTAACCTAGATATAATTATGAATGTATTAAGTACAATTTTCTAACTTAAAAAAATCTGATGAGGTTTGGGGGTCTCCAGACTAAACGTTGTTGAATAAATATTCAAATTATATTCTTGATTTATTTCAGTTAAAATCCATATAACTATTGAAGAAATACCCTCCAATAGAAGGGTCCAAGAAGAGTAAATGATAGCCTGGGTAGATTAAAAATAGGCCGTTGACGCAATATCGCATAGCTGCATTGGAAAATGTCCGAACAAACTGTAACGTTTAACCCTGTGCTAAACATTGTGGGGTGAGTTCACTCGCGTAATACTCCAAAGTTCGCTTATTTTCAACACTCTGTACACCACCTTCCTAATAGTAAAATGTCACAACCTGTCACCTTGATAATCTAAACTGCCACAGACTTCACCGTCTGAACTAATTTCATAGACTGACTTTCATCGACTGACTGTTATAATCTGACTGTGATCTGTAATCAACACGGATTTATATACTTATCAGAATCTTGACATGACATTCATCGATAATGTTCTATGATTATCTAGACGCACATAATAATGTTCTAGAGGCTTGTCGAGCTGACAATACTGTGACAAACTGTACCTCACATATAGTTTCTGGAAGGTTCCAGAATAAATCTAATTCTAGAACTAATTAATTAACTACACAATTGACAACTATAGTGAACAAGGTAGCAGAGTAAATACTATCTAAAACGAATAGTAACCGTAAGTATATGATAAACTATCCATGTTACACTTCTTAGCTTTGATCGTTCCGATCGTCGAACATCATCCCTGTGCATTCTTCATTTCATCTGGTAAAGCTCCTTGCACCTTTTTGTCTCAAACCTCACTCTCGCTTCCCGAGAAAGACAGGTTAATCGGTGTTCCTTTTGATCTTCTTCTTCGATCATCAAAATATTTCACCGCAGTACGACTAACTCCTTCTATAGATAAACATCTTCGAATAGGTGATCGTCTTCTACACGAGCCAATGAGATACCTTAACGCCAAACGACATTCAGTATTCCGTGAACAGCTGCGTCTCCTTCTACTGCGACAATGACTCCCACTTCTTACTTCTCTGGATGGACTGCCGCAGCGTGAAATGATTCTCCTACGTCCATTATTGCCTACACATTGTCTGGAACTTCTTTGACATCTGGATATACTAAGCCTTTTAGATGGACTTCTTCTTCTACTGTTTGATCTCCTTGTGGATATTCTTCGACGTAGGGCTGGCATATATCCGTTCTGGTGATATTTTCCTATTAGCTTCATGCTGTCTTTGTTAGAGCCATAATGATATTTCTGTTGGTCGTAGTTTTCTTTTTTCGGGATTTCTAAGTTTTCCTGTATATGGCCAGTTTGAAGTTGTGGACACATATTTTTAATACGTCCCTCTTGTCCACATTCCCCACACAAACCCTGATAACTGAAGTATTTCTGCGCATTGGTAGTTTGAAATTGTGGACAGTTCTTCTTCATGTGTCCTTCTTGTTCACAATTCCAACATTTCTCCATCAAGTTTTCGCAACATTTCAATAATTTTCTTAATGGTTACAATATTGAAGATAAGTGAGAGTATAAAAAAATTTGTCATGGATGAAGAATTTAGATGTATACAAATAAAAAGTGGAATATTTCAGGGCGACTCATTGTCTCCTCTGCTTTTCAGCCTCACAATCATCCTAAACAAAACTAACTTAGGATACGAGATTAGCAAGCATGTGGGTAAGATAAATCATCTACTATATACAGGCTGTTTCAAATTCGACTCCCACCATTGGGATCTCGGAAACTATAGGGAATACGAAGGTGGTTAAATTGGGCAAATTTGCGCATTCCTGTGCTCAATAATACACCGTTTAAAAAAATTTAAATTTCGAGTAGTTCCGAAGATATCCGGAAAAAAACGAATTTTCTGAAACTCGTTTTATTGTTTTCCTGGATTTATTATTGAATTTCTCAATAAATAGCACATTTACATTGCCACTTTTTTCACTCTTTCCTACGGTGTTAATAGTTTTGTAACCTGTCGTTTCTTCTATGTGTAACTATCATGAACACTAGTTTTCTTATGGGAGCCATATTGGCATTCCACAAATTTGAATAGCCCTTTTTATTACCTTTTTGAAGATAAGTTGAACTTGTTGTCCCAAAAAGAGAGAAATTAAATAAATTACTTTTATAAAGTAGTTGGCTTTGATTTTTCCAATCAGTGACAC
Source organism: Crioceris asparagi (assembly GCA_958507055.1). NCBI lineage: Eukaryota > Metazoa > Arthropoda > Insecta > Coleoptera > Chrysomelidae > Crioceris > Crioceris asparagi. The sequence continues at coordinate 63,069,568 of OY293827.1, forward strand.
GTAAATGATATTCTGTATTATTGTCAATTCAGTCGTTGAAAATGGAGTTCTCCAATGAAGAAAAACGAGATATATGATAAAACTTTATTACAAGAATGATAGAAACAATATGAATACATTGGAAGTGTATCATCTTAACATGTAGGTATCCCAAGAGACGACAACCCCACCGATCTTTATTCAATTTATTAGATGCAAATTTAGCTGTGCATGGTTCTTTTCAAAAACACAGACAAAAATCTGGAAACAGGATTGATGAAGAAACTAGAGAAATCATTAATAATGAGGTATAAATAATCTCAAGTTTTTCAAACGAATCAAACCCATCGCAAATTCTGTCCATTAATATGGACAAATTTGGTTGTAGTTGTCTCTCGGGATACATCTTGAGATGCACTTCCAATGTATTTATTCACACTGTTTCTATTATTATTTAATAAAGTTTTATCATATCCCGTTTTTCTTCAGTGAAGAACTCCATTTTTAACGAGTCAGCAATTGACAATAATACAGAATGTTATTTACCTGCCACCGATTAGAAAATCAAAGCCAACTACTTTATAAAAGTAATTTATTTAATTTCTCGGATTTTTAAGGTAATAAAAAGGACAATTCAAAGTTGGGGAATGGCAATATGGAGGTGTAGGACTGTGTTATAGAGGTAGTACCTTTTATCATAACGACCACATCGAGCATCATAGACGGGAGGTGGTTCTAGATAACTGGTCCTCATAAGACACCCAACTCTCACTTATGGCTCCACGTGCCACACCCCGGGCAACTGCATTGGTCTGCAGGCTAAACTAAGTGAGGTTAGCCAGATATGGCGAAAACCACCGAACGACCGTCAGTATAAATGGTCCCTCTCAGATCTACCAACAGCTTCTTTATGAAGGTGGAAGAGTGGACTGAAGTAAGGTCACCCTGTTGTCATTGGTGGAGTGGAGAAATCGATTCTAAAGGCGGAATAACCAGTAAGGCCAACGGCATCAGGATGCAGAATGCAAGAAGAAACTACTGCATTAATGATCCCTTGTGGTTATCTTAAAAAAATCACTCATCATGACAGGTAAAATCAACAATGGCCCCGACTCCCGGCGCTTCTTTAATGATGCAGGGGTGCGAAGAATTTCCGGACTTGCTATAATGAGAAATTCACTAACAATTGGAACATGGAATGTTCGAAGCCTACTAAAAGCAGAAAAGTTCCATAATTTAATTCAGGAAATGAAAAGAAACAAAATACAACTATTAGGATTGAACGAAGTAAGATGGCCTGGTACAGGAAAAATAGAAATCGATGACCACATTATCTACTTCTCTGGAGGAAAAGATAACTTTCCCCAACAATAGGTATCGCATTTATTATACACAAGAACATTGATAAATCAATAGAAAACTTCACCCCCTACTTCGAAAGAATGGCGCTAATATAGCTTGATCTAAAAAAACTAGTACACGCACCTACAGCAGACAGAGAACAGAATGGAATTGAAGAATTATATGCCGGAATAACGGCCATCACACAAAGCCTTAAGAAACACCACATCAATATAATACTAGGCGACTTTAATGCAAAAATCGGCAAAGAAAAATTAACCAGCATCACTGGAGAATAACGGGCTCGGCACACGCAATGACATAGGCAACCAACTGATACAATTTTGCCAATAAGAAGAATATGTGATATCAAACACCTGGTTCAAAGTACCACCAAGACGAGCAAAAGTCTGTAAGGAATCAAATTGATTTTGTGTATTCTGAGTGCAAAAACATATCCAGGAATGGATATAGGATCAGACCACAATCCGGTCATTATCAAACTAAGACACATGCTAAAAACAATAAGCCGAAGGAAACCAAAAAAATACAATATTGAAGCACTTCGAAACGAAGTGATTAAAAGAAAAGTAACTACCAAACTTAATGAAGAACTGAAAAAGAACAATCATAACAGGAGATGGGGGAGTGGAATGTGCATGGCAAACCATAAAATACATGATAGTTAGAGTACAAAGAGAAGAACTCAAGAATGAGGACAGCAAGAAACGGAAAACATGGATGACGAAGGACATTTTGTAGCTTATGGAGGAGAGAAGAGAACACAAAAACAAGGCACAATTCTACAAAGAAATCCAAAGAACCATCGATAAAAAAATCAAAGAAGCAAAGGAAAAGTGGATGAGTGAAATGTGTGAAGAAATAGAGGATCTAGAGAGAAAACATGATACATTCAACCTCCACAAAAAATTAAAGAAGCCTCCTACAATAACAAAAAATAAAAAATACCCATTTTAACTGACAACAAAGCAAGAGTAATTACAGAAAAATGCGAACAGATGCAAATCTGGGAGGAATTCATAGAATAATCCTTCGCGGATAACGACGTGGGAAGTGGAAGGACCCTCAATCCTACACATAGAAGTTAAACATTCGATGCATTATGCAATGAATAGTAAAGCTTGTGGCCGAGACCAAATAGAAATAGATGTATTAAGACTACTAGAAGATAACAACATAAAACTACTAACAAATCTCTTTAATAACATCTATGAAAGTGGCGTTATACCATATGAATGGCTTAAATCAGAATTCATAGCTATACCCAAGAAAGCTAACTCCCGCAAATGCGACGAATTTTGACTCATTAGCTTGATGAGTCACTTGCTGAAAATATTCTTGAAGATCATACAGAATCGTATCTACAGAAAATGTGAACTAGACATAAGTGACTCTTAATTTGGATTTAGAAAGGCCTTAGGGACCAGAGAGGCTCTCTTTACAACTCAAAACCTAATTCAGAAATGCCTCGACCACCAGAAAAAAATATATCTATGCTTTATTGATTATCAAAAGATTTTTGATAGGGTGCAACATGGAAAACTCTTGAATGAATTGCAAAAGATAAAGCTAGATGGAAAAGATCCCTGCATAATTCAAAATCTTTTTGGAACCAAGAGGCAACATTAAGATATTCCGACATCACTGGACGTGTCCACATTCAAAGAGGTGTCCGACAGGGCTGCGTTATGTCTTCATTGTTCTTCAATTTATACTCTAAATTATTCAAAGAAGCACTAGACGATGTCGCAATTGGTATAAAAATATATTAGATAGAGTTAATAATGCAAGTAAGGCAATGACTGACGATTAATGTTCAAAAAACTAAAGTAATGGTAATTAACAAAACGGATGAAAACTGTCACATATATCTAAATAACACCCAACTAGAACAAGTCCACAAGTTCAGATACTTAGGAGCAGTACTAAATGATAAATGGGATCCAGATGTAGAAATAAAAACGAGAAAAGAACAGGCCAGGAACATGTACAACAAATGGAAGCAAATTATCTGTAATCGTAAACGTAAGCGTGGACACTAAAATTAAATACCATGAGATGCCTAGAAGCCTTTGAAATGTGGCTCTATCGCAGAATGCTCAGATTATCATGGACACAACACATAACGAATCAAACATTATTGAACACCATAAACAAAGAACTAGAACTGATAACAACAATTAAGAAAGAAAGACCTCGTACCTAGGTCATATAATGAGATATTACAACTAATAATTGAAGGAAATATAGAAGGCTCGAAGGGAGTAGGCAGAAGATCAATGTCATGGCTCCGTAACATCAGAGGTTGAACAGGCATGAACGTTTTACTGCGAGCAGCGCAGAATAGAGAAGATTTTGATGTTGTGATCGCAATCCTCCAGTAATGGAGTGCACCAGAAGAAGAATATGGCTCCCATAAACAAAAAAAAGTTCATGATAGTTGCACAAAGAGAAGAAGTCAGGTTACAAAACTATTAACACCAATGGAAAGAGTGAAAAAAGTGGCAATGTAAATGTGCTATTTATTTACAAATTCATTACGAAATAAAGCCAAAAAAAAATGATATCCTGAAAATTCGGTTTTTCCGGATATCTGCGAAATTTTCAAACTTTCTAAACTGCATATTGTTGAGCACATAAATGCGCAATTTGCCCCAAGAATAGTTAATAGCCAGAGAAATGGCACAACAAACCGCTTTATTATAAATACCAGGAAAATATAGGCGAAGTTGCAGATAAGAAGAAGTAGCAGTTGGTGGCATCGGGTACCACAAAACGTGACATCGAAGCTACAATACTTAGAGCCCAATAACAAACCCTAGCAACAAATGCTGTGGGTGCTACCACAAAACAAGAAAAAACCCAAAATGGACAACACGCAATGAAAAAGATCAAAATCATAGACCACTTAACATCAGGATGCTCGAAAATAGCACACTCTGAATATAAACAGAGGCACGATAATGTAGCAAAAAGGATTCACTGGCATTTATGTAGAAATGCCCGGGAAAAGACTTGGAAAACAAAGAAATTCAATTTTCTGGGATTTCCGAATATAGACCGATAGACACTTAGAAAATTGTACCCCGGATATCTCAGTGATAGAAATCCACATCATTGATACAGCAATATTGGGAGACGTGAGAATAGCCGAGAAGGAAAGGGAAAAGTTCCAAAAATATCAGGCATTGTGTCAGGAAGTATCCAGAATATGGAAAAAGAAATCCTTCACAGTTAAAAGTTGATCAGTTATTGTGACATGTTTGAACAAAACATAGATCAATTTAAAATGCTTTTTCCACAACCGATGTCAGTGAAATTCCTCACCAATCAAATATCGAAGACTGTAGGCACAAACACATTCATGCACATTCCAACTTATTATTTTGATATATATATATTTGATAAAATAGATTTTTGTTGGGGATGCAGTCATTTAATAAATAAAATTCTTTGGATTATGCCAAGCTTTCGAGAATGTTTATTCTCTTCGTCGGGGCAAACTAAAAATCGTTACTAATTTTCTTAACCACATAATAAATTAATAATTAAAGTACTTACATTCGTGAATTTAGATAAAATTAACCACAAACAGGAAAGATTTCATAGCCATCAATCAGAAATGTCATTAATTATTTATAAATGTCATGGTAACGGCATATCTAGAGTTGAAACTGTCTAAGTTTTCTTAGAAAAAATCATATAGGAGTTATCTTTGTATTTGTAGCTCTTTTTTAACAAGTCACAAATTAAACTTGAAAATATTGAGGCAGATATAAGTTTATTAAAAAGAAAAAGTTATTATTCAATTATTAAAAAAAAAACATTTATAACAGACTTAGAAACACATAATATAAAAAAATATATACCCATACACAGACTAGACTATCTGAATTCGTAGGTATTGCAGTATAAATTGAAGTTTATTATGTCATTAATATTATTTACTATTTTGTTAGGCATTCAGATTATTTGTTAATTATATATAATCATATTCTCTCACAATACGAGATACATAACTTTAAAATGAAATAATGGAAAGCGTCAATTACTTAAACAACTTCTCTCACAAATTAACCTGATAAATTTATTAAAATAGCAGATATATCAAATAGAGAAATATTAACATATATCATCTTAATCGTATTCTCTCACAATACGATAGATACACAATATGAAATATCCTGAAAAGCATCCATTCATTCAATGAAGCTAATAATAATAATAAAATATGATAAGCTGATTTCTCTCACAAATCAACATGTAAGAGTATTGTAAACATAGTCCATTTTATTTAATATATTATAAATAGTGATATCAAAAAAGCAAATGGCGAAACACAAGAAAGGAAAAAAAAATCATCGTATTATATCTCACTATAGGTTAAACATGAAATGAAAATCCTTTTGAATCAACCAAATTTCTCTCACCAATAAGTTGATCTAGAGATCTCAAAACTCTTAATATTAGTTGTTATATTTTTTTTTTAATTATTCTTCCTTAGTATAATCTGTATACGCATATATACCCATCTATTATAATATACTAAAACAGAAAAAAATGGACAAATATAACTAAAGGATATGAGAATATAATTAGCCTATAACTACATATAGAGCTAGGTACATATTATATTCACACATATATTTCAATTTTGAGAAATATTTTGAGAAACATTACTAAATTTATTATTATAGAGATTTAATATATAAGAATGAATAGAACTAAGTTCATTAATATCTGAACGTGTATTCATAGTATTATTATGTTATTGATTATTTATCATTTCTAAGAACCCACGTTTAAAATATTTTTTCTCAGAACATAGAGAAATAGTATTATCAAAATCAATACTATGTTTTTTATTGATGGCATGTTCAGCCAAGGCACAAGATTTCTTATTACATCTTATATCACTTTTATGGGATGTTATTCTTCCTAAAATACCCCAGACAATTCTGTCATTTCTAAAGGTGTCTTTATTTTGGAAAATAAATTAGATACGGTTTTAATATTTTTTCTTGCAATAATAACATTATACCCTCTAAAAACATTAACTAACTTATTAGTGAGCTTATCTATATAAGCTAAAGATCTATAAATAGGGAGGATTTTGTAGTAGAGGCATTATTTTTATTATCATTTAAAGAGTTCTCATGATTTATTTCAGGGTTTTTTATATTGACTTGAGGTTGCATTAAACATTTATTAATCAATTTTATAGGAAAAGAATTCTCAATTAATATTTTTTTCAATTTTGATAAACTTTCATTTCTATATATGGGATGCGAAAGTTTGATCACTCTGTTTTTTAATGCCATAATCAAGTTAATATATATTTTCTGTGGATGATATGAATGGAAGTTTATGTATTTATTACTACATATAGGTTTTCTATACCATTTTGTTCTTAATAAACCTGTGTTATCTCTACATACCATCATATCCAAGAAAGGAAGGCATTGTTCATTTCCTTTCTCAACTGTAAATTGAAGATGCTCGTTATAGGCATTAAAAATATTCAATGTTTCATCAACTCTATTAGTGGGTAGAGCTAAGATTAAATCTCTACATATCTTTTAATGAATAGTATTGGAAATGAAACTTTAGTTTTTGAAACTTGTATTAATTCATCTAAAACATAATTTACAAGAATAGGTGATATTGTTGAACCCATAGGAGTGCCAAATATTTGTTTATAATATTGGTCATTAAAAATCAAAAAATTGAAATCGAAAATGAATTGAAGGATTGATTCAAAAGTTTCGAGATTTAATGAACAAAACTATTTAATATGATTCCATTTACGGGTTAGACAATCTAAAATAACTGGGAAAGGTAAATTTGTAAAAAGGGAAACTACGTCAAAACTGACAATTACATAGTCATTTGGAATCTGGTATTCATTTATAAAATTACTAAATTGAGAAGAATCCTTTATATAGAAATCATTATTGGTATCATAAGCTTTCATTAGAATATCTGTGATATAAGTGGCCAAATTATTATTAGGTGAATCAATTGAAGATACAATAGGTCTCATTGATAGTGTTGGCTTATGTATTTTTGGTAACGTATAAAATCTCGGTGCTTTTGCGTGATAGCACTTTTTTTACTTGTGACTTAATCAATAATACCATCATCTTTAAGTTTAGAAATAATTTGATTGGCTTTAAGTTGTATTGTGTAAGTTGGATTATTTCTTAATCTCTTATAATATTTATTATCATTCAATAATTCCCGACTTTTATTTATATAATCCTCTTTAAACATTACAACTGTAACATTGCCTTTATCACTTCGTAAGTTCCGGATGTTCTTTTAGTAAAGAACGACATTTACTGAATTTTTTTGACAATATGTTAGAGCTTTGATAATTCTTGTCAGTAAAATCACACAAATCAACAAATAAGAATATTGTAAACATTGTCCATGCTATTTAATATAAATCAGCTTATCATATTTTATTATTATCATTAGCTTCATTGAATGAATGGATGCTTTTCAGGATAATTCATATTGTGTATCTATCGTATTGTGAGAGAATACGATTAAGATGATATATGTTCATATTTCTCTATTAGATATATCTGCTATTTTAATAAATTTCTCAGGTTAATTTGTGAGAGAAATTGACTTTTTAGGTAAATTTCTTATAGAAATGTACCTATTGCGATCGTTCACTTTTTTGAATTTCGAAAAAAATTCAACGGCATGTTGTTATATGTCTATAAGTTAGTCCAAAAAACATATATATATATATATATATATATATATATATATATATATATATATATATTGATTTTGTATTCTTGACTGGTTTTATAATAAATAAAAATATGTTCTTGGGGATGCAGTCATATATTAAATAAAATTCTTTGATTGAAGCCGAGCTTTCGAGAATGTTTATTCTCTTCTTCAGGGCAAAAATCGTGAATTTAGAATAAATTAACCAAAAACAGGAAAGATTTCATAGCCATCAATTACAAATGTAATTACATTTGTAATCGGGATTTTTTTATGTAATTGACGCTTTCCATTATTTCATTTTAAAGTTATGTATGTCATATTGTGAGAGAATATGAGTATATATAATTAACAAATAATCTGAATGTCTAACAAAATAGTAAATAAAATTATTGACATAATAAACTTCAATTTATACTGCAATACCTACAAAATCAGATAGTCTAGTCTATGTACGGGTATATATTTATTTATATTATGTGTTTCTAAGTCTGTTATAAATGTTTTTTTTAAATAATTGAATAATAACTTTTTCTTTTTAATAAACTTATATCTGCCTCAATATCTTCAAGTTTAATGTGTGACTTGTTAAAAAAGAGCTACAATCACAAAGAAAACTTGAATCTAGACCTTTCAAATCAAGATATGCCGTTACCACATTTATAAATAATTAATGACATTTCTGATTGATGGCTATGAAATCTTTCCTGTTTGTGGTTAATTTTATCTAAATTCACGAATGTAAGTTCTTTAATTAATAATTTATTATGTGGTTAAGAAAATTCGTAACGATTTTTAGTTTGCCCCGACGAAGAGAATAAACATTCTCGAAAGCTTGGCATAATCCAAAGAATTTTATTTATTAAATGACTGCATCCCCAATAAAAATCTATTTTATCATATATGTATATATATATATATATATATATATATATATATATATATATATATATATATATATATATATATATAAACATAATTGAGAAAGCATCACGAAAATGAGGGATCAGAATGTGTTACAACAGAAGTTAAAAAAAGCAATGAAAAATTAAAGAATATCTTTTAGTTGAGTAGGAATTATGGTGGACGTGAAACCAAAAAATTACATAAAAAAGAAAAAAATTAACATAATATGCTGCTCAAGAACGCTGAAAAGAAATTTAATGAGCAACATTTATATTAATAATACACACAAAAAAGATCCAATTTATCCAATTATCGACCGGTCATCAGTATCAGTATTGAGTGTTATTTCTAAAATATTTGAAAAGATTGTTTGCATTGGGATGATTAACTTTCTATGTATCAACAAACTTATAGCTACACATCAACATGGATTCCGTGTCGATAGATCAACACATACTGCTGCATGCGATCTGTTCGTATACGTTTACGCAGAAGTGGAGAGTGAAAGGCATGTGGCGGGGCTATTTTCGACCTTTCAGGGGCTTTCAATAGTATAGGCATAAAATTCATCAAAAATAAATTACACAATATTGGATAATAGTTAGAGTGGAAGATGCTACTTCCAGATTTCATATTATGAATAGAAGAGTTCCTGGGGGACCTTTACCGGGACCATTAGTATTCACACTTTTTTAAAATGACTTACCATTACACCTAAAATCGCAACTGCTAACGATATACGCGGACGATACCTCACTTGCGTTCTGCTTAGAGTTCAAATGAGCTCCTATCTTCTATTAGAAATACTGTATATCCTTTCGTGAATTGGTGCAAATGTAAAGGATTATTGGTTAATGTCAATAAGACACTACAACAACCAAATTATTGGGCTTGCACATGGATCCCAGTCTTCGATGGGCAGTGCAAGATAAACGCAGTTAATGTAAAATTGAACCGTCCCACCAGTGCAAATTACAGTTTTGTGCACTCTCACTTATGTTATAATCTAATTTTATGGGGAAGGCCCATAGATGCCAGAAAAACATTTGTAAACCAGAAAAAAATCATACAAAAAATGTTCAACCTGGATTTCAAGCAAACTTGTAGGCCCACATTTATTAAACATCAAATTATGTCTTTCTACAGCATATATATTTACTATTGTACGTTATATGTGGGGAGAAACTTTAATACATTTCAACTCAATTCATCAAATCATAATAAATAGGCTACCAGGAATTATAATGATTTATGTGCAACTTGACACAAAATTAGAATGTAGCTTTAGATATATGGGAATCAAAATTTCCAATAAACTTCCAGTAGTATAAAATCCCACAAAAACAGATTCTCTGTAAAAAAAGAGCGCCATACCCTTCCCCTATATAAATGTTTAAAAATTTCTAAAAGAACATAAAATCATTGAAAAACGCCATTCCTGCTATATGTGAAAAATAAATTAACAAATATAAAACATTTTTCTGAAAATCAATGGCGCGTTTATATTTAAGAAGTTATCTAGATCTAGAATGTAGAATTAATATTTGTAAAGCTATCTAGATCTAGAATCGAGAGTTCATATTTGTAAAATTATGTAGGTCTAGAATCTATACAGTAATAAAAGAAACAAAAAGCCACATGCGCCATTGTTTCTCAGAAAAATGTTTTATAATGTTTTTTTATATCTGTTTTGAATTTTCTTATGATTTTTTTTCATATTTTTATTTCATAGTTATTTTTACAAACTTTTACCTCAATATATATTTTTGTTAATTTATTTTTCACAGATAGCAGGAATGGCGTTTTTCAAACATTTATATAGGGGAAGGGTATGGCGCTCTTTTTTACAGAAAATCTGTTCTTGTGGGATTTCACCAATTTTTGTATTTTTACGAGATATAGATAATGTATAAAATAAAACGTATAGTAAGTGCTATGTTGAGTAGACTTCGACATAGTCATCTGAATTATTACAATGAGCTCTACCATTTTCGTTTCGGGTCTAGGACTAGATAAGCAAATATTGAATATCCTTTCGACCAGGAATTGAACCAATTCTAACTGCGACTGTTGATGTACAACTGTTGGTTGGTGTAATGGTCTTACCTACAACAATAAATTTCTTACAAGTGTTGTCGAAATAAAGCTAATTCGTACCTAACATCATCCCCGAAAGCTAGAGAAACAGCAAATGCAATCTCAAAAACACCGCAATCATTCGAATTTTGTTGTTGTTGCACATCTGGAAATATTACTGGATTCTCTTCAAAAGATTAATATGTAAGAAGGATAAAGCAACTGCAATAATTTCTTGAAGTGAACATCAAGAACTTTGTTAATCAGAGAATCGAAAATGTAAATATTATTCTTGTCATAATAACTACATACCTAATGACCTCCTAACATTTCACTAGCGTTAGAATCATAATATTTTCCATTCTATGTAGTAATTAAATATGATTTTTTATTTTTTTTGATAGGATCCACACATTCGGGTAGTATTTGCATATTTGCATCCAACTTTCACGAAAGTCATACCCAAATTTGATTGCTAATTGTTGAGAAAAGACGTCAATGTGTTCATCAGTTAAGCCATTAATTGTTTCTTATGACTGTAAAAATTTTCGTCCACTTGTGATATTCTTAACATACAAAAGATAAAATTCTCTGCAAAATAAAGACAATATGGTAGGTAATATACTTGTCTAAAAAATATCATATAATGAAAATAAAGATGAAAATCGTGCTTACCAAATTTCAAAGAAATACACAAGTAAACAGAATGCTCTAAACACATTCAGATATTGAATAAGTTTGTATAATTGAGAGATTCTTGACGTAACATGTTTTCTTATATATCATTCAGAAAAAATAGAGGTGTCATTGTGTCATATGGTACCAGAGATCATAGAGATTGATATTAGCAGAGATTATAGAGATAGCTACCTATTAATATTGCAGTTTTCGAATCTCAATTATTAAGTCGGAAGTCGATAATATAAATGTACATACATATGCATACATACATAATAGGAAAGTTGCGTCCGTTTAACGTAGATAAATTAATAAGTTCCCGCGGAGACGACTGTCGCCGAACCGAGCCGGAATTAGTGTGACATCCATGTATATAGATATACAAGAGTGGTTTAAGATTGAAATCGACAACTTTTTGGAGCTAGGGGTGTGGCTTACCATTGCTACGAAAATATTTTTGTTAATATATAATTATTAACTTTAATTCTGGTCTCAATCCATAGATCATTGATGGTTTATATGGCGCAACTAAGCACATTTTTGGTAAAAGTCTTATATTAATTGACATATATCGATGCTAATATTGGGACGCAAGGGGGAGAGTATATTTCCTGTAAAGAGACTGTAGTGCCCGCTATATTATATTATATTATTATTATGCGCTATAACTATGTTGGATGCATGAAACTAGACGAGTGCATGGCTAGTTGGATGTAGGGAAAGGGATGGTGCTAGGCACTACCGGTCTCTTAATGCGTCAATATTTTCAAAAACAAAATCAAGTCTTTGATAACGAATAATGTTACTATTGGCAATAAAAATACTTCTGTTATTAATTTGAGTAAGGCGGCCACGGACTCATGGGAGATTACCATGTACCTACGATATAGAAGAATTCAGAGTTTTGACAAAATATAAATTTGATTCAAGTGATATTTATTTATATGCTCATTTCATTTCATAATTTTATTGTTTTATAAAATATTTTCTATACAGGTTGATTCAGATTTTATCTGGATAACTTCGGGAGTTGATAGAACTTGTAAAAATAATGTTAGTTCTCAATATAATTTTTTAGCTAAAACCTATTTTTTTAATTTTCTATTCATAACTTTTGATTTAGTTTTCGGATTTATTTCAAATTTAACACAGAGACACTTCTTATGGTTTTGCATAAGCCTTAGAAGTAACAAACTGCCCATTCTTTATTAAGTGGGTTTTTAGGGGCTACACCCACCTAAATATTTTCAAAACTTTTACAAATAATAATTTTTAATTTTAATAACTATTTAGGTCTATAGGCACCTTGATTTATTTTAAAGCTATTTTCATTCTTGCATTTTTTGATATTTTGCTTTGTTCTTGAGATATTCTATAAAATTCGATGCATAGCACTACCCAGTTGCAAGCATTAATTATCATTTCGTATTAGGTATGCCATGAAAAATCAAAATGACATGTCTTATGTGAAATGACGTTAATTGTCATAAATGTTGTAAAAGTGTTATTGAAAAAGTTGTTAAAAGTGTAAAAGTATTTATAAATATGCGTAGAATTTTCACGAATGCAGAATATGCAGATATTCATTATTTTTATGGATTTTGTGATGGTAATTCTAATGCAGAAGTTGGGGAGTACCGAAGGCGCTTTTCCAATAGAAGAGTTCCCAATCCACAAGTATTTGTAGATGTACATCGTCTTTTTACAGAAAATGATTTGCGCTATCGCAATGAACCTATAGCACCCCCAAGAAATAATGATCAAATTATTCAGTTGTTTGATGTAAACAGAGAATTAAGTACCCGTAGAGCGGCCCAGCAACTCGGTGTATCACAATCACGAGTTTTGAGAACACTTGAACCAAATATCGAAATGCTTTTCATTTTCAACCTGTTCAAGGTTTTCTTCCTGAAGATGCCGAAAAACATATAAATTTTTGTAGTTGGGTTTTGAACACAATAGAAATCAGTCCACGTTTTTTACACAAGGTCTCATGGACAGACGAATCAAATTTTACAAGAGCAGGCATTGTGAATCATCACAATCTAATAAATGTTTGGAATGAAGGAAATCCTGTTAGTACTCTAACTCGTGGATGCAGGAATTGCATTGAGGTTGGAGGAACGCTCTTTGATCATTTATTGTAATTAATAGATTCCAACTTATTAAAATTGAACGTTATTGAACATTTTTGAATTATTTGTTAACGAAACTGATTTTAGTAATAATAACAAAAATTGCGACAATAGTTATGACAATTAACGTCAGTTCACATAAGACCTGTCAATTTGATTTTTCATGGCATACTACGAAATACAAAGCAAAATATCTAAGAAATACAAGAATGAAAATAGTTTTAAAATAAATCATCGTATAATAGTTATTACAATTAAAAATTATTATTTGTGAAAGTTTTAAAAACATTTAGCTGGGGGTAGCCCATAAAAAACCACTTAAATAAAGTTTGTTACTTCTAAGGCTTATGCAAAACCATAAGAAGTGTTTCTGTGTTAAATATGAAATAACTCGGAAATCTAAATCAAAAGTTATGAATAAAAAATAAAAAGGAATACGCAACTTCAATGCCCTGTATTTCCGAAACTAAGAGGTTTTAGCTAAAATTATTTAAGTTCTATCAACTCCCGAAGTTATCCAGATAGAATCTGAATCACCCTGTATAATATAATAAAATTTGTTTTTCGTACTAAGTTTAAGAATATCTAAAATTCACTCCTTGGAGTGAGTGATTGACCTGTCCTATACTTTTGAAATATCATAAAGTATAAATGAATATTTCTATTTTATTTCGAGACCTATCATGATAAGTGATAGAAGCTCTAGGAGTGATAACACCAAACCTGGACATACACCTCCAGGAGTTAAACATCTCGGAGCTCGGTTCAGGACAACAACAAAAATCAGCGATGTTTGGCACGGTCCAGATTTTGAAAAAGTTGCTGTGGAATTCTTAGACTCTCAAACAAAATGTCACAATCTGGATAAATGGCAGTAACCAGAGAAAATACTAATGTAGTAAGGTATGCAGCCAAAATTGGAGGGCAGGAAAAAGTACTCTTTTCTAATTTGGACCTTTCGATTTATTTTGCTAAAACCCCCATCAGTCTTCTACGGAAGAAAGAGTGTCCATATTTTTTCATCCAGAAAGTATTTTTTTTGTTGAATTTTGCTGAATATAGCTCTCACCTCCAAAAGTTTTACATTGGGGATTTTATTAAGGGAATCTTCTAAAAAATATAGCTTTCCATTAGTGATTCACATATATTCAATACCCTTATTTGTGCTACATAAAATGCGACATCATCAGCAATAGTCATCAAAGTATTTTGAATTTCTTTTATATCATCATTAAAAGTCTTCTCGTCAATTTTTTTTAATTTTTTTAATTTTTGAATAGTATTATTGAAATTTTTTATAACAGAAGTTGTAACAGAAATTTGTTTTTTAGAAAGATTTTCCAACTCAAACTCATCATGAAATAATTTATTAATACAATCATTATAATATTCTCCATCTGATGCATCTAAATTATCAGTAATAGTTTTCCAAACAGTTCCGATTCCATTAAATATACCTCGCTTTGCCTTGGAGTTATATAATTTAGTTTCTCCTATAATTTCTTTATATTTTTGACCTATTCGAAATTTGTGATAATAAACTTATGTGTGTTTGAACTTCAGACTTAAAAGCTATAAACCTTGGAGACGGATCTTCTAAAGTCTCCAAAATTTCTATAAGTATTTTATCATTATTTTCCATTGTTTTCTTAATTGGGCCTAGATCTTTGTAAACTAAAAGTGTTCATTTTTCATTTGTAAATTTGATAGTACATTCTTCATGGAAAAAGATTCCAATGGTGTTATTAACAGGAGTAAGTGTGTACTGAGCTGATATAATATTTATCAGCACGAAGAATCTGAAACCAAAGAAACTACTCATAGTAGGGTTTCAGTCTATCGAAATTAATTTTTGATTTTTGATTAGTTTGTGGATTTAAAACTCTTGCAGAATTATCAAATAATTGCACAATTTTAAAAGGACCATTAAAAAAATTTGGATTTTTATCTTTAATTTGAGATTCTTTAAGATAAACTTTCTCCTACTTTATATTCTGGAAGCTTTCCGGAAATATTTTTATCAAATCTAATTTTTGCTCTTTCTTTCTGACTTGCTGTTTTTGCTCGTGCAATTTTATTATAATGTTGCATTCTGTTGTTCAAATCACGTATATATTTGGTAATAAGGGCCTTCTCATTATACTGAGTTTCAGGTGGTCTACTAGACGTATGACCAAAAATCAGTTCATATGGGGTAAAACCAGTTGTTTTGTTTTTAAATAGTTTTTATTACTTTCAGTTCTTGTATCAATGGACTCCGCAGCGATTTCTCAGGCCCCATATGGTCTAGAGACTTGAAATTTCGAATTTGTACGCAGACATCTCGCCGCCTGTTAAGCTCCAAGTGTGATCCAATATTGGTAATTAAAATTATCTCCTTCAGTCTCATTCAACCAAGATTATTATTTTGTCGACATGGAACGACAATGGGATCCGTCAATGGAATTACGCACGAGCATGGAGCGTATATATACGTCTCGTTCTCTGGTATATAGGTACTTTCTGGAAGATCGTCTATGGTTATGTCGCAATTGTCAGACGTCAGACGTTGTTGTTAATTTGAAGTTTAATTTTGTGTTGTGGTGGACAAACAGTAATTTGTTATGGAATTGCTGTTGCTGGCAAACACATATACATAAGTATAGTTAAAATCGAGAAAAGGATAGCAATAGTAGGTACTCATCGGTACGGTTTAAATCTTAAATGTCCAATAAAAACTGTTTTGAATTTTTTTTCAAAAATGTCACTTGTTAATATTATTATAACATATAACCGCATATGGCAAAATATTAAACGGATGTTCGTCTGGATTTTCTGTCTTATGTGCACGGATCATCTCCACAAGTGTTCCGTGAAAACTTTCTAAAGAACCATTCGATTTTGGATGGCCAACGCTAGAAAAAGTGAGCTTTATGTCATAAAGCGTACACAAATCTTTTATTAATGAATTATCAAATTCTCGTCCATAATCGCAATGAATTCTCAAAGGTGTTCCAAAATGTTGAAAGAATATTAATAATGTATTTACTACTGTTGAAGCTTTTTTATTTGAAAAAGGATAAGCTTGAGTAAATTTAGTTAACTCATCTCGAATTGTTGAAGCGTAATTTCTTGTTGGATACTCAGAAATATCAATATTGATTCTTTCAACCGGGGTTTTTGGTGTTTCTGTTATTACCAGAGGAGGGCTTAAATTCTTACGACAGATTTTTACTTTCTGACAAGATTCAAAGTTCTTAATAAATTGTTCCACATCTTTTGTTAATCCTGTCCAAATATACTTAGATTTAATCCGTCGTATAGTTTCATTTATTCCGCGATGTAAATTACATTTGCCTTTATGAAACTGGTCCAATATGATAGGTATTTTATCACGGTCAGGTGTTTTAACAATATTTTGACAGATTACAAATTTTAAATCAACATTAGCAAAAATAAAAGAGAATACAAACTCTGGATCGTAAGTGAGAGGTATTATAAAATACCGATCTTTCACAGTCTGACTAGAAACAATATTTACTGAATTCATCTCAAAATCTAAGTTTTCTTCAAAAATATCTTCAATAATTTTAAAATGTAAATCTTCCAGTTTATTTTGCCAAAATAAAGTAACAATATTCTTATGAGCCTTACCTAGTAACTGGTCAGTTGATGTTTCAATTTTTGAATAATCGATTTATGATTTTATTTTGTAAAGTTCGACAAATCTATTAAATTCATCTGTCATTAATTCATCCTGTTCATCTATAAGTGTTTCACTTTGTTGTGGTTCTATACGATCATTAGGGTCTTTACTTGTTGATGGTGTAACCTCATTAGTTTCATTAGTTGCCAAAATTGTAATTTTAGATTGTAAACTTGCACATTCTTTAAAATGATTAATTCTAATTCTTGAAAGCGCATCTACATTTTTATTAATTTTGCCTAGCTTGTACTCAATTTTGTAATCATATTCTTCCAATTTCAGTCGCCATCTAGCTAGTCTGCTTCCGGGATCTTTAATGGAAAAAAGCCATGTTAATGAGCGATGGTCTGTGACTAGAGTAAATTTTCTTCTAAATAAATAAGGACGGAAATGTTTAACTGCCTATACAATAGCAAGGAGTTCTCGTTCTGTTGTCGAATACTTTGTTTCTGCACTACATAATGTTTTAGAAGCATAACTTACTGGCAGATCTTTACCAATGGGACCTTGTGGTAGAACAGCGCCAATGGCAAATGCACTAGCATCAGGTGTGAGAATAAATGGTTCTTCGAAATTTGGGTATCTCAAAATAGGATCTGAAGTAAGTGCAGTTTTTAGATCGTTGAAAGAATTCTTACATTCAGTATTAAAAATAAAGGAAACATCTTTTTGTAAAAGTCTTGTAAGAGGTTTAGAAATTTTGGCAAAATTTGGTATATAGCGATGATAATATCCTGCTGAACCAAGGAAAGATTTTATATCTTTAGGATTTTTAGGTTCCGGGAAATTTTTTTGACATTCTTATTTGGCTGGATTTGTTTTAACACCATCTTGGGTAATGATGTGTCCAAGATAAGCGACTTCTTTTCTAAGAAATTCACATTTATCTGCTTGAATTTTCAGGTTGGCTTTTCGAAAACTATTAAGAACTTCAGTCAGACGAGAGACATGTTCATGAATAGTAGAAGAATAAATTATTATGTCATCCAGATAAACAAGACATCTTTCATTTTGAATGCCAAGTAAAATGTTGTCCATAAAGCGTTGGAAAGTGGACGGGGCATTTTTGAGTCCAAACGGCATTCGAACGAATTCACAGTCACCGTTATCAACTGAAAAAGCTGTTTTGGATATATCTTTTGGTTCAATTTCGATTTGATGGAAACCTGAGGCTAAGTCAAGAGTGGTAAAATATTGACATCTTCCTAGTTGGTCAAGGAGATCAGAGATGTTGGGTAATGGATGTTTATAATCTACCGCAACCTCATTTAATTTACAATAGTCAAAACCACACGCCATTTTTGTGTTCCTGAAGCATCAAGCTTCTTTGGCACAACCCAAACTAGGGATGACCATGGTGAAATAGAATGACGTATAATACCTTGCTCCATCATTTTGTTCACCTGAGTTTTTACCTCTTCTTTGTAAATTTGGGGGTATCTATATAATTTAGTAAATATTGGTCTCGCATTATCAGTTTCAGTTGAATGTTTAATTTCATTAGTAAATGTTAGTTGGTCTCCTACCAAATAAAAAATATCAGAAAATTCTAAACATAAATTTGTGATAATTTCTTTCTCTTCTTTGTTGAGATGATCTGTACGCAACTGATCCAAAATTATAGTTTTTCTATCAACAGGTTGGTTAAATTTAGCTTTATTTTCATTAACGCAATTAAAATTTAAAAAACATTCGGATTTCGGAATGGGATCTAGATTCAAACTTGGAAATTCAACAATTTTTGGAATAGCATTCGAATTAATAATTGAAGTAAAGAATTCGCCTTCTTCATTTATATGTACCAAAGCATTTGAAATTCTAACATTTTCTATTGCTTGTCCGAAAAGTAGTGCATCTGTGTTTGTTAATTTACATTTCAATATGAAAATTTTTCCAATTCCAATAAAAATTAGATTTTGTATCTTTGGCCAGCAAATAACAATTTCAACTCCTAAATTTCTAAAAAGATAAGATATCATTTTTTAACATACGTCCAATCTAACTTGTCCAATCCACACCCTATTTTTGGCATAGCCAATTTTTGAACATTGTTTTTACCAACATGATCTCTCAATTTCTTTAAAGATGACCATAAAGTCTGATAAGTGGGTTTTCCGGTTGAAGTTTCTTTTGTTACAAGATAATAACTATATCTAGTTGTATTTGCATTCTTAATTTTCAAGCCTGCTAAACCACCTTGTTTTTGATTTTAACTTAATAATTTTTCTATATTTCCAAATCGTTTCTTAAATTCCGCGGCAATGCCTTTTCGCATTTGCATATCTTCCGCCACGCAATGAGCTAATGAATAATCATGAGGCATGTCAAAAATATCAATGTTTTTCTCAGCTATTTTTTTATAACAATTTTCAGTATTTTGTTCAAATTGTAAGAATTCAGAATCTTGTTCACAAATTTGATTATTTTGAGACAAGTGTGATGTTTCGGTAACTTTAAACAGAGGTATAGTTTTGAAATTAGTTATCAATTGTTTTGAATTCAAATCAATTATACAATTATAATGTTCTAGGAAATCTGAACCCAAAATTCCATCAAAATCAATATTAAGATTATAAATAAAAACTTTATGGGGATCTTTTGCAGCAAATGGAATAAGAACAGATTCTTTTAGTACAATTTTTTGATCAGTTATCCCTTGAATAGTTTCATATTCAGTAAATCTTCGAGGAAATTTCTTAACAGTATTTTCTTTAAAAATAGAAACTCCTGCATCTGTATCAATAAGCAACTTAAGCTTTTTAGAAGCATCTTCAATATAATAATGATTTTTGTAATTAACAGTCAAAAATGGATTTAAAGAAAATTTTGTTCGGGAAAATTTACATTCGGGTTCATCTCTTCGAATTTTAATGTTTGGATTTAGGTAACTGTTTCTGAAATTGAATTCTCTGTTGTCGGACAATCTGGGGGATGGTCTTTGACTGGGACAATAAGAAAATCCTGAAAATTTGAAATTACCTCAGCAGAAACAAAATTTTTAGAATTTCTCTCAAACTCAGAGAAATGCTCTTTATTTTGAGCAATTGGCAATTCTTGGAAATTTGAAATTACTTCAGCAGACATCAAATTTTGAGAATCTTTTTTGAACTCAGAAAGATTATCAAATGAATAATTATTATCATCTTCCTGGAAATTGTTTCCAAAATTATCTTGAATATATATATATTATGATCCAGATCAGAGCCTAAGTATTCATCATAATAATCAGAATTATCGCTCTTAAGGCCAATTAAATGAGCTCATTGTTGGAAATTAGGATTCTGTTGAATCACCGAGGGTCTTACTTGAGATTGTCCCTGTGGTTGAAAAAGTCTTTGCTGGGGAACATTACCATTTGGTCTATTTTGTAAATTATTTTGTGGTTGATTTTGGAAATTTAATGGTCTTTGAAAATTTTGGTAGAAATTCTGATTGGAGCTTCGAGTAAAAGCTCTTTGCTGTTGAAAACGACATTGATTAGAAGTATGACCATTTTTACCACATGAAAAGCATTTTACAGTTTGTATTTGGGGTTTTCTAACATTTAATATATTTTGAGGTTTACTTACAATATTAGAAGCTGCCTCATAAATTTTTGGTTCTCAAAATATGATAATTGCAATTCTCTTCGTATGCGAATTTGAGCTTCTAATAAGTTTTCAGACTGACTAGCATGAATAAGTTGTCCTAGACGGGGTTCAAGTCCAGTTAATAAAGTATTAAGAGTATCAATAAGAATTTCTTGTGCAACCTTTTGTTCATTTGATAAATTTGATGTTTTTTGTATATTTGCATGCATTTTAGCATTTAAGACTTGCACTCTATTGAAAAATGTTAGAGCTGACTCATTCGATAATTGTTTTAATCTTTGTAAATCATGAATAAGAGAAGTAAGGTCTCTTGAATCACCAAAATGAAGATTTAAAAACTGTCTTATCTCTACGTAAGTCTGAGGATTTCGTGAGCTGCTTAGTTGAGCCGCTTTTCCCTTTATTTATTATCACTAACAGAGCTTTTTGGTCTCTGGTAGACATATTATAAGCACAATCACATGCATTTAAAAATGTTCCGAGAAATATCTGATCACTTTCAAATTCAGGCACTATACAAAATATTTCCGAATTTCTATATGGTTCAAGCTCAACCTCTTGAGCTGGATTTCTTTCACTTGCCATTTTAATTTAATTAAATATAAAATATCAAATATATAAAAAATATGATAAAAGAAAATCGAACAGTTTAAAAATATTCTTTTTATAGTAATATATTAATATACGTGATAATTATCTTACAGTAAGTTGTACATTGATTTGTCTTGTTCTCTACGATGTGGTTTACAAAGGAGTGAGGACGCCTCGTTTGACCTCTTCTGTATGTTGTTGAAGAATCTGCCGTCGACAGTTAGGCCAGTTCCTTGTTCTCTCCACGTGCTAGATTCTTGATACTTCTTATATCTTATTCTTCTTTGTTCGGAGTTGCTGGTTCTTTTCGTCAAAGGTTAGGAAACCACCGTTGATAATGAGGGGAAACTTGTTGTTGAAGTAGGCCTTGTTCTACCAACGTTGAAGTATTCCTATTCTTCTTTCTTCAGAATTGCTGGTTCTTTCCTTTAAAGGTTAGGAAACCACCGTTGATAATGAGGGGAAACTTGTTGTTGAAGTTAGCCTTGTTTTACCAACGTTGTAGTATCCTACCGACTGCGCCAATTTGTTAAATCACATAACTTGGAATTAACTTTTTAAAAACAAGTATTTATTAATACAAAAAAAATTAAAGTACAAATAAAATATATCTTAGCTTTACATGACTGTATGAATATTGACTCACAAGTGATGCCGTTAGCTGGAGATCTAGTATTTATAAAATCAAAAATGTTTAATCATCAAAAATATAAAAAGAAACGTAAATTAATACAATGGATCTTTTCTCCTAAGGTTAAATCGAAACTTCTAGAAATATTATAAATAAAATACATAGTAATGTCTTTTTGGAGGCCAAACTGGATAATCAACTAGCAATGGTCTTTATGGTAACTTGCTGACTACTGGTCGGCATCTCTGGCACGTAAACATCCTTATCACTTTTGTTATCATCTTAAAACTGCGTCTTGCAGATGTAATATGATATGGTGCAATACTACTGCGTCTTGCAGATGTAATATAATATTATGAAATAATATTTAAAAATAATAATTTGTTATTATTATATGACTTTAAAAATATATATATATATATATATATATATATATATATATATATATATATATATAAATTATGACATTTGTAATTGATGGCTATGTTATTTTATAAATATTCAGATAGTTGTTATATTACAAATATCCAGATATATTATATTTTAAATATTTAATATTCTCGATTTATCCGTCGCGACAGTCTGTCGCTGGTATTTTTATAAAAGTCACGTACAATCATTAAATTTCATCTTTCAAAGCTAACATAATGCCTTACAGTATGAAACCTCATATTTCAGCTTCCTGTCATAACAATTATATCATGTAAGATAGGATTATTCCTAGAAATTGTAACGGTGCAATCTAAATCGTTTATAACATTCTAGAAACTGCTTAGCTTGCACCTAAAAAACTATTTAAGTAGACATCCAAGAGCGATCGTCGGATTAGTACGTAAAAAATTTAGTAGAGTAGAACTCTTTGCTGTACTTGTCTCATTTTCGGCCTGTTATTTCAAAATTAAATCGACTAATAAATTTGTTAAAGTAAATAACGTTTTTTTAAAAAGTCTTCAAAGAAGAATCCAATATAAAAATTTGGCGCAGTCAGTAGGATCCCTCAACGTTGGTATCCAATCAACGGTGGTTTCCTAACCTTTAAGGAAGAACCAATTTTCCAAGCTGAAAGAAGCATATTACAAAGGAGAAATCAACTACATAGTTTAAGAAGAAACTGGTGCAGAGGACAGTCTCTCCTAAATCGGGAACAGGCAGCAGATAGCAAGCTAACCCGTTGGCGCTACGCTTGAGGAGCCGGATTTCATCCCCACCGAAATCACAGAAACCCCTGGTGCCGAGACGATCTCTCCGACTTTGAGAAAACGCGGACGCGGGGCGAGCTTTCCGGAGTAGGATTTCATCTCCACCAACGACCAACAAATGCTCCACAAACTGTGAGTACATTTTATTTAAAGAATCATCTCGTTTGATTAATATTATTTTTATTTTTCCCACAACTCATATTATTGATAGAAATCAGTTCGTTAATATTTTTTTATTATATCTGTTTTTGATCTGATTTGATATATTTCCAATACGCTTATTAAATAAATAAATAAATAATGCCAGAAACACGATCAGGTGCTACCACTGGCACTACTAGTTCACAAGACGTCGAACTTTATAAATTATCTGAGATATCTTCAATAATCCCAGAATTCGATGGAAATCAAATTTTCCTAAACACCTTCCTTAACGCCTGCAAAACAGCACAAAATATGGCTGAAGGACAACAAAAAATTTTGTTAACCCTACATATTAAAAATACGTGGTCGCGCAGCAGAACTAATCAACTCGCGAAACCCTGAAACATGGAAAGAAATCCTAGTGTTACTCGAAACAAACTTTGGTGACACCAGAGATTTAAATTCACTGATACAAGACCTCCAAAGATTTAAACAAACTCCAGGAGAATCTGCTCTTAATTTTGTGAGTCGGCTTCAGACTCACGAGGCCAAAATGTTCTCTTGCATTGAAAAGCAGTACATGTCCCAACCAGAAAAAGATGCTCAAACAACCCTTATAAATTCAATGACATTAAACACACTTCTAACGGGCTTAGAATATAAGTTAGGACAAATAATCAGAGCCAGTGATCCGAAGGATATGATATCCGCAATTTCAAGTCTCCTACTATGAGTCCCATAGAGCTCAAAATAATAAGCCTACAAATAACGTACCAATTCCGAGAAAAATTCCGAGTCCCCAATGCTCATATTGTCAAAGAATAGGACACACTTTTAATGAATGCCGACAGAGAACATTCAATACACAGAATTTGTATAATCATTTTCCTAAAAATCCAAACAACACCCAAAGACAATTCACACACAAATTTAGCAAATAGCTCCCCAGGCCAAAATCCGAGTTTCAGGCCAAATCCAAACACGGAACAAAAGCCAAACCCAAATTTCAGACCCAATCCAAATTATAACCCCAACCAATCAAAGTTGCTAAACCCACATAACCCTAACGTTAACTTCATGAGGCAACAGAAAACTTTCCACGTCAACGAACAACCCGAAAATCACTATAATGATTATTATAATGATCCCAATAATTACTGTTATCTAGAAAATGACGACGACAACCACGAAATTCAATATTATCAAAATCTTGAAAATTTGTTATGAAAATTCCCATATTACCCAACCAAATATGGAAAATTTTCAACAGGACGCTACTCTAGACGACCCTCCTATAGACAGAACCCCAGTGGTAACAATAACATCCCAAATTCAAACCCTAAATTTCAATCAGCCACAAAGCCCGCACAACAAGAAATATATCTAAATTCCCTTCACAGC
Organism: Crioceris asparagi; assembly: GCA_958507055.1. NCBI lineage: Eukaryota > Metazoa > Arthropoda > Insecta > Coleoptera > Chrysomelidae > Crioceris > Crioceris asparagi. Next base: position 63,094,692 of record OY293827.1, read on the forward strand.
CTTAGCTCAAGAAATCTCTACTATATTTACGATGCAACCAAAACTTTCAAAATTTTAATCGACACAGGTGCCGGTATTTCAATCTTTAAACCTAGAGCTTGCGAAAATTATACCAATAGATCCCCAGAAAATATCATTATTCAGGGCATTACAGATCAAAAAGTTATAGTTCACCAATCTGTTATCATTCCATTTGCTGATAACGACCCTCATAAGATCTACGTATGTGATTTAGACATTGAATTCGATGGCCTTCTAGGTATGGATTTTCTAGAACATTATAACTGTATAATAGATGTCAACAACTTATCACTAGTTTTAAGACTGTACCTCTTTTTAAAGCAGGGGAAAAATCAAATAATTTAGAACATTCTAATTTGAAAAAAAAAACATGAAGAACCCCGAATAGAAAAGATCTGTAAATTAAAATGCAATCTCGAAAACACAGATGCTATTCTGCTAGCAACTGAAAAGGATAAAGTAAAACTACCTAATGCTTTAGTTCATGTCAATGAAAATGGTGAATTTTTATGCTCCGTATTAAACCCTAATGAAATTGAAATGTGTGTAGATATTATACCAAAATTAGAACCTATTCAAAATTTTTCATTAAATAACTGTAATTCTAGCAATATAGATAGTAATAGAAATTATGACATTCAAAATTTATTAAGATTAGATCATTTGAATTTCGAGGAACAGGAAGAAATAACCCGACTTTGTCTCGAGTTTTCTGATATATTTTATTTAGGGGGAGATAATTTAACATTCACGAACGAAATTAAACATTCAATCGATACAAGTAATTCAAAACCAGTATTCACGAAATCGTATCGTTATCCCCAGATTCATAAGCAAGAAGTTAAGTCAAAAGTATCTAAAATGTTAGAACAAGGAATTGTTAGACCATCAAATTCGCCTTGGTCAAGCCCCGTCTGGGTAGTCCCTAAAAAGATAGATGCATCGGGAAAGCAGAAATGGCGCGTTGTTATTGATTATAGGAAACTTAATGAGCTTACTGTCAATGACAAATACCCCTTGCCAAATATCACCGATCAGCAGATCTAGCAAGATCAATTAGGTCAGTGTCAATACTTCACAACTTTAGATCTTGCATCTGGATTCCATCAGATTGAAATAGATCCAAAAGACATTCCCAAAACTGCTTTTTCCATAGAAAACGGACATTACGAATTTGTAAGAATGCCGTTTGGTTTGACAAAATTTTCAAAGGGTCATGGACAACATCCTTACTGGTATCCAGAATGAGAGATGTCTTGTCTATATGGACGACATTATAATTTATTCTAGAACAATCCACGAACATATGTCCCGTCTTCGAGAAGTATTTGATAAACTTCGTAAGGCAAATCTCAAAATCCAGCCTGATAAATGCGAATTTTTACGCAAGGAAGTTGCATACTTGGGACACCTTATAACCAAAGATGGTGTTAAACCCAATCCCGATAAAATCAAATGTATTATGAATTTTGCGAGACCCAAAAACCCAAAGGAAATCAAAAGTTTCTTAGGTCTAGCCTCCTATTATAGACGATTTATTCCCACATTTTCAAAAATTTCCAAGCCCCTCACTAAGTTACTTCAGAAAAATACCCCTTTTAATTTCGACACGGACTGTGAAACAGCTTTTGAAGAATTGCAAAAAAAGTCTTATTTCAACACCTATTCTGATTTATCCAAATTTCAACGAAACATTCGTCATAACGACAGATGCAAGCGCATTCGCGATTGGCGCTGTTCTAAGTCAAGGCCCTATAGGTAAAGATCTACCAATAGCCTATGCTTCACGAACCCTTTGCAGTGCAGAAACAAGATATTCAGTAATAGAAAGAGAACTCCTTTCAATAGTCTGGGCAGTCAAACACTTCAGACCCTATATATTCGGTAGAAAATTCATTCTCATTACAGACCATAGACCTTTAACATGGCTATTTTCAATCAAAGATCCCGGCAGTAGACTAGCACGCTGGAGATTAAAACTTGAGGAATATAACTACGAAATTCAATACAAACCTGGTTGAATTAATCAAAACGCTGACGCTCTGTCAAGAATTAAAATAAACCACCATAATGCAGAATCCTTTTCAAAATTTCAAGTCTAATATAATCTACCACTCTACCCAATGAATGAAGATACTGAATCAGGGACTTCCAGAAATAATAACCCTGAAGAACTGGACAGTAATTCAATATACAAAGAATTTATTACTTTCAATGACTTATACAAAACAAAATCTTTGATTGATTATTCAAAAATTGATTTTGTTAACGGACAACTTTTAGACAGTAGAAAAAAACATATTTTGACATTCTTTCGACTAAACAGCTTAACTGACCCTCATCATAAAATAATAGACGACATTTTTTAAGAAAACTCAGAATTTTTCGATCTGACTATTAATGTATTTTCCAGCAAAACAGTAAAAAACAGAAAGTATTACATAGTTCCAATACCATACAATCCAGATTCCTCAATAGAATATCTTTTTGGATCATTGTACCGAAATAAAAACACTTTACCTCACAACCAAACAATTTATGTTGAAAACAATCTCGATTTGCCTGCTCTAGAAATACTATCTTTCATTTTTGCTGACATTGATATAAAGTTTAAAATCTGTCAAAACTTAACAACAGTCCCAGATCAAGACCAAATTCCAATTATACTCGACCAATTCCACAACAGAAAGAGCAACTTACACCGCGGCATCAATGAAACAATTCGACGTATCAGAGAAAGGTATAATTGGCCCGGTATTACTAAAGATGTGGAAAACTTTATTAGAACATGTGAAATATGCAACAAGGTCAAAGCATACCGTAAAAATTTAGATAACCCTCTTGTCATTACTGAAACTCCGAAAACACCATTCGAAAGAATAAAAATTGATATCCTTGAGGTCCCGAAACGAAATTATGCCCTAACCATCAGAGATGAATTAACAAAATTTTCACAAGCATATGGAATTCCTGACAAATCAGCCAAATCAGTTGTCACAACTCTTTTACTATACTTTCAACACTACGGAACACCTTTACAAATCCACTGTGACTACGGTAGAGAATTCGATAACTCACTTATGAGAGATTTATGTAACATGTTCAATATTAAACTCACATTGTCAAGCGTTAGTCACCCACAATCAAACGGTTCATTAGAAAGATTCCATTCAACCCTCCTAGAGATGATTAGAATTCACGTTACCGAACATCCCGGAGAACACCCATTCAATATATTACCATATGCAGTTATCGCTTATAATAATTCAGTAAATAAGACACACGGTTTCACGCCATATGAACTTATATTTGGGCATACTTCTAGCAGACCGCCAGAAACCCTCTATAACCAAGAAGAATTGATTACAAAATACATACGCGACCTCAACAACAGAATATCGCATTACTACAAGGTAGCTAGAGAAAGAACAATAATAGCAAAAGGAAAAGCGAAAGAGAGATTCGATAAGCACGTTTCAAACAAATTACCAGAATTTAGAGTTGGTGATAAAGTTTACGTTAAAGAGGCACAAATTCAAAACAAACTCCAAAATAAATTTAACGGACCTTTCGAAATTGTAGAAATATATAAAAATTCCGCACTTCTCAAAAATCTGAAAACTAGTCAAAATACTAAAGTAAATTTTGATCGACTCAAACCATATTATGAGGCATAATTTGTTTCAGAATCATCCTAACACTGTTCGGATCAGTGTTGAGCCAATTCACAATAGAAATAATAAACAATACGATTGGAGTCTATTACCCTGACGAAACTCGAATCTCGATTACGAACGATGAGTGGACATTACTTATTAGTAAGAAACTTTCGTTACTGAAACAGAGCTTTGATAACAACAACAAAATTCTTGATGCTATACTCGATACTTTGAGACCAACTTTTCATTCAATGAACTCTTTCAAATCAGAAGTTAGAACCCACGTCAGTCTATTGACACAAATATCGAGATCGATTGCGGAAAAATTTGAAGAACTATTTGCAGACACCAAACGTCAGAAAAGAGGTATTCTTAATGGTTTGGGTTCAATATTCAAGTCAATTACAGGAAATCTAGATGCTTCTGACGGAGAATATTACACATCTTGCATTAATAAAATACAGGAAGACCAACACCATATAGAAAATCTTATGAAAAATCAGATCTCTGTAACTACATCAGTAATCAAAAACCTTAATGAAACACTTCAAAAACTTCAATTCGATGAAGCAACATTTAATTCGGATATTGAAAAATAGAAAGATCAGCAAGAGATCTTAATAACAAAGTATCTTTAGTTGAAGCAAAGCTAAAGTTTTTCGAAAGTTGCGAAAAATTGATGGAAAGCTTTTTATATCTAGAAGACAACTTGAATGATATTTTAAATTCAATTACCTTTGCTAGGCTTCAAATTATCCACACCTCCATCATCTTCCCGAAACACCTTATATCCTCCCTTAAAGAAATATCTCAAAATTTGATTAGGAGTAATTTACCTTTGCCAGTCAAATATTCCGAGATCGCGCAATATTTGGAAATTATCAAATTAGAGGCCTTTCAAACTTCAGAGAGCCTTGCATTCGTTTTGAAAATTCCTTTAGTAGAACAACAGACCTTCACCTTATTCCATCTCTATCCTATTCCGATATTTGATGAACGAACTGGTTTACATCATGTTTTATCATTTTCACAAAAATATCTTGCGCGAGACGATGATTCTTTGATGTATGTACCCATAAAGGATTTAAGTGTTTGCATACCATTGGCACCAAGACAAAAACTTTGCTCAGGGCTCTATGCTTGTCCAATAGACAACAACGCTGCTTGTGAAGCACTCCTCTTCAGAAGCTACAACAAAATTTCCGAAAATTGTCAAAGTTCTATAATATATGGACAAGTTTACAACATCCAGAAACTTGAATCAAACCTTTGGCTCATCATAGTTACCGAAACTACATACTCCACCATCAATTGTCCAGGTCAACACCCAAAATCAATCGTCATACAACAACAGTCAGTACTGAAACTGGAATAAGAAAACGGACATCATCATCCAGACCAACAACCCTTCACCAAATAGAAAGTTCCACGAGTCATTTCGCCGCTACCTGCCCCGGAAACGACCAACCCTTGAGGAACCCGATACCGAAGAAATCGAACTCAACTGATGTTTAGTGCTTTAGAGTGCTCACATTAATTTCAGTTATGAACTTTAACGTTTTTATTTTTAATTATTTAATATTGTAGCCAAGTAATTCAACTTATATATTCAGTTATTCAAACTATTATGTTAATTTTAATCCACTTAACCTTATGTTTTATAATGTTTAAAAAAATTGACGTATAACATCAATTTTTTCATATGGGGGATAGCTGTTATATTAGAAATATTCAGATAGTTGTTATATTACAAATATCCAGATATATTATATTTTAAATATTTAATATTCTCGATTTATCCGTCGCGACAGTCTGTCGCTGGTATTTTTATAAGAGTCACGTACAATCATTAAATTTCATCTTTCAAAGCTAACATATTGCCTTACAGTATGAAACCTCATATTTCAGCTTCCTGTCATAACAATTATATCATGTAACATAGGATTATTCCTAGAAATTGTAACGGTGCAATCTAAATCGTTTATAACATTCTAGAAACTGCTTAGCTTGCACCTAAAAAACTATTTAAGTAGACATCCAAGAGCGATCGTCGGATTGGTACGTAAAAAATTTAGTAGAGTGGAACTCTTTGCTGTACTTGTCTCATTTTCGGCCTGTTATTTCAAAATTAAATCGACTAATAAATTTGTTATAGTAAATAAAGTTTTTTAAAAAAGTCTTCAAAGAAGAATCCAATGTAATATATATATATATATATATATATATATATATATATATATATATATATTACTGTGGATTTTTTGAACCATTTATCGTATATTCTCAGGTATCTCTTGGGATTTAGGTTCGTGTTTACCTATGGCTTCTGGGTGGTAACTTAAATTGAGTGTTCATGATAATGGATTTTGGTTCTTCGCCAAGAATTAGATTTTCTTTTTTGACCGACGAACCCCAAACGGAGGAGGTATACAATTCGACTGTGTGCTTTTTTTTTTGTTTGTGCGCGCGTTTCATATAGTAATCGTACTCCGATTTTGATGATTTTTAATTCATTTGAAAGAGGAGGCTTGAGAAATGGTCCCATATGCATAAAACTGGGAATCCGACATCTAATTCCCTGCGAAAACCGCCCCCGAAGGGGGTGGAGGGGGCAAATTTTCTCGAAAATTTAAAATCTGCGTTGGTATAATTAAAGATAGGACAATATCAGGAAACGTTTAAATTGAACATTTTTTCAAAAGAGTAACTGTCTTCGATATAGAGACATTTTAAATTGTCAAATATACCTATTTTCGCTACGTGAGGGCGATTTCTGTCGAAAATTGTAAATCTGTTTGCAGTACATGAAAGACATAATTAATTGTAGCAACATTTATAATGAACATTTTTCCCTTAGAGTTACGGTTTTCGAGTAAAATCGGTGTTAAAATGGTAACAACTAAAATATTCAAGCGTATTTCCGCAGCGATGTTCTGAGATCTCAATAACAACTACGAACTACAAGCAAGGAATATACGTGGGTAATAGAATAAGTACTATCTTGATTGGTATTAGTGAACGTTCAACGATTTTCGTGACTAATGTTACACTCAAAAGTGTGAAATAATTATTTTTTACAAAAAATTGGACCGACGTTATTAGTTGGTGCACTGAAAAGTATAAAATAATATTAATTCTATTGGGGCTGGTACTTGTGAAGTTGGTGCCAAAAGTTATCAATCTACCTGCAACTGCACAACTTCAAAAGCAACAGCACCAATAGAATTAATATTATTTTATACTTTTCAGTGCACCAACTAATAACGTCGGTCCAATTTTTTGTAAAAAATATTTTGTTTTCTTAAATTTATTTTAAGACCACGATTATTTCATCATAGAACTCTTATAATAGGTATTTTCTGGAATACGATGATTGTATTTCTTTGCAAATTATTATAGCAACTCCATTCCCATTTTTTGTGAAGGTATCGCCAGAGTAGTAAATTTGATGTCCATTGAGCCCACAATTTGCCTTGTTTGAACATCTCCTCACGCTCAGAATATTTATCTGCATCCTCCTTATTTCCATCATGATGTTTCGTACGTTCTATGTGCCTACTCTTCCTTTGATATTTATGCTGATGTTAGGAAGTTGATGTCACTTGTTATAGGGATTTTGCTTATTGTCAACTTGGGAAGCCCTGCAGTTTATTATCTTGTGCCAGATCTTGCGTTCCGATTTCCATAATCAATAGCATTACGCCTCTTAGTTGTCTTTGTCATTATACTAGGAAATAATAATCAGCTGCTTTCCTGTTGCTTTCATGATTCTAATACCATTGACCACAATGGAGCAGTTTCTCTGCTTTCGAAGATGATTTCTCATCTCATCTTCTTAATCGGAAAATTAAGTTGAATGCTTATAGTAAGCACGATTTTCTTGATTTTTGTTTGAGTGCTCTTCTGCCTTTTTTCCAAAGGCAAATAGAAATTTTATAAATCTATATAACCTCTAACCTCTAAAGCAGAGATTTTAACTTCAAGTAAAAATCTGCAGAATTGTTTCGTACGAATTTGGTCCTTCCTTCCATACAAGAATGGATATCTTTATAAATCTATATGATTTAGTAAATATAGGTCTCGTATTATCAGTTTCAGTTGAATGTTTAATTTCATTAGTAAATGTTAGTTGGTCTCCTACCAAATAAAAAATATCAGAAAATTCTAAACATAAATTTGTGATAATTTCTTTCTCTTCTTCGTTGAGATGATCTGTACGCAACTGATCCAAAATTATAGTTTTTCTATCAACAGGTTGGTTAAATTGAGCTTTATTTTCATTAACGCAATTAAAATTTAAAAAACATTCGGATTTCGGAATGGGATCTAGATTCAAACTTGGAAATTCAACAATTTTTGGAATAGCATTCGAATTAATAATTGAAGTAAAGAATTCGCCTTCTTCATTTATATGTACCAAAGCATTTGAAATTCTAACATTTTCTATTGCTTGTCCGAAAAGTAGTGCATCTGTGTTTGTTAATTTACATTTCAATATGAAAATTTTTCCAATTCTTGGCTCAATAAAAAATCGATTTTGTATCTTTGGCCTGCAAATAACAATTTCAACTCCTAAATTTCTAAAAAGATAGGATATCATTTTTTTAACATACGTCCAATCTAACTTGTCCAATCTACACCCTATTTTTGGCATAGCTAATTTTTGAACATTGTTTTTACCAACATGATCTCTCAATTTCTTTAAAGATGACCATAAAGTCTGATAAGTGGGTTTTCCGGTTGAAGTTTCTTTTGTTACAAGATAATAACTATATCTAGTTGTATTTGCATTCTTAATTTTCAAACCTGCTAAACCATCTTGTTTTTGATTTTGACTTAATAATTTTTCTATATTTCCAAATCGTTTCTTAAATTCCGCGGCAATGTCTTTTTGCATTTGCATATCTTCCGCCACGCAATGAGCTAATGAATAATCGTGAGGCATGTCAAAAATATCAATGTCTTTCTCAGCTATTTTTGTATTACAATTTTCAATATTTTGTTCAAATTCTAAGAATTCAGATTTGATTGAAATTTGATTATTTTGATACAAGTGTGATGTTTCGGTAACTTTAAACAGAGGTATAGTTTTAAAATTAGTTATCAATTGTTTTGAATTCAAATCAATTATAAAATTGTAATATTCTAGGAAATCTGAACCAAAAATTCCATCAAAATCAATATCAAGATTATAAATAAAAACTTTATGGGGATCTTTTGCAGCAAATGGAATAAGAACAGATTCTTTTAGTACAATTTTTTGATCAGTTATCCCTTGAATAGTTACATATTCAGTAAATCTTTGAGGAAATTTCTTAACAGTATTTTCTTTAAAAATAGAAACTCCTGCACCTGTATCAATAAGCAACTTAAACTTTTTAGAAGCATCTTCAATATAATAATGATTTTTGTAATTAACAGTCAAAAATGGATTTAAAGAAAATTTTGTTCGGGAAAATTTACTTTCGGGTTCATCTCTTCGAATTTTAATGTTTGGATTTTGGTAACTGTTTCTGAAATTGAATTCTCTGTTGTCGGACAATCTGGGGGATGGTCTTTGACTGGGCAATAGGAAAATCCTGAAAATTTGAAATTACTTCAGCAGACATAAAATTTTGAGAATCTTTTTCGAACTCAGAAAAATTATCAAATGAATAATTATTGTCATCTTCCTGGAAATTATTTCCAAAATTATCTTGAATATCATAAAGATTATGATCCAGATCAGAGACTAAGTATTCATCATAATAATCAGAATTATCGCTCTTAAGGCCAATTAAATGAGCTCGTTGTTGGAAATTAGGATTATTTTGAACCACCGAGGGTCTGGGGAACATTGCTATTTGGTCTATTTTGTAAATTATTTTGTGGTTGATTTTGGAAATTTAATGGTATTTGAAAATTTTGGTTGAAATTTTGATTGGAGCTTGGAGTAAGAGCTCTTTGCTGTTGAAAACGACATTGATTAGAGTTATGACTATTTTTACCACATGAAAAGCATTTTACAGTTTGTATTTGGGGTTTTCTAACATTTGATATATTTTGAGGTTTACTTACCATATTAGAAGCTGACTTATTAAATTTTTGGTTCTCAAAATATGATAATTGCAATTCTCTTCGTATGCGAATTTGTGCTTCTAATAAATGTTCAGGCTGACTAGCATGAATAAGTTCTGCAAGACGGTGTTCAAGTCCAGTTAATAAAGTATTTCTTGTGCAACCTTTTGTTCATTTGATAAACCTGCTGTTTTTTGTATATTTGCATGCATTTTAGCATTTAAGACTTGCACTCTATTGAAAAATGTAAGAGCTGACTCATTCGATAATTGTTTTAATATTTGTGAATCATGAATAAGAGAAGTAAGGTCTCTTGAATCACCGAAATGAAGATTTAAAAGCTGCCTTATCTCTACGTAAGTCTGAGGATTTCGTGAGCTGATTAGTTGGGCCGCTCTTCCCTTTAATTTATTTTTAATGTGAATCACTAACAGAGCTTTTTGGTCTCTGGAAGCACAATCACATGCATTTAAAAATGTTCCGAGAAATATCTGATCACCTTCAAATTCAGGCACGATACAAAATATTTCTGAAATTCTATATGGTTCAAGCTAAACCTCTTGAGCTGGATTTCTTTCCATTTTGATTTAATTAAATATAAAATATCAAATATATAAAAATATGATAAAAGAAAATCGAACAGTTTAAAAACTTTTCCTTTTTATAGTAATATATTAATTATACGTGATAATTCACTTACAGTAAAATGTACATTGATTTGTCTTGTTCTCTGCGATTTGGTTTACAAAGGAGTGAGGACGCCTCGTTGGACCTCTTCTGTAAGTTGTTGAAGAATCTGCCGTCGACAGTTCCTTGTTCTCCCAGCGTGCTAGATTCTTGATAGTTCTTATTTCTTATTCTTCTTTCTTCTGAGTTGCTAGTTCTTTTCTTTAAAGGTTAGAAAACCACCTTTGATAATGACGGGAAACTTGTTGTTGAAGTAAGCCTTGTTTTACCAACCTTGAAGTATCCTACTGACTGCGCCAATTTGTTAAATCACACAACTTGGAATCAACTTTTAAAAAAAAAATATTAATTCATACAAAAAAATAAAATACAAATATATCTTAACTTTACATGACTGTATGAATCTAGACTCACAAGTGATGTCGTTAGCTGGAGATCTAGTATTTATACAATCCAAAATGTTTAATCATCAAAAATGTAAAAAGAAACGTACATAAATACAATAGGTGTTTTTCTCTTAAGATTAAATCGAAACTTCTAGAAATATTATATTAATAATTAATAAACACTTAGTAATGTCATTTAGAGGCCAAACTGGTTAAACAACTAACAACGGTCTTTATATTAACTTGCTGACTACTGGTTGGCATCTTTGGCACGTGAACACCCATATCACGTATCTTCTTAGAACTGCGCCTTGCAAGTGTAATATGATATGGTGAAATATAATATTATGAAATTTAATATTTAAAAATAATACTTTGTTATATATATACATATATATATATATATATATATATATATATATATATATATATATATATATATTTTAGATTTCGTTTTATCTAATTGACTTTTTAAAAACAATTATTTTATTTATTTACTTCTGACACCACTTATTATTAATGATTTAATAATAAGAATTAAATTATAATTATTATACAAGTGAAATTAACTGTAAGGTTAGGATGATTATGAAAACTGACACAGATTCGTCTTACTTTAGATTTACATTTCAGAATGATTAAAATTATAAAGTGTTCCTTATTTATAGTGAAAAAATGTACAATATGCAATATAATGTTCTCCTGGGAAAATGCCACTAATTGCGTCATATTCACGGATTCCATAGTCAGCATACTCGGGACGGTGTAATCAGAAGAGTTTCTGGATATGTTATCAGTTGAAGTACGATATGTTGAAATATGATATTCCTGGTACTGCATTGTCATCATACTGTTGTGAAGTCGAGTTCATGGGTTTAGCAGAGTCAGCAATATTGGTTGATATAACAGCTCCCATCATTTATAAAAAGTTGGTGCTATGCAGTAACTTTTAAGGTAGATTGGATATTCCAATGGTAGGAATTTCAATTACTTCATTATTTTCAATGTTAGGTCTTCTTCTTGGAAGTAGACTTGTAATTCTTTTGAAGGTGGATGATTTTTCTTCGTTTTCTTCCTTTTGTCCTTTGAGTTTTTTCAAAATTTTCATTATGATATAAATAGTAATGATGCATAGAATGGATCCTATAGAAATGTAAGTGAACCAAGATATATTTTTGGTCACGAATGGTTCGTTCATGAGATTTTCTAATTCTTTTGAATATTGCTCTAGTTTGTGGTTTGCAATATCCAATTCTTCCATGTTTATTTCATTTAGCTTTCGTGGTTCTAGTTTAGGAATGTTGATACTTTCAACTAAATGATCACAACATTCGTAAGGTATTATTACTGGATGAGAATTGTCGGCATAGTCGGTAGATTTTCGGCTTTCTGCTTGGATTTTTGTTATTCCTACGAAGGCTTGACATTCGGAGGTAAACTTCACAATTGAGTTCTGCATTATTGTTACAATTTTCGTGTTATGTTCAGGACAGTTCATGGTTATTTGAAGTGGTTCTGCTACGATAACTAGCCAAACATTGTCTTTGAGTTTGAACACATTGTAGCCTTGACTGTAGATTACGGAACTTTCACAGGTTTTGGGCACATTTTGACGGTTTTTCAATAACTGCGCTTCACACACTGCATTGTTGTCTATGGGGTAAGCGTACAAGTTGGGACACAACTTCTTATGTGGACCTATTTCTTTACAATTATTAGGCTCCTTTACAGGAATATACATTAGAGAATCATCATTTCGCGCAATGTATTTATGACTAATTGAAAGAATATGATGAAGGCCAGTTCTTTTATCCAAGATTGGAATAGGAAACAGATGATATAGAGTATAAAGTTGTTGTTCAACTAAAGGTATTTTCAAAATGAAGACAATTTGGTTATCTTGTTGATATGCTTCAAGCTCTATTAATTGAAGATATTGTGCAATTTTAGAGATTTTTACTGGTAAAGGGAGATTATTTCTCACAAGGTTTTGTGATATCTCTTGAAGGGCTGATACCAAGTTTTGTGGTGAAATAATTGAAGAGTGAATTATTTTCAATCTTGCAAATGTTACTGCATTTATGTCATTTAAATTATCTTCAATTATCAAATAACTCTCCATTAATTTTTCGCATATTTCCGAAAAGTTTAGTTTGGCTTCAACAGTTTTAACTTGGTTGTTAATATCATGAATTGCTCTTTCAATTTTATAAATATCGTCATTAAATGTTTTTCTATCAATTGTTAAATTTTGTATTGTTTCGTTGAAAGTTCTAATTAGAGAGGATGATACTGAAATCTGATTCTTAAGAAGGTTTTCAATGTGATGTTGATCATTGTTTAATTTTTCTATATTTTTTGTATAAAATTCACCATCTGTAGCATCTAAGTTGCCTGTTATGGTTTTAAATACGCTTCCTATAATGTTCACTAAACCTCTTTTAACGCGTTTTGTATCTATGATGATTTCGTTGGATTTCTCTTGTATGGATTTAGATATTTGTGTTAGTAAATCTACGTGTGTCTGTACGTCGGAACGAAAAATATTCATAGCGTGATAATCTGGTTTTAAAGTATTACGTATAGTGTCCAAAATTTTGTTGTTGTTTTCATATGCAGCTAAAAGTCCTGTAATGTTCTTGTGTACTAGTAGAGTCCACTTGTCGTTGGAGATGATAATTCTTGTTTCATCGTGATAGAAGACTCCTATCGTGTTGTTTATAGGATCAATTTGAAATTGGCAAAAGGCCATATTGACCAATAGGGGGTACCTGAAAACATTTTAGTTTTCAGAATATGGTTTCATACGGTCGAAATTAACTTTTGTTTGTTGATTAGTATTAGAATTAAGTAAAATAGCTGAATTATTGAAAATTTCTAAAATTTCGTATGGACCATTAAATTTATTCTGTTACTTGTTCTTTAGTTGTGACTCTTTAATAAATACTTTATCTCCTACTTGAAAATTTGGAGTATTTTCGTGTACATGCTTATCGAAACGATCTTTAGCTTTCTGTTTCTTGCTTTCAGTGCGTTCTCTGGCTATTTTGTAAAAATGTGAAAGTCTGTTATTCAGATCTCTAACATATTTTGTTATTAATTCTTTTTCATTGTATAGCTGCTCTGGCGGTCTACTTGAAGTATGTCCGAAGACTAACTCATAAGGAGTGAAACCATGAGTTTTATTTGCTGAATTATTGTAGCAAATAACTGCGTACGGTAAAACATTAAAGGGATGTTCGTTAGGATATTCGGCGAGATTGACTCTAATCATTTCTAACAGAGTCGAATGAAATCGTTCGAGAGATCCGTTAGACTGCGGATGTCCTACGGTGGAAAATGTCATCTTTATGTTATACAATGTACAGAGGTCTCTAAGTAGAGAATTATCAAACTCTCGGCCATAATCGGAATGTATTCGAAGGGGAGTGCCATAGTGTTGAAAATATAAGAGAAGGGTATTAACTACTGATTTTGCAGATTTGTCTTTGATAGGGTAAGCCTGACTGAATTTTGTGAGTTCATCGCGTATTGTTAAGGCATAATTTCTGTTAGGAACTTCTAATATGTCTATATTAATACGTTCGAAAGGTGTTTTTTGGAGTTTCTGTGATTACGAGTGGTCTGTCGAGATTTTTCCTATATGCTTTATTTTTCTGGCATATTTCACAAGTTTTTATAAAGTTCTCAACGTCTTTTGTCAGTCCGTTCCAGTTATATCTTTCTCTTATTCGACGAATAGTCTCGTTTATTCCTCTGTGTAAATTCATCTTTCCGTTATGATTTTGGTCAATGATAAGGGGAATTTCGTCTGTATCTGGAGTTTTGGTCTGGTTTTGAAAAGTTTTAAATTTGAGTTGTTTTTCTGAAGTAATAAATGATAAAATTTCTAGTATGGGTAAATCAATACTAGTTTCAACACAGTATGTCTGGTTGTCCTGAAAAAGGTCTTGATCTTTGAAAAGGGCTCCAAATAAATATTCAGTTACTGTATCTGGATTATATGGTAATGCTATTATAAAATATTTTCTATTTTTCACAGTTTTGCTAGATAATACATTAATTTTAAGATGTTCGAAGTCGTAGTTCTCTTCAAAAATATCATCAATAATTTTTTCTTGAATTTCGTTCAGTTGGTTTTGTCTAAGAAATGTAAGAATATTTTTATTATTCTTAACTAGTAATTGTCCGTTACTTGATTCTATTTTCGAATAGTCCAAAAGGGATTTAGTCTTGTATAAATTTACAAATGTATCAAATTCTTTATACATGTTTTCTAGAAATTCAGGGTTGTTCTTTTGATCTTCGGGGATATTTTCATCTATGTTCTCATTATAAGCAAAAGTTGAATAAGGTGTTAGATTGTATTCAGATTGGAATTTTGATAAATTTTGGATATGATCAACTTTAATGCGGGAAAGTGCATCTGCATTTTTGTTTATCATTCCGGGTTTGTACTTAATCTCGTAGTCATATTCTTCGAGCTTTAGTCTCCATCCTGCTAATCGACTGCCTGTATCTTTTACTGAAAAAAGCCAAGTTAAGGGACGATGGTCTGTGATTAAAGTGAATTTTCTTCCAAAGATGTAGGGTCTAAAGTGTTTTACTGCCCAAACGATCGCAAGTAATTCTCTTTCAATGGTGGAGTATTTTGTTTCTGCTTTGCAAAGAGTTCTTGATGCATACGCTATCGGAAGATCTTTACCAATTATTCCTTGAGAGAGTACTGCACCAATCGCAAAAGCGCTTGCGTCTGTTGTGAGAATGAAAGGCTCTTCGAAGTTTGGATATATGAGCACTGGGGTAGAGATAAGGGCTTGCTTTAATTCGTCAAATGATTGTTTACAATCGGCATCAAAATCGAATGGAACGTCTTTTTTGAGAAGTCTGGTTAGTGGTTTTGAAATTCTAGGGAAGTTTTCGATAAATCTTCGGTAGTAACCGGCTAAACCTAGAAAAGATTTTATGTCTTTTTGATTCTTAGGTGTTGGAAAATTTATGATACATTCAACCTTAGATGGGTTTGGTTTGACACCAGCTTTAGTAACAAGATGTCCTAGATATGCTACTTCCTTGCGGAGGAATTCACACATATCCGGTTGGATTTTCATATTTGCATGTCTGAGTTTCGTAAAAACGTCAGTCAGTCTGTTAATATGATCATGTATTGATGGGGAATATACAATAATGTCATCCATATAAACTAGACAACGCTCATTTTGTATACCGAGTAATATATTGTCCATTACTCTCTGAAAAGTTGAAGGGGCATTTTTGAGACCGAAAGGCATTCGGACGAACTCGAAATGTCCATTATCGACTGAAAAAGCGGTCTTCTGAATATCTTGTGGATCAATTTCGATCTGGTGAAATCCAGAAGCTAAGTCTAGAGTAGAGAAATACTGACACTTGCCAAGTTGATCTAAGAGGTCTGAAATATTTGGCAGCGGATATTTATCGTTAATTGTGACTTCGTTGAGCTTACGATAATCTACAACTACTCTCCACTTTTGTTTGCCTGATGCGTCCATTTTCTTAGGGACGACCCAAACTGGAGATGAAAAAGGTGAACATGAAGGTCTAATAATGCCTTGATCAAGCATTTTATTGATCTGGGATTTAACTTCATCTTTGTGTATTTGCGGATACCTATAAGACTTGGTGAATGTTGGTTTGCCGGAATTAGTTTTAATGGAATGTTTAATTTCGTTGGTAAAAGTCAATTTGTCTCCTTCGAGGTAAAATATATCTGAGAATTCAATACACAGATTTGTTATGAGCTCTGATTCTTCATCGTTTAGATGCTCTAATCGAAGTTGGTTACGTATTTCGGGAATTCTGTCTTGTTGTATGTCGTGTTCGTATTCGCTAAGATTATTAATAGAAAAATGTTGTATAGGTACTATGTTAATATCTGAAAAATTTATTTCTTTAGGAATTGCGTTGGCGTTAAGAATTGTTGTTATAAATTCGCCATTTTCATTAACTTTTACTAAAGCATGCGGAAGGCGTACTTTTTCTATTTCTATACCCGTTAATAATGCGTCAGTGTTTGATAAATTGCATTTCAATTTATAAACTTGTTCGATTCTTGGTTCTATTCTAATTATGTTAGTTGTTCTTTCTGTGTCCTTGGTTTCGATGTTTTGTATATTATCTGAAGCTTTGTGAAGCTGGATGGTTTTAAAATTTGTTTCTAATTCTCTTGTTTTGATGTTCATTACGCAATCGTAATGTTCGAGGAAGTCTGAGCCTTGAAGTCCATCAAATTCTATATCTAAATTACAAATATAGACTTTGTGTGGATCTGTACGGTTAAAAGGGACGAGTGTAGATTCAGTAATGTGAACTTTTTGATTAGTGATTCCTTGAATTATTACATTCTCTGAAAATCGCTGGGGAAATTTTTGACAAACATGAGGTTTAAAGATAGAAAGTCCAGCTCCGGAATCAATGAGAAATTTGTGAGTATTTGTCGAGTCTGTAATGTAAAATAAATTTTGTGATTTCACAGCGAGCAGAGGATTTATAAGTAGCTCTGTTCGGGGAAGTTCAGATAGGGGTTGTAATCTTGAAGATTGATTGCTTGAATTTGGGTTTGAAGCTGATCTATATCTGACTTCTTCTCTGGAGGAGGATCTGTTGGAACTATTGCGCTTACGTTAAAATCCTGGTTTTCACTTTGATTAATTTCTTCTTGTTGATAATTGTAGAAGTTTTCTTGTGGATTGTAATTACTATATGAGTAATCTTCAGGTTCGTATTGATATGATTCGTCATAATAGTTATCGGATTGATTGATATGGTAAGTAGGGTTTTGTTGGAATCTACTGAAATTCGGATTTTGTTGGACGACGCTTGGTCTGATATTACCAATATTGGGATTAGGACGTATGACAGAAGGTCTATTTGTAAAAGATTGATTTTGTTGGAAATTATTTGGAGGATTTGGTTTTTGATGAATGTTTGACTGAAATTGTGGTCTGGCTTGGAAAGCTTGGAAGTTTTGATTGAAGTTTTGTTGGAAAGGTCTCTGTCTGCATTCATTGGTTGCATGACCAATTCGTTTGCAATTTGAACAATGTTTAGGAGGGAGATTAATTGGTTTGCGTTGTTGTAAAGCCGTATTCTTGTTTGTATTCTGATGTTTCTGATTTTCGAAATAATTTAATTGAAGTTCTCTCCTAATTCTATTTGTTGCTGTCAGTATGTCTACAGGGTCACTAGCTCTTACAATTTGACCTAGCTTAGGTTCTAAGCCTGTCAAGAGTGTATTAAGGGCCATAGTTTCCGCTAGACGTGTCTGCGCGTTCTTTTCTTCGATAGATAAATTTTGTTTATTTATTGAAGCGTACATTTTAGCTTCATGGGTTTGTAACCTGGTGATGAAGGTTAACGGAGATTCATTAGGTAGTTGCCTAATTCTCTGTAGATCTTGGATAAGAGATGATAAGTCTCTCGTATCTCCAAAATGACTTTCTAGTAGCGTTTTTATATCATGCCATGTAGCAGGGTTGCGTGAATTTATTAATTCAGCAGCGCGACCGCGAAGTTTGTTTTTGATATGTAAGCTAAGGAGAATTCTTTGATTACCTATAGCCATTCCAAATGCAGTTGTACATGACAGAATAAAAGTATTTAGAAATATTTGATTACCATCAAATTCAGGAATTATTGAGAAAATTTCACTCAATTTGTATGGTTCAATATTATCTACATTAGCGTTAGCATTAACACTAGCGTTATCATTAACAGAGTTATTGCCTTGTTGACTCATTTTGATTTTCTTGGATCTTAATATCATAAAAAATTGTTGCAATTTATATTCTATATGTTTCCTTTTATTATTGAATTAAGAACTGTTGGTTTCTTATTTAAAATATAAATAGAATTGAAATTATTAAAAGACGAGATGATTCTGAAATGACTTACAGTAATTTCCACATAGAAGATGAAATCCGGTTCCGTGAAGCTTGCTCCGTCAGGTGAGTATGTACGTATTCCTGGCGTCGGAAAGACCGTCTTCGTATGCGTTGCAATGTCTTCTACTGGAGATCTGGGTTGACCACACCGAGTTAGTTGCCTTGTTCTGGGTGCGTAGAGGATATGCCACTTGTGTTGTCTGTTGCGTGTTTTCTTACTTCTTGAAGGTTTGGAAACCACCACAATCTTCTTGCTGAATGTGTAGATGAGATCCCACTTCTGACACCAATTTTTAGATTTCGTTTTATCTAATTGGCTTTTTAAAAACAATTATTTTATTTATTTACTTCTGACACCACTTATTATTAATGATTTAATAATAAGAATTAAATTATAATTATTATACAAGTGAAATTAAGTGTAAGGTTAGGATGATTATGAAAACTGACATAGATTCATCTTACTTTAGATTTACATTTCAGAATGATTAAAATTATAAAGTGTTCCTTATTTATAGTGAAAAAATGTACAATATGCAATATAATGTTCTCATGGGAAAATGCCACTAATTGCGTCATATTCACGGATTCCATAGTCAGCATACTCGGGACGGTGTAATCAGAAGAGTTTCTGGATATGTTATCAGTTGAAGTACGATATGTTGAAATATGATATTCCTGGTACTGCATTGTCATCATACTGTTGTGAAGTCGAGTTCATGGGTTTAGCAGAGTCAGCAATATTGGTTGATATAACATATATATATTACTGTGGATTTTTTGATTTATTCTCAGGTATCTCTTGGGATTTAGGTTCGTGTTTTAAAAACACCAAAACGATAAAAATATATAATTAAATTAAAAAATCATAATTAAAAAGACGTTTCGCCATTGGGGCTCCAAAGCTTCATCAGTTTTACATTACACAAATACACTTCCGATATTATTTATTGATCATGAGTAGGTATGTATATATAATTTTTTTAACATAATATGTACCTATTAAAAGCATTTTTAAAAAAGGAAATTTGATTTTTGTTTCAGATCTTTATTTAGATTGAGAATCTATATATTATAACTCTTTCAAAGTCTCTAAAGTCGTTCCAATTCATAAGAAAGGTCCTATACCGAGGATCTCACCAATTATCGTAATATTACTATTGGCTTCTGTCAAAAATCTTAGAAGTTGCAATGAAATATCAACTCGCCAATTACTTCGAACACCAGAATATACATAATAACCAGTTTCCATATTGAATGGGTTAGTCAAAAATTGAAGCAATACATTCAGTTATCAATCTCATAAGCGAAAGATTTGTTTTCAGCAACGATACTTATGCTCAACTGCTGAATTTATCGAAAGGTTTTGATTGTATCTCTCATAATATTATAAATAGAGACAGAGCTTTGCTCGTTTAAATCAGGATTTAAGATGGGTCTATAAGAGTTACTAAGGATATTTTAAACTTATTAAAAAAGGTGCATATTTCTGGTTAAAATGTATTGCGATCGGTAAATATTGCTTTTATTGTTCACATATTCGTATGTTATAGATTTCGAAGTAAATATGAATGATAAATATACCAAAACTCTTGAAATAGCTACTGTGCTAATTTTTACCAAAATCTGCTAACCCTTCCTTGAAATAGCTAATGTGTACCTTAAGGGTCGCAATATCTTAGATATGTACAAATTTTTATTGAAAATTTCCGATTAAATTATTAGAAACTCATATTAACATCTTTTATCCAAAAAAATGGGTTTTATTAAAGAAATCTCAGGTGATTAGAATTCGAACAGAGGAACTCTAGATCAATACCCGGAAGCTTAACAATTGGACTATTTTTTCCTACAATGTTATTGGATTCATATGGGTATTCTAAATATAATCTGTAGAACTCGTAAAATGAGAATATTAATTGCTGAAAACGATTTTTCTCGTGAATGTGAATACAAACAATCGATTCAATACACTCTAAAACCCTTACATCATACATATGAGGTTTCATCGAAATCGGTAGACCAGATTCCGAGATAAAATTTGCATATTTATATATATACAAGCATTGCTCGTTTAGTATAATTGGATAACTAAACTTTCAAAATATAGAGTCAGCTAAAGCAGTTGTAGTCTTCTTTCATCGTCTCTAACCGATAGATTTGATCCTCGCACTTTTTATCGTTGGCGTTATGACGAGGTATTTGTAAAACTTTTCCCACTAGAGAGCGCTTGAGAGGGAGTAGTCCTTTATTCCATTTGTTTTTGAGTTTGTGTCTCGTGACTGTAGTGTATTGTGTCAAAAAATCTCGTCAAAACAATAGGTTTATAGAAGAACTATCATGCCCCTAAAAAGAGAAGATGGCCGCCGCAGACCTATACCTACATCACCGCCATCTACGCGGAGTTTGCCAAATACCTCCTCATTGGCACAAATACTCATAGAAGCTAATCCTCAGGAAATTTAACAGTTACATTTATCAAGTTTAAAAGTCTCGTTAATAATTCTACATTGGTATCGTTCAGTAGTTTCCAATCGACTTCTATTAGTATGCTTTGTATCTACAATATGGCATTCGTCATTAAAAAGTTTTGAATGTATTCTTTCCATCGCTTAAGATTTTTCGTTCTGTCAATGATGATGTTCCTCTTTTTCTCTGATTATTCGGGATACTTCTACATTCTATACTCCTGTAGTTTCATTATTTTTTATGAAGATTAAATATGTTATGTTTTTCTAGCCATAGTTCTTCTGCTCTCTTGATTTTCCATTCGATTTTTTAATGTAGTTCATTATATTTTTTTGGTGTCATTGGTCATAAACATTCTTCTGTCTTCTATGTACTGTAGAAACTCACGGGTCATCCAGCCCCTGAATTTTTAAAATGAAACCAAGTTTCTCTTACGTCATTATTCTTATCTTGTTTCAAATTCTGAATATTTCCTTTATTCGTTCTTTGATAGGATATGTTATAGTTACAAAACCTCTTATTGACTATTGTATAATCGATTTGATTTCTGAATTCTGACTTACTCTCTGCGAGGGCTCGCCATGTTTACCTATGGCTTCTGGGTGGTAACTTAAATTGAGTGTTCATGATAATGGATTCTGGTTCTTCGCCTAAAATTAGATTTTCTTTTTGTTTTCTTAAATTTATTTTAAGACCACGATTATGTCATCATAGAACTCTTATAATAGGTATTTTCTGGAATACGATGATTGTATTTCTTTGCAAATTATTATAGCAACTCCATTCCCATTTTTTGTGAAGGTATCGCCAGAGTAGTAAATTTGATGTCCATTGAGCCCACAATTTGCCTTGTTTGACCATCTCCTCACGCTCAGAATATTTATCTGCATGCTCCTTATTTCCATCATGATGTTTCGTACGTACTATGTGCCTACTCTTATGCTGATGTTAGGAAGTTGATGTCACTTGTTATAGGGATTTCGCTTATTGTCGACTTGGGAAGCCCTGCAGTTTATTATCGTGTGCCAGATCTTGCGTTCCGATTTCCATAATCAATAGCATTACGCCTCTTAGTTGTCTTTGTCATTATACTAGGAAATGATAATCCATACCATTGACCACAATGGAACAGTTTCTCCGCTTTCGAAGATGATTTCTCATCTCATCTTCTTAATCGGAAAATTAAGTTGAATGCTTATAGTAAGCACGATTTTCTTGATTTTTGTTTGAATGCTCTTCTGCCTTTTTTCCAAAGGCAAATAGAAATTATATAAACCTATATAACCTCTAACCTATAAAGCAGAGATTTCAACTTCAAGTAAAAAACTGCAGAATTGTTTCGTACGAATTTGTTCCTTCCTTCCATACAAGAACGGATATCTTTATAAATCTGGCTCCCCACATATCAGACATAGCAAAAATCTCTTACAAATGCTGTGTATCAGATATGACGGAGGATCTGCTCGTGAATAGAGCTCTAAAATAGCGTAATAATTTTCAATTTGGGTCTTAAGCTGCCATGAGTTTTAGTTAAAGGTGTCAATAATTGATGAATTCTACATTCCTTATGTTTCATAGAATGTTTATAAAATAGAATTTTGATTGAAAACAATGTATTTTTTAATTTTTCGTCATTAACAGGAAGCGTAGTCTTCAAAATGATATCTCATTAATAATTTGGAATTATTATATGAGATAAGATATTCGTGCCGACAAAAAAACCTACGAACACTGAAAAATAACCAGGCTAACTAGATTTATTACAAAATCACACTATTTAAGAATCAGGTACATTAGGTAATATTGTACGACAATACGGCGATTTTCATGTTTTACTCAAAACGATGCATCGGGGTGAAACAAACAGAAAGAAACTGTTTAAAATTGAATGGAGTATTAAAAATATTTTTATTTAGGAAAAAAACTATTGGTAGGTATACCAATATCTTCTTATCAATTTCAGTGCGTATTTCATATTATTTCTATGAATATTTATTAGATATTTGGAGTAATATACAAACCTACATCTAATAAATGAATTTAATATTATGAAGAAAACTATTAAATCATTTTGAGAGTATCTTATTACATAATACCAACACAAACTTGTACACATACTGACATTAACGAATTTTTAAAGAACGATCATCTATTTTTAACTATCAACCAGGAGGTTGGCACTAATTTTAAAATAAGAAGCTAGTCTCATTCTGCCTACTGCACTCCTATGATATAGATCAAATATTTGAACAATCCAACCGAATTGGCATATGAATCAAACGAACATGAAATAATTTTGTGATAAATTTCACTTTACGTGATAGTAGTGACAAAGATGGTTAAGACCCGATCGAAACAACGGCTAAGGCTTAGTTTTGCCAAGAAAACCTACAAAATGATGAAATACATTGGAATAGTGGGGTTTAGGTGAGTTTTTTTAATAGTCTAGTAATCAAAGTAACTGGCTGCACTTTTGGCACATCGTAATAATAATACATCCAAGCTTAAAATAAAATAAAACATCTGATTGTACTAAAGTTCTCGTAAGGAAATATGAGTACCATTGACAAGTACCTAAGCAGAATTAAAAATACGATCAGGTACTCAAATATCACTTGAAAACTTGGATTTTACATTGTCTTAAGCCAAGAAAATTTCATTCTACGTCAAATATTTCCTCTCCTAGAGTTATTATTTTGATGAATCATAATTTAATGTACCTAATACATGAGCCAGAGCAGCAAATTCATTAAATGGAAGGTTCAGAATGCAGAGATATTTTTTGAGTCAAATTATTATCTTTTTATTTGCTAAAACTGTTGAGACTCTATCAAGAAGATGAAGCTTATTATCTGGGTCTTGGACCAAGAATGATCGATTATTGCTCCTGTTGAACTACAGGCTATGTTATGTTAATAAGATTATCATAGAAATCCTGGTGATATTAATGCCTTGTATGAAAGCTGCGAAAACTCACACGAAATATCTGATCCGTAACTTCAGCCTCATATCAAGTCTTGACTTTATAGTTCACATGGCCAAAATAATTATTATGAGGAGAATACTTGAAGTGCACCACCTGTTTATCATCGTAGAGATGTAAGTTCCTGCTATTTAAAGTACCTAACACTTGTTGACTTCGGGATAGACTGATTGCATAATGAAACACTTCATATCACTTGCTTGAGGAAAACATTTCTGCAATCGATAGATGGCCTCTTAGCCAGATGTTATTTGGTGTTACTGATCAAGTATTTCATGTTCTCCCATTCTTTGTACTTGGTCACAGCAACTCAAAATATATAATTCTATATATACTATGTATTTCACTTTCACTCTTATTATTTCTTCTATATACATATATTCGTTTGTACCTAATGAGGGTAAGAGACTCTAGCTTATCGATGACAAAAAATAATTTTTAGAGCAAATGAAATATATTATATAATTGAGCAGCGCATCTCCGCATAGGTTTATTTCCAAGTTTTCTTCTCAAAATCATGAAAAACTACAGTGAAACATTGGCTTGTCGACTATTATGATTATGTCTTCTGTTTTGTTCGGTAATTACAAGTCTAATATGTATCCCATTTGAGATAGCTCAGCAGTTAACCCAGTTATTTACCATTTCTAAAACTTTTTCAAGCTTTATAGAATGTGCCTTAAGAATTTTAAACAAAATTTTGAAAGCTAGATCCCTGAAACTGGTTTGTTGGTCTCATTAAAAACTTACCAGTACTACAAAAACATATCTCGATGCAAAACGTCCTACGGTATTTCACCAAATCATCATATAGAAAGAAAAGAACATGTAAGATTTTCAGAATAAAAATTGTATCCTCAATGATACCTTACATTTGCGTAATAGTAGAACATTAGAAAAATCATCCCTACTCAGCTACCTTAATACTTCAAAGTACCCTGATTTTTTTATCTATTTTGTTTATATCTAAATTATACTCTGTCCGCTGTTGTTAAAATATTCTGGTATTGTTTTTTTGCTCTTTATTCACTTTCACATAATCCATTTATTACTTCTATATCGTTTCTTTCAAGATTCCAAGAATATTCTCTGACTTTTTAGTAGTTCAGCTTTTTGCATAGGACAAGAAACTGGCCTGTGACTATAATAGTCCTCGTTATCTCAGGAATAAGAAGCTTCTCATTTTAATACCAAAACCAAAATTGAACATGAAGTAGACTAGAATGTTCGAATATATCTATATCAAGAAATTCACTATATTTTGCAACAACAACATAGAAATAAGTCTATTTTGAGTGAATCTATAACAAATACCTGCTTAAAAGAGCATTTGAAAGTTTGGGCTCATTTGTGCCATAAGGTAATGGTTGGGATTTGGAATCGCCAAGAGGCAGTTACCCAGACAGAGTTGAGAAAGGTCAGGAATACCCTTAGTTGAAAAACTTCAAACAAGGCATAGAGTACGGCAAGTACTACCACAGCCTACTTTTTAAAGTTTGCGGAAAAATGAGGTACTCACAATTATTGTGAAAATGAAATAAAAATTGAAGAATTGAGATTAAACCAGTTCCTACTGATTGAAAATTAATACATTATAAATCAGAATAATGTTGAAAAAAGGAATTATCAATCTATCATCAACTAGATAATTTTTTATACTACTGAAGATATATAATTGTGCTATTAAGGATAAAGAAATATATAGGTTATGCATATACTATTGTTGATTTAATTTATGATATGAGGCCATACTTTGTTTCTATTTGCTTTTGTTAAATACTATTTCATGATGGTAAAGGTAAATGACGTATATTTATATAATGGCAAATACGTGATGTTCTGTGGATGTAGTCATTATTTATTTTTTTCTGTGACGGAAAAAAAATTTGAGATTTCATCTTTGTTGACATGTGACAAAGTATCTCTTTCTTCCCCACGGGAAAAAAGTGAGTACTTTTTTCCCGGGTAGATATATATATATATACACATAAACATCAATCAAAACACAGAATTAAACTGACAGATATTTGATTACTTTAAATGTTTCTTTAGAAACGTATGTCTAATTGTCGCCTACCACTTTAAAACTTCAAATTTTACTTCGATAATCTTCTGACTTTAATATATTGTAATATTTTTTCAGTATTCAATCATTGTTTTTCCCGTCACAGAAAAAAATTGTGTATTATACATGGGAAAAATATTAGATTGTAGCTCTCGGTCACACAACCACGAGCTAAAATCTAATACTTTTTTCCCTTGTATAGTAAATAACTACCTATCTATTTTACTTAGATTAAATTTCATTATTTAATGAAAATGTTTATAAGCATTTTCTGCATTGTGTAAAAGAAACAGAGAATATATTTAATTATAGATATATAAAAAAAGTCAGTCAAAGTCAATTCAGAAACTGATATTGATCATTTAAAAGAGAAACCCACAAGCAAACACTTCAGTAAAGAAAAAAAGCATATTCAACCTCTGATAGCGTTTATTCACTATTACTATTAACGATAAATTGGCGCTCTCTTGCGGTAACGTTGATAAGCGCAGAGCGCCAATGGACCAATGGAATCAGTAATCGTAACCGACAACGGGGGATACTTAAATTGGCAGCATGTTGTCAGTTGTAGCAATTTAAATCTCTCCTGTTGAATCGGTTAGGCTCGAGAGTATGTGACTCCTCAAGAGAACATAGTAAATCTGAGTTTGTGTCGGTTCTTAGACTCTCCAAATTCAGCAGTGCAAGATAATAAGTTTGGTTGTCGAAATGCAATAATCTACCATCTAAACAACAGTGACCAATTATTATTCCGTGATGGCATGTAAAATCTTTTATCAAGCTTTTCACGAACTAGCGGATAGCTGTAACAGGATTTATGGGAATCATAATCCTCTACGTTTAGTTTTATATGACTTTCACCTACTTATATATGTAGCATACTTTTGTTTCTCAAGTATCAGAAGTCGGGTTTGACAGAATGAAACTTGGATAAGGTGTCCCTATACGAAAGGATTTCTTGGTACGTCTCCAACCAAATCCGTTACTCCAGTATGGGCGTTTATGAGTGTGTGATATCTGGTCTTAGCTCTCAATAACCAAAAATATTGTGTCCACACAAACACACACACACGACTTTTCTACCGCTGTTTGAATTTCACCGGTCAAATCGTACAATCATTTATTTTTTGTGTGCCAAGACAAACATATAAATATAAAGATAAATAGGTAAACAGTATGAAGAATAATTTGAATATAACTTTTTTCTTGCTTCTTCTCAGAGATGCGCCTTATCAGTAGAATAATAATCAAACCAAGTTTAATCAAAATCATTGAAACCGTTTTAACACTGCAGTACTGAGCAAAACAAAATTTTAGGGTATTGCCTAGCAACTAGTGCAAACAGGTTGCCCATTCTGTGTCACAGACGAGCTGTATCAATACTCTACAAATCGACAAATAAAGATACAAAATCAATCTCTGCATACTAGAGGTAAACTTAACAAAGACGGACAGACAAACCAATGGTAAAAAATATATTCTTTGGTTTAAGGTTCCAGAGGACCCTATAACATGGAACTGGAAATATTGGATATACTTTGTGAATACTTTTTAACTCTGTGGTAACGCTTATGTTTTTCCTTTGCATAGTCAATTTAAGGGTTCCTCGTATCCGGTGAGGAAACAGAACCCTTAGAAAACTACCTTCCCTGATGTGTTCCTGTCTATCTGTCACAGCCTATTTTCACGTAATGTGTTCGATAGAGTAGAATCAAGAAACAGTACAGGATAGTGCCTCCATAAATAACTGAAAGTCTCCTTCTTGTGATAATCTAGTAAGAGCCCCGAATCTTTTTTTAATGATAATGACATATAACGTAATACACAGGTAGATTTCTTGATAATTTGTAAAATGAAAATGTATGAACTGTCAAAATAAGGTAGAGGCAATAAAAACCATGTCGTCTATATTCCGACATAAATAAGGTCATGTAATATCCTTAATAAAATCAACATTAAATCAAAATTTACGTCAGGGTATGCGTAGATGTCAAAATAAGGGAAACTTTATTAATGCTTGTCGTCATAGCGTTTGCGATACCTCTCTTGTCAAGTCTACTACGTAAGTAAATATTAACTTCTGGTAGGGGTAGTGATTTGATGAGCCCTGAGTGTACGACTTAAATGAGATCGATTTACTAATGAAACTGCTCTTTCAGCTGTTATATTGTTGCCCTGAACAAATACCAAAGCCCACACTGCACCAGTTTCTATTAAATTACACTATTAGAAATATCAAATAACTAAAATAGATGAGGACAAGTAATATTTTTAAGGTCACCATTAGCTTACCTACTGCTACTACGATGGCCTCATATCCCAAATTAAACCTTTATATATTGAGACTCAAACTGCCTGCTTCTACCAATAAAGCCAATTTTTTTAGGAATTATTTTACATATTGTCTAGAATTAACTATCAATTATCCATGGGGTTATTTGTTTCATCGTTTATCAAATAATTACACCAATATTATTAGATAATCTATAAAAGCACATGTGAATTGAAAATAAAAATAGAGAAGAAATATCAATTCTGTTTGCTCTTTTAGTGACATTAATTGAATCGTATTTGATTTCAGTAAGCAAGACAACATATTCGGCCTGCATCCGATAATCATTTCGACTGTTTTCATTGCGTTAACGTCACTACTGGCGCACCTATCAAGAAAAGTAGTGAAATTAATTTTCGGCTACTCGGAAAACGTTTTCAAACAATTATTGCTTGAATTTATAGCGACGTTAGAGATGTGCGCTACGTGTTACGAATTGATCATAGGTACGTATTTGTGATTTGCCGCCTTTATGAAGTTTTACGTGTGCTGATTTTGTTAATTTCTGCTTTCGCGCAAGTTTTAATATCATCAATACACATTGGGTTATTACTTTTTATTTTTCCTATAATATCATCCCAGTAAAGCTTGGCTTATACGTGCCAGTAAAATACATAACTTATCCGTATTGTCTGTGTGAGATGTATATTCCTATCATATTATTTTAAGTTCAGTTTATTTTCCCTATTCTAAAGTCCGGGCCTCAATAATAAACAAAACATTTATAATTAAAGCATTTATCTGATTATTGCAAGCATAAGATAATTTATCATGACATGTTTTCACATTTTATCTTTCAGTTTAATATCTGAACCAATTATTTTTTGATAGATCTAAAAGTCTGGTCGAAGTAAATATACTTTTTTCCCACCTTGATGAAAAGTTCGTCTTTATTCTCCGGTACGCCGGACAAAAGTGCCTTATTCTATCCCGGCAAAATTACACTATTGCGCATGCGCCCATCTCACTTTAACTCCTGGTAACCTGGCAACCGCATTTCTATTAAAGTCTTTATGAAAGTTTGATACACAAAACTAGTTTATTTTTCATCAATTCTTTATTGACGCACAATTATAATAGAGAATTACTTCAACAGCAAAATTCAAGAAAATACTAAGTAAAATTATTGCTAAATCTATCTTTGATTAGTGCTAATCTTCACGCCAAATATAGTCTTAAACCTATTTATTTGAAAAGTAGCTGTTTACCAAGCACTTCCCAGGCAAACACTCTGGTAGATTGTGGTACGAAAATAAAGTCATAAAAAGTGTTGAGTATGGAACCCTTCTACCTCAGAATCTTATTCGCACGCAGAACCAGTCCCAACACCATCCCAGATCCATCCAGAGACATAACAGCATCAGAATTTCTCCAACGTATGTCAGGGATTTTCCGGTATGGAACCCTCCAACTTTAAAAACCAGTCTCACTGACAGACTCAAACAAGACAGTCCAGTGACATACTACACACAAATATAGCGAAAAATCAATGAACATTCAGCCGTAGAGCTCAGAGATACTTCTCTGTGTATTTGAGGTATGGTACCCTCCACCTAGGAGGCCCAGAAATACAGCCACAAGCTGATCGTTCTAATAACATTGTGCATTTGTAGGTAGATAGAAAACTTTTGGCACCAACTTCAAAGGTGCCAGGAACAATAGAATTATTATTATTTTGTATTTTTCAGTGCATCAACTAATAAAGTCGTTCCAAGTTTTGGTAAAAAAATATTCATGCAACTTGATAACATTTGAGAGTTTCCGGCATAAGAACCCACCTAACCTAACTGCGATGCAACGCAACTGTGTATCTAAAAAAAACTGATAATCTATGAATTTAAAACAAAATATCGCATATGGCGGCGTTAATAAAATAACGAAGATATAGGAAGTAAGTCAAAAACAAGAGTTGAGAATAGAATTGCAATAATGAATTTTGTTTCTTTAATAAACGTCGCAGAAATGTAATACATATTATTAAATCCATGAAATCTGGTATGTCCACTCACACGACCTTCCTACTGCTCTCAAACGAATTCCATAGATTATAAAAATACGGCTAAGTATGAGTCGAACTAGCAGACGAATGGTTCCGAATCATTGTTAAAGATTCAACAATGTTTTTGAAAATCTCAACTCTCTCCTAATACGATTCATAAGACGCAGCCTGCTGACAGACATAATGTAGGACAACGGAGGCTTAGTAATAGAGTCCTGTTGTCACCAATTTGGTACGGAACCCTAAATAGTTGAACACAATTTACATTAATCGCCACCTAGAAGTATTTCATTCATTTCGGCACTTTTTCATTCATTATTTATATTTTTCTTCTTTCATTGCCTCTATGATTCGGCCTGCCAATGTAATTGTCCTCTAGCCAGTCCGAATTTTATGAAAAATATCTAAACATACCATTTCTGCTAGTAGCGCAACATCAGGATCGTTCCTATACATTTGCATCAATCTAATTTCTGCGAGATGCTTGCTCAAAATCTCAGTTTATTGATGTTGGAGCCAGTTGGGGATCGAGTTCTTTCAAAAGGTCGAAAAGTTTCATGTATGTGGCTCGTTGCTTATTTGGCAGCAATGCATATTATATATCATTATTACGGTATTACCCCACCTAGCTTTGTTGTGGATATCACGTTTAATTGAGCAAACAGTGGAAGTGCAATTTTAAAGATTCCATCTGCATATCAGATTTCTGAACGGAGATGCTGCAGCAAGGTCCTTCGTCCAAGAATAATCACCTTATTGGCTTCATCAAAGTCCGACAAAACAAACTCATCATCAATAAAATATAAAATGAAAAAATAAATATATTTCCACTAATATATTAACAAGAACACATGACAATTGTTTCGACAAACTGTGTCTTTATCAAATGTACCTATATAAATACATAGGAGGATAGGTTAAGCATAATTTAGGTAGGTAGGTATATCTAAATAACTCAGAATTTGGGGCAAATTTCAGTCTAAAATATACTTTATCAAAATAAACTATGATGGTTTCCACTTTTTGGATCATCCGGTATGTATTAAAAAACGGACATTCAAAAACACCTAGAAATGGCCGAAAAGTCACAATATGTCACACTTTCTATTATGATTCAATTTAAAGTTTAATGACATTTAAAAATACAACGGATTTTCTGGATTTTCTCGATGTCCATCCTCTGATCGTTTCCACATCCATCATAGTGTCGAATCTTTTATTTGCTCTAATTCTAAGAAAAATTGTAGAATCTATATTTAGGTATTCAGATACTATTTGGAGAATATTGGTTTTGGAGTTTATTGCCACATTTGAACTATGTTGTTGCAGTTTTGAATTATCAATAGGTATGTGATATATTGAAATTCTCTGAAATTTCATGAAGTTAATTTGAAAAAATTCAATCCAAATCAATAACCCGTGCAGTAAGCATAAACATATAATGATTGAAACATTATCACATTTATTACGGTAACTAGAATAACATTCGAAAAGTACCTATATCATCCAACTAAACGAGTTATGTACATACTTCATTGATTATTTCTTGATTTTTTTTTTGTAAATATGCTTACTATGATGTTTCGCTACTGTGTTACGTTATTTTGCAATATAAGATGATTTGTCCAAATCTGCCTTTGTTTTTGGCGTGAAAACGTTTTTATTCTCTTAACAATAAAAATGCGTTACTTTGGCTTATTCAACATAATTTATTTACTTTTTCAGTTGCGGATAACTGGGGTGTAACGGCGTATGCTATTTATCTTTTCTCTCTAACGATATGGTGGGGTTTGAATTGGGAAGATGCTTCAGCTTGTCCATATAGCCCTTTGGAAGAAGTCTTAGAAGGAACAAAAAATCTCAAACCTGCCTTGGTAGTGATATTTGTCCAGTTAATTGCTGCATTCCTCACATACAGGTAAATTTACAATATATATCCCTGTATCCCACATAGCATATGAAAACGATACCTTGCTGTTTTATAATTTCAGTTATGTACAAATTCTTTGGTCCATGGAACTGGTTGAAACACATATAGGAAAAGCTTTTGAAGAATGTACTGCCGACTTGCAAGTTGATATGATATCAGGGGCCATAATAGAAGCTGTCGCCACATGTTTGTGTAGATTGATATCAAGGATTTTGAGCGAGACTGAAGCAACCTTTGGCTATATCCTCGATGCCTTCTTTGGTACATCGATGGTTGTAGCAGGTTAGTCAATTAACTTTGCAGATACATTCTTGATAATATCGTTATACATGTTGATTTATGTAGATTACTTTTAATTTAGTGCGCTGTCATATTCGGTACTGCCCGTTTTACCTAAAATATTATTACTGCTAGAGTTGTACCAGTTTTGCCAAAGTTGGTGCCGATTTTCTTATTTCGAATAAAAACCTACATTTTTCTTCACATGGTTTGTTTGTCTTTTAATTCTGAGTTGAAACAACCCAAGTTATAATAACCTATCTATTACACTTCTGTAATTTTTTGGGGAGCACAGGCGACTCATTTTTTTTAAATTACAACTACTATTTACTTGACATTATTTTATAGAAAATTGAATTTTAAGATAAGTTTCTTAAGCATATGCTTTACCTAAATTCTCCATTAACGTAAAATTCAATAAAAATAAAAGAAAAGCTTATCTTGCCCTTACAACTTTTTGAAAAAAGGTTAGATGCAACTCAAAATTAGAAGGCCAATCAAGCTATGTGGAAAAAATCTAGATTTCTATTTAAAATTGTTGTACCGGCTTCTGTCAGACCCTGTATAGCTGTAGGACTAATATTTTTTTCTGTGAAGGGAAAAAAGTTTGAAATTTTATCTCTGTTGACAGATGACAAAGTAATACGTTTTTCCCTACGGAATAAAAGTGAGTACTTTTTTCCCAGGTATATATATATAAAATATAAATCAATCACAGAAATCAATTGACAGATATTTGATTAGGTACTTCAAAGGTTTCCTTAGCAACGCCGGTCTAATTGTCGCTATAAGTACAATTGACTACCAGTTGTTTTAAACTTTAAATTTCACTTCGATAAATTTTTGACTTTAGTATATTGTAATATTTTCTCAATATTAAATCATCGTTTTTCCAGTCACAGAAAAAAATGTTTATTACCTCCCTTCGCTTAACCTAGAACTAAAATCTAATACTTTTTTTTCCTTGTGTAATAAATAACTATTTAGGAAGAACGAGCATTACTAGTATGACAGTATAGGACAGATGACAGCACATCGAATTTTATGTATCTAATCCGACTGCAAGTTGAAAATTTTCGATCTACGATCTACTTGAATCAGCCTGTATACCAAAATAAAGGCCATTTCAGACTTAGCTTGAACTGCTTCTAGTTTGTGCTTTGAGTAAATTTTGGCCGAAATCAAAAGATGGCAGTAAGGACCGTTTTGTAATAATTCATTTGTAAAATGGTTAAGAAATCCAACTACAATAAATACAAATATCCTAAATGACAATAGTACGAAAATATCAGTATTAAATATTCATGATTTGAACTTTTCAGCCTTTAACCTATCAGGTGGTTATTTCAATCCAGCATTGGCTACATCCCTTAAAATGGGATGTGAAGGTAACACTTTCCTCGAATTTATGGTAGTTTATTGGTTGGGCGCCTGCTTAGGATCAGCTGCTTCGGTTTTTATTTTCAGAACAAAGCTCATTCACAATATAATTGAAAAATTGAAGAAAGTGAAGGAAGATTGAAAAATACCACAAAAAATGTTCATATTTTATTCTAGTCATTTTGAGATTTTTACTTTATAAAGAATTAACTTAAGACCAATGTTACGAATTACCGACACGTTATAAATAAATATTTTTTACAATTGATAACTCATTATTTCTTCCCATCAAAAGTAGATAGTAGAAAATCGCCACTTGCCACATATATGCAATTCATCAACGAGAAGATTTGTATGGTATATACTTTGTCATATAATATATAAATTTCAACCCCTCTTAATCGATCGAGCAAAAAAATTAGGTGTTTGAGCATTGAGAATAATGTAATGCTATTCACTTTGTTGTAACTCACCGCTGGATGGCATTACGGTGCTTCATCTTCCACACCGTCTAACCGATCGCAATAAAAATTTATATACGTAGGCAGAGAACAGAGACATATATAGAACTGCAACATGTTAATAATTTTTTCCTGACCTTGATGACGATGACCCCCGAGGCAAAGTTAATACCCGCTTAACCAGGGGCAATGATATATCAGCTCCATTTCGCTTCCCTCAAAAATTTTAGTTTTCCGCCACTACTCAAACAACGAAACAAGCGAATAGGTAGACGGCAATTATTAATATGAAATATTGTTCCCATTGCTCAGAAATTCAGGAAGTATATTTCTCAGCTTTAGATCTAAAGCTAGCAGAGCAGCCATTTTTCAAAAACTATTAGAGCAATTAATTTCGGAATACAACAATTATTTAGGCTTATTTAGCTTAAGGGACATCGTTTTCCACTTATAAGAAGATAGGAAATGCGCGGTCCATCTCTGTATGTCAGTGGTTCAAGTCCACCTTTTTGTCAATTTGTTCCTTGATCAAGACTAACGTTAAGTTAGTAACATTACACATAAAGTATTTTTCTTGTAGGTTGACAACATAATTATTAGGAAATGAATAATTTGTTATTCCATAATTATTAATGAGAAAGTGTGAGTATTGATGAAAGGAAAGGATGCATTTTTGACCGACTTCAACAAAAGGAGGACGTATACAATTCGGTTGTATGTTTGCATTTTTTTATGTATGTTCGCGCGTTTTGCGTAGTAAACAGTAAACGTGCTCCAATTTTGATGATTTTTTATTTATTTGAAAGAAGAGAACTGAGAATTAGTCCCATATTTAGAAAAACTCAAATCCAAAATCTCCTTCCCTCTGAAAACCGTCCCGAAGGGGCTGGAAAGGTCATTTTTTCTAGAAAATTGAAAATCTGAGACGGCAGAATTAAGGATGAGACCATATCCGGAAACGTTTAAATTCAACATTCTTTCAAAACAGGTACGGTTTTCGATATATATATATATATAGTTTTTTTAGAAACTTGAAAATATGAGTCTGCCAAATTGAAGAAGAGATTATATGTAGTAACATTCAAACTGGACATTTTTGAAAAGAAGCTCCAGTTTTCGATTTACTGCCCTGGTCAATTCTAAAGTATATGTGTGTATTTCCATCGCGGTGTTTTGAGATCTCTGAATAATAACAAGTACAAGCAAAGAATATACATGGGTAATTGGATACGTACTATCTTCTTCTTTGGTATTAGTAGACGTTCAACGATTTTCATGACTAATGTTACACTCAAGATGAGTATGAAATAAATATTTTTTACCAAAAATGGGACCGATGTTATAAGTGTACTGAAAACTACAAAATAATATTAATTCTATTGGTGCTGGTACTTTTGAAGTTGTGCAATTCTAGTTAGTTAGAAGACTTTTGACACCTTCTTCAAAAGTACCAGCACCAATAGAATTAATATTATTTTGTATTTTGCACCAACTTATAAAGTAGTTCCAATTTTTGGTAAAAAATATTTATCCTATTAGATAATAATATTTTTTATTTCAACATTTGAATGCACACAAGATTGATAAAAGAATAAAAACCTCAAGATAACATCTATTTTACATTAAAACTGTCACAGATTTGCTTATACATTCATTTATATACAGGGTGGCCAATCGAAAACCAAACAGAGCCATTTTCAGGCAGTGTGTCATTTTTTAGAAAAAAGCACTTCCATTTAAAATAGACTTTAAATTTGAAAATTCCACCTAATACTTTGAAGACTTTACATTTTAAAGTTTAAACGATGGTTTGCAGCTTACTTACTAATTGACCGACGAACCCCGAACGGAGGAGGTATACAATTCAACTTTGCTTTATTTTTTTCTTTTTTGGTTCATGCGCCCGTTTTATATAATAAACGAGCTCTGATTTTGATGATTTTTGATTTATTTGAAAGAGGAGGAAACACAAATCCAATTAGAGATAGGACAATATCCAGAAACGTTTAAATTGAACATTTTTTCAAAAGAGTTGCGGTTTTCGAGATAGAGGCATGTTAAATTCTCAAATAAATGAATTTTTGCTATGTGGATGTGATTATGTGATATGATTTCTTTCGAAAATAGAAAATTTTTCGATACTACATGGAAGACATAATTATTTGTACTAACATTTTTACGAATATTTTTTCCTTAGAGTTACGGTTTTCGAGTTAAATCAGTGTTAAAATGTTAACATCTAAAATACTTAAGCGTATGTCCGCAGTGATGCTTTGAGATCTCAATAATAATAACTACAAGCAAATAATATACGTGGGTGATAGGATAAGTTCATTGGTATTAGTAAACATTCAACGATTTTCGTGTGCGAAAGTGCGAAATAGATATTTTTTTACAAAAAATTGGACCGACTTTATTAGCTGATGCACTAAAAAGTATAAAATAATATTAATTTTATTAGTGCTGGTACTTGTGAAGTTGGTGCCAAAAGTTATTAATCTAACTACAACTGCACAACTTCAAAAGTAACAGCACCAAAAGAATAAATATTATTTTATACTTTTCAGTGCATCAACTAATAAGGTCGGTCCAATGTTTTGTAAAAAATATTTATTAATTGATTAAATGTTCAAACTGAATACCTCCATACAATAATAAAGATTGTGTCAGAAACGGTCGCGCATATTTTCGGAGTAATTCGACGGCACTCATCAACAATTCTTTGACGCAAATCTTCTGACGACGCTGGTTGAGTTTTGTAGATTTAACTTTTTTGGTATCCCCAAAAAAAGAAATTGAGTGGTGCTAAATCTGGCAATCGAGGAGGCCACCTCTTCTTCCAAGGCTCTATTTATAGCATCTTCCAGTAACTGCAAATACATTTCGCCAGTTAAAGTACCAGATAGAAAAAAAGGACCCACCAGTCGGTCACCGAAAATGCCAGCTCATACATTTAATTTTGCTGGCTGGTGTGTATGTACCTCGTAGAAAATTTGAATCAGACCAATAGCGGCAATTTGACGATTTCCCGTCCCGTTCAGAAAAAGGGCGCACTCATCGGAAAAGCAGATATTAAAAAGGAACTGTGGAGCGTTCATTGCTCGCTCATGCATCACTTTGTAGACGGTGGTCAATATTATCCTTCCTGCAGTAAATAATATGGATCAAATTTGTTCTGTTTTAAAATGGTTTGGGCGCTAGTTCGATTGATCCCAGACACAGATGCTAGTTGCCTCGTACTTAAGGTAGGATCAAGATGAACATGTCCCAAAACTGCAACTTCACTCGCTTCATTAATTACAGGTTTTTCAATGTATCGTTTCTTATTACATTTCCTGTCTCTTGAGATTTTTGTACTAACTCTACAACATACTTCCTACTGAAATGTTCTCTTGATGTTGTTCATAGCTCAGCTGTGCTTTCACACATTTATTGCTCATGAAGTAAAGCGAAATGATATCTACCCTTTCCGCAATCGAATAAACCATGGTATTTAATTTTCAAAAAGAATGGTACAAGTAGATAAACTAACAACCAATACTTCAAAATACGATAACGAACTAAATTTCACGTTCTTTGTATGTTTATATTGTACCCATTCTTGTTCATAGATAAATCCCCTACTTCCTGTTCTTTCCACAAGTGATAACAAACTGCCACAAAACAATGCAAAGCAGGAACTAATAATTCACAACAGTGGCGTAGTAACTGAATGTTTGCAGCATTACAGCTATAAGGCTGGATAACAATAAAAAGTACCACCCATAGAGCATGGTCTATATATGGGCAGTTTATAGACCATGCCCATAGATTACCTGATAAATATAAAATATAATACCATAACCAAAGCGCCCATGTTGGTTTTTTTCGGTACTAGATATTAATTCCTTACAGAATTTGAGACCTGGAGCTGCTCTTTTATTTTATTCATATTCAGTGGTTTGATTCTCTGGATCCTCCTCCTACAAACAAAAACGTTACCATCTTTATAGCTTCAGATTACCGTACAAGCGCCAAAAAATAAATAGTTATCTTAAATATATGACAATATAAGAAATATTAACTGAGCTAAAAAAATGACAATGGTGGTCAGAAGTTCTAGTTATTGATATTCTATCCTTACATTTACAGCAACAAATATAATTTAAAATGAAAACAAAACAACGAATTAGTAGCGTTCGTTTCCTATATATTATTGAGAATAATGCAAATAAGGATCATAGTCATCCATCTGTATACAGAACTCAGAACTGCGCCATTGTCGGTATGTCAAACGGCTGGACCGACTGCGATGAAATTTTCTATGTATATTGCAATGGGTCTGGATGATTTAAAAACACAAATGAACCCGGTAGGTGGCGCTGCTGTCAGCATATCAGTTAAAGCTTTTCCGGGCAGGAGGACGTTTGCCGGCGGACAACTAGTATATATACAAGGTGGCGCAAAATCAAGTACGCTATTTCTTTTTTATATAAAAGCAAGATTATTAAAAAAACAGTCATATTATACATGAAAAACGTTTATTTAAACTTTAAAAATTTGTTTTGTTACACACTAAAAATAATATCGACCAAATGGCCACCCTCAGCATTAATGCAATAATGAGCTCTTTTTAAAGCATTTTTCATAACTTTCTCCAACATTTCAGGTGGTATTCTGTCAATTTCTTCCCTGATGTTGTCTTTTAATGCCTCGAGTGTTTGAGGATTATTTACAAATACCCTATCTTTGAGATAACCCCATAACCAAAAGTCTGGAACAGTTAAATCTGGGGACCTTGGCGGATATGCAATATCGCCGTTTTTCGAGATAAGGCGTCCAGGAAAAATTCTGTTCAAAATGGCTATTGTCTCACGGGCCGTGTGTGCTGTCGCACCATCTTGTTGATACCAAATCTCTTCCTGATTAAGTTCTTCCATTTCCGGAATTAAAAAATTCAACAGCATGCTTCTGTAGCGATCTCCATTTATTGTAGTGGTTCTTCCGCGATCGTCCTCAAAAAAATATGGCCCCAAAATTTTTCTGCCAATAACGCCACACCATACGGTCACTTTTGGCTCATGTAACGGTTGCTGGTGAATAATTTGTGGATTCTCACTACCCCAGAAGCGATTATTCTGCTTATTCACAGCTCCATTTAAACAAAAATGAGCTTCGTCACTCATTATGATTTTGTTCCAAAAATCCCCAATTTCGTTTTCAAGGTTTACTATAGCATTACAATATTGAAGTCGTTTTTCAAAGTCTAAAGGCATAATTTTATGGGTTACCTGTATTTTGTAGGGGAACAAATGCAAATCTTTCACTAAAATTCGTTGCAATGAACGTCGGGTAATGTTTACTTGCGAAGATCGTTTTCTTGTTGATGTGTAAGGCCTTTCCATCACATCTCTACGCACCCGGTCTATATTCTCCCTTGAACGAGCTGAACGAGGTCTGCCAATATGAGGTCTATCAGATGTAGACCCAGATTGTTGAAAATTTGTCGCTAATCGCCGAAATGTCTTCGCAGTTGGAACACCGCGTCTTCCATATTTTCTACGGTATTCTCGTTGAGCTAGGATAACCGACGAATTATTTTGATAAAAAAATTTTACGATTTCAGCACGTTCTTGAGGCGTATATCGATTCATAATAATTTCCCAAGTATCTACTTTACAACTGACAGAAAAACTCGAACAGATGTCAAATACAAACGAACTAATGACAACATTCCATAGGGTACTTGATTTTGCGCCACCTTGTATATATTTGATTCTGAATTCTTGTCTGGTTTATTATTTGATAAAATAGATTTTTGTTGGGGATGCAGTCATTTAATAAATAAAATTCTTTGGATTATGCCAAGCTTTCGAGAATGTTTATTCTCTTCGTCGTATATAAATATAAATAACTAATGACATTTCTGATTGCTGACTATGAAATCTTTCCTGTTTGTGGTTAATTTTATGTAAATTTACGAATTTTGCCCCGACGAAGAGAATAAACATTCTCGAAAGCTTGGCATAATCCAAAGAATTTTATTATTTATAGTTATTCTATAAAACAGAGAGTACAGAATAACAAATTGATGGAATACATTTAACATAAAACAATCTTGATTAAATAAAAAGTCAAACAAGAAGTGAACTGATGGCCTTTCACCATAAATGAAATGAAACCAAGTTTAGATGGAAGACCATAGAACCACAAATTTGTCAAAAATTATATACAATTATATAACCTATAAGTAACATTCCAGCTTATCTATTTTCATAATAGGTGCAATATTTGGAAATTATGAATGAATATATGGAACTTACTACTTGCACATTAGAGCATTTGTGAATCGCATTGGGTTCTTTGCTTATTTCAATCATTTCGTGTATTAGCCTCTTTGTGTATTTGGACTCCTTAACCAAAATAGAAGCCCCTTCAAAGTTAGGGTTATGGTGTTTCTGGCAGGCAGTTATATATATTTAGTTTTTTGTGTCCACGTTCAATTCATATTTTGAAATTAATTAGAAATGCAAATAATGTTCTCTAACAAGGTGACACATCAATATTATTATTATTTTTATTTATTTAGTGTTGTAATAATGACCCATTTTCACATTATTGCGTAAATTATGTACAGCGTATGTATAAACTCAACTGACATATTTTCTCAATATTTTTTAATGGAACAACCTGTATTTTATATCATATATATTTCTTAAAATGTTGTTACAACCTTTAGTTTGTTTAAATGAAAATAAGATATATTAAAAAAAAACATGAAAAACATATCGAAAATCATTCAAAATTCAATAAGTAACTTATATCGATTTTCAGTGTCAATAGGAATCCAAGTCACTGCTATATCAACTGAGTACTTGATTAAAGTAGCTAATTGATAGCTAATGGATGATTTCTGATTTATTTAAAAGAGACAAATATTTGTGACTATTAATATTATAATTGATTTTTTCAGAAAACTTTGTTGAAAGCCCTTTTAATTAAACCTTACATCCCCACGATCAGGGCCTTGAACAAAGTTTCCTGAAAAAATAAATTATATATATATATATATATATATATATATATATATATATATATATATATATATATATACATATATCCCCAAAAGACATTTCCAATGTAAGACTTTTGGAGGTGAGAGCTATATTCTGCAAAACTCAACAAAAAAAATCTCAAATCTTTCGTATACGCTCAGTAAGAGCTCCACACCCATACAACTTTTTATGTTTCTTTGTAAATGAATTTTGCTTTAATGGTACATTTTCATCAAGTGATTCTATCGCTTCTCACCGCCCCAAAATTCCTTCCATGAAATTACAACTTGACGTATTATATTCATAACCCATTGTTCCACTAAATATGGACTAGCATTTCCAGTCACCTGCTCACTTTAAATGATAAAATTGTCACTACCTTGCATACATACTTGAAATGAATGCACTATATTCCGTCTTGGAAAAGAAGATGAAATAAAATAGAATTAATATCGCATTTTAACTTATATTCGTTTTTACGAACTTCATGTGTATATTTAACTATATGGTCAAGTTCTAAAGAGTTCTATTGGGAGAAAAAATCAACTTTGTTAGTGATCTACAATATTTTTACACACATCAAAAATACAAAAGTGCAATACGATCTATTTCTTAATATACAGGGTGTTTCAAATATATTCACAGGACTTGAGGATGTGATAGTTCGTCCAAAAATACGAAAAAAAAGTTTATATTAACTTACAGTTTAAAATGCGTCATTTTCGAGATACCTACAGGGCATTGAAATTAAAAAAATCGTTTCTCCTGAACCGTTTATCGTATAAGTTTTGAGTCAGAACAAAATTTTTGTCATAAATAGTGAAGATTTTGAAGGAGTAGTGGGTGTTTTTCTCCACAATTTCTACGCTAATGGAAAAAGTACGGGTTTGAGATGCCCATTTGAACCGCCAATGTTTTCTACAACAAAAAGGTACTGTTGGTCGTGACCTCTAATTATAAAATTGATTTTTCACGAAAACGGTCGAATTCAGAGCTCACGACCAATAGGTTTTTTTTGTAGAAAACATTGGCGGTTCAAATGGGCATCTCAAAACTGTAATTTTTCCACTGACGTAGGAAATGGGGAGAAAAACACGCAACGATATTCTAGAGGATAAGTTATTTTTTTTTTTCTTTTTTTTGGACGAGCTATCACATCCTCAAGTCCTGCGCATATATTATGAAACATCCTGTATATTTAAACCTAATGAAAATAATTGCTAACATCGTATTAAGGAGATTTAGAAAGGCGTGGAGTATGTATAAAACTTTTAATGAGTTGAAAAAAAAAATGAACAACTTATGATTCAACGCCATGGAAGGAATATTGGGGGCGGTGAGAAGCGATAGAATCACTTGATGAAAATGTACCATTAAAGCAAAATTCGTATACAAAGAAACATAAAATGTTGTATGGGTGTGGAGCTCTTACTGAGCGTATGCGAAAGATTTGAGATTTTTTTGTCGAGTTTTGCAGAATATAGCTCTCACCTCCAAAAGTCTTACATTGGGAATGTTTTTTGGGGATACGGATTTTTTTTTTGGAAGTCGCTTAACTATCACGGACTAACTTCAATTTTCAATAATCATATTGATTGTAAATACAAATATATATGTATATACAAGGTGGCTCACGGTCGATGGTACCTTAGACGTTTACGGAGAACGGGACATAGGATCGTTCTGAAAATTTGGTTGTTTAAGTAATTGCTCTAATCTATCGATCTAAAATATTTTCATCGATGCAGCGTTGTCGCTTATACCAAAAAGTAGCAGCATCTTTGTTTTTTCAAAGAGAACACCCTATATATTACCGCGTTTTGCATTTGCCCTCACTTTCTTAATATTTTTGCCACACTTACTTACACCTATCTTTAACGGTTCTCGAGATATTATTTTCCATATGTTTTATCCAAAACATAGCTCGAATTAAATGTTTATTTCTGCGTTATTTCAATTCCTAGGAATTTGTCCTACGTTATACAGGGTCGTTCAAAATGTGTGATTTTACTGCTAGATACAAAAATGTTTAAAAATGCGTTTGTTTAAATGGAACATTCTGTATATTATGAAATATCCTGAAAGATACCTAAATTTCCTTCGATTTGATGTATCATGTTCCTATAGTAGCCAGAATTCCGAGATAAGAGCAATTGTCTAAAAAAATCAAATTATATTTCTCATATTTATCTAGGTTGCTATTAAATGTCATCATAGTACATGACAATGAAAATTTGGTAATTAGTGCATTATTAATAATACCTTTGAGTATTTCTCAAC
Organism: Crioceris asparagi; assembly: GCA_958507055.1. Taxonomy (NCBI): domain Eukaryota; kingdom Metazoa; phylum Arthropoda; class Insecta; order Coleoptera; family Chrysomelidae; genus Crioceris; species Crioceris asparagi. The sequence continues at coordinate 63,138,636 of OY293827.1, forward strand.
GTAAGTGATTTGAAATGAATGAAATAACAATTCAAACGAAGTTCTAATAAAATTGTTTATTCTTCATGGAAAATGTGTGGAAACTATCGCAACAACGTGCAGATATTTAAATGAAACGTACTTTGATTTACATCCAATGAACAAGAGGAAGTTTGTACGATCACAAAATAATTTCACTAATTATCTGTTAAAATTTAGAAAAGGTTCATTATTAATTTTCAAAATGCCGACCATTGGCTTCCAAACATTTCGATGTCCGTTTATTTATAGATATAGTTCTAGCCCTCCTTATTTCACTGGCATCTAGTTCTTCAATGCAGTTGATTATCCATCCATAATGCGCCCGTACAAGTTTACTAAAGTTCTACCTCTAAAACCAGAAGATCATCAAAGTAGGGTTCACTTTTGCAAAACAATCCTATTTCGCATCCAAGAAGATCATGAACTCTTAAAAAAATTATTTAGACAGACGAATCAAAATTTTCCAGAGAAGGAATTTTTATAGAAGGAACGGGCATTTCTGGGCTGATCAAAATCCAAATATTGTCAAGGAAATGGGATTTCAGGAGAAGTTTAGTTTCAACGTATTTTGCCTTAAACAGGATCACCGAATAAGTTTTCTTATTTACGATGAACCGTTGAATTCTGAGAAATATTTGGAAATTCTAAGGTCAGTTGTGAACGACTTCGTGGACAATCTGTCATTGGAAGAGTATCGTTGCGATAGTTTCCACACATTTTCCATGAAGAATAAACAATTTTAATAGAACTTCGTTTAAATTGTTATTTCATTCATTTTAAATCACTTACGTTGAGAAATACTTAAAGATATAATTAATAATGCACTAATTGTCAAATTTTGTCATGTACTATGATGACATTTAATAGCAACCTAGATGAATATGAGAAATATAATTTGATTTTTTTTGAAAGCTACTTAGGTATAGGAACATGATACATCAAATCAAAGGAAATTTAGGTATATTTCAGGATATTTTATTTATTTATTTTTATACAGGGTGTTCCTTTTAAAAAAACGCATTTTTAAACATTTTTGTATCTAGCAGTAAAATCACACATTTTGAACGACCCTGTATAACGCAGGACAAATTTCTCTATTCAGAATTCATAAAAATTATCTCGATAACTTACTAACCATCGACCATGAGCCGCCCTATATATATACCGGGTGTCCCACTAAGGTCAGCGATAATAGGGAAGCCGTGAACCCTACGACTTCGGAAAAAAATTCATAAGTAAATCGGTTAAGAGAAATTCAGAGAGAGATATTTTCACATTTCTAAAATGGCCACTAGGTTGCGTAATTACCATGGTATAAATTAAATTTAAATATTTCTCAAAAAATCGATGCATTAACGTATTGTTCTAGTACCGGAAATGGAAAGTTCATGAAATTTTGCGTAATTTTGTTCTGCATACTTTTCCGTATTTTTGATTATAAGGTTGCGGGGAGCTGGGAGACAGTACTTTTTTAAACCGCTGTAATCTCCTAGACGCGTTATCCAAATTTAACGACTTTAGTCTTGTCTGAAAGATAATTCAACGCTTATTTCAAAAATAATGTCGGATATGTACGCAAATTCACACTTTTACTCCTAGAGGGCACTGTATAACCAATATTCACTTTTCATCGTTTTTTGTAAAAAATTAAATAGCACGATACATTTTTCTCGTACTGGTATTAAAAGCCATATAAATAGCCACAGTTTAGTCGCTAAATCGAGATATCTTCACTCGTTTTTGAATTATTGTAAAATGTAATCTCAAACGAAACAAAAATCCTGATAGACTGATTAGAAAGAACATAAATAAAAATGTTTTTCTGCTTTTGTTAGAAATAGCAAATCCGAAACCAGCACATAAATTAAAGTTTATACTCGAAGAGTTGTCTTTTTAAAAACAATTTATTGTACTAAAATTACATATAGATGTTTAAGCAACGAATTATAATTACTGACTAACTACAAATAGCGTGAAGCGCGTATATATAATAAAATAGGATAATGCTGCGTAAGCAGATCTTGCTGGATGGATGTTACTGTAATTCCTCCCCCATTAGATTCAGCTTCCGGTTTTCAAAGAGGAAGTTGAACATCTTGGAGTTCCATGGATCGTCTTCTTTGAATAGGTACATCATGCTGGTTGTGAATGCATCTTTGTAGGATTTTCTTGAACAATGCATATGACAAAACAGATGCAATAATTCCATACGTCATGATGGTCCAGGCGCTAGGAATCAACGAGATTTCATCGGGATTCTGGAGTATCGGATTATTTTGGATAAATGATGTTTTAATCTTCTGAAGGTCATCTAGTTCCAGGTGTTCTAGATGGATATTGGCTACGTTGACAGTTTGTGAATCTTCCTCCAAATGTATTTCTGGAAGAAGGATGGGTCGGCCTGAAGATTGAGTTTCTTCATTTCTTATTGACCCGAATTCGCTGATTGCTTGACAATTTTTGGGAATGTCAAAGAGGTGTGTGCCTATAAGTCGTAGGATTTCTTCTTGTTCGTTGCATTGTAGATGAATGGTCTCTTCGGATGGGAATAGGCAAATCCATTGATTGGTTTTGTTAAGTTTTCTGATTGAAGGTCGTGGTATTGTGATTAATGTTTGTTGGCAGTTTGAAGTATTTCTGGGGTCAAGTATTTGAACTTCGCAAGGACTATTTGGGATTTTATTTTGAAGTTCAATATTGTCACATATGAACATCTTTTGGTTGAGTTCCATGCAAGAGTTGTCAAATAATGAATATTGCAATCTATTTCTTTTAGTTCTTGGAATTATTGCTTTAAACTGACCTTTAAAGAAAACTGGGATAGGGTACAAGTGATATAGTTGGAATTCGTCAGGGAAAACAATAGGAATTCGTAAAATATAATTGATTCTATTTCTAAGAATAAAGCAATCTACCTTTATGATTCTTTCAAATAATAGTGTAGTTTCTAGTGATATTTCTAGAGGTAGTTGGTTTTTATCCAATTTTGACTCCAAGGATTTAAGTTCGTGATATAAATCTCTGTTCTTAATTATACTAGGGTGCATAATACCCAGCTGAGAGAAAGAAAAAGAGTTCTGAATATCTTGCATGATTGAAATTATGATTTCATATAGGTTAATGACTTGAATCAATGTATCTTTTATGTACATACTATTCTCTCTATAAGTAGTGACTTGGACTATTGCTGAAATTTGATCGAGCTTAGTATCCAATAAATTTTCATTATGACTTATTTGCTGAATTGTCCGATTAAATTTATCTATAAGAGATATTGCTAGAGTGTTGTGAATCTTTATATTTATTGCCAACTTATTTTCATTTGTCTGAAGAGATTTGATTAACCTTTCATAACGTTCACCATCATTAGCGTCTAAATTTCCAGATATTGATTTGAATATTGAGCCAAGTACATTAATCATTCCTCTTTTGATTCTTTGAGGGTGAGGAAGAATTTCTTTAAGTTTATCTTCAGCTTTTTCTTTAGTGAAATTCAATATTTTTAAATAGTTAGATGCGTCCTCAAGATAATGTTCATTCTGGTAAATTAATTTTGTCAAACTGTTGCATTTTCTATCTAGTTTGTTGACTTCGTTGATAACTGGATTAAGGTCAATGTAATGGTATAATGAATGACGATGGTGTATAATTTTTGCTGATCCGAGTTTGAGGGGAATCAACCCAGGGTTATGTTCGAGGTTGCTTACTGTGATGGATTCCCGCATTGCGAAGATTCCGGGTAATCTGAAAACAGGATCGTGCTACTTACTTATCAAATGAATATGATACTTTAAGTGGTCGTTTTATGTTCGACATATGTATCTTATCATGTTCTTTAGATTTTACAGTTTTTCTAGGGTAATTAATACTTGTGAGTTAAGTGGCCTTTTTGAATTTGTTAGCCTGTTTCTGACGTATATTATTTTTCACATATACTTTTTGCTGCAACTGAAACAGATCTGGCGTATCGCGTTTTTCATTTACCTTCTCTGCAATTTTTTCTTTCTTATCTATGATATCTCTGTTGATTTTAGCATAGAGCATTTTAGATCGCTCCTTATGCTGATTTACATAATCATTAAGAAGAATCTTTTCAAGATCTAAATTAAAAGGTTCATTATCAGAAATATGGCCACTTTAATTTTGTTACTGAATGTATTGAGTTGTTATATGCAAGTATCGCGTGAATCATTTTCATTTTCGCAGGGGTTTTCAGGAAGCCTCTGGTATTCAATAGACGTAAATGCTCGATGATTGTACTGTGGAATCTTTCAATAATCCCATTTGACTGTGGGTGGTTAGGAGAACAGAAATGGGTGTTGATTTTATGAAGAGCTAAAAGTTCACTAATTACCGAATTCTTAAATTCGGTGCCGTTATCCGTAATAATTAATTTAGGTATACCATGATGAGAAAAGTATGTTAGTATATTATCTGCGATTTCTGTAGCATTTAAACTATTTACAACGTATGCTTGAGCGTACTTAGAAAAACTATCAATTATTGTTAAAAATTTGGTTTGTTCAAATGTAAAAGTATCTAAGTGGATAATTTCAAATGGTTTTGTGGCTGTTGGCGAGACGTTGATCTGCATTCTTATTGGATTTCGCTCATACTTAGACTGTTGACAAGTTTCACATTGATTTATAAATGTTTGGATAGAGTTTCGCATACGCGGCCAGTAATACTTATCCTTTAATTTTAGCAAGGTTTCATCTATTCCACGATGGTTTGATTTTCCTTCATGGTAATTTCGAATAGTTTCTTCTATGTTATTTTTGTCCGTCACGTCTATCAATTTCTTCCCCCATTTTTTGAATTTGATCGAGGGCCATTTGAAATTCACCTGAACTGCTGTAGCAAAAGGCTCGTACATACAATGATCTTCAAAGTAAAGGTGATATTGTACGCCAGATGCTACATATTCCTTTATAAAATTTACGATGTCTTGTTCCATATTATTTTCTGATATTTGTACAGTTATCCTTTGTTTTTTATCGAATAATTTCGTTATTTTAGGCTTAGCAGGAGAATGTAAGACACTATTAATAATAATTTGGTTATTGCCATAATTGACTGCATAGTCCACGATTGGGATAAGAGTGGTGGGGTTCTGTTCTGCATAGAATGGATGGTATTGTCGTCAGATCCTTCTTGATTTTCATGTTCATCGTAGTCATCCATAATTTCATCATCTTTGTCAAAGTTCACTTTCACTGAAAGATTGTCCATTTCTTCCTGTTTTGATGAATGTCCAAGTTCTTCGTTGGTATAAAGAGTTTCCGGTTGAATATCGTTTGATTGATCTACGGGATCCAAAAATTCATCTAGGTCTGGATATTCACAAGGAGATGGTATAGTTATAGTGTCGCTGTTTAGATATTGAGGACGCAACGGTGTCTGATATTCATTGTTCTGAGGTGTTCCAAAAGTTATGTTTTCGTGGTTTTGAAATCCAGGATATTCTTTAAGCACATCGTCGAGCTTATCCCAAAATCTCTCTTTAGTATGAAGTTCTACTCGGGACAAGGCGTCTGCATTTGTATTCAATTTTCCTTTCTTATAAATTATAGTATAGTCAAATTCTTCAAGTTTTATTCTCCAGCGCATTAGTTTCAAAGAGGGATCTTTTATTGAAAATAGCCATTGTAAGGGTTTGTGGTCAGTGATAATGTTGAATTTGCGTCCGTACAAGTATGGTCTAAAGTATTTTGTAACCCAGACTATGGCTAGAAGTTCCTTTTCGATGGTAGAGTAATTTTGTTCTGATTCGTTTAAGGTTCTGGATGCGTATGCTATAGGAAGGTCGTTATTTATTTGCCCTTGGGAAAGAACTGCACCTAGAGCTACGTTTGATGCATCTGTGGTAAGGTTAAAGTTTTTGTAAAATCAGGATACTGAAGAATTGGTTCGTTAATGAACATATTTTTACATTGTTCGAAACAAGTTAGGTACTCGACATTTAATTTGATTTCAGCTCCCTTTTTGAGACATTTGGTAAACGGGTTAGTTAAATTTGCAAAGTTTTTTATAAAGCGGCGATAATACCCAAGAAGTCCTAGGAAAGCTTTTATTTGTTTGGGGGTCTTAGGTATAGGAAAATTTTGAATAGCACTAATTTTGTCAGGGTTTGGTTTGACTCCGTCCGGTGTGACGACATGTCCTAAGAAGGCGACTTCTTTCCGGAGGAATTCGGACTTATCCAATTGTATTTTGAAATTAGATTCCCTGAGCCTGTTGAACACGCACTTTAATCTCTCAATATGCTCTTGTAGCGAGGTAGAAAATACTATGATGTCATCTAGATATACCAAGCACATTTCGTTCTGGATTCCACGTAGTATGTTATCCATCACGCGTTGGAATGTGGCTGGTGCATTTTTCAAGCCAAATGGCATACGAAGAAATTCGTAATGGCCATTTTCAGTATTGAAAGCCGTCTTCTCTCTATCCTCGCTATCCATCTCGATCTGATGGAATCCACTGGCCAAATCTAAAGTTGTAAAATACTGACAACGTCCAAGCTTGTCTAGTAGATCGTGGATATTGGGCAGAGGATATTTATCACCGATGGTCTTCTCGTTCAAATTTCTGTAGTCGATGACTATTCGCCATTTCTGTTGTCCTGTGGCGTCAACCTTTTTAGTTACTACCCAAATGGGTGATGACCATAGAGAATTACTGGGTCGGATGATGTTAGAGTCGAGCATTTTATTTATTTGCTTCTCTACCTCGTTCTTATAGATAAATGGATATCGGTATGTCTTACTATATACAGGCGTTTCATCGAATGTTCGTATATGATGTTTAACTCTACTGGTGAATGTGAGTGGCATATCTTCGTTATAAAATATATCTGAGTATTCATGACATAGGGCTATAATTTTTTGTTTCTCTTCAATGTTTAAATGATTAGTTCCAATTTTTGAAATATCTAATTGTTTATTCGATTCTACGTTATAATTATTTAATGAGGTGTTTATATCAACATTTTCTTGAAATTCTTCTACATAAATAGGTTCTGAAAGATCAAGCACCACTGTTTCATCTGTATTGTTGAGAATAGTTGTCACAGCTTTTCCGTTTTTAGCTGATGTAAGACATTCAGGTATTTCGTAATTGTGTATCTTTGAATGCGGTACAATGATATCACCATGTTTAACAGAAGTTCTTATCTCAACAACTTGTTCTACACGAGGGGATAAAGTTACATTGTATGATCTTGGATTTCCAACTCTCTGATAATTCAGTTTTATTTTCGCATAAGGCGTAATAATTAAATGATTATTTAAATCAAGATTCGCTTTTAATAATTTGAAGTTATCGAGGCCAATCAAACCATCAAATACATTATGAAACTTGAAAAGGAAAAATTTCAAAGTACCTTTCAAATTAAATATTTTGGAAATAGGTATGCCTACGCTATACTTATGGGCAGATTTTTGAAAAACTGTTGACACTATAAATGGTTCATTACGAATACAATTTGGATAAAGTTTAAATGCTAAATTGGGATCGATGAATGACTAAGTCGATCCTGAATCAATTAGGAATTTGAGATTATATTCTGGAAATATTATAAATGGTAATTCATTTGATTCAGTTAGATTTAATGATACAATTTGAGGTGTTATGTCTGATTTATGGGAAGGATGGAAGGTTAAAAATTTTCATCTGAGTTTTCATTGGGATATGAGGCTGTATCATACCCTACATTATCGCAGGTTTGTTGAGAATCAAAATTATCAGGATATTCGTTGTAGTTATGTTCAAAATGTTCGATTTCATTGTACGTTTGGGATTGGTCTACTTCTGTATTATGTAATTCTTCGAAGGTAAAATTCGGAGGGCGTCTATCTGACGTGAAGAAGTTTCGTGGTTGGGTGGTATTTCTAGTAGAAATACTCATTGGAGTGGTTATATTTGGATTAGAATTTTGAGATTGTCTGAAGGTATTTCTCGTGGAGACACTCATCGGGGTAGATTTATCAGGTTTGAAATTCGGATTGGGTTTGAATACGTTATCCCGTCTATTTGGGCCAAATACTTGGGCATTTGTAAAATATTTGGGTGGTGGCAGATTGGGCCTAGGACGAATCTGTATTGGCTGTTGAGGGGAATTACTTTGATTTTTAAATAAGTTGTTGGGGGTGTGTGTATTAAAAGGGCCATCTGATATGGTGGATTGAAGTTATGTGGAGGTTGTTTTTGGGGAATATTAGTTTTATATGTGGGAGTGTCTTTCGAAATGGTTTTATTGGTATATGATTGGAAGTAGTTCACATTTTCTTCTTGTAAGACAAATTGAAGATCTTGATTTAAGGAAACAGGCTTCATACATCTGATAGAACTACCTAAGGGCTCTCGGAGTCCTGCTAGGAATGTTCTCAGAGCTAAATTTTGATAAAGTAATCTTTTAACTGCTTTTGCTTCTTCAGTACGTTCATGAAGGCTTACATAACTACAAAGTAAATTTAACATATGCAGGATTCGGTCATGGTACTTTTGTGGGTGTTCGTTGTGTGATTGTCTTAGCCTTATTAAATCTCTATGAAGACATATCTCGTCTCTCTGATCGCTGAAGTTTCTAGTTTAAATATCTTTCAAATCATTCCAAGTAGTTGGAGTTTAAGTTTTGAGTAGATAGATAGACATTATGAAAGCTATTTGGATTTGCTTGATCATGAAATTGGGCGATTATAGATTCGCTTACAGAGAGAAACCTATTCAAGTCATTAGTATCTCCCGAAAAATCCGGAATGCAATTTAAATATTCGGGTTTGAATTGTGCCATATTACTTGAATTATCACTAATTGTGTTACGGAGTATAGGATTTCTAAGGATTTGTCTTCTGTTATTGAAGGAATGATCTTGGGATTCAGTTAAAGGTATTTCCAAGTTCAACTCTTCTAAAATTGTTGATAGATTTTCAATAGACATAAAGAAATCAAAGATTGCAACTTACAGTAAAAGAACATCTCTGAGCATGTCTAACCAACTATAAGGAGTCTCAGCCAATCCAGCGATGTGGGTCCAAATCAGGTTGATAGTCCTTGCAAATCTGGGCAATGCGGTCCCAAATTTCGGTGATTGGGTCGTGGTACGTCTTGCCTGTTCTTCGATAGATTGGGACACCAGCGGCTGATGGTCCTCTCAGGAAAACTTAACACTTCACAATTTACCAATTGTTCGAAAGTCCGATTAATCGTAGAAACGAACAATGATCAATCGATTTGATCAATTCCGGACAATCCTACTGACTGCGCCAATTAAAGTTTATACTCGAAGAGTTGTCTTTTTAAAAACAATTTATTGTACTAAAATTACATATAGATGTTTAAGCAACGAATTATAATTACTGACTAACTACAAATAGCGTGAAGCGCGTATATATAATAAAATAGGATAATACTGCGTAAGCAGATCTTGCTGGATGGATGGTACTGTAATTCATAGTTGTTATCATTATTTGTTGTTATGAGCAGTGGCGTGCGGTGGAATTTTAAGAGAAGCACATACAGTACACATTTACAAACACTCTTTTTACTTAATTGTCCAACGTTTTCAATGTTATCCCCAACAGCCGAAGCTGACGGTAGTTTTGTGTCCATATCCGTATTATTAAAATTATTAGTTCACTCAAATAATTATTTTTATGTTTTACTTTACGTTGTTATTAATCCACTAATATTGCTTAAATAGATAATTATGTTTTTTTTTCTCGTTTTTTCGTCGATCAAAAAACCATTTGGTTTTATGGCCCCAATTATTTTTTCATCAAAAATTAATTTTACGCTGACTTAAGAACGAATAAAAATAATCCAATGGTCTATCGGCAAAGTAAAATTGCGCAGCTATCAACATTTTTAGGGATATTATGATTAAAGTACCTAAAGAAATAGTTTTTTTTACTCAGTGGTAACCTAACCTAACCTAACTGAATAAGCAATAAGTAACTTATATCTTTAAATCGGTAGTGATAATGATTATTACCTTTTATTGTGTGTGTTATTTAATTTTTTAACAAAAAAATATGAAAACTGAATATTGGTTTATCAGTGCCCTCTAGGAGTAAAGTTGTGAACTTGCGAACACATCCGACATTATTTTTAAAATAAGCGTCGAGTTATCTTTCAAACATGACTAAACTTATTAGATTTGGATAACGCGTCTAGGAGATTACAGCGGTATAATAAAGTACTCCCCCCACCCATATAATCAAAAATACGGAAAAAGTGTGAGGACCAAAATTACGCAGAATGTAATGAACTTTTTATTTCCGGTACTAAACAATACGTTAATATTTCGATTTTTTGAGAAAAATTTAATATTAATTTATACCACGGTATTTACGCCACCTAGCGGCCCTTTTAGAAACTTGAACATATTTTATCTGAATTTCTTTTAGCCGATTTACTTATGATTTTTTTCCCGAAGTCGTAGGGTTTACGGTTTCCCTATTATCCTACCTCGCTGAGCTTAGTGGGACACCCGTATATATATATATATGCTGCATCTTTCTTTTCAGCGCTTGCCAAGAAATTAAATGTAATGTTACAGATCTTGAAGCATATTTGCACAACATTGATAATGGTAGTAACATTACCATTATTGATGGGGTCATGAATATAGATATACTAAAAAAAAATGTGAAATCGCGAATAACTACATACTGGCTCTCTCATCCTTTAATATATATATATCTCATAAAATATTAGCTATAAACATATATTAATAAACTGACATTGTTTTTCCATTTTGATCTGAAAACTAAATTAAAATTATAAACATTCCATAAGAAAAAACAAAGTTGTGTAGAGTTCCAACTATTTAGAAACACCCAGTATAATTAAAAATATTTTTATGTTATAGAATGTTTAAAATACGATTGGGTTAGTTATAGACATTTTCTCCTAATCTTTACAATAACCCCGTAATCGTCCGAATACCTACACACTCCTAATCTCCCACCTTGTATTTCATAACTTGAAATGTACCTAGATATTTATCAACAGCGGGCTGCGTCTAATTATAAAAAAGCTATATCGTGTGATCTGAACCAAAAGCTAAAACCAAAAAAATGTATGCATGAGTAGGCAATGTTAGAAGAAATATAACTAGGTATCAAATATAATTAATTAATTAATAACCCACAGCGTACGAAAACTAATAAATAGAATAACGAAAACGTCTAATTCCTGATCGCTCTGCCATCTCCTAGTAAATAGATGTATTAACATTAAGGATTGCAGTTCTATATACGTCTCTGTTCTCTGCTACTGCTACATCTACCTCATTGTTGCCATTTAGTATAGTAAAGTAGTAGTGTACGTTTGACAAATATTATTAGTGCCTTAAAAATGTACCATTTTCGAATAAGAGCGAAGTAGTATGCATGCTTTTTAAATAATAAATGATTTTACAATCATGATCATAATTAATTTGTCAGTTTCACTTAGGTATTTATCCGATATCTATATCAGTTAGGTATTTAAAAACAGGTAAAATTTTAGCACCGGCAACACCGTAGAGTCTTGAAAATAATAAATTGTGAAATCCGTCTATTTGGTTTTACATATATTGATAATATAATTATTACAGCCTTTTACGAGTTGAAAACATTTTCAAATGATTACTTATCATTGAAGGATTGTATTAAATACAATATCTTGTTAATTTCAAGCCATATATTTAAATTAATCGGGAAAAACCATTACGTGACCTTGATTATCCAACATTTTTCTGTAAATAATGCTTCTGTACGCAGAAGTGAGAGATACCGCTCACACCTCTGCAAACTACAGTTTGCATTGATATATATATATATATATTTGTGGATTCTTGAACCTTGTTGTATTATATTTTTGGAAACATTTATCTTGGGATGAGGTTCAAATTGATAGTTTAAAGATTAAAAAATATTTATTCTAAGACGTTTCGCTTTGGGGCTCCAAAGCTTCATCAGTTAAAAAATCACTAAAAAATGTGGTAGGATTAACATTATAAATTATTTTATGGATATTTTTCTTTACCATAAACGCACATTCACAAACAGGTATTTATTTGTAAAAACATCATCTTCAGTTTCTTTTTCGTTTTAATTATTTTATGTCATGACTTTTTTTGGTTGTTGCAGGAGTGGCAGGAATGCGGGAGGACAATTTTGGACATAAGACATACATTTGACGTGAACAAGGTGTCATGTGTTCTCGTTTTATGTATTTTGTTATATTGTTTTGTGGAATTTATGTATAATGTATGATTTGAAATACGAGGGGAAAATGTTTATATTTGTGAAATCCAGTATGATGGTTGTTGATTTCATAGTCAATAAAAATTAATTAAAGGTTTAAATGATTTCGTGGTATATTCTGCTGAGATGTTTTATGTCGGTTTTATCATTCAGTGCATTTGAATTAAGTTTAATGTGTATCATTTCCAGGGATTCTCTTTTTTTGGTGTTTTTTTCTGTAGCTAAAATTTTTATATCGTTGTAGTTGAAATCATGTTTGGTTGATTTTTTGTGTTTGTTCAGGGCTGTGGTAGAACTTTTTGTGTATTTGTGTCCGTTAATTCTGCCTTCTAAGTATTGACTTGTTTGTTTGTACGTAGTTGGATTTATCATTGGGTATTACTAATATACGATCATCCACATATCTTCGATACAAAGGTAGCATGAAATTCAATTTGGGTATAATACTGTTCTCAACTTCTTCTAGGACGAGTTGTGCTATAACACTTGAGATTGCAGCTCCCATTGCACAACCTTCTATTTGTTTGTAATAACTTTCTTTATATTGGAAATACGTGGAAGTGAGGGTGAATTCTAACGCTTTTTGGAATTCATTTAGAGGTAGTGTGGTGTATTTTTGAATTTTTTCCCAATTTTTAGTGATGATATCTTGTGCTAGTACAAGTGGGATGTTTGTAAAATATAATACAACAAGGTTCAAGAATCCACAAAAATATAAATTTATGCATGGGTGAAAAGATGCAGAACTATTTCACATCCATTCAACAAAACTATGGTATCGACACCGTTAAACTGATGAAACATTTTACTAAAACTACGAGGAAACTCATTAACCAGTCCAACAGAAGAATTTTTCTATTACGATGCAGATCCCAAGAAGTAATGCCAAAATTTTTAGAAATGAAATTTCCACACATTTTGCTTACATCTGTAAACCTTAAACGCTTATTCAATCAGGTAATTGTACAAAAATTTAAGAAACAAACTCTTAACCTACTTATCAGTGACAACGACAAACAAATTAAACATACGAAAATGACCATCGAAAACATAAAATCTGATCTACAACTTCAAATTCCAACCCAACTATACAACAAATTTATGAGCGTAGAACAATCAAAAAATGAGAGACTTTTCATCAAAATCCAAAAGAAACAAACCAAAAAATTTCAATCACTCTTGACTAAAAACTACCGAAAGAAACCAACTTACAACGCAGAATGGATTGAAAACAAAACCAACATCGAAATTCCGGAAGACATACAAGAAATACTTGCTTTAGGTCCTAACTTTGCTCTAGAAACTGAAAACATCAAAACACCTATTCACAACATTCTAGCAACGATAGAAACTAACATAAATCACCTCCATGAACAAGAAAAAACAGAACTCAGATCAACTGTATCTAACACTATTACTAATTTTCAAAATAAAAACAAACAACAAAACCTAGAGCAAAAAATTCTAAAACAAAAAGTAAAGAAAAGCAAACAATTCATCAAAAACAATGACGATATAATCGTCCTAAGACCTGACAAAACAAACAAAACTGTTGTTATGTATAAAAGTGAATACGAGAGGAAAATGCAAGAACTTTTAAATGATACTCACACATATAGAGAAATGAAAAATAACCCTACCAAAATTTTTCAGACAAAAAATAATGACTTGATAAAATATTGGGACGAAAAAAAATACATACCTTCAAACATCGCGTCCACGTTAAAAATTAATAACGCTTTACCCCCTAAAATCTATGGTTTACCGAAACTACACAAAGAAAATATGCCACTTAGACCAATTGTATCATGTGTCCAATCTCCTTTCGAAAAATTCTCAAAATATCTCGCCAAAATTATAAGCAACATAACAAGTAAAAACGAATATTTTGTTAAAGACTCCTTCCAGTTTAAATCTCAAATAAAAAACTTAGAAATACCACCAAAACATATATTGATCTCACTAGATGTCGAGTCACTGTATACAAACATCCCACTTAAACTAGCACAAGATATCATCACTAAAAATTGGGAAAAAATTCAAAAATACACCACACTACCTCTAAATGAATTCCAAAAAGCGTTAGAATTCACCCTCACTTCCACGTATTTCCAATATAAAGAAAGTTATTACAAACAAATAGAAGGTTGTGCAATGGGAGCTGCAATCTCAAGTGTTATAGCACAACTCGTCCTAGAAGAACTTGAGAACAGTATTATACCCAAATTGAATTTCATGCTACCTTTGTATCGAAGATATGTGGATGATCGTATATTAGTAATACCCAATGATAAATCCAACTACGTACAAAAAATGTTCAATTCTTTCCATCCTAAATTGAAATTTACCATTGAGTTAGAAGAGAATAATAATATTAATTTTCTAGATTTATCTCTACATCGAATCAACAATAAAATAAGAACAAGTTGGTACACAAAGAAAACTTGGTCTGGCAGATATTTAAATTTTAACTCCCATCATCCTTTATCCCAAAAAAAGTCTGTCATCATCGGCCTTGCTGACCGTGCTATTATCCTATCAGATCCAGAGTTCCGACAAGATGCAATAAGAAGGCTAAGAAAGCATTAGTTAATAATAATTACCCAGTAGCTATGGTAAACACAATTTTCAAAAACAGAATTCATTCTTTTTACAACCAATCGGTAAAAACAAACAAAGACTTACCTATGTGTATTCCTATAGGTCTACCATATATAAAAGATCTCCCCGAGAAAATATCAAAAATAACAAAACCCTACAACCTACGAATTGCACATAAAGCATGCAATACTCTTAACAAAACAACTTTTTCTAAATTAAAAACAGATAATCCTCTCAACAAGAAAACACATGTAGTTTATCAAATCCCATGCAATGAAGATTCATGTGATAAAGTATACATAGGACAAACATGTCAATACTTAGAAGGCAGAATTAACGGACACAAATACACAAAAAGTTCTACCACAGCCCTGAACAAACACAAAAAATCAACCAAACATGATTTCAACTACAACGATATAAAAATTTTAGCTACAGAAAAAAACACAAAAAAAAGAGAATTCCTGGAAATGATACACATTAAACTTAATTCAAATGCACTGAATGATAAAACCGACATAAAACATATCAGCAGAATATACCACAAAATCATTTAAACCTTTAATTAATTTTTATTGACTATGAAATCAACAACCATCATACTGGATTTCACAAATATAAACATTTTCCCCTCGTATTTCAAATCATACATGTTACGGGATTTGTAACAATTAAAACTTTTTTAAAAACTTTATTTACTTAAACTTGTTTCACAACTTGTAGTTCAGTTTGACTTTACAATATTTAATTTTGAAAATAACAATCTGACTTAAAAGGTGACTTCAAAAGTAATTGAAGTGGAGAAGGATCCAATATTTATACCTTCTGTGTTATGACGTCACTAATTACGTTTCAGAACCTTTATGGTAAACAAGTGCAGGTGCCTTTTTGATGATTTTACAAATAAAGGTTCTAGAAGTTTCTCTAGTAATAAAGTACCAAATATTGCGTCTTTGATGAATTTGCAGGTTTCAAGGAGAAACATTAAAACAATAGGAAACTTGATATGAGCGTCTGAGAGAAGAACGTAGAAGATTATTTTAGATAAGTAACAATTAAAATTAGTATGTGACGCAAATTAATCAAAGTATAATCAATATTATACAAGATGTGGTTAGCATATAACAACTCCCCTTTTACAAAAAAAGTTTTTGCTATGCGAAAACTTTTAAATGATAAAAATATAAAAATTAAATTGATTAAAATATTATAAATTTGCAATACAATAGGACAATATTTTAAACATAGTGTTTTAATTTAATTCGTATTCTTCATATTCTGGATGAACACTGGGTCTTCTTCTGGGTAGAAAGGATTTCCATCGACCAACGTTTTTATCTGGTGGTTGTGGTGGATCATGAGGTGCTACTGCGATGCTCATTCCTGTAGGTCTTCTTCGTTTACATTTACAAAATATATAGAGCATAATGAATGCAATTATTAATACTATTACTATATAAGTAAACCATGAGATGTTCTTTGTTATAAAAGGTTCATTTATAATTTTGTCTAAATTTTCGGAATATTCATTCAATTTCTGTTGAGCGATGTTTAGATCTTCAGTATCTAATGTGTTGAGTTTCAAAGGTTTTAATTTTGGTAAAAACCTTTTTTCTGGTAAATCTTTACAACATTCATATGGTATTATTACAGGATTGATTTTATAGGTAATATTTTTGTAAGATTCGATAATATATTTCGATCTTATTCTAGTACTTCCAATAAATGCATTACAATTTGGTTTCAATTTTAGTATAGAGTTTCCATTAATTTCTCTAGTAACTGGTTCTTGATTATTACAAGTTATAGTTATAAATAATGGATCAGAAACAATGATAATCCATACATTTGTGGATATTTCTTTTACATTATAATCTTTAGCAAAAAGTAGCGACACTTCACAAATTTTTGGAATTTCGGTCTGTTGTTTGAGAAGTTGAGCTTCACAGATAGAATTACTGTCAATCGGTAAAGGCAACATATCAAAGCATAATTTGAATCTGAAGCCAAGATCTTTACATTTATCTAAACTAGATAAGGTAACGTTAAACATAGAATCATCATCTTTAGCAACATATTTTTGACTTGTTGAAATAACATGATGAAGTCCAGTTCGATTGTCTTTAGTTGGTAAAGGGTAGATTCTATATACTTTATATATTTCTGGATCAACTAAGGGAATTTTGAGAATAGACATGATTCTTGAGTTATCTTGAAAAGCATGAAGTTCTATAATTTCAAAATACTTGGGAATATTTTTAAGTTCCACTGGTAGGGGTAAATTAAAATTTTTGAGTGAATTAGAGATTTGCAATAATGAATTCTTGAGATCTCTTGGTTTTATTATAGAAGAGTGTAAAACTTGTAATCTTGCAAAAGTAATTCCATTCAGAATGTCATTCAAACTGTTTTCTAGAAATAATAAACTTTCAGAAAGTTTTTCACATATCTCAAGTATATCTAGTTGAGATTTATAAAATGATAAGTTATCTGTTATATCATAAATTGATTTTTCAATATTTTGAATGTCATTATTAAATGTTGATTCGTCTATTTGAAGTTTATGAATTGTATTATTAAAATTCTTTATTACTGATGTTGTTACTGATATTTGATTTTTCATCAAATTCTCTAACTCATGATCATCATGCATTAATTTATTGATACAATTTGAATAATATTCTCCATCACTGGCATCTAAGTTGCCGGTTATAAATTTCCATACTGTGCCTACACCGTTGAGTAAACCTCTTTTAAATCTAAAGTTATTATAATTTTCTGTATCAATTGTAACTTCATTGAATTTCTGCTCAACATCTGTCATAGATTGTTTCAGTAAACTTATATGCGTTTTAACTGTTGTATAAAAAGTTTTCATCCTATTTGTAGGTTTTTCTACAAGATCTTCTAAACTTTGTATAATTCTATTATTCTGAAGAATAGAATTTTTAATTGGTAATATATCATGGTAAACAATGAGTGTCCATTTAGAATTTGATATTTGAAGGTATGATTCCTCATTAAAATATATTCCTAGTGTATTTGGTATTGGGTCAATTGAATATTGACATAAGATATAATTACTTAGAATAACTAAAATTAATATTAACGATTTCTTCTTCAAGTTGTTCATTATTTGCGAACTATACCTGAAAAGAAATTTATAGCTCAGTATGTGGTATCATTCTATCAAAATTAAATTTACTTTTCATTCCTGTTTGTTCATTTAACACCACAGCTGCATTTTGTAAAATTTCAATTATTTGATAAGGACCATTAAATTTATTTTTTAATTTATCGCTGATTTGAGATTCCTTAATGTATACTCTATCTCCGATGTTAAACTCATAACGTTTTTCTGGAATCTTCTGATCATATCTAAATTTTGATTTTTCTTTGGAATTTTGGGTTCTCTGACGGGCAATTTGATAAAAATACTTAATTCGATTATTTAGATCTCGTATATATTTTGAGATTATTTCTTTTTCATTATATAAAGTTTCTGGAGGTCTGCCTGCTGTATGACCAAAAATTAATTCATAAGGTGTAAATCCATGAGTCTTATTTTGTGAATTATTATAGCAAATGACTGCATAAGGTAAGCAGTTAAGAGGGTGTTCATTTGGGTTATCGCTTAAGTGTGCTCGAATGATTTCAAGAAGAGTAGCATTGAAACGTTCTACCGATCCATTTGATTGTGGATGCCCTATACTTGAATAAGAGATTTTGATATCATATAATTTACAAAGATCTTTTAAAAGTATATTATTGAATTCTTTTCCAGAGTCGCAATGAATTCTAATCGGTGTTCCGTAGTGTTGGAAAAATAATAACAAGGTGTTAACTATATTTTTTGCTGTTTTATTCTCAATTGCATATGCTTGTGTGAACTTTGTTAGTTCATCACGAATTACTAGGGCATAATTTGTTGGAATCTCTACAATATCTAAATTTATTCTCTCAAATGGTGTTCTTGGAGATTCTGTAATAACTAAAGGTGATGATAGATTTTTTCTACAAATCTTAGTTTTTTTGCATGTCTCACAAGATTTTATAAATTTTTCAACATCTTTAGTCAGACCCAACCAATTATATTTTTCCTTAATTCGCCTGATAGTTTCATTAATGCCACGATGTAAATTCTTCTTTCCATTGTGGTATTGATCGAATATTATTGGTATATCCTCTTTCTCTGGAGTTTGAACTACGTTTTGACAAATTTTGAATTTAATATTAGTTTCATCAGAAAAGATGTAACATAATATTTCTAGAATTGGAAGATTTAAGTTATTTTCAACTGCATAGACTTTATTTGGGTCGATTTCTCTTTTATATTTATAAATGGAATAGAATAATCTTTCATTTACTTCATCTGGATTGAAAGGTATACATATAATATAATAAGTTCTTCTCTTAACTTTACAACTATGAACAATATTAATTTTGTTGAAATTGAAATCTAAATCTTCTTCGTATATATCTTTAAGAATTTCATCATGTAAATTATTTGTATGATTTTGCCACATTATTGTTATTATGTCTTTATTAAATCTATCTAATAGTTGTTCATTAGAGTATTCAACTTTCGAATAATCTATGAGAGAGGTTGTCTTGTAAAGTTTGCAAAAATTTCCGAACTCTACTGATATTTCATCTACTGTTATTTCTTCTTCTTCTGCAGTATCTGTTTCACTGTCAGATTTATTAGATGTTAATATTTTTGAACTTAACTTAGAGCATTCCTTGAAATAATTAATTTTGATTCTTGATAATGCATCCGCATTTTTGTTAATTTTGCCTGGTTTGTATAATATCTCGTAATCATATTCCTCTAATTTTAAACGCCAACGTGCTAATCTGCTACCTGGATCTTTAATCGAGAATAACCATGTAAGCGGACGATGATCTGTTATTAATTTGAATTTTCTTCCATATAAATAAGGCCTAAAATATTTTACTGCCCATACGATTGCTAGAAGTTCACGTTCAATTGTACTATATCGGGTTTCTGCTGGACACAACGTTCTTGATGCGTACGCGATAGGTAGATCGCTATTCAGTTGACCTTGCGATAGTACAGCACCAATAGCAAAATTACTTGCATCAGTTGTTAAAATGAAAGTTTTTTCAAAATCGGGATAAATTAATATTGGTGATGTTATTAGAAATTTCTTTAAGGTTTCAAAAGAATCTCTACAATCTTGATTGAAATTAAAGGGAATATCTTTCTGAAGTAACTTTGTTAAAGGTTTTGAAATTTTAGCGTAATTTGGAATAAATCGTCGATAATATCCGGTCAATCCTAAGAATGATTTAATGTCTTTTTCATTTTTAGGTTCTGGAAAATTATTAATTGCATCAATTTTCTGTGGATTGGGTTGAACTCCTTCTTTAGTTATGACGTGTCCTAAATAGGCAACTTCCTTTCGAAGAAATTCACACTTCTCTGGTTGTAATGTTAAATTCGCACTTCTAAGTCTGGTAAAAACTTCTTTCAGTCTAGAAATATGTTCATGAATTGTTGGGGAATAAACTATGATGTCATCCATATATACGAGGCATCTTTCATTTTGCAATCCTAATAAGACGTTGTCCATAACGCTTTGAAATGTAGCGGGCGCGTTTTTCAAACCAAATGGCATTCGAATAAATTCGTAATGACCATTTTCTACTGTGAATGCGGTTTTTTGAATATCAGGTTTGTCTATCTCTATTTGATGAAATCCAGAAGCTAAATCGAGTGTTGAAAAGTATTGACACTTACCGAGTTGATCAAGTAAATCCGAAATATTAGGTAAAGGATATTTATCATCAATAGTAACCTCATTTAATTTTCGATAGTCGATTACGATACGCCATTTCTGTTTTCCAGATGCGTCTATTTTCTTTGGAACTACCCATACTGGAGAAGAATATGGACTAATTGAATTTTGAATTATTCCTTGTTCAAGCATTTTAGAAATTTGAGATTTGACCTCTTCTTTATGGATATGTGGATATCTGTATGATTTGGAGACAACTGGCTTTGAATCAGAAACATTAATTTTATGTTTAACTTCATTAGTAAATGATAAAATATCGCCATCTAAGTAAAATATATCCGAGAAATCTAAGCATATCTGGGTTATCATTTCTTTTTCTTCTAAATTTAAATGTTCAAGTCTGAGTTGATTTCTGATATTTTCTTCTCTATTATAATTTTGAGTATTTATTTGAGATATATGATTCATTTCGTAATTTTGAATAGACTCTAATGATAAATCTGAAAAATCTACTGTTTTCGATATTGCATTAGTATTTACTATAGTTGTAAGGAATTCTCCTTTCTCATTAATCTTCACAAGTGCATTTGGTAAACGAACTTTTTCTTTCACTTGGGATAATAAAATAGCATCCGTATTTCGTAAATTGGAAGTTAATTTGAATACTTGCTCTGTACGTGGTTCTATATTTATAATATTAGAATGAGGGTTTTGAATTTTCGAATTGTCAGTTAAATCTTCAGTTATTATTGAATTTTCTACTTTATATAAAGGTATGACTCTATATTTTGTAATCAATTTTCTGTTGGTTATGTCTATAACACACTGATAATGTTCTAGGAAATCTAATCCTAATAATCCATCAAATTCAATATTAAGATCATAAATATAAATTTTGTGCGGATCGTCTGATTTTCCAAAAGGTATCATAACTGATTCATTAATCGGAATTCTATGTTCTGTTATTCCTTGTATAGTAATATTTTCTTTAGATCGATTATGGTAATTTTCGCAAGTTTTTCTTTTGAAAACTGATATTCCTGCACCTGAATCTATTAGAATTTTGAATTTATTAGACAAATCTTCTATATAATAAAGTCCCTGTGAACTAATAGTACACAGAGGTGTTTCTATACGAAAGTTTGTTCTAATTTCTCTTGCTTCACTGTGTTTATATGGTGGGTTTGGTTTTTTAATGATGTCTTTTGGGAAATTTCTTCTAAAGGTGGTGGAGCATCTTGAATCTGGGATTCGTGAAAATTTTGATTTTGATATTCATTTTGTGGACTGAAGTTATACTGATCATCTTGATAATCATATTCGTTGGGATTGGAATATTGATTATATTGATTGACATCTTGTGATTCGGAATAAGTGTAATCGAATTGATCAGCTTGGGAGTTATCGTTATCACAATTAAAATGATGTGCTCTTTGATTATTCGGACGAAAAATTGGATTTGGACTTTCAAATTTCTTTTTTTGAAGATTGGGATGGGGGATTGGAGCATTGCTAGAATTATTTGGATTTGAAGGTTTCGATACTTGGGAATTCGGTTGACTTTGTTGACTAAAATTTCTGTTTGGATAAAACTGATTTGAATTATTGAAACTTTGCTGAGGATTGAATCTTTGTGGGTTTTGGAATTGTTGTCTTGGATCATTATTATGTGAGTATCGAATGTTCTGTTGTTGCCTTTGCCTACATTCGTTAACTGTATGCCCTGACTTTTTACAAAAATTGCATAATTTGACTGGAATATTTTTATTATTCTGTTTGAATTTCTGTGTCTCAAAATAATGTAATTGCATTTCTCTTTAATGCGGCCGATTGCAGAAACTATATCGTTAGGGTTACTGGCACGTATTATCTGACCAATGCGAGGTTCAAGACCTGTCAACAATGTGTTAAGACACATATTTTCTATTAATCTCGTCTGTGCATTTTTCTCATCAGGATTCATGCGTTGTTTATTTATAGCTGCGTATAATTTAGAGTTCAAGGTTTGTAATCTTGATACGAATGTTAATGGTGATTCATTCGGCATCTGTCTTATTCGTTGCAAATCTTGTATGAACGAATTTAGATCACGGGAGTCGCCAAAATGTGTTTCTAATAGATTTTTAATTTCGTTCCATGATTCTGGATTGCGAGAATTAACTAATTCTGCTGCAACTCCTTTCAATTTATTTTTTATATGTAATACTAGAAAAATTTTCTGATCACCTACTGCCATACGGGTTGCTATGTCGCATGAATTTATAAAAGTAGTTAGAAAAATTTGATTTCCATCATATTCGGGAATTAGTGAAAAAATTTCAGACAGCCTATATGGTTCTATCTGAGATTGTGTTGTATTTGCTTCAGTTGTTTCTGTCATTCTGAATGTATTTCTTAGTTAGTGTAAATTAATATTAATGGTAGATAATATTTAACGAAAGACAATAGAACTTTGTTTTCTTTGTTTCAAATGAGAATAGAATCAATATAAAAATGTAATGAAAGTGTGATTCTCTGCTTACGTTTTCCTTTTCTTTCGTTTGGTAAGTTGTGGGTTGTCTTCAGGACTCGAGCAGATGAAATCCTGCTTCGTACGTGTCGACTACAGTTGGGTGATTCTCGACTCTCAATCCTGCTGCCGAAGAGACCGTCTTTTCTAGATGAAATCCTACTTCGTACGTGTTGACTACAGCTAGATGATGATCGATCTTCGCTCCCTACTGCCGAAGAGACCGTCTTCTTGAGTTGGAGACTTCTTGTTTCTTCTTTATTCTTTGGGGCTTGCTTCTCCCATAAAGGTTAGGAAACCACTGTTGATTCTGCTGCCAACGTTTGGGAATCCTACTGACTGCGCCAATTTTTGTTACGGGATTTGTAACAATTAAAACTTTTTTAAAAACTTTATTTATTTAAACTTGTTTCACAACTTGTAGTTCAGTTTGACTTTACAATATTTAATTTTGAAAATAACAATCTGACTTAAAAGGTGACTTCAAAAGTAATTGAAGTGGAGAAGGATCCAATATTTATACCTTCTGTGTTATGACGTCACTAATTACGTTTCAGAACCTTTATGGTAAACAAGTGCAGCTGCCTTTTTGATGATTTTACAAATAAAGGTTCTAGAAGTTTCTCTAGTAATAAAGTACCAAATATTGCGTCTTTGATGAATTTGCAGGTTTCAAGGAGAAACATTAAAACAATAGGAAACTTGATATGAGCGTCTGAGAGAAGAACGTAGAAGATTATTTTAGATAAGTAACAATTAAAATTAGTATGTGACGCAAATTAATCAAAGTATAATCAATATTATACAAGATGTGGTTAGCATATAACATACATTATACATAAATTCCACAAAACAATATAACAAAATACATAAAACGAGAACACATGACACCTTGTTCACGTCAAATGTATGTCTTATGTCCAAAATTGTCCTCCCGCATTCCTGCCACTCCTGCAACAACCAAAAAAAGTCATGACATAAAATAATTAAAAACGAAAAAGAAACTGAAGATGATGTTTTTACAAATAAATACCTGTTTGTGAATGTGCGTTTATGGTAAAGAAAAATATCCATAAAATAATTTATAATGTTAATCCTACCACATTTTTTTGTGATTTTTTTACTGATGAAGCTTTGGAGCCCCAAAGCGAAACGTCTTAGAATAAATATTTTTTAATCTTTAAAATATCAATTTGAACCTCATCCCAAGATAAATGTTTCCAAATATATATATATATATATATATATATATATATATATATATATATATATATATATATATATATATATATATATATATATATAAATCTGAAGTGGCATAATTAAAGATACGACAATCCGGAAATGTTTAAATTGAACATTCTTTCAAAAGAGTTACAGTTTTCAAGATAGAGGCGGTTAAATTTTCAAATATGTTTGTTTTTACTGTGGGGAGAGGGCGATTTCTTTCGAAAATTGAAAAGCTTTGGGTACTTCATGAAAGACCTAATTGTTTGTAGCAAAATTTATAATATTTTTCCTTAGAGTTACTGTTTTCGAGTTACAGCGGTGGTAAATTGGTAAAATATAAAATACTTTCGCGTATTTCCGCAGTGAAATAAATATTTTCTACAAAAAAATGGACCAACATTATTAGTTGGTGCACTGAAAAATACAAAATAATATTAATTCTAGTGGTGCTGGTACTTGTGATGTTGGAGCCAAAAGTTACCAATCTAATTGCAACTGCAAAACTTGGAAAGTAGCAGCACCAATAGAATTAATATTATTTTGTATTTTTCAGTGGAACAACTAATAACGTCGGTCCATTTTATTTATTGCAGTGACTTTTCAAATATTTGTTTCATGATTTCTGGGAACATTTTCCTAATATTATAGCCAAATGATTAAATGATTATCGGCAGTAAATTATATTTTGTATGTATTTTTTCACAGCTGGCCAAATATTCTAGTCTCTTGCTCGAACATTTCCATCATTGAAATTATTTTATTTTATTAATTATTCAGATGACATAATATTACTTTGCATTGTTAGAGATACGAAAAATGGATATTGAATAGTTGTAAATGACTTGTCGTTGATTATTAATAGTTCTTTTATTATAATTTCCAATTGTATTTAATTTTCATTCACACGAACTACAAGTAACGGTAGGCATTCCTAAGATTTTGAGAAGATTTTAGATCTCCAATACTAGTTATTTTAGGTATAGGAATTACCAGAGAAAAATGTAACAAAAATGTTTTTCATTTTAAGATATTGAGAAAATATTGCTGTTGAGTTTTGACATTCCCTTACGCAATTATTTTTTTAATATACAGGCTGATTTTTTTTACGTGCCCATTAGAAGATTTTTACTTATAAACTAGCTGTCCCAGCAGACATCGTCGTGCCCGGAAAAGCTTTAAGCGATATGCTGATAGCAGCGCCATCTACCGGGTTCAATTGTGTTTTTAAATGATCCAGGGACCCATTGAAATATAAATATATATATAATAGAATATTTCATCCCACTCGGTCCAGCCGTTTGAGATACCGACAACGGCGCCATCTATCAGGTCCAATTGTGAATCAAAACCATTCTCGAATCCCCTCGAATACAGACAAAAATTTTCATCCCATTCGGTCCAGCCGTTTGACATACCGACAACGGCGCCATCTATCAGATCCAATTGTGAATCTAAACCATTCTCGAATCCCCTTGAATATTCACAAAAAAATTCATTAAAATTGGTTCAGCCGTTTAGGAGGAGTTTAGTCACATACACACGAACAGAAGATTTATATATATAAAGATTGAGAATTGTACTGCAAAAAGTTCTAATGACATATCTATTTAAAAATTCATATCTCTCTTATTGTCAACCGGAAAAACAAAAGGTTGTTTTTGATCGGTAGCCTGATGTTGCAATTTTCTTCAGTATGCCCATCATTCTGAAAATTGTCTTTTTTAATACTCCAAAAAAATATTAAAGGCGTCAATGACAAAAGTTGAAAAACTGTAATTTTCATAATAGCACATACCCATTTTTCTATGGCCATTAAGTAGAAAATTGAATTTCATGGGAATGTTTATTACACGCTCTTATATTTTTTTCGGGTAATAAAAAAGACATTCGACATTTTTCTTTTTAACGAATGACTAAGTGACTTTGGACGTAAAACAATCGCTGTTACAGATACCACATTTTAGCTGCCAAATTCATAGTTTTGAAAGTTGAAGTAAACGTCTTTTACAAAAATCCAAATGAATCAGTATCCAAAAGGTGTAATTGTTGATCTGTTTACTATATACGGAAGTTGTGATAGAATAGTGGAAAGAACCTGTCGTGAATTTATTGCCAAATATTTTGAGTTAGGTATGTATCTACCTCCAATGAATAGGAATAAATTTTCATTCGTAAGCCAAGGATTATTCTTACTGGAACAAAAATCCATTCAACAGTAGGATTAAAATAATAACCCAAGTTGAACAAAAGAATTAAATGAATGTTTTGATATTTAGCATCGCGTTTAGCATTAAGGACACTGTTATTAACTTACCTACAAATGATTTATTCATGAAACGTAAGAACTCGAAAAACAAATTAGAAAAACAAAACTACAAGATATGCTCTGTGTGTCCACCGTTTTGGTTTCAGCATTCAACAAATCGTTCCTGAACGGCATAATTTGTAGCTCTTCTTATTTCATCTTCTCTATTGAATCCTATTGGCGAATCCAATTGGGCTCGTGCGGCAATTGAAAGTTGATAGCGCTTGGAGAAAAAATAACCTCACTACTCACTGTTTACCAAAGGGTATTCTTTGCTGTTTACATTGCGTCAAACAAAATTCTTAGTTATATGATGAATGATGAGTTATCTTTTGTAGTTCATGTGTGATTATAATACCTATAACTTTTTTTAAACAATTTTATTTGATATAATTAAACGAACTAACTAAAGTGACTTGTATGAATCTAGATCAGTCACCTCTCTAAGAGAGAGATAGAAACGTACCTATTGCGATCGTTCACACTTTTGAATTTCTAAAAAATTTCAACGGCATGTTGTTATACGTCTATAAGTTAGTCCAAAAAAAAATTTGGTTCAAAAGTTTATATATATATATATATATATATATATATATATATATATATATATAAAAAGATGTTCTTGAGGATGCAGTCATATATTCAATAAAATTCTTTGACTGAAGCCGAGCTTTCGAGAATGTTTATTCTCTTCTTCAGGGCAAAAATCGGAAAAAACAGGAAAGATTTCATAGCCATCAATTAGTAATTGATGACTATGAAATCTTTCCTGTTTTTGGTTAATTTATTCTAAATTCACGATTTTTGCCCTGAAGAAGAGAATAAACATTCTCGAAAGCTCGGCTTCAGTCAAAGAATTTTATTGAATATATGACTGCATCCCCAAGAACATCTTTTTATTTATTATAAATCCAGTCAAGAATACAAAATCAATATATATATATATATATATATATATATGGGATATCACGAAATTTGTTAACACGATAGAGGTCGCAGTTTTGAAGGTATCAAGTTCAAATTTGCTACAAAAGTCAATCTCTCAAATATCTCGGTCGAGTTCGTTATTGGGCAATATAGGGTAAGTAGTTCGAAAATGGCGACCGCTCAAACATTTAAAAAAATTATCAAAAAAGAGCCGTAGTGTAAATATCATCAAAAACAATTTTAGGTTATAGATATAATCAGTACCTACAACTTTTGTTCAAAGCAATTTCTCATAAAACACACAGGTAAAAAAATAAAAATTAATAAAGAAAAATAACAAATATTGATAAAACATGAAGACTCAATATAAATTTGATGTAATTGTACATTTTCTGGAGATCTTAATATAGACCCTGATTAAAAAAATATATACTATATTTACTGAAAAGGAATAGACGAAAAAAAAAATTCTGCCTTGAAGTGGAACTCGAACCCTGTCTGCTTTATATACAACAGCCAAAACAAAAACCTCTAACCGCAAGGCTATGACACATACGACAATTATATGTAATAACATGTAGGTATACCAATGGAACGTTGTTCAAATTTAAATTCAATGAATTTTGAAAAATTTACCTTTCCGCTGACTACAGGCCATCGGGATTTTTTTTTGAATTCATGTCAAATCAGTGTTACTACATTTTAAATGAATTCATTAAAAGGAGCATAAGAATAGGTGGCCTGAGTGTTCCTTAAACATTTCAAGTGATTTAAATCTCTTGTTTTAGTGCCTTCAAGTACCTGTATTATTGTACTAGTAGGTACCTACCTACATATGTGAACGTATGTCCACATACCTATATGATATGTAAAAGTTAACGGTTATTAAAAGATAGTATTTCAAGATTTAGTTATTTATACCATATAACTGTTAATTTATCATTTCTAATTAAAATATACAAAGATAGGCAAGTGATACAGTAGATGTTTGTTACATTTGACATTTAGATTGTAACAATAATAAACAAGTAACAATGAATTTGATGATTTCAAGGATGGTAGGTATCAATTACTAGGGAATATGTTATGAATAATCTTTATTTCCAAAGAAGTGCAATGAGATTTATATTATTCACTTTTATAATATTACAATGTAATAACTTATTAATATACTATATTTGGAATCGCATATACGTAACATATACATATTTAATGTAACAAATACACATTAAACTTGTTTGGTCGCTACTGCTAATTTAGAGTTAGAAGGACCCATAGATATATGTCTATGGAATAACCTTCTATAAAGGCTTCGGACTGCCTTTGTCCGAAGGTCCAATATGCTTGATGCCACTCTCGCAGCAACGTTTCTATTTTTCTGCAACATTAAAAATTAATAAGTAATTAGCTGGGTCGCGTACCTACCAAAAATCATCTAATGGAATAGGAGATGGGACATAAATTGTGGCAAATGCAACATACTCTAACAATCTTATCAATGAAAGCAAATTCTGTATCCTTTTTATGGAGTTGATATATTGGTAGCATTCCATTGAATATTTTCTACATTTTTTTTACTTGTTCTTTCTTGCATCTAAAACCAATCTTACATTATTACTGGGATTTGCTTTTACATTATGATGTCCATCATCCTACAAAAAAAATATATCAACTCTGGTATGGAAAGCAGCCCTAAGCGCCAAGTAAAACAGCTGTATGGACCAAGTAAAGCAAACAAAACAAAAACACTCTGGAACATACACAATACACCAAGCCTTATCGATACCCACACATATTTATACCACCTGTCTCCGTTTTTGCTGACGGTCATATCGCATTTTTGCGCAAGAGTCTTTCCTTTTGCATAGCCCATATATTTCGTTGGAATCCAGTCTGGATTACTAGTATCTAACAGATTGGCTGGTTTGCCTGTCAGCGAATAAAAAAGGCAATTTTTAAGAATAATGATAATTACATTACATTACCAGAAATAAAATGTTTCGAACACACTCGTCTTTATTTTGGTTCCAGTAAGGTCTTCTCGTTTTATGGCAGCAATCCAACGATCTCTTTTTATTTGCCTAGGTCATTATATTTCTTCCCCCCTTAATATTTACAGCCGGCACTCTAAAATAGGGAAGAATTAGTCAACAATCAATTCAGTCTCAACATAATTTTAGATATACCTACCTAAAAAACTTTACACCTGCATTCCGTGCAGCATTACTTTAACAATTGACAAGGCAAAAATTCGGCATATTTTACTAAACATCTAATTCGCAAATGTTTTTAATACAAATACTTCCACAACACACAATCCAAGCTACAAAAGATTAACTCATCATTTATCATATAACTAAGAATTCCGTTTGACGCGATGTAAACAGTGAGGTTGTTTTTCCTCCAATCGCTTCCAACTGTCAGATGCCGCACGTGCCCAATTACCACACCACGTGGGAGGGCGCCACTGTAGATAGGTAATGTTTGTTGGAAAGAACAGCTGATTCTATGTAATCTTTGAGGTTACGTTAATGTGAGTGTTTTGATCTGTGTTTGAGGGCAATTATTGTGTTTTGGAATAAAAATAGTCGTTTGTTATTATAATATAAGCATCTATTGATGTTAAGCAAGTACAATCATTCATTAAAATTACAAAGCGAAATAATTATGTACACGTAAATTTTGCTCATCTTGCAGATATGGTTGCTGGTATCATGGAAGCGGAGATACAAGAATTGTTTTATGTTTATGTACTTTTACTTGAATATGAGTTTCCACCAATAGTAATATATCTGATAGAATACAATTTTCAGAAATCAGTATCTATATAAATGAAAGTGAAATGACTTTGCCAGCAGTTTTGTTAATATATTTCTGTCTAAATGATAATAAACGACCATTTTGAACACAAGTGTTTTTTATTCTTCGTTTTAAATAAAAAATATACAAGTTCTATGGATTCTGTCATAGTTAAACTGGAAATCGTTTCAGTTGATAATTTGAAACAATAACGATTAGCTAGCGGCTTCCACCAGAAAATCCTCAGATAAGAGATATTTTAAAGCTGAGGGAATCAATATACATAAAAAGTACATCAACATCTAAAGATATACAATATAAGACGTTCATCATATTTCCGCAAGTATTTTTTTTTATGAGAAAGCAGTTCTAGTACAAAA
This sequence comes from Crioceris asparagi, assembly GCA_958507055.1. Classification (NCBI taxonomy): domain Eukaryota; kingdom Metazoa; phylum Arthropoda; class Insecta; order Coleoptera; family Chrysomelidae; genus Crioceris; species Crioceris asparagi. The sequence continues at coordinate 63,169,424 of OY293827.1, forward strand.
AAGTGTTCAACTAAGCAGTACACTGACACCATATAATGAGATATTTCGCAAATTTTCTGAACAGAGCAAGTAAGTTACTAATAACTTTAGAGCCATAATACACAGTAGATATTGAATATTAAAGCTATACTTTGAGAACATAATATAAATGAGTTGATTACATTATTAAAACTGTTTCCAAAGCTAACCTTCAATCCTCATTCTCGAACACTCAAAATTGTTCATAGTATAGACAAATCCTGATCCTTTATTGGGAAAACGATGAAAATGGATTGTCTTTTACTTATTTTTCTGCTGTGACATTTATATTACACCACAATTTGTATTAAAAACAGTTTTCTTCGGCATGATGAGTGAAATTCACGTGTTAACAGATACGAATGTAAACAAACGATTACCTATCTGTTCTCAGTTGGCACTTTTCCCATTAGAGGGCGAGCGCTTGGCTGGATTCGCCTATAGAGATCTAGGTTCTGTCTTATACAGCTCTTCCTTGACTCTCCCTCACAAGTAGGAATCAAGTGGTGCCAAATAAGGCGAACGTGGCGGCGAAAGTCGCGGACCTCTATTTCCCCACCACCTATCTTGAAACAAATACTGATTCATTTGAATTGTTGTAACAGAGGTTTCGTACTTCAACATTCAAAACTATCATTCTGAAAGCTAAGAAGTGGTATCAGTAACAGCGATTGTTTTACGGTTTTAGGAATTCGTAAAAAAGACATTCGCAATAGAAAATTGTAAAAAATCTCAAATATCGTATTTATTATTTGAAAAAAAATAATAGAGTGAAATTCCCCTAAAAATCAATTTTCTACCTAATGATTATTGAAAAATAGGTATGTGTTATTAAGAAAAGTTGAGTTTTTTATCTTTTGTCATTGACGTATTTAGATTTTTTTTGGAGTAGTTAACAAGACAATTTTCAGAATGATGGGCATACTGAAGGAGATCCCAACATCGGGCTACCGATCAAAAACAACTTTTGCTTTTCCGGTTGAGAATTAGAGAGAGATGAATTTTTAAATAGACATCTGTCATGAGAACTTTTTGCAGTAAAATTGACTTACGTCAAAAACTATGACAGATAACTTATAAAAACTGGGTCTTTTCATACTTAAATGAATGCGCAGAATTCAAATATCCAATAAAAAAACATGGGTTTCCAAAAACAAATTCAGTACTATTTCTGGTGTAACCCTTCCACCATCTTGTAAATATCGTTGATTATAGCTAGGATCAAATTTTCATATTTCTGTCTCGATTTATAAGTGAAAATCTTCTAATGGAAACGTTAAAAATAGCACCCTGTATATAAGGGGCAATTTTGTGAATAATAATAATAATGACTATATAGTTCATACAACAGGCAATAATTTTCTAGACGGTGCCAAAGTTTCTTATAAACATGCTAGTAAGATTGGTATTGAGAATCCAGATTACACAAACATTTGGCAACTGTAACTCAGTTACTTCAGTTTTCAGAGAGTGACTTAGAACAACCATCTAGATTCATGGGGCCCTTCAGACATATTGTAATCTTTATAGACTATCCGATAGCAAAACTATCCAAATTGTTGCTTCTTATATCTCAAGGAGGATTAGAAAGATATAAGGGCTTAGACTTAAATAATATAAACATTGATTTAGCTCCCATTTCCGAAAACATTCAAATAGAATATATACTAGATGAACGATTACCGGATGAAGTGGTACAGACCATCAACGATGGCATAACTATAAATTCTGATAATGAGTATGATCCCAGACAAGAACATATTTAAAACATATGAAACAACCACGGACGCCTATACTGGGAAAAAATATTGCACTATACAAAGTGTTCTAAGTTCTAAGAAGAGTGAAGTAAATGTATTTTTAGAAGAACATTTCGGCTTATTTAATAATAGAATGACTTCCCTAAAATCAATTGTTCAGGACTTTTATACAGGAAAACTCATTGCACCTAAATAATACCCTGTGAATAACGTTTCCCGTTACTGTTTTATTATTATTACTAGCTGTTTTACCCGGCATCTCTGGCATATGCTTTGTAAGATTGTGGTACGAAACCATAAAGTCATAAAAGCCTTGAGTATGGAACCCTTCAATCTAAGAGTCCTACTCTTATGTAGAACAAATCCGACATCCAACCCAGATCCATTCACGACACCAAGAGAAAACAGAATGGGAGTTTATATTCTAATAACATTCTACATACATGGTAAAAAGACCATCAAAATCCAGCCAAAGAGTTATATACAATAGACTTTCAGGTACGGAAACCACCACAAAGAGTCTCACGGGCAATGAAAATTTTAAAGTAATTTGACTGAGGTATGTTAAACACGTGTGCAAATTTGGGCTGGGATATCTTGAATAGTGTAAGAGCCCAAACGGCACATACACATCCACACTAGCAAACTCAATATGTTTGCCGTTTTTAGTACTCCAATATCAATTGGGTACGTGACATTTATGTAAATTCAATATAAAGTGATGTTCAGACGATATTAGGTAGTCCTAACATACCAAAAATCACATTGTGCAGGTTAAATTTCCAGTTGTAATTTCAAACCCATTATCACGTGACTGCGAACGCCTATCAAAATCGACCAAGATAGTGACGTAGTAATCGAGTCGATGAACAAATTCTCCTCAGAGAGAACATACAATATTCTATCTTCTCTCTGGCCAGACAGTGTTCTCTGCTCTATTCCTCCTTTCTTTAATACCGTGGGACACTAACTAAGGGAGATAGTGACGTTGCAGCCGTTTTTAGAATTCAAGCGGGAAATTTAAAAACAATTTTTGAATATATTTTTTTTATATATTTTCAAAACAGACTCGTAAATTTTTTTGTTTAATTGAATGTCTAACTAAAAAATAAAAATTGTTCAAAAAATTAGTCAAGTGCCCAATCAAATATAAAAGGATACATACATATAAGCAAACTTTGCTAAATTATGAGCAGTATGAAGTTTGGAAACAACGCGCGAGTCAGTTTTATATTATATTATACATTTTAGAGAACCCACCTTACAATCTGATGGAATTGAAAATATGATCCTTTTTTTATTTGAGTTTGTTACGATGTGACATTAATAAAGTTCTTATATATACAAATCAACCGTCACAAAGACAAATATGTTATTTTTCCACTCCTTGGATCAAAGACCTCACTGCAAAACTAACTAATATCATCAAGGAGGTCATTCACAACTGTATAGTGGCTAAAAGAAATGTGAATCTATTAGGTAAACACTTTTCTAATATAAAACATAGAATACCTACGGAGAAAAGACGGAATGTTGTATATGTTATTCCTTGTCATGATTGTGATCTAGTGTATATAGGTGAAACACAGAGGCTACTTGAAAACAGAATAACTTCCCACAAAAGTGATTACAGAAATGGTCAAACCAATAAATGTACCTTAGCGAGACATGCCCATGAGAAACGGCATACTCCTAATTTTGAAGGTGTGCACATTCTAGCCAATGAGTCCAATTTAATCAAAAGAAAAATACACGAAATGATAGAAATTACGAAAGATCCGAGGGCTATGAACACTTGTACCGATTTACGTGGACTCAGCTCTGTTTACTCCTACTTGATTTCAAAATTTTGCGCCAATAACGTAAATAATCGTACATAGGTTAGGATTGTTTTGAAGCTTGCATACATTTTGATATGAATACACTTTTATGTTTTGAGTTCTGTGTCTTCTATGGTATCAATCGTTATATGATTTATATGCCCAGTGTACCACTTCTATGTTTTGTGGAATCTTGATCTCCTACCCAGTTTTCGAAAAATTTAAAAAAACTGTTTAAATATTTTCCTGTACATTCCTTTCTTTTCCTTCAACCCCTTTCAGAGAATTAGTTGTTCTAGAAATGTGACAGTATCAAGAAACATGTAATTGTATCTCCACCTTTTAAATATTGTCTTAACTACTGTTTTAATGTGTAATTTTAATTGTGTATTGTATTAGCTATTAATACCACTATGAGGAATTCTTCAACTGTGTACAGTCTGTACCGTTTTAAATTATAATCCTCACTTGCAGAGTAAGTTTCAAATGCAGTTTGTGAAATCACTCCAAACTAATATTTTTTCATTTATATTTTTATAGCCTTGAGAATGGAAATAAATAGTTCCGAAAGCTTGGACAGCAAAAAGAGTTTTCTTATTTAAGCCCCATATAACTTCGGCAGAATTCCCATTTTCTTTTAACACTTTGTTATTTAACACGTACTGCCGTACTTCCACATACTATATATATATATATATATATATATATATACAATAATTGCCCGTATTAATATATAACAAATGAGAAATATCTGCAAAACGCCTACGAAAGTTATCGTTACCGCACATCGATGAGAAATTACCGTACATGTACGATAATTTCTCGTACACCTGACAACCTTGACTGCCATCTGCTAGAAATAGGCATTGAACTTGTCATATTTTATTGAAACATGCCATAAGAATAATATTACAGTTTTATATACGTCTCTGTTCTCTGACCTAGGTGTTAGAGGCAGAACCACAGCTTAAACACTTAGCTGTGGCAAAACCACGGTCCACAACGTATGCAGGGTTGCGATAATAGTTAATTCTAATTTTCAGCATCATGACTTCAAGAATCAAAATTACCTACATGTATTTTATAGGAAATATGTATATATATATATATATATATATATATATATATATATATATATATATATATATATATAGGTGCTTGAGCCTTGAGTCCCTTTAAACCTATTTCAAGGTTTACGCCTATGGACAGATTTATTTATTTATTCAAGAATCTTAATCTGCACAGGAATGTACACGAGTAGTGCGTCCGTCTGTAGCTGCCGATCTGGTTATTTTTATGAGTTTATTCTCTCAAGGATAGTTTATAGAAATTATTTAATTTAAAATTAATTCCATTGATACAGACTGTTCTCATTTTTACTTGACTAACCGTAGTCTGTTTGTGTAGCTAACCATCAAGAAACTAGGCTCAGTAAATTCAGATATTCTTTCGCTCAGGCTCTCTCGTCTATAAGCAATTGGCTGAGAATTCATGGTATGGTATCGTTTGTATATATATAGATAATTTATACTGCTTTTAAATCTGATGTTCTAAGATTCTGTGCGTTATATGAATTCCTCTAGACTACATAAAGCATTACTTTAAGAGCCACAAAAGAATATTGGTTCCATTTTCATATCACACGTGTCGCTAGCCCTCTTTTTTATAGATTTGGCTTCAATCAATACACGACATTGCTATCTCTAGATGGTTATACAAAGTTGGTTATTATAAGTCACATGTTCACAAACATTTGTAGGTATTTGTATTCTGATTTTCTATATTTTAAAGAGAAACTGATTTTTACATGTAGGTAACATCGTCTGACTGTGAAATCCAGAACATTGTTACGTAAGTAAATCTGGTGAAATTTCTCTGAAATAGCATCAAAAACTTTAAAAAAAACATCAAAATATTATTTATTGACATCAAATCATGTAATGTTTCATTATTAAGGAAAATCGTATACAAAAGTGCTCACAAACACAAAAATGGAGTTTATATCTAAAAAACTTGACTGAAAGTGACACACCATGAGCTTTAAGTTTTTTTTACCGACGAACTCCGAACGGAGGACGTATACAATTTGACTATCTGCTTTTCTTGGTTTGTTCGCGCGTTTTATATAGTAAACTTACTCCGATTTTGATGATTTTTGATTCATTCCTTCCTTTCGTAAAACAACAGCAAACTAACACCATGGTTCAAGAAATGCTGAAGGATGGCGTCATAGAAGAATCCAGCAGTCCTTGGTCATCACCAGTTGTGCTGGTGACGAAGAAGGATGGTTCGACGAGGTTCTGTGTGGATTACAGGAGGTTAAATGATGTAACGAAGAAGGACAGCTACCCATTACCTCGAATTGACGATACCTTAAGCACCTTAGCCGGATCCAGGTGGTTCTCAACTCTTGACCTGAAAAGTGGATATGGGCAGGTAGAGCTAAACAAGGAAGATAAAGAGAAAACAGCGTTTACAGCTGGAAACGGCATGTATCAATTTAATGTCATGCCGTTTGGATTATGTAATGCGCTTGCCACTTTTGAAAGGTTAATGGAATTAGTTCTGCGAGGACTAACTTGAGAGACGTGCCTGGTGTACTTGGATGATATAATGGTGATTGGCAAAGATTTCGACGAACATCAATCGAATCTGAAGAAAGTATTCGCCATGATCCTAAGTGCTAATCTCCAGCTGAATTCAAAGAAATGCGTTCTATTCCAGGAAAAAGTCAATTTTCTCGGACACGTCGTATCATCGAAAGGAATTGAGACCGATCCAGAAAAAGTCCAGGCAGTACGAGATTGGCCCAGACCAAAGAATAAGCACGAAGTTAGAAGCTTTTTGGGACTCAGCAGTTACTACCGCCGATTTGTTAAGGATTTTGGGAAAATTGCGAAACCACTACATCAATTAACCGAAAAGAACTCCCACTATGACTGAAAAGGAAGAAATCACGCCAACGCTGACAGCTTGTCACGAAGACCTTGTGGCAGTTCCTGTAAATTCTGTCAAAGGCAGGAACAAAGAGAAATAGCCAGCGATGGTGTACATATCCAACAAATGCAGATTAGGAATAAGGAAACGGAAAATACCGACGAAATCACCAGAGACAACTTTAGAAGAGAACAAATCGCTGACAAAGATTTGACAATAGCACGGGACTGGCTAGACCAAAAGCGACGACCTGAGTGGCAAGAAATCTCCAGATTTGATCAGATGGTCAAGGGGTACTGTGGGATTCGTTGTGCTTACGGGATGACTTGATCACTCGTAAATGGGAAAGTCCAGATGGTAGGAGCATTGTGTATCAAACCGTTGTACCCCGAACGATGGTAGCTGAAGTACTTCGTGAACTGCATGGCAGTCGCAGTGGAGGCCATTTTGGAGTAAATAGAATACTGGCACGTGTGAAAGAGCGGTATTATTGGATCAACTGTCGAAGAGATGTGGAAGAATGGTGCAGAAGATGTGACCTCTGTGCGAAGACACGATCCCGAGGGAAAATGAAGCAGTATCTGTCAGGTGAACCTTGGGAAAGAATTGCGGTGGACATTGCAGGACCATTCCCTACGACAGGTTCTGGAAATAAGTACATCATGGTTGCCATGGACTATTTCTCGAAGTGGCCAGAAGTAATGCCGATGCCGAATCAGGAAGCAGTTACAGTGGCCGAAGCCCTTCTGGAAAACGTGATTTCCAGACACGGAGTACCCTTGGAGCTGCATACCGACCAAGGTAGAAATTTTGAATCCGAAGTATGGACGCAGTTAATGAGGTTGCTGGGGATACGAAAAACACGAACAACCCCACTTCATCCACAGTCAGATGGAATGGTTGAGAGGCACAATAGGACCATCAATCAATACCTCTCAATATTTGTGGATGAGCACCAACGTAACTGGGACAAACTGGTGCCTCTCTTTCTCCTGGCCTACCGAAGTTCCCAGCATGAATTCACTGGCTATACACCATCGATGCTGTTGTCTGGAAGAGAAATGAAGCTCCCCGTAGATCTGATGTTTGGCAGACCATCAGCCGCCGACGATCATGGAGAAGTGTCTCTTCCACATTATGTAGCTGACCTACAGGAGCGACTTAGAGTGGTCCACGATTTTGCCAGACAAAAGCTTCAGTTGAAGAGCAACAAAATGAATATGAGACTTGACAACAGGCAGTCATTAAACTCTTTCAACGAAGGCGATGCAGTTTGGTTGTACCAGCCACAGCGAAGGAGAGGATTAAGTCCGAAATTGCAAAGACCTTGGGAAGGACCATATCGCATTGTCAAAAAGATTAATGACTTGGTGTACAGGATCCAACTTTCGCCAAGAGCCAAGCCAAAAGTGGTGCACGTGGAAAGACTGAGTTCGTATCAAGGAGATAATCCACCGGTCTGGAGACAAACGGAAGAAGCTGTTCGGGGCGGAGCTATCAGAAGTTTATATCTTGATTTTATGCAAAATGACAGAATACACTAATAAAGCCACATTTTACAATACGTGATACAATATTTATTATCCATTCAAAAAACTTTCACAACTGACAAACATGAAAACTTGATAATAAAAATAACATTAAAAACAAAATATAACATTTCTTTCCCCCTCACATGATTTCTGGTCTTTTCTCTTTTCCTTGTTGGTGGAATCTTTCATGAAAGTGAGATGATGACCAGAGGTTTCCGCAGTCTTAACGATCGTCGTTGTGTGTTCTGCTTGGGTGCTCGAGGGACGTCTGATGTCAGGTTTGTTCCCTGTCTTGTTTCCGCCTCTGTTTCTGGTTTAGGTTCGACTTGAGATGGTTGTGCGATGGCAGGGCTCATGTTTTCTCTCGTGTGTTTTACAGGGGATCAGTTCTTAGGTGCTGAGTCCGGCGGAATTGCGCAACGAGGTTGAAAGGTCACGGAATCATCTGCTCCTGAAGTTTGTCTTGAAGCGTATTTGGGAGAGCGGCTATCGCTCTTCTCACAACTTCAAATTTTATCGATGTGACGTTTGAACTGCTTGCCAAAGAAGTCAATCTCGTAGTTTAGGTCACCGAGCCTGGTTACAATTGTACCAGGCATCGATTTGTCCATGCGAGGATTTCCTGATAAGCAAAAAATTGATTGTCCTGGAGAAAATATTCGGAACGTAGCTCGTTGTTTTTCAGAGATTTTCGTGGATATGTCTTCGGGCTTGATAAGATCGAGGCTGGTGCGCAGTTTACGGCCTAAAAACAGGAATGCTTGTGACTCTACTGTTGTTGCGTGCGGTGCTTCTCTGTACTATCTGAGGAACACGTTGATGTTTCGTTGTAGGGAGCCGGGTGTGGTGCCCATCGTTTTTAAAGCATCTTTCATTGTCTGGACGTTGCGTTCAGATTGACCATTCGTAGATAAGTGGTATGGTGCTGTTTTCTTAAGGTACTTTACCGCACTTTCTTTTAAGAATTTTGAAAATTCTTCTGATAGGAAATTGGTTCCATTGTCGGAGACTAGGGTGATCGGAACTCCGTCACTTTTACACATTTGAATTAATTTATACCAAAAGGCGAATAATAACGTGAGTTGGACTGGCCATAGAGTAATAAATAGATTATAGAGTAGCACTTTTATGATGTAAAAATTGTCAAAAATTCAAGAGCTTCACTGCCAATTCTACATGGCCGGAGAACTAAATGAGGAATTTTTGGCCGGCGGCAAATTTGAAATGTAATAATTGGTAATTTTAAATCATCTTACGTTATTCCATAAACCACATTCTCAATTAATTTCGTAGGTTTCTTATTAAGTCAAATTTTATTGTTTAGCTTTATAGAGAAATCTAAGAAATTAATTAATAATATGATATACGAATTAGCAATATTGTTAAATACCGAGAAAATAAAAAACTTTATTAATATGTATTTATTAAATTCTATTTTAAACAAATTATATGTACAATAATTGCTAAGCAATAATGACTTGACTGAGAAAAAATCAAACAGAGAAGTTTACAGTTAAATACCTTTCCCTGTTAAAGTCTTGGAAAAAAATTTAATGAATGAAGAGATTAACAATTAGATGTGGATCAACTAAAATATGCTTCACGGTTCTACAGCTACCTGCTTATATAGAATTATAATGAACAATCAGCACTATGCTTACCTATGGTTAACAATAATCCTTAGTTTTATAAATGGTTCAGTTATAATGACCATATAACTTTAAGACCAAATAATTCAACTTAGCATTTTTTTTAATTGTTGATATATTCAAAATTGTATTATAGAGGAGTATGTAAATATACATAACTACCGAATAACCAATAATATAAATAATATCTGAACGCTAATATAAAGGGTATCAGTTTAATTTATTATTTTGTGAAATCACTAATAAAAATATTACATTAAATTATTATATATTTTCAAAGCATTTACAACAATGATTTGTCGTTATGACTAGTAGGAATATGTGGATTTTTTATCTTGAAAATATTAGTTCAATTTCCTATAAATAAAATTACAGGGCTACTAAATATTTTTTGGGAACATGATTAGATTTAATTCAACTTTTTTATCGTGTGTTCTCTCTCAGTGTTACCACTGATCTTAGACAACCTACTATTCCATGATAGTTTTACTAGGAAATTCATAAAAATAGATTGTTAATATATTTTTGGTTTACCACTTCATTCTTCGGGTGGCATGGTTAACTGGAGTTCTACTATACCAATTTAAGATAGTTCTCACTTGGATTCGATCTCGATAGAATTCTCGGCACCTGTTATACAATTTGAACAACTTTCTTTCTGACAATGGTCATTGAATCTGAAATAAAATTTTATGAGCTTAAACATATGAATGTATCGTATATTTACTCACTAATTAGATTTTCTTGCATTGTGTCGCCTCTAGAAGTCTTAGATGTTTCTACAAGATGATCAGTAGGGATGCTGGTAATAATCTGTAAGCGCAATAATATCTATATACTATATAAAATGACAAATATTCATAGCACAAATAATCTATAATGCAGGTAGATAGAAGACTTACAGTGCAAATGTAATATCGGAAATGCAAACTAATTCAATTTTACTTGAGCAATAAGTCTGGATTTAAATAGATTTGACAAACATAATAGTTTCTGAGGTCCATATTTTCAAATTCTGAAGAACTCGTTCCGACCCATTCCCTGCGACGATCAATATCAATAAATGGGAATCGATAGCTGAAAAAAATAATTTCTACATTATATCATAAATATACCTACGTATTAAATAGATAATTCCTTTGAAATAACTATTAAAAATGTAGAGTATGAGATAAATATATTTTAATACAGATAACTTACTCATAATTTGACATTTGAAAGATTGAATTAGCAATAAATTATGCTTGAAAACTACAATAAGATGTAATTTCTTTTTATTTAGTAAACCTTTTACTAATCTTCGTGGATGATCACTTCCACATGAAGGCACTACATATAAAATACAAGGAAAGGCACACAGCACTCATTGCAATGAGTTTTAATGTTACTGTTGTATAATCATAAAAAACTAAGAAAAAAATAAAGCATTTATTTAATACTGACACTGACAACTGAAAATAATCATGACATGCTCAATGCAGATTCCTGTAAATGACTTATTTGCTTTTCTCTAGTTCCTCGCGACGTTGGAGGACGGCGCCAGCTCTATCCAAAATAGACCAGAAGCGGGACTCTATGTAATATAGTATTCTATTAATCGACAAGATTCAATGGTAATGCTGATAGAATCTTGTCGATTGACAGAATACTTTATGACACAGAGTCCCACTTCAGGAAATCTGAGATCGCATTCCCTGGAACTGGCTGAATCGAGGGCAACTAGCGCCACCGCCCATTTATGCGGCGAAAAAGGGAAGAGCAATTTCTCGCGTCGGTAAAAAATCAGAGTAAACTCAGGGGTATGAAACTCGCATTATTCTATATATAACTGAAATTTTGCGCCATCTAACAGCTAATGCAAAAAGGCGAGTGAATTTTAGATGGATTGCTACATAGCTGGCCAGGATATTTCAGGATTGCTCAAGAGATGGACCCACTATCATTAATTGTCATGATATCGCATGCGCCATATTCATTTTAAATTGCGTTGCTGTGTTATCTTCGTAACCGAAAATTAGCGTTTCTGTTAAAATTTGAAATTTGACATGCAGTAAGTAATATCAAAAAAAGCTGAAATGAATTCTATATTATCGAAAAAATCATTGTGCTTGAGTGTCAGTGAGTAGTATATTACAAATAATTGTTCACATTATTGGGCAAGGGGAAACATAAACAGTTATAGAATTTCTTTGAAATGTACCGTAAATGCTGCCTGTCTGGATGTACTAGTGAAGATCCACGAAGGTAAGATTAAACTGATTTGACTTGCTGGCTATATACTATAAATTCTTATAAATAGCAGATATACGTATGTTCATGTTCCCTTCTTCTACGGACTTTCATTAAGAATGGGATTGGTGAATTGGAATAGCGGCATCCGACCTAGAAGCGAAGTCGAATTTTGTTAGTGGGATACATTTTAAGGGCAATTGTACAGCATATAACAGTGAACGAGTGTCTAAATTGGCTTTACCAACGTTATACTTGCCCCGTAAGTATGCAGATTACCAAGGATCAACAAAAGATTTTTTCCATATTATTTCCCCTGCGTTGAGAGAATGCCTAATGTCAGAAAATTTGAGACGTAGGTAAGGAAAAATATAGTGTTAATAGCGTTTGACCTCAAGAAATTCTATTTCAGAAACAATAGCAAAAATTCAGGAGCATTCTAGTCTAGTCTAGAGCAGAAGGAAATTACAGATTAGCCCTCAAAGAATTAGTCCTCCTCGTGTATACTGATCTTGTGCTCCGCAGAGGACATGTCCATGAAAATGGGAAGATTTACACCTGACTTGGACTTGCACACACCCTCTACGTCTACTAGTGACTAATCTAGCGTAAGTGAAATAATTGTATTGTTACTATTATAGATATTTAATGGGAAAGCAAGCGAATTAACGTCCATGCAATCCATTGAGCTATTCACATTAACCCTGTATCACTCGCGCCCCAATATAAATATGATGCCTAGGGCTTGCCTGGAACATTTTCTATCACGCTTGAAATTTTGTGTTTTATTGTTGTTTTATTCTATTTTCATGTAACTATTGGTTAGGTTAATAAGCATAAACGTCACAGATCCTTTAAAGAAAAGAAAAATAATACACAAAATCCTGAAAAGAATACCGTAGTGTAAAAATTCCAGATAGATTATAGAAACATCTATCAATTAAAAAGGAGTTCAACCTATTTTAAATTAACAATTTGTTATGGTAGTTCCTTATGTCTCTACTCAATTTAATGAAGACCTTCATCCCCAAATATATAGGCGATTATCGTCCTATCCTATATCTTAATATAGGAATAATGAAATCATTATTATTATAATCAGCGTTTGTATTGAAAGATCTCTTATAGTCATAAACTAATATGGCCAATTCCAATATGATAATTGACTACTAGTCTACAACACTCTTTCTGTTTAATGCCAGCCAGACATCTTATCACCTTCTGACTGACTTACAGCTTCAACATCGGAAACGGTACCCCAAAAGGCTACACCAGATCTTAATCAGGACGTCACCAGCTCATGATATAATTGAATTAACTGTTCCATTCATTGAATGACATTTGTAATTGATGGCTATGAAATCTTTCCTGTTTTTGGCTAATTTATTCTAAATTCACGATTTTTGCCCTGAAGAAAAGAATAAACATTCTCGAAAGCTCGGCTTCAATCAAAGAATTTTATTGAATATATGACTGCATCCCCAAGAACATCTTTTTATTTATTATAAAACCAGTCAAGAATACAAAATCAATATATACATATATATATATATATATATATATATATATATTTGACAAGAATTGCTCACTCTATCGTATTATTTTAAAATATAATGCATAAAATTCAGATAAAGTAACAGTCTGTAGAATCAATCTATCTATGCGTTAACACAGCTAATGCACGAACTAATCATAAAGTGTATAATTGGCGGGACATTTGAAATATACTAATATAGTGAATTTTGATATTCTTTACGTCATATTGTCAATCAGTTACAAAGGATTTTCGTTGCAAATAAAATTTTGATAGTTATCTTAGTTATATTTTAAGAAAATCCAAGGAACTGATTTATAACATGACGTGGGAAATAAGGCATGTAAGTAAAAGTTGCAAAATAAAACAAATAATTTTGTCAATATTTATTGAACCATAGGTATTAATACGCATAAATATAATATAATAATAATATAATATATAAGTATAATTTTATCAAAAAATGATAGCTAAATCACAAATTATTATTGGTTATATAAAAATTGAAAAATGTTCATACTCATTGGCATGGCTATAACTTATAAAACCTCGCTTCAAAATAGTGATAATCATTTATAAAATCACAATAAATGAATATAATTATCAAATTGGATATAGTAAATATCAAACTACATAATATAAAATTTTATTTAAGTTTGCGTTTGTATGGCTTAATCAATAGGGTACAAATTACTCGACCAATTTCTGACATTGTTTTTCATATTGATTTACATATTGGCTATAAATTCCCGGAGTGTTGGATGGAGTGTTTTCAAAATTATAGTTAATGACACAGTCTTAGAATCGACTGTTAGTGATTTGTAAGAAATATTAACTTTTTTAGAACTTAAGGTTTATATTTGAACAAGTGCCTCTGTAATTTTTTGACGAACAAGGAAGGGTTTCAATTACATTGATTGGCAAAACAGTAGGGTTTCAGAATATACAATACTTACTAGATAAATTGACAATATAAATTGGTTGATATGCAACAAACAATTCAACATAACAACTTCTGGAATCTCTCGAAAATCGAAGGGCTCTTTGAAATCTGTTTTATTTCTTCTAGACTATTATCGGTAGCGCTTTATACTTCGTCCTTTTAATTATGGAATTCCTTGAGACGGAATATATTTTTGTTTTGTAGTTTATCTCAGACTCACATTCCAATGTTGCTCCTGAAAATGTAAAATAGATAGATTGATTCTACAGACTGTTACTTTATCTGAATTTTATGCATTATATTTTAAAATAATACGATAGAGTGAGCAATTCTTATAAAATATATATATATATATATATATATATATATATATATATAAGAACGATTTGAAGCTGGAACAGTTAATTCAATTAAAACATGAGCTGGTGACGTCCTGATTAAGATCTGGTGTAGCCTTTTGGGCTTCCGATGTTGAAGCTGTTTTTGTAAGTTTTTGTGTAAACAAAGAGTGTTGTTTATGACTATAAGAGATCATTCAATAAAAACTGATTATAATAATGATTTCATTATTCCTACATTAAGATTACGGATAGGACGATAATCGCCTATATATTTGGGGATGAAGGTCTTCATTAAATTGAATAGAGATATAAGGAACTACCATAACAAATTTTTAATTTAAAATAGATTGAACTCCTTTTTAATTGATAGATGTTTCTATAATCTGTCTAAATTTTTACACTACGGTATTCTTTTCAGGATTTTGTGTATTATTTTTCTTTTCTTTAAAGGATCTGTGAAGTTTATGCTTATTAACCTAACCAATAGTTACATGAAAATAGAATAAAACAACAATAAAACACAAAATTTCAAGCGTGATAGAAAATGTTCCAGGCAAGCCCTAGTCATCATATTTATTTTGAGGCGCGAGTGATACAGGGTTAATGTGAATAGCTCAATGGATTGCACGGACGTTCATTCGCTTGCTTTCCCATTAAATATCTATAATAGTAACAATACAATTATTTCACTTACACTAGATTAGTCACTAGTAGACGTAGAGTGTGTGCAAGTCCAAGTCAGGTGTAAATCTTCCCATTTTCATGGACTTGTCCTCTGCGGAGCACAAGATCAGTGTACACGAGGACTAATTCTTTGAGGGCTAATCTGTAATTTCCTTCTGCTCCTGACTAGAATGCTCCTGAATTTCTTGAGGTCAAACGCTATTAACACTACATTTTTCCTTACCTACGTCTCAAATTTTCTGGCATTCTCTTAACGCAGGGGAAATATTATGGAAACAATCTTTTGCTTATCCTTGGTAATCTGTATACTTACGGGGCAAGTATAACGTTGGTAAAGCCATTTAGACACTCGTTCACTGGTATATGCTGTACAATTGCCCTTAAAATGTATCCCACTAACAAAATTCGACTTCGCTTCTGGGTCGGCTGCCGCTATTCCATTTGACCAAACCCATTCTTAATGAAAGTCCGTAGAAGAAGGGAACATGAACATACGTATATCTGTAATTTATAAGAATTTATAGTATAGAGCCAGCATTTTCAAATCAGTTTAATCTTACCTTCGTGGATCTTCACTAGTACATCCAGACAGGCAGCATTGGGCAGCATTTACGGTACATTTCAAAGAAATTCTATAACTGTTTATGTTCCCCCTTACCCTATCATGAGAACAATTATTTGTAATATACTACTCACTGACACTGAAGCACATTGATTTTTTTGATAATATAGAATTCATTTCAGCTTTTTTTGATATTACTTAGGTACTGCAAGTCAAATTTCAAATTTTAACAGAAACGCTAATTTTCGGTCACGAAGATAACACAGCAACACAATTTAAAATAAATATGGCGCATGCGATAAATGCGATATCATGACAATTAATGATAGTGGGTCCATCTCTTGAGCAAGTCTGAAATATCCAGGCCAGCTTTGTAGCAATCCATCTGAAATTCACTCTCCTTTTTGCATTAGCTGTTAGATGGCGTAAAATTTTAGTTACATTTAGAATAATGCGAGTTTCATACCCCTGGCATTGACCGATTTTATAGCAGAGTTGCCTCTCTATAACCTATTTACTCTATAGAGTAAACCAAAAAGGAGCGTAGGATTTTGTAGTATTGGTCTAAACTAACCTATTTATTCTGGTATTGGTGTCTCGTTTGGCGCCGTGAGTTGAATGAAAAAGATATTTAGAGAATATATGTCTCTCGGCCGGATCTGAGCGCGCCCTTCATTTTTGAATTGTTTTGAATTTCTATTTCATTTTAGCGACGTAATGATTTAGTAATGAAAAATGCTACTTAATACAAGGTGCGGTTTTATTTCGGAAGTTTTCCCCTTTTCTTGCTAGCTCTTCAGTCAACATAGAAAAATAAAATTCTAAGAATAAGAATCCGTTTTTAGCCAAATTTAAACAACTATTAAAATTACGTAGACACGATATAAAATAACATCTAGTTGCTCAACTTTTTCGCACTTAAACCGACCTTGTATATTTATCAGTGTTCACCAGAGATTAATGTCAAAAATTATGTATTATCATTGGTTTTCCAATTCTTCACAAGAATTTTAACTTGAAGTAAAACTTAAATGGTTTATATTTTAAGTAGATCTTTATTACAAAGAATACAAATAATTATAATAATCAAAATAACCTAAGAATTAACGTATAAAAGAATACTTGCCCATATCATGAAATAATATGAATTTATAAATAATACTCAACTCCTAAATAATACATAATTGAATTATTGTAAACAAAATTTAAAGCGAAGTATATATTTTATACATAATATATTAGCTCACCTAAAGTCATTCTCGATTTTTTCTCGAATACAAAATTCTTTCAATATAACCATAAAAACGTGTTATAATATATGACATCAGTCAACAATATTATGCTCTCTCTATATATATATATATATATATATATATATATATATATAGTTATCCTTTTTCAATAGTGTGTAGTTATTTTTCTAAAAAATATCAAAAATTGAAACACCTGTCAAATTTTACATATAAATAATTTTTGCCGAACATATAAAATAATATAAATTTAGATGAGTTTCAGTTGATATGGATCTGTTAATAAATAAATAAGAAATCAGACATTAGGCTCTATGGAATATAAATTATAAGCAAAAGTGCATGCTTACAAATTTTCAACTGGAACTCAACACATATTCCATGTAAATCTCAACTTTTGAGTAAATATTTTGAAATATAAACATAACTATCACACATCGGATGTATCTCGTAGATTCTTCACTTTACTCATAATAGGCCACCTTAACTGTGGTAAATGTCAGTTTTTTTATTATTCAAAGTAAAGGCATTCTCCATAATATTTACAAAGAGAAGAAACTATGAGATATCCAATGCAAATATGACATAATAAATTTACTATCATTTTGTTATATACATAACTAGAGATTGTATAAGTTTTCTTAAGGTGCTTATGGATTGCTATTTTCATTTCAAGCATTCGTAATTTTGATCTAATAATTTAAATTATCTTGTAAATACCACCCACCTTCTGAGGCATTATGGATATATTCGTGATTATGAGGCAACAATTTGAGGTTAGTTCTTTACTAGGACCGACCAACATTATAATAATAATTAAATAACTTCGAGAATAATAAATGTATTTTCACGTTTCAAAGTGGGACAGAGAAAAAAAATTAAAATATAAATGTAGTTTATTATTGTCCTCTAACTTCATTGTGATTCGATACGTTGGAAGAATTAGAATTTTATTTGGCGATCCGATGGTAACGTGATGTAGGTACTTTTAATACTTGAAAGTAGAAAATCTTGCCACTAGAGTTGCAGCACTGTGGCGATTTGTTCAAACACTCCAAGTTATTATACAACAGGTATACTTTCGAAAGGCTAACAATCATTTTAACCACCAAATCTTACTTTTGGCATTATTTTATATTCGATGCGATAAAGTGGCAGAAGAAATTATGTTTTAAATTCATCTGATAGAAATAAGTCATATTTGCGTGATTCTAAGAAAATATAAGAAATATGCAAATAATACTATGTCCATGATACTTTTCCGTTTCGTTGAAACTTGGATGATAAAAGAAGTGTTAATCACATATATGGTGATAAGCTTGAATATCACATTAATATCTTCACTCATTAGTATAAACTATTCAATATTTATCTCTTCTAGCTCTTTGAGCCGTATAAAACAATGTAATTCACTTTATTAGTTTCTTCCTCTACTAACAAAGGGCATTTAGAATCACATAAATATTTTAAAATATCACTATTATTCAGTGCCAACAGCGACTAATGTATAAGTCCTAAATTAACATCATATAGTTTTCAACTTCCTTGGCCAAGTATCTCGGGAATCTCTTCCCACATCGAAAGAAAACACCCCCAACAGTGCAGCATCTAATGATATTTTCTTAAACGTTCAAGAGAAAAAGTTCACATACATCGCTGATTTTGTATTATCTTTGATACAGTCAAAATACACTCTCTATACACGAAAATATGATATATATTCAAGCTAAATAGAATTTTGTGAATTTCTAACTAGTTCTGCAATAGTTTTGCTTAGAAACTTCACCTTTCGCTAATCTAAAATAGAAGCATATTTATATATTTATATTAGATTTATATTTCAGTCTTTAGACTTCAAGAAATAGAATTCAGAAATAGGTGCATTCATCTAATAGAAAATCAGGTAATAAATAAAGCAACCTACTTTAATTTTGTATACCTATATAAATGTAATTTCTTCTAATATCATACGAAAGACTTTCCACTGGATGTTTACTCATATAAAAATGTTAATGAGAAGTTAGTAAGTACAAATAATATCATTACTAATCGTATTTATTAGACAACATAAAATTAAATATTTAAGCGTAACGTATTTTTTTCAAAATAAAACAAATATAATCAGAAACCAGTTAAATGGATTTGAGGATGGAAAAATGGTGTCTTTCATTTTACAAAAAGTGAAGCCGCTAAGATCCAGCGACATACGCTCGCTATTTTCATTTGCATGAACTTATATATTTTTTGAATAATTTCCTTGACTCTAATTAACATACTGATATCAGAATGTGGAGATTTGGACAATATACAATTTGTCTAAAATATTCTCATTCAATCTTCGAAATATCCGTTCAGCTTTTGGACACAATACAGAGTGAGTTCTTCTTGGTAGTATTATTATCAATTATAAATATACACAGGGTGTATTCAAAATGTATATATTGCTGAGATTAAAATAAACAGATTCAATCAAACATATTTCAGTACAAAGTTGATTTGTTGGGCGCTATATGATCCTGAAGTTGAAATGTTAAAATTGCGTTATTCGTTATAAATTTTTAAATTCGGCGGCTCGCGAGTTCCTACTTCAGTGTAGGAAATAAACTAATATAAAAATTTGTATCTATTATAGAAATTAAAAATGTGCAGAGATTAAAAAACAAGTTTCAAGGCTATGGACTTATTTTTGATTACGAAATGGCATTAACCGTTTCAGATTTATAACAAAGAAAGAAATTCAAATTGTAATTTCAGGACCGTATAGCTCCCAAACTAAGCAAATATGTATTGAAGTTACTTTGTTTAAGTCGTATTATTAAAATCCCAATAGTATATGATAAGACTACTATGTAAAGATCATTAAAGGACAGACACTATGTGGATAGAGAATATGCATCTGAGCTAAATAAAATAATTTGACAATGTTTTCTAGTTAAATCTAGACCAAGAGCCCAGTCACATTATATACCTACCTTCAACAGTCGAACGATTCTTTCTAGATGATTTATTATGAAAATAGTTCCATAAAACAACTCTACTGGCATAAATCCTGCCGGAAGTAATTTTATTTATTTAATTAAATGAATCGTATTCTATATTGATATCTATATCTAAAATGCAATAAACTTAAAAAACAACAGACCAATAGTTATTTTAGGAGACTGACTGGTACATCTAAAGGAAACGTCGTACTGGATTACTAAACCAAGAAGAAAATTTTGAAAAATCATTCCTGGTTGCTCTCATTGAAATGTCCATTCTTGTGTATACGGGAAAATAGTCAGATATTAAAAATACGCATATTGTAATGGAATTATTAAAGTACAGTTACTTCCGGTAGAATTTATCGCACCGGAGTTAGCAATGGTTTCATGATGAATCTTATAGAAAACTTAAAAATCATCTGACCGTTCAAGGTACATAATTCGACTGATATACTATTTCAATTCTCTAGCACTGGGAATATTCTAATTTGAAATATTTGATAGAAAATGTATAACAGCTCATCACTTTCAAAACTTTTGAATATTCAGTACTATATACTTACCCACTGAAAAGAAATCACTCTGTTAATTATGTTCAATAAAGTATTTTAGTTGAGAGGAAGGCAAAAAATATTCTGTAAGATCGACTTGCTGCTACCTGTTTGCCGCACCTCCATCTGCCAGCCACTGATACCAGTGGTGGTTATTGAACCGCCACCGCCGTCAACGGTGCAATCTTGCAGCAAATGTGACGGCGGCGGCGGAGGTGGCGGAAATGGGGGCGGTGGATGGCGGCGCAAAGCAGATATTGGCGGAGGAGGAGGCAGGTTGAGAGGATGTAGAGCACAGCGTACGTCGTGTCACACGCAATCCTCCAATGACATTAATAGTGGATTAACGTATTCGAAACCTTCAAATTCTGACTGGTCTATCTTTTCAATCACTCGCCTGAAAAATAAAAGTAGATAGATTGTTAAAAATTTATGCTGTATGTATACAGAGTGATCAATTTATATTCCGTAGTTTGATATCTACGATGTCTTGAAAGATGTGAGATTTTTTTAGAAGAAGAATTTTTGATAGAATCAAGCATCAAATCTTTAAATTAAAAAATAAGTTTCACTTTTTACTGTTTTCTCAACACTATTCAAATGTAATGTGTGATCACTTCAAGTACTTATCAAAATTAATTTGTTAGTGATGATTATAAACTTTCTGTTTAGTTCATTCATTAGAGATGATCCGCGTATTTTCTATCTCGCTAATATAACAGGGAGATAGCAAAAGAGTGTGAGGCAGATGAGAGAGAAATAGCAAAAGAGTGTGAGGCGTAATGTTAGGCCAGTTGTCTGTTTCAGTATTGGCTACATAGTGGCTATATCTCTTTCAAAGAATAGACAATTTTGTGAAAATATTTCGCAGTCAATTCTTCTCTGGTGGTTTCGTTTATTTCTGTGATTATTATAATTTTGTTAAATAATGTGCATTTATATTAGCAAAGTATAGATGCATACTTTTTAAGCTATTTATTGATACAGAGCATACATGCTCTCAAACAGTAGTTAAAATGTTGTTTTTATTCAAACAACGGAATAACTCAATATCTATAACATTTAGCTATATGGAATATTATAGCAAAAGCAGATGAGGGTGAAATTCGGGTCGGTAAAGTAGAAATGAAATTATCAAAAAAGTTATGATTTACGAAAACGCTAGGCTATTATTTTGGCCTTGGAAGATTAACCCTCAGTAGTTGATTGTATACAATAATGACGATTTCAAGATTTTTAAATAAAAGTGGCCATATATCATTAAAAATTTCCTGTAGAACCTATGAAAACCATATATCAAGATAAAACAGAGGGCATTGCATTAAAAAGATATCAATAATATACAAAACAGAAACCTCAATCTATCTATAATTTCTTCTCTATCTCTCAAGTACAACGGAGATATAAAACTCTGGATTATACGTTGGTCATCCCGTATAGTTTGCAATTTGTATCTTGCAAGACATATTGCATTATTAACGATTTGTACCATTCTTGTTTTAAGGTATGTATATAAAAGGTGCTTCACGATAAGTAGAACATTGGATTCTTTGTTAGTTCTGAAAATTTGTATTGGTGGTTTTAACGTAGACTTATGTTTCATCATACAAGGACCCCATAAAGATGGATTTTTATTACGAAATTTCATTATATAGTGCTAAATAAATACTTTAAAATTAGACAGAGAGCGTATGTTAAAATTTGATTGGTCTAAAGTTTCTTAAGCTTATTACCTAAAATTTATTAGGTATAGATTTTTAAGAAAAGCAATTTGAAAGTTGACTTAAAATAGGAGAATAGCCAGTATAAGGGCCCATTTCATAATAAAATTTAATCCCCTTTTATTTTTAATCCTTCATTGATAATATCATAAATTTTTTGATAGAACATATAATTTAAAGTTATTTAAAAAAAACGGAAGATAAGGTGACTAACGTTATAAAAGTTTCTATAAAATGCACTACTTTTATTCCGTCATGAAGATATGTGTTACACAATTTGAAGCATTAACTGATCTCCCATTAGGGATTCATTATGAAATCGGCCCTAAATGACATACATTCGTATTCATAATCGAAACTTAGTACGCCAAAAAATTAAGTGCGGAGGTTTATGATGGCTATCAGAACACACAACTGTCAGAACCATCCACGGTCGTAAATGAGGACTGTGCTGCAATATAACTAACCTAACCGTAAATTAGGTTTATAACACTTATGTCAGTGTTATGGTAGGATAGTGTTTTGTTTTTTATTTTAATACGACAGTAACTAGTACCGAACTAAGATTGGATTATGAATACGGCTGATTTTATTTTACTTGAAATAAGAAAGTACCTACTCTCGTTATAACCGAAAGTGAATGCGTTGTTTCGCTTATTTTACTTAGATAGAGCATTGTTTAAAAACCACCACTGTACATTTTTAGAACTAAAATGTGAGATGCAGTCTCTTAAAGTCTAAAAGGCCATTCAAAGTGAAAACGCCATTTTCCGCATTTCACAGGCATGTATTTATAGATGCATAAGCAATCTCAATTGTTATTTATATATCATGTGCGATTTACAAAACCTCGGGCTAGAGACCCAAGAGTTTGTAAAATATTCGGCGCTGCATACAAAATTTTGCACTCGTTCGTTATTGTGTTTTTTTGTTGCTTAATTATCTAACTATATTTACAGAGGGTTTTATGCCTGTGCGGGCATAAAAATCTCTATTATATGGTTGAAGACTAAGCAATAAAAACAAAAAACTAAACTAGCGTGACGTAAGATAAATAATGCCGATATCTGCAAGCATTGAAGAAAACCCTCATAATATTGGTACTACAATTAGTTAGGTATGCTATGATTCTGGTTCCTTCAGAATGGATTTTATTATTTAAAGATTTGACTTACGGATCATCTGGTGTGAGATGCACGGGTTCATCAGTAAATTCGGGCGGGAAATTAGCTAGATCCCTGTCTGAGTCCAATCGAGGTTTATATGGAGGGGGTACTTGTTTCTGTTCCAACTAAAATTTCAATCAATAAATATTTAAATATTATGAAATACAGAATAACAGCATAGTTCTAGGTTCAATTGATTAATTTTATTAATCAATCATTATCTGCTGTAGGTATAATGTTTTTTATATTAGACTTGTATATTATTCCAGCAACAAACAAATGGATTTCTCACATACGAAATTATTTCACAAAATTAAAATTAAGTTCTGATATTATTTATATGTACTGAAAATTTAAAATCCCTAAATAGAAATAAGAGTATTTTCAAATAATAGCACTTTGGACTTTTAACTTCTGTTTCAAATAAATGTCTTCGTGTTTAGACAAAAATCTACATGGTCGATGGTGCCCAGTGCAGCAGTCAACTTCATATAATTAGGACGTATTAGATAAACAAACAAAAAAATACGAAAACTAAGACCGACTTCATTAGTTGCCGCGCCGAAAAATCCAAAATAATATTAATTTTACTGGTGCTGGTAATTTTGAAAAAGTGCAGTTATAGGTATAGAAGCGTTTGGTATTAACTTCAAAAGCACCCAGCATCAGGAGAATTAATACTTTTTGTTTTTTTTATTGCGCCAACTAATAAAATCGATTTAAATTTAAAAAAACATACTTCACAATTTTGAGTGCATCATCAGTCATCAAAATCTTTTAAAGTTCACTGATATTTGGAGATAAATAAAAATCCGTTTTCCATTAATATTTACGGTAAGATCGACCGTGAACGCCTACTGGGAACATACGTACCAATAAAATATTTTATATGAAACTAGTAAGCCCGCGTTGAGTAAAAAGTCAATATTAAATGTGAAAAGATAAATGTCATGTATTAGATTTATAAATACAGAAGAATATTGAAGTATTTTATAGCATACCATATCCCAGTCAATGCTTTTAAAGAACTGATGGCCGGTTATTTCTACAAAGGCATCAGGACTATGACAACCCAATCGATCAGCGGGGTTTTTATTCAGGAATCCTTTAAGTACATTAGCTGCTTTAACGCTGAGAGATCTCGGTATACGGATTGTTTTCTCTAAGATGACTTGGAACAGGTAGTCTTCAGTATTCTGATCGGGGTTCTCGGATGCACCAGCTATATCGAAAGGTGACCTTCCCGCCAACATTTCATATAATAATACACCTAAAAAAATATTTAATGTAAATTATCGCAAATAAATTATGTTGGATTGTGATTAAATCAAATCACCGCTACACACAAATCGAGAACGAATAACTGCAACAATAGGTTTCTTGTTTTTGCCTTTTTCCTCTTTGAATACCATATTTAATTTTGCATGACGACTAAATTTTAAAATAAGCTTCAATGTAATACCTAAGGCCCACCAGTCCACAGAGAAGCCATAGTCCTCGCCTCTTAGAATTTCTGGAGCTATATAGTTGGGTGTTCCACAGAATGTGGAAGTAGTATCACCTGGCCTTATTCCTTCCTTACACATTCCATAATCAGTCAGCTTTATATGACCCTCATGGTCCAAGAGTACATTATCCAGTTTCAAGTCACGGTAAATTATTCCTTTACAGTGCAAGAAATGCAAAGCCAGAGATATCTCTGCAGCATAGAACCTAGAATATTTTTTCATTAGCCACTTGTAAGCCCCATTGATGTAGGGGATATCTGTAGTTGGTTATTTTAATTTTTATAAATTACCTTGCATGCTCTTCGGGCAGCCTCCTTTGCCTTTGCATGTGGAACATCAGATCTCCTCCTCTAACAAATTCGATGACAAAGAAAAGTCTAGACGGCGTCTGGAAGCACGAGTGTAGTCCCACTAGGAACGGATGATTGGAAGCTGTTTCAAATACGTGTTTCTCAGTTTGTACCCAATCAATGTCTTCATCATCAGTGACAAGGGCTTTCTTAATAACCTTCATGGCGTAGATACGTTTTGTCTTCTTCAGTTCAACCATGAGTACCTTAGCATACGAACCACGACCAATTACTCGGATGAGTTCAAAGTCATTGAGAGAATACTGTCGCTGAGAACCAGGCTCTAAATCGTCAAGTGGCTTGTTTGGATCCTCTACAGGCACTGATTCACCTATAATAACAATGAAATATATGGCAAATTTTCTTATTCAAGAATCGAATAAAAACCAGAATATCTTTATCAGATTAGCGCAATATTGTTAGTTAGTCTTTACCAGTAACATCCGGAGGTGGTTCTGGATAATCCCTGTCTCTAAGCTCTGAGACAATTTCATTAACTGGAGTGCTGACATTCTGCGATTCACCATTGTGGTCTTCTCTGATTAAGGGCTCTTGGTGCTCATTAGTGCAAGGCTTATTCACCGCTTTATGACATTTCTTATGCACAAGCAACTTACACTGAATGCACTTGAAGCCTTGTCGACCCAGACCCCAGATACGATCATTGCAATAAGCACAAAATGCTCTCTGTAATCATAGAAGATCAAAAAATAAGATTTTTTATGTCTTTTTATATGTTTGATACATGTATATTAAGTTCATTACGATTTATGCAGTAAATAAATGTAAAAATATTTCTGCATCCACCTTATTATCAAACGTTTTAGCACTTCCAATTGAAACTCACCCTCACGTGGACAATAAATATTACAAATTTTATTGAAACAATTTGTACGATGGTGAATATGCACATATCAGCGAACATAATTTACACAACAATTTAAGAATAACACTGTCAACGCTATCGTAAACTTTCGATAACAAAAATGATGCTGAGGCTACTGAACATGACCGTGAAATAAATGAGATAGGAGCGGATATTGTTTATTTGGTAAATAAACCCCCAGATGATCGATCCATAACCAATAATAGCTAAAAGCTTGGTATTCGGAAGACATTAGAGATAAGACTTTTAGGTAGTGGTCACGTATTCGGCATTTTAAATGTTTACAATACAAGATTTGCATGTGATTGAAGCACCATAATATTATTGGGGTTGAGATAACACAAAAAATAAGATTTCTTTTCGTTTCGTGGTACGGGAGAAAGATTTTATTTGTCATGATTCAGAATGAAGTTGTTTTCAATTTGATAGTAATTAGGAAAGAGTACATCAAATTAACTTTCAATAAAAAACAAAAAAAAATTAAAGTGGCTTAATACAAATCAACTGTTATGAGAGCTTTTTTAAAAAATAGGACCGGATTTATTATTTTTATTTCACATTTTTAGCAACATTGTTGAACGTACACTATTAACAATTACATTCAAAGTTGGCAGAAACCTCTATTATTTCAGAAAATGTGCAATTTAAATGTTTGCGGAAATGATCTTTTCTTTAAATACCACCTCCCCATATTGAAACATTTAATTATGAAGCCATCTCTTACTAATGGAGAAAGTCATCAAAAGAACTACACGTTCACTATGCAAAGTGCGTGAATAACTATAAAAAGCCTAGAATCGTATTTTTTACATATTTTTTAGGGAACTTGGCCAAAATACACGCTTTCAATTAGCTTCTTAAGATGAAAATAGTACAGCTGGTTATTAATTAAAATGTGTCTTCATATATTCATAACCCCAATATTAGTAAGTGAATAAACAGTAAGTACATCAAACAATTTTTTAATCAGTTTAACACACTAGAATGAAAACACAAACTGTTATGCAAACGACAAACAAAATATTCCCCATTAGTTTCTAAAACTGATAAACAGTTTAGTAGTATAATATATTCAGATGTATTTTCATAGATGCCTAATCCTAATATTTTAAATTAGTTTATCCTTCTTCTTAAGTACCAACAGGTATAAATGGTACAAAAACGATCAATGTCATTAAAAAATATTTAGTACCTATAGATATACAGCTTTGGATCTATCAATACGATTCGATATAAATAATATAATAAAAAAAACTCAATAACAACGAAAGGTTTCTTTTTAAAAAATAGGAACTTTATTTTGATAAAAAGTTCACATTGAAGTTGAAAGACCGAGGCTACTAACAATAGTAGCAAAATAAAATAATTTTGACATAAAACTGAAATAAAATAAATCATAATAGTCAATAACAATTATAGTTCCTACCTGATAAATACAAATATAAGATTTTTTTCAAATTGTTGATTGATTCATTTATTAATAAGTATTCTAAGAATCTCCTATATTATTACTTCAGCGTTATAGTCATCATCGAATAAAAAAATGTAATCGGCTTTGTCCTTTTAATAAATAAATATTTTCGTTGAATTTATACTCACACTGTTATTTTAATAGACAATTTAAAATTTTCTCATTTTCCCCACGGGTATCATTTTTTAATTTTCGAGGGAGATGTTACATAGAATAAATATACCATTCTTGTGTATATTGTTTGATCTTCTAAGTCGATGTTAATATGTTAGTCGAAGTTGGAAATTAACAAATGCAGATTTGTCTTTTTCCACTTTTAAGGATTTTTTCAGTACTCTTCATAATATGAAATACATTTTAATTATTAATTAAACTTAGAAACAGTTTGATAATAAGTGGATCTCAGTGGATTAATCTAGACAATATCATCAACAAAAATGTTCAATGTTTCTTCGAGAAATAATTCTTGTACTTATTTCATAACGTTTTTTTCTCTTACCCTATTAAACCTTTTGGCCTGAAAAATGTGTCCATTAACTCTATATAATTTTCTCCACCTTCTAGCACCTCTTCTGTAGATACTCCCTATAAAAATAAAAAAAATATATTACAGTATATCACTCATATTGACCTAAGTACATATATAATAATAATAATAATAATAATAATGAGGATTCAGGTTCAACCCCTAGATAAATCTAGGTTACTAAAGTATAAAAAATAAGACATGTTATTGATTCTCTACCTTCTCATTTATTTATTTGGGTCAATTGTATAACATTAGTGAGTCTTTGTCCAATTTTCATTAGATTCTCAGTAATGTTGAATATTCCCCGTTGATTAAGATCACACGTCGGATTAATGGAAATAATAATAATAATAATTCATAATTTCTTTACTGTTTCTATAAATTAAATGGCATATTATAGAAGTAACGGTACGGCTTATCCCAGATTCAATTAAATACCTACTACCTAGGATAATGCCGTTTATGCAGTTAACGACTTTTTTCACTAAGGCACGTTTCTGCTCAGCTCACGCACTGGTTTATTGTTTGTACAAAATTTGTTTTTGTTTTGTGATTTAGTTAGTGTTTACCTTCTGACTGAATTTACAGCTGTATATTAACTTACTTTCTAACCGAATATACAGCTGTAGGTACATTCTGATACTTATTATCTTATATTTTTACATCTTTATATTTTTATATTTTTGTTTTATATTATATAAATTTATTTAATTTTGATATTTTTATTTTGCTTTGTCTACAAAATTTTTATTTTTATTTCTCTCTCTCTCTCTCTCTCTCTCTTTGGGTTTGCTCTGGTAAAATTATAGAAATCAGTAGAACATAATAATAATAATAATTTATTGTACTATATACATTACAAGGAATGCGTAAGCAAGTCACAAAATTATAAAATATCGATTCAGGGTTATTTAGATCCGTATCTAGGAAATCTGACACATTATAGGGTTTTAGTGTATACAATAACCATGAGAGAGATTTTTTTTATTTTGTCAAAGTTTTGACTCATTTTGATAACCCTAGGAAGTCCATTCCAGAATTTAATAAATGAATAAAGAGTTCCTTTCTCTATACATGAGAGGCGGTGGTTGGGGAAGTTATAGTCCATTGTATTTCTAGTGCCATAGTTATGGGCAGACCGGTATGGTTCAAAATAGTGTCTATTCTTGAATACGAATTTAATGCATTCATATATGCATAATGCTGGTATAGTTAGTAGATTTTGATCATTAAAATGTCCTCTGCAGGATTCTTTACATCTGAGTTTTTTTATGATACGTATGCAGTTTTTTTGTATTTTAAATATTTCATTAGCGTCACTGCTTCCTCCCCAGATCACAATGCCATGTTTAGCTTTAGAGTAGAAGTTTGAGGAAGAAAACATTTTTGCAATATTGAGTTGGTTGTTTTTTATCAAAATTCTCTTGTTGATGTAGGTATTGAACCAGTGTAGCTCTTTATCCCTGATACCGTGTTTTAATTTTTTAAATAATGTCGAAGTCGATACAGTCATAGGCCCTGGAAAGGTCTATGAAAATTCCTCCAGAGTCCATACTAGCATATATTTTATTTAAAGTCTCAAATAATGCGGTTTCTGTGCTTCTGCCTACAAAAAGCCATGCTGGTTTGCGCAGAACAAATTCTGACTTTTGAAATAATTAAATACCTGTTCATATACAACAGTTTCGATGAATTTTGAGAAGGAACTGAGTAGGCTGATCGCCCTATAGTTATCAAAAGAGTCAGGATTTCTCTTTTTAATATGGGTTGAATAACTGCAAGTTCCAAGTTAGATGGAAAAATACCTTGGCTAAAAGAACAATTTATAATATGAGTGAGAGGTTGATGTATGAAATTAATACATTGTTTGAATAAAGATGTGACGATGTTGTCATAGCCAAAGTTTATTTTGCCTTCAGTGTTATTCATTATTTCTAGTAACTTTTTCATTGGTATATCTACATATTATTACATAATATTGCCGTATGTGTCATAGCCTTGCGGTTAGAGGTTTTTGTTTTGGCTGTTGAATATAAAGCAGACAGGGTTCGCGTTCCACTTCAAGGCAGAATTGTTTCGCCTATTTCTTTTCAATAAATATACTATATATTTTTTTAATCAGAGTCTATATTAAGATCTCCAGAAAATGTACAATTACATCAAATTTATATTGAGTGTTCATGTTTTATCAATATTTCTAATTTTTTCTTTATTAATTTTTATTTTTTTATCTGTGCATTTTATGGAAAATTGCTTCGAACAAAAGTTGTAGGTACTTGATTATATCTATAACCTAAAATTATTTTTAATAATATTTACACTACTGCTCTTTTTTGATAATTTTTTTAAATGTTTGAACGGAACTTTTGAACCAAATATTATTTTGGAATAACTTATAGACATATAACATCATGCCGTTGAAATTTTTTCGAAATTCAAAAATGTGAACTATCGCAATAGGTACATTTCTATAAGAAATAGGTTGATTGTTGTTAGGTAAATTTCTTATAGAAATGTACCTAACAACAATCAACCTATTTTGATAACTACATTAGCTTTTGCTCGCGACTTCGTGCCCCTGGAAAACTGCATTCAATTCCATGTAGTAGTTTTTGCGTGATGCATGTACAAACACAAAGAAATATAGATAGACGCGGTAAAATGGAGGCTATGTTTTACGTTATACCTCCAGAAATAATCGTTAAAAACGGCATTCAATTCCATGCAGCAGTTTTTGCGTGATACGCGTACAAAAATACAGACAAGAAATCTAAAAACTGCTTCTATTGCTCTTAAAGTCCCCCATATTATTTTTCTTTGAATATCAATAATGTACAGACATCGGCCGGTTACAATTTTATTACATGCATACATAACCTATACCGGGTTATTCAGATTCGATGCTCACCATTGGGATCTCGTAAAAAAGTTAAATTGGGGCAAAGTTGCGGAAGTATCATTTATCGTTTTTGGGATATTAAAAAAAATAATTTTCACATTTTGTTATTTCTTTAATAATTTGGTTGTTATGCAAAGAATTGACGAAGACCAAGAGCCTTTCTCCATAACATCTTTTTCTGTTGCATCCAGTATGTTATGGAGATAAGTATCAATTAGAGAAGCAATTTTAAAATCCAGGTCCGTATTAATTTTTTTTTTAGTTGATGATGATTCTAAAGTGACGCAACGTTATACCAAAAAATGGTGAGCACAACTGGATGCAACAGAAAAAGTTGCTATGGAAAAATGCTTTTCGTTTTTCAATTCGTTCCTTAACAACCAAGTTATTAAAGAAATAACAAAATGTGAAAATTAGTTTTTTTTTCAATTTCTCAAAAACGAAAAATGATACTTCAAATTTGTTTGTTGCATATTAATCCCCATTATATTTCGCAACTTTCCCCTAATTTAACCTTCTTCGTAGCTCTTACGGTTTACGAGATGCCAATGGTGAGTATCGAATATGAATAACCCGGTATAAACTTTTGAGTCCCTCTGAAACTAATACGGCAGTGTTTTTTTATTTTTTTTTATCACAATATTGATCAATTATCAATAATTTTTGGTTACTTTATTCGATCCATATATTATTGGCAATGCTAATCAACTTATCAATTTGTAGCCGATGCAATAAACGTAGTGGCCGAGTGACAAATATGGATTATAATAAATTTAAAGCATAAGATTTGCTAAAGTAATAGGCTAGGTACCAGTAGGTATATCTGATATACAGTCAGACTAGAAATGCGAGATATGTGGAAAAAAAACATGAGATGGCACAAAGCCAGCGTTTTAAAGATAAAGCTAAGCTTCTTCGTTCACACGAATTGTGAAATCGTTTTATATTAGTGGAAAAACTTATTTGATGTCAGTTTTCTGCCAATAGAAAACCACTTCACAAATGGTATTTCTTAGATATATGACCATAGATTAAGTAGGTATCTCTGATGTGTTGTCAGATAAAAGATGTCTTAAAATGAATGGGCACTATTTTTTTACTTTGTTTTTAATTTGATTAGCTTAAATTGGTCTCAGAACAAGGCTGATGCGTTTTGAACAGAATTTACAGGTTTTCCTCACCTAAATAATGAAGCATTTATTTGAGATTTTAAAATCTGATGATAAAACGCATAACAGTAAATCATTAGTTGATAAATAAATACTTATCCATAGGATAGCAGAAATAATTACATAGGTGCTTTTGTTGAAAATAGTTCTAATTTCGTAAGTCATATATAATAATCTGTCATAAATATTATATAAATGTATATATTTTGAAAACCGCTTCAGAGAAATTGAATACAGGATTATCTTTACCGCTGACTACAAGATGATTACTGCATATTCGTGGGTCTCCTATGGATCGCGGGATGTTCGCCGAAATTACAATTTCAACAAACCTCTAGTGCGCTGCGCGTTCGTGGCGCAGCGCACATATCTATACGCACCTTAATATCTTATCTACAATATACATTGCAATTAATGGTATAACCCATCCAACAGGTGGCACAGCCATCAAATTTACAGAAAATCTGGTTAGCTCACTGACACGAGACACGACTTTCTTATTGCTCTAAAATTCAATCGAATATAAAAGTGTTTTCAGCGTGATGCGTCAGGGATTTGTCATATTTAATTTTGACGTGGAACGAATAGGAATAGGAAAAAAAAATTTGAAAGTTCATTTGAGCGAAACATTTGATGTGCATATTTTTAAATTAACGTTTATTTTAAAAACTTTTCATAAAAACCTCATTTGCATAAGGATTGTCCAAGGCGTCATCTATTGACAATCTATCACAAACATAATAGCTGTTGGTTGGAGTTCAGGATATTACTAACGCAAGTTTAATTCTTCCTTAGTACTGGCAGTGTTTGTCATACTAGACGCGCTTAGGGCGCATTCACATTCAAGACGCGATGACCAACAAACAAACATTATCATACAGTGACATGTAACCCCAATTGGATTGGAATTACCTCTTAATGAAAACCATATTATGAAAGGGTTTTTCATTTGAAACTGCAAGACTTATTAGATGATCTGTAATTAAAACACAAGGTGTTGACATTAGGTATGTTTGTCATGCATGCATTCTATTCACTCTGTCAAATAAAGTCAAAAAACTTTCAGTTAGAGTAGATTCATTATAGTAAATTCATGTTAAGGAAAGATACCCTCAACTTTTGAAGTTATTTAGAAATTACTAGTAATACACGTACGTATTTTGCGGTACTATCAACGAACAAAAAATATAGAGGTTGCCGCTATCAGAGATTTCAGTGTATTACGTTGAAATTTAAAATTTTCGTCAAACCCTTTGGAATAAGGCAGATTTCTATTTTTTAAATATTATAACTTTTATTCAAAACAGAATACCTTCCACAAACACCAAAGAAATAATTACATTTACTTATTTCCATATTATTGTATTCCCATTCAACGACCATATTATTGTGCGAACTATTTGCACGGGTTAACTAGTACACCTTTAATTAAAAGGATTTACATTAAGAATATTAAATATTTTACCTGTAGTCTAGGGCTGAAAATATAAAAACTTAACCCAAATCACCAAGATAAAATATAACTCATTACTGGGTTGAATGGTGGTTTAATCAGAAATTTAAAAATTTCAGAAAATACATTTCTCATATCCGTATTATAATTAGCAGAAAGTGAAGCGTAGGTACCTTGAAATGGTAAAGTGCGAATTGAGCTCGGCTGGAGAGTGATCGGTGTTCAAGATTTTCTATAGGTTTTTCTGAATCGTCAATTTTCGAATAGTTTCTTTAATATCTTTAAAGCCATCTATTTTAGGATATATATATATATGTTACCGGCAATCTGTATAATCCGGTATTATATACAATACCTAGGTAATGTATAGAATACCTAAAACGTTAAGGTAATATATGAACGATTATTCATTTTATACCTTGCCTAGGTATTCTATGCAATACCGAATGTGCAGCTGGCAATGTGTGTAAAAGACCCCAAATAACAATATTATATACTACGTCGCTGATAGTGAATTATTCCAAGTATTTCATGACGCACATCAAAGTATTGGTCATGGTGGACGAGACCGAATGCTGAAGGAGCTTTCTAGACGACACAAAAATATAATTCGCCACGATGTTGAACTATATCTACAATTTTGCTAACCGTGTCAGCAAAAACAGGAATGAAAAAAGGAATTGTCGTCAGACCCATACTTTCATCTGAATTTAATTCTCGCTGTTAAGTAGATTTAATCGATTACCAATCTCATCCCGATTGGGAATATAAATTTGTAATAGTTTATCAGGATCATCTCCCAAAGTTTGTGATATTAAGGGCACTGAGAACAAAACGTGCAGAGGAAGTAGCTTACAATTTATTGGATATTTTTACACTGATTGGTGCACTAGCGATCTTACAATCAGACAACGGTAGATAATTCTCAAACCAAATTGTAGGCAGTCTTAAAACATACAGGCCAACTTTAAATATCGTGCATGGCACGCCTAGACATTCCCAAAGTCAGGGGAGTGTCGAACGAGCAAATCAAGACATAAACAATTTTTCTTTTACAACTTGGATGCAAGATAATGACAGTGAAAGTTGGGCAATTAATGGATTACCCAATTTAGTGCTGTGTTTATACCAAGGAGGCAACGGGTGTTCATTCTTGTAGAACATGCAATAGATCCATTCATGCTATTTATGCTGCTCCGGAGAAAGATATGGCAGAAGGCTATGGTTCTAAAGTTGTTTGTCCTTTATGCGTAAGAAACGCCTTTGCTGTAGAGAACCGCATCAGTTCCAAAGATAATTTAACAGAGCAATCTCAGAAAATGCTTAATTCTTCTGGAAACAATTTTCCCCCAGTGCCAATAGGCACCACTGTAAGAATTTCTGTTCCGGAGGTCGACAGAGGTCGTGGTGATGCTTGCAATATACTAGCTGTAATCTTACAGAAAACAAATGACGAATTTTATAAAATTGGAACAAAGCAAAGTGTTGTAAAGACTTTGTATTCAAGACAGCAGTTTACAGTTTTTCAGCAAGAATTACTTAAAAGAAGAATCCCTAATCAAGAGACGACGCTGCGTACAATTGCGAATCTGCAATCTATGGGGACAGGTCAGGGATTTGTCAAATGTACCTAAAAAACACTGTGCTACTAAAAAGTGTTTATGTCTTAAAAGTGAAATTTTATGTACTGTACAAATAGTTCCTCATGAAAGAAACAATCTTTTTTTTTTTCTTACTCAATTCTGAGCAGCTAGAAGATCTACTTTTTAATTATACATTTTCTCTTCTTTTTCTAAAATTTTTTTGTTACCTAAGTTTTTAATAAAGTTATTTTTTTTATTTCAATAAAGTTGATTTTAAAGGAATACAACATTTTGTATTTGTCAGTCATTTTATTCCCACCTGGAAAATATCCATGTTGCGATCACCTAACTATAAAATTCCAAATTTCAACATTCTCTGTATTGTGTGACAAATGGACAGACAGACACCCGAATGATCTTTTATATTGGTTTCGTTTTTCATTGGATGTACGGAACCCTACAGATCAACTAGTTTAATTTATCTCACCATTATTATGGAAGTTATTCAAAGTTAAACATAACAATTTTTTTAAAGATTGCATTTATTACATAAGTACATTGAAATAGTTATTTCTTTAGTTTAATAAATCTGGCAAATGAGCCATATTTTATCGTAAGGTCAAAAAGGTTTGAATAAAATCATTTTAAATTCAACCTTCAGCTTTTAGAAAAAATGTGCGGACCCGTCAATTTTAATTATACAGGATGACTTGAAACAAATTCGTACAACACTTCAGTGATTCAAAGCAAAACCCTCATTTTTATTACTTTCCTTCCGCTACTCTAAGGAGCCTAGAAAGAAAGGTACTGTAATAGTGTAAAATTTTTGGGGCCGTGTTATTTTCTTCGGGTGTTTACGTTTCAGAGGTTCCTGAGTCCAAAAACATATTTTCAGCCAATGGTCTGTCTGTGTGCCAAGATTATTTCGCGAAAGTATAGACCGATATTATTGCTGTCTTTATACTTTTCTAATTTCCTGCCGCTACCTCAAGTAGCCTATAGTAAAGGAAATTTTTGCAATCGTGTAAACTTTTCGGCGTCCGATTAACAACCGATGTTTACATTATTTTAGTGGTCCCTGAGTTCAAAAAACACATTTTCAGCCATTGGTCTGTCTGTGCCAAGATTATCTCGGGAATGGATGAAGCGATTTTGTTGCCTTTATTTTGTTTCGTAGGGTTTCGATACCGCTCGCTGGTGCCACGCATTTAGCATTCTACTCGGACTGGTTGCTAGGCAATAGCTGAAAAACGTGTTTTGCTCAAAACTGTGACACGGCTCTACCGATTCGGATGGAACTGGTCTAAGATATTTTACTTGAAGTCCTTCACTATAACTGCTATAATGCGTATCTCTGAGATAACGCTGGTAAAGAGTTATGTTCAAATAAACTGACAAATTCTAACTGGCTATTCATAGTCTGGCTAAATGGTTCCTCATACGTCAAAATTAAATATGACCATTGTAGTCATGACATGCTGAAAAAAATTAAAGGATCACACGTCCTGATCAGACGATTTTCATATTAGATGAAACAGGGTGTCCCACTTTCGGTACTTTTGCGGGGTTTCTCCGTTATTCTTATAGATAGAAAGTTACGGTTTTCGCAACAGTGTGCTACGTTTTCGTAAAACTAAAGATGCCTTCAATAGAATTTAAAATATAGGGCATTTTTTTAAATGTTGTATTTTGGGTCCCCCCTCGTATCTTCGTTGTCCTTTAACTTATCGAAAAGGTAAAATAACATATAGATTTTTAGATAATTTTCGTTACAGATTTACTATTTTTGAGTTATAAACCAAACTTATGTTTCTTTAAATGTATGGACTATAAAATTTATCCTTTTTTACCTTTTCAAAAATATATAATAGTATGCACTTTTTCTCAGAAACTCGCAAATAAATTACAATTTTCTAAAATTAAATGCATAATTTCAAGGTAGGCCATGAATAACAATAATAAACAATTGAATGTTATATATTACTAATCAAGAATTAAATATCTTGTATAGGTATCTTTTTATAAAAGCATAACATTTTCTAAAATATCTATAGAGTGTTTCTATAACTGTAAATTTGTCACAACAGTTTTGTAGCATAAAGTAACAATACAACAAACACAAAATTACATTACTAATAAAAAAGAAAAAACAAATTTTTAAAGGTGATGTTCAAAATGACGATCATTTTCTCTAATGTAAATTGGCACATATTTGTAAGTCTTTGTATCTAAATCTAAATCTAAAATTGGGAGATCTGGAGATCGTGGAGGCCACCTAATAGGTCCGTTGGTACCTATCCATCTCTGAGGAAAGTCATTATCAAGAAATGCCCTTAAGAGCCCAGAGTTATGACTTGGGGCATCACCTTGCTATAGATAAACAGCATTGATAATTACTTTTTTGTGATTGTTGTATTGTTACTTTATGCTAAAAAACGGTTGTTACAAACTTACTGTTATAAAAAATCTATACCTATATATTTTTTAAATGTTATGATTTTATAAAAAGATACCTATATGCAAGGTATCCAATTTTTCTTTAGTAATATGTAACTTTCAATTGTTTATTGTAGTTATTCATGGCTTACCATTAAATTATGCATTTAATTTTAGAAAATTGTCATTTACTTGCGTGTTTCTGAGGAAAAGTGCATACTTTGAAATTTTTTTCAAAAGCTAAAAAAAGACAAATTTTATACTCTATAAATATACAGGTGTTGTATTTAAAAAAACATAAGTTTGGTTTATAACTCAAAAATAGTAAATATGTAACAACAATTATCTACACCACTGCATTCTACGGAAAAAAAATCTATAAGAATGTTATTTCGCCTTTTCGATAAGTTGACAGAGGAGCGCGTAGCTGCGGGTTAACACATAAAGCTCCGAGAGGTATAGGTATGAAACCGTTCATCAAAAAGTCCCATTCGCCCCCCTCAACTATAAGTATGAAACCTTTCATCGAAAAACCCCACTCGCACGTACACAACATCACAAAACCTACCAACCCACATACACATAGAAAGTTCCACGAAAATTCATCCAGAAATCAAAAACACCCATAGGTGTGGAACCCTCCACCAAAGAGTCCCACTCGCACCCACACCCCATCTCATATTCTACCTACACACATGAATATCGAAAATTCCACGAGAATCCATCCATAGAGCTCAGATATATAGGTATGGAACATCAAGGAGTTCTACTCGCACCTACATACACAACATGATATGATTGTATTGTCATCGGTCCTTTAGAAGTATACAAAGTTTCAAGTGGATCCGATGTTTTTAAGTGGGTGAAAATCGTGTCCAAAGATTCCGTTACATACATACATACATATATACGAAGCTAATAAAAGCGTGTTAAGGTTCAAGGTTTTGAATTTTTTTATCACTTTTAGGAAGAAAAGTGAAACAAAAGTTGTAGGGACAAATTATATTTACAGCATAAAAATATTTTTGATAAAATTTGAACTAGATATCTTCAAAAACGCGACTTTACAAATTTCGTAATATATACAGGATGTCCCTTAAAGGTCTTTACAAACTCCTACCACTTCTTGTTCCTCAGGCCAAAATAAATAATTTTATGTAAACTTGCCATGGTAGAAAATTGTTTAGTTTAGGAATACCTAAAGATACAATCTTAACATAATTTTTTGGCCAAAAATCTAAAACGGCTAATGCGACATTTGGTAGTTTGGCATAGATATGCTGAAAAATCCCATGTAAAAATTATTAGTAATATTAATTCATGAACGTAGAACTTGGGTTTTATAATCAGCTTACGTTTTGGATTTCTACGTTAATGGATGAAAAGGGTAGTAAGCTTAAAATTAAGATCAAGAAACTCACTACAAAAAAGCTACTCTTGATTAAACTCGATTACTCTTGTGGTTTTCTCAAAATTTGTATTTTAATGATTAGCAATAGTTTTAAAAAAATAAGCTCTTTATGTTTATTGTTCGTTTCATTAGTTTCATCTAAATAAGACTACTGTAAAATTAAGACACATACAGTGTTTTGTACGGATACTTGACGGTGAAGACGGAATTTTAGAACGCATTGAACAAGATCCAGAACTAAGCATCAGAAGATTGGGTAGAGAAGTAGGAATATCTATAAATGTTGTTGAAGAACAATATTTCCTATATCCTTACCATAAGTTTGAAGTTCATGACCTCTTGCCCCATGATCCTGAAATGCGCGTTGGTTTTTGTCGTTTTTTTAATAGGCAAAGGGAATGGGATTTAAACTTAGTCAAAAATGTTTTGTTCACTAATTTCCACAATGACACATCTACGCAGATGAGAATCCGCATGCAATTAGAGTTAATTCTTTCAAAATGAATTTAAAATTAATGTGTGGGCAAGAATAATAGATAATATAATTGGGACCTGGACACTTCACCCAAAATGATATATCGACCACTTCGCTCGAAAATTTCGTACTGTAAACAGTTTCCAGAGCCCTTCA
Organism: Crioceris asparagi; assembly: GCA_958507055.1. Lineage (NCBI taxonomy): Eukaryota > Metazoa > Arthropoda > Insecta > Coleoptera > Chrysomelidae > Crioceris > Crioceris asparagi. The sequence continues at coordinate 63,209,431 of OY293827.1, forward strand.
CCCAATGTAATAAAAAGTCCACAAAGCCCAAACTGGACACTTCGCCCAAAGCTCGTCGGTGGACACTTTGCCCAAAATTTCCACTTCGTCCAAAAGCCGTTGGAGGACACTTCGCCCAAAACTCGTCAGTGGACACTTCGCTAAAAAATTGTTGATGAACACTTCGCCCCAAATATCCACTCCGCCCAAACAAACTGAAAGTCCAAAATGTCCACTTCGCACAAATTATTTATTTATTTTGATCGAACTCTATACCTTAGTAATCAGTCAATATTATAAATGTTTAAATTTTCAAATTCAAGGTAGTGGACTTTGTGGACTTTTATTTACATTGGGTGAATTGGCTCTGGAAACTTTTTTCAGTACGAAATTTTTGAACGAAGTGTTCACTGGGCGAAGTTTCTTAGACCCATATTATTGTCGGTCCTGTCATTCTTCCACAAAGATTAACTGGAGAAATTCATTTACAACATTTTCCAAAACTTCGGAGAGATATGTGGCTTATGCACGATGAATCCCCTCTTTAAATGTTCGAAACTACTTAAATCAACAGTACACGAACAAATGGATGGGTAGAGGTAATGACGCTCATGTAAATTGGCCACCCCTGTCACCAGACAAATCCAATGGAATATTTTTTATGGGGATATCTTAAGTTCGTGGTTTACGAAAGGCCCATAGATAATGAAGAATTACTGTGGGAACGGATTCAAAATGTAACAAATAATCTCAGAGGCAAATATGCAAAGAGTAATTTTAATTTTCTTCGTCGTTTAAATCTTTGTATTCGTGTAAGGGCCGATTTCATAATCAAATTAAGGGCCGATTTCATAATGAATCCTTAATGGGAGATTAGTTAATTCTCCAATTTGTTTAAGTCATATCTCGATAACGGAATAAAAATTTTGCATTTTTCAATAACTTCTACAACGTTAGTTACCATCTCTTTCGTTTTTCTAAAGTAACTTTGAATTATATGTCCAACCCAAAAAAATTATGAAATTTTTAATCTAGGATTAAAATTAATAAGAGATTAAATTTGATTATGAAATCGGCCCTTAATCTCTTATTAATTTTAATCCTAGATTTAAGAAATCATAATTTTTTTTGGTTGGACATATAATTCAAAGTAACTTTAGAAAAACGAAAGAAAAGGTAACTAACTTTGTAAAAGTTATTGAGAGTTATTAAGGATTCATAATGAAATCGGCCCTAAATGGTGGACACTGAATAGTTCTTAAAAAATATTTTATTTCATGTTTATAATTTTTTTTATTGAAACTATTGCTAATTATTAAAATACCAATTTTAAGAAAACCTAAGTAATCCAGTTTAATCAAGATTAGCTTTTTTGAAGTGAGTTACTTAAACTAAATTTTAAGTTTACTACCATTTTCATCCATTGGCGTAGAAATCCAAAAGGTAAAATGATTAAAAAACGCAGGTTCTACGGATTCAAATTAATAATCATTTTTACATAAGATTTTTAGCATATTTATGCCAACGTACAACGTCGAAATCGCATTAGTCGTTTTAATTTTTTAGCCAAAAAAATTGGTATTCAAAATTGTATCTTATGGGCCTTATAAGACCTAAACTAAGTAATTTTGTAACAAGGTAGGTTTACTTAAAGAGACTTATTTTGACCTGAGGAACAAGTGGTAGGAGTTTATAAAGACCTTTAAGGGACACCCTCGATATATATATATATATATATATATATATATATATATATATATATATATATATATATATATATATATATATATAGTAGGTGGAAGTACGGCAGTACGTGTTAAATACCAAAGTGTTAAAAGAATGGGAATTCTGACGAAGTTATATGGGGCTTGAATAAGTAATTAGTTTTTAATACCACTATGAGGAATTTTCCAACCATGTACAGTCTGTACCGTTTTAAATTATAATCCTCACTTGCAGATCAAATTCAGTTTGCGAAATCACTCCAAACTAATATTTGTTCATTTATATTTTTATAGCCTTGATAATGGAAATAAATAGTTCCGAAAGCTTGGACAGCAAAAAGAGTTTACTTATTCAAGTCCCATATAACTTCGGCAGAATTCCCATTCTCTTCTAACACTTTTATATATGTATATATATATATATATATATATATATATATATATATATATATATATATATATATATAAACTTTCTAAATAAACTAATTTTGGACTTCTATATTGACATACCTAGGTACGTATAACACCACGCCGTTGATTTTTTTCAGAAATTCGAACGAACGATCGGAATAGGTATGTTTCTATATGAAATTCATTTGAAAAAAGAGATGATAATATTTAATTAGGTACATTTTTCTATAAAATAGCCTGTCCCTGAAGAACATTTTTAAAGCAGTAGGCTGTGGATTATCTAAATATGTTTCAAACGATTGAGAAAAAAGTGTTAGGTATTTATCTATTTAAAAAAAAGTAATTTTGAGATCTGCTATTAATGATAGAAAGACAAAGCGTTACCATCATAAGAAAAATATTTCCAGGTCTATTAAGAAATGTGGCAACAAGGAGTATTTTTTTCTTAGCTAATTTATCTTCAGTCTCCTATAACCTTACCTTTGAAAGTACCTAGGTACTTCTCTAGTCTCCAGTACTATTCTATCAATAAAAGATTTAGCCTACATATGTTTTAACAAAATAACACTTCTTATGTAGATAGAAAATAAAAAATAATTAAACTCAGTTCTTACCTTGTGTATCAACATTACTCTTGTTAAATAATCTCATTTATAATTTCGAAATAGGTATTATCTATGGAGATCGTTCCATAATTTGATTTTCAGATAGACAGAAGACACAACTGGACACATATAAACAATAATTATTAACAAATTGTGATCAATACATATTCAAATACATATTTTTTGAACCTACATTCTGACGACACAACTACATTTCCATACCGCTGAATATTCAATATACAAATCATAATGAACTTCACACCTTTGTAACAACATTCGATGCATATGTTAGGAAAGGTACACATTATAGGGGTTATGAGGTTAGATTTGTAACACACAACAGGATCCACTTCTTATAATATGATGGCACATGGTTGGTCTATAACATACCAAATTTTTCCTTGTGATTGTGAGTACAAAACAGCAAACATTTTAGGCACTTTACAACCCGTTTAATAGTCATTTTGACGGCATGTCACAAACCGATATCGGCTCGAATTTCGAGGCGGTGTTTAGCATTTCGCAAAACGAAAATAATATTTAAGTATAGACGAGTAGACGTATAGATTAGCGGAAACACAGCAGGCAAATAAACTGGCAAATATGTAGTAGGCAGGCAGTCAGCAGCAGGAATTCAGACGATCGGTCGCAGCAGGATAGGAGGTGACCCGAAAACGAGATAGACTCACACAGAAGTGGTATGTTGAGGAAAGATTAGCGAAAAAGAAGTCAGCCTTTAGTTATGCGTGCCACGGTATAGAAATAAAGGGACTGCTCGCTATAAGTTGGAATTCAAAAGATGCACTACAAGGGTAATGAGACAAATTGTGACAACACAAGAGATAATACTGGTTATATTCATTCATTGACGGTGGGATAGATTCTGAGAAACTTTAGATCCGTTTAGTGTTTAATAGATCCGTGGAACTGGGCGATTTATTTGAGATCAATATTAATTTATTAGTAAGTCATCATTTTGAATGCCCTGATGATAAACGCGTTGCACTGAATATCTTTTTTTTCATAACGATTATTTGTATTTGATTACAGTTAGGTAGTTGAAATTCAGGTAAATAGATAAGTGATAAGAAGCAAATTGATGGTTCGGTAAAACCAAATAAATTATGGCAAAGTAACTTATTGTTGAAGAATTTTTCGTACAACCATTGTATTGAGACTATGTGGATGCTTGAAATTCCACGTACATAAAACAGGGTACCTACCTAATGCATGTTGAAATTATTCACGCTACATGATAAGCAGCTAGTTGTGAAGGATTGGTTGTTTGAAATCAAATTACCAATTACCAAATCAATAAACATAGTATACCTATTGTATTTGCTACTTGAATATCATCCAAGTAAATAATTCAGGTTTTTCAAATTACAGTAAGTACCTATATTATTCAATTCTACAATATTCCTACAAGAAGCTATGAAACAGACATTATCACACCATAATTTTATCCCTGGATATTATCATTTAATCTCTATTGTCAAATGAATATCCAGGATATTAATAAATAAGATGATCTAAATCGTTTCACATTGATAATAAAAAATGTATATAATACTTACTGTCTTCTCCTTGGCAGGGCATTCCAGGCTGTGGTGGCACATTTGGGAAAACTGTGGATAGAGCAAAGTCCCATAAATCAATAGTGTCTGACACAAAATCAAATGCAGCTACTTTAAACATAACTAGATTCACTCAATCGAAAAAAAGCAAAAACTCATTGAAGTGCAGTAAAAATTACATAAAATACGACATTAATCAATTTCATGTTGTCAAAGTTTTGCACAAAAATAAGCAGTGTTCCAGAATTAATTATTATCAATAATAATTATCAATAGGAAGATAAGATAGCAAACAATTAATCTTTCTGTAATGTAAACGTGGATGTAGCGCCTATAAACATCCAACATGATAAGCAAGTACTTTGTACTTGTACTGCTATTAACCAGTTTCGTCACCTACATATATAACAAACCTAGAGCAAACAGGAGTCTCATTATAAACAAATAAAAAGTATGTAGCCTAAATTCAAATTTACGGCATTACAGAACAGACCCTTAATCAAATATCTAACGATATGTTCTGAAATTGAAGATAAGGTATCAAGCTTTCTTTAAATGCTGAGAGATGTCATTGTTTTTCTATAGGTATATGTTGTGTATGTTTCAAACAGCAGAGGAATAATGAGAGGTTAGGTAAGTTATACAATAGTTATTTTTGTACAACTGTCAAAAAAACTTGACATTTCTGTAAATGTAAATGTTTAATTTTTGTAACTGTGAAAAAAGTATTCTCACCGTGAAACAAAATCTTTTTTTCACCGTAAAAAAGACTTGTTCACTGCCAAAATAATTCACAAAATAAATATACTTTTTGAAGGATTTATTTTTAACAGAGTCAATTATTAATTGATTATTCATCATAAAACAATTTCATTTATTGGAATAATAATTGATAGTGAAGTTTGTACAATTACTTCCAACATAAATTTCTGAAGATGTATGCAGAAATGTCAATTTTTTTTGACAGTTGTATAAAAAATGTTGTTTGTATTTCGTGTATAAAATTCGTGTTTTCATGGCACATTCGAGAGAAAAAATTCACACTCTCATGTGCCATTAAAAAAACACTAATTTTACGCACTTAATACAAAAATAACTAATTCTCTCGAATGTGCCATGAAAATTATGTTGGAAGTAATTGTACAAACTTTACTATCAATTATTATTCCAATTGTTATATTATGTTCACGGTGAATATATATATATATATATATATATATATATATATATATATATATATATATATATATTGATTTGCATTCTTGACTGGTTTTATAATAAATAAAAGGATGTTCTTGGGGATGCAGTCATATATTAAATAAAATTCTTTGATTGAAGTAATTGATGGCTATGAAATCTTTCCTGTTTTTGGTTAATTTATTCTAAATTCACGATTTTTGCCCTGAAGAAGAGAATAAACATTCTCGAAAGCTCGGCTTCAATCAAAGAATTTTATTTAATATATGACTGCATCCCCAAGAACATCCTTTTATATATATATATATATATATATATATATATATATATATATATATATATATATATAATAACATATAATATATAATTTGATTTTATAATGACATCCTATTTATGTGAAATTTGTATGTGTCAAATTTTTAGGATTCTTGATTGGAGAACCAACGAAACCTGATATAAAGCCATCTGTTTACAGATTTTTCGAATTTTATGATGCATATTCTATTTAATTAATATCTGGGCGCCATGCTTCGCTCGGGTACCACAGGATTTAGGGTGGGTCTATAAGAGTTTACCTAATTAAAAAATGTACATATTTTTGGTTAAAAGTTGCTGCGATCAGTAAATACATATCGCCTTTGATGTTCACATAGCTCATATTTTATAGATCTCGAAATTATTATGAATGTGCAATGTGAATGTGACAAATACCAGAACTTAACAGTGTTCAAATAGACTTCTCGGCCTCCAAACTCCATACTAAAATTTATATCGCAGTCTGCGGTGCCATTCTCGAAATAGCTAGTGTGGACCTCGAGGGTCGCACCTATTAAATATAAAAGTATCACCGATCAATCTCTCGGACCCAAAAACCTCTGATGCATTTTTTATCGAAATCTGCCGAACTATTCTAGAAAAAGCTTGTGGACCTCGAGGGTGGCATTCTCGCGTTTCACGAAAACCAAGTATATAGATAAACTTAAAGAATACAATCTTATTGACATACCAAATTTTATCAAAATCGTTAGAGCCGTTTCCGAGATAAAATTTATATATATATATATATATATATATATATATATATATATATATATATATATATATATATATATAAATATATATATATATATATATATATATATATATATATATACAGGGTTGGTAATTGGTAAAAAGTACCGGAACACTTCAATATCGGAGGTTTTCGAGCATGCGGAATTGAACTAAAATATTGACACTGTTGCCAGATCTACCACTTTTGAACCAGAAGTAGTTATTTTGTTTTCTTAAATAGAATATCCCATTTTTTTATTTCATTGAATTGTGTCTATCAAATTTAATATGATCCCGAATTTTCAGGATAACTACCCAGGCACTAGAATATCTTCACCACCGCTCAAGTTGTACTTGAAAAATTTAGTATTCTGGACACGCAAAATTATAAAATGATATCGACCCTGCTGCCAGATTTACCGGGAGTTTCCGATAAGTTTAATGTTCACTTTAAATTGGGTAAGTATCTCAGAATATTTCTAAGTATTAATATTGTAAAATGAATTTTGAAATTGTGGGCCTTAGACATTTTAGACGCCCATGTCATAACATTGACATACTTAAATAAGGCGTTCCATTGAAGATAAAAAACTCTCTGAATACCAAATTATGTAAGTACAAATTAAGCGGTTTTGAAAATCTTCAAGTATTCCGGTAGTAATTCTGAAAATGCGTTGTTGTCCTATTTCAGCCACTAGTAGAGACAAAATTTAGAAAATTTGGATCATATTAAATTTATTATAAATAACTATTTCTGGTGCAAAAGAGGTAAATCTAGCAGCAGTGCTAATATCATTTTTTAATTCCGCGTTTCCAGAAATCCCTGAATACCATTTTTTTTTCTATGTACAATTCAAGCGGTTTTGTAGATACTCAAGTATTCCGGTAGTTATCCTGAAAATGCATTGTGGTCGTATTTCAGCAACTAGTAGAGATAACATTTTGAAAACTTGGTACCGTACTAAATTTGATACGCCCAATTCAATGCAATACAAATAAGTAGGGTATTCTATTCAAGAAAACAAAATATTTACTTCTGGCGCAAAAGTGGTCGTTCAATTCTGCATGCTCAAACACCTCCGAATTGTGCTTGTAACTGAAACGGTTTTGAATATATTCAAGCGTTCCGGTACTTTTTACTAACCATGGATATATACAAGAATTATTGCTCGTATTAATATATTAGATCTGTGTGGCATCTGTACATTTGTTTTTAGTTATTTCGTTCAGTCCAAGAAAAAACATTTCTTATAAAAAAAACAATTATAATTAAAGATTATCTAATTATTTAATGAAATTTGCAAAAAACTATAAATTTACTAAACAAGCATAAGCGATTTGTCTCGAAATTGTAGCAAATTTTAATATAATAATAATAGTCAATTGCAATGATGGAAACTTTTTTTACTAAAATTGGACCAACTTTACACTACACTGAAAAATACAAAATAATATTAATTCTATTGGTTCTGGTACTTTTGAAGTTGGTGCCAAAAGTTTCTAATCTAACTACAACTACATAACTTCAAAATTACCAGCACCAATAGAATTAATATTATTTTATAGTTTTTAGTGCACCAACTAATAAAGTCGTACCTATTTTTGTTTTAATTCACACCTTTGAATGTAACATTAGTAATCAAAATCATTCAACGTTCACCAAAGAAGATAATACATTGCTTTTAACTTATTCAGAGTCTTCAAAACATGGCGGAAATACTCATATTTCAGACTTTCCCACTGGTGTAACTCGGAATCCGTACATTTATTTGAAAAATGTCCAAGTAAAATGTTGCTACTTATACAATTTTTGAAAAAATGATGACCCCCACCACATAGCGGACACACACATATTTCAGACTTAACCACTGCTGTGAATCGGAAACCTATTCCATTCAAATCCAATCTAAACGTTGCCGGATATGGTCTCTTTCAAATTTTGGTTTTTCCAAAAAATCGCCCCCTCCACCCCCTATCGGAGAAGTTTTTGAGGGGAACTATTTATAAGGCGCAAACATAAAAAAAACATGCATACAAACAGTCGAATCTCCTCCTGCGTTTGGTTCGTCGGTGAATAAAAATCTAGTGTGGTCAACGACAACGACGTACTTCATTTAGGTAGTTTCATGTAGCATTTGTTAAAATATTTCGATTATTCTGTTATAAAATTAAAAAAACACTTAGAAATGACAAGGTTAGATATAGTGTTTTATAAAGAACTACTGAATAAAGTCAATAATCCACATGCGATTTATCTGTAGGTACATATTTATCATTAAATATTACTGACAGATCTGGCAACGCCGTAATCTCTACCTATTTGTCCGTGTAAAAATATATGAATTGTAATTGATGGCTATGAAATCTTCCCTATTTTTGGAAAATTTATTCTCAATTCACGACTTCTGCCCTGACGAAGAGAATAAACATTCTCGAAAGCTCAGCGTATTTCAAAGAATTTTATTTATTAAATGATGATAAGAATAATATTTTTTATTGAATATTGAACCATGCATGAATGCAATTTATTAATGTAAGCATATAATGAACATATATATTTTCTTAACGCAGCGTCATAACGATTTGTAATTGTCTAACTAAAAAAGTTTTCTAAATAAAGTTGTTTCACACTTCAGAAACTGTTACATCTCCTACCAGCTGTCTAGCATTTCGCTCAAAGGTTGAAAGAAGTTGTGCCAATATATTTCAGATAAGGCTCAAATCCCTCTGCTACAAAACTACAAAGAATCTGAAAATCCTAGGGCGTCGTTTTTGAAAACTCTTCATTCAAGAAGCCGTGCGGAGTGATGCTACCCTATGTAGAGTTTCAAAAGCAATAATGAAATGCAAGGCGGTCTATATAACTAAGGTCCGAATAGATAATCGAGTATCTGCTGTACAGCTAATTTATGTTGCACTTGCACAATTACAAATTTAATGGATTTTATAGGCTTCTAATTGATATTATCGTACTTACATTTTTTTGATAGAATAAAATAAACATTTGCAACCCCTTACAAGAGCTGTGATAAGTGCTGGAGCTAGGGGAAAGGGTGCATCTAAAACTCGTATCAACGAAGTTATCGTAAAGTTCGCCTTAAGCCGCTGGTGCTCTTAAAATCTCCGATCAATATTTGACTTCAAAGTTTATGTTCGGAGCTTTTTCTGCCTCAAACTTCTTACTTTATCTATGACAAGTACAAAAATTTACTGATTCTGGCAATATGTATTGAGAGCACTTTTATCCAGAAATATCGTAACTAAGTATATCTGTTCATAGTATACCTAATACAAGTGAGCAATAATATTATGTTTTTTTTTAATTTCCTCAGGCATTTACCCAGTTTTTCCCGTGTCTATTATGTGGATGATACGTATTCTGTCAGGCTTCAGATATCATATTTAGAGGACTTGTCACTGCAAATTAGGATTCCTTGGTTGATTCTAAGCTAGGCTTTTTCCAGCACAGTACAATTTTTCTAGAATGATACCATTAAAAAAGATTTTCAATCAGTGAAAGCGATGGGTCTGGGTTCCAATAGAAGCGTTTTTGAATTGAAAACTTCTTTTGGCGCACCCACATTGCCGAAAGATGGATGAGTGAGTACAATTTCTGTCATTTGTTTAATTGTTGAGTATTTTGGAGAATATAAAATGAATGTGTAATCTATGTCTCCATCTGGGAATATATGAGTCATAACAATGTGAAATAAACAAAATCCATTAGATAATTTTTGTGCTATTATGTCGATGATTCTTTACTGATACCTAATTTCCAAACTGTAGCTATTTGCTTTATAGATCTATGAACAGTGGATTATAATTATCCAGAATGCTCGACTTTGTGTTAAAGAACCGCTTCGTAAAAAGATCATTTCAAACCCGACTGTCTGCTTTTTTTTGATTTGTGCGCGTGCTGTATATAGCAAACGTACTCCGATTTGGATGTTTTCTAATTCATTTGAAGGAGGAGACTTGAGAAATGGTCCCATATACGTATAAACTCCAATCAGAAATCTGCTTTCCTCCAAAAATCGCACCCGAAGGGGGTGGAGCGAGAATTTCTCTCTAAAATTGAAAATCTGAGACGGCAGAATTAAATATATCACAATATACGGCAACGTTTCAATTAACATTTAAAAGGTTTACAGTTTTCGAGTTACAGCAATGTTAAAATCTGAAATAAGTGTATTTCCGCTATGTGGAAGGGGAAATTTCTTTCAAACATTGAAAATCAGAAACGGCCAAATTAAAGACCAGATTATTTGTAGCAGTATTTAAATTGAACATTTTTTCCAAAGAGTTACGGTTTTCGAGTTACAGTAGTGGTAAACTATGAAATATGCGTATTTCCGCCGCGATATTTTGAGATCTCTGAATAATAACAAGTGCAAGCAAAAAATATACGTGGGTAATAGGATAAGTACTTTGGTATATTACTGAACGTTCAACGATTTTTATGACCTATGTTAGACTCAAAAGTTTGAAATAAATATTTTTTACAAAAAAATGAACTGACTTTAGTTGTTGAGGCACTGAAAAATACAAATTAATAATGATTCTATTGAAGCTGGTACTTGTGAAGTTGGTGCCGAAAGTCTTCTATTTAACTACAATTGTAGAATTTCAATGGGGTGATGAAGCGTCTCGAATAATCTCTCTCATCCAAGTGTCAACCTACCCTTCACGCGGTGAACCCTGTTTCCACAAACGAGGCACTGACGACCGAGTATAGGCGGTATAACCTTAACATCAGCACGGAGCAAATGCCGATGCTACATGCAGAAGGGAGAGGGACCCCACTGCATCACGACATATGATTTTACAAATCCCAGGATTCATCATGAACTGATGAAAAAAGCACAATCATGAACAGAGACAACATAGACAACAGAGAATTTAACAAGCCGGGCGATCCAACTAGCAATTGGCGCTGTATAGGGTCCGGGCCTGACAGTGTGAAATGGGCTACCGGCCATGTGGATGTAGGAAACCAGGCATCCCATGGAAAGTGGGCTACTGGAAAGAAACTATGGAAGACAACAAAGGTGGCCACCTGGAATGTAAGAGGTTTACTACAAACAGGAAAGTTGGATATAATCGAGAAGGAAATTCAATCATACTCCATAGTCGGCATAGCAGAAACGCATTGGAGAGGTAAGGGTTACTTTACTACCAACAACGCCAACACAGTGTACTTTTCGGCTCATGAATCTGCCTCAAGAAATGGAGTTGCAGTGATAATAGATAAACGCCATAACAGAGCTGTCAAATAATACATAGCAGTGAGTGATCGAATCATAATGGTAAAAAATGAATCAAGACCCATGGACCTTAACATTAGACAAGTCTATGCACCGACAAGCGACGCAACACTAGAGGATGTGGATACATTCTACTCTGATCTGGAGAACTCGCTAGAGAAACTACCAGCAAGGAATTTGACTCTGATCATTGGGGATTTCAATGCCAAGGTTGGCACTTATATACGTGGAGATCACCAGGTGAAATCTATCGAAATCAAATTGATTTCATAATTATTAAAAGCCGCTTCAGATCATCGATAAAGGACGCAAGAACTTTTGCCGGAAAAGATTGCGGCAGCGATCATCAGTTCTTAGCAGCCTAGGTGCGCTTGAAACTAAAATTTAAAGTGAATAAGAAAATCAATCCGCCAACTGGTCACTGAAAGACAACAGTGTATTCAGAGACCTAGCCGTAAACAATCTACGCGAAATCGTAACCAACACCAATGAATCTCCAAACTCTAAATGGGAAAGGATAAAAGACGCAAAAACCGATGCAAGTCAGAATGTAACAGCCGTGCAACGCAGCAACAGGAAAGTGTGGATCTCGGATGAGACTTGGCGTGAAATTCAAAATAGAAAAGAGATCAAATCTAAAGCATTGACCAACAACGTCGCTACACAGGAATACGGCAAGCTTCATAAAAAGGTCAAACAAATGTGCAGAGTCGACAAAAATAAATATTTAAACAGCATTGCCAAGAAATCGAAGCACACCAAAACAAAAACGAGACCAGAGACCTATTCATGAAAATTAAACAAATAACACGGAAATTCACCCCAAACCACAATAGCATAAGAGCGGAAGACGGAACTGACACAGACCAAATATTAGAAAGATGGAAATCATACTTTCAGCAACTTACGGCTCACCCGGAAGCAACATAAAACGCAACATTGAAGACAGCAAATGTGTATGAGCCAGAACCTTACATCCTAAAAGCCGAAGTCGAAGCACCCCTCAACAAACTAAAAACACACAAATCCCCAGGAGTTGACAACATTACACTTGAAATGATTATCGCTACGGGAGAGACAGGCATAACACTACTCCATTAACTGTGTCAAAGCATCTGGGACACATGCATATGGCCAGACGACTAGACAACTTCCGTGTATATACCACTTCACAAGAAAGGATCCAGAGAAATCTGCGACAACTATCGTACTTAATACCGCATGCGAATAAGGTTATGTTGCAGGTGATTTTGGAAAGACTTAAGACACGCCTGCTGCCCGAGATATCTGAAGAACAAGCTGGATTTATTCCTGGTCGTGGCACCAGAGAGCAAATCCGGAACATTAGACAAATAATGGAAAAATCTCGAGAATTTAATGTCCCTACATATGTATGTTTCATGGACTACAGCAAAGCCTTTGACTGTGTTAGATGGCAGCAAATGTGGAGGTATCTCTTCGAAATGGGCATACCAGGACACCTTGTCGAACTATTGAAAGGTTTATATCAGAATAACACGGCGAAAGTAAAAGTATATGGGGAACTCACCGAATCATTCCGCGTCGGCAAGGGTGTAAGACAGGGATGTGTTGTAGGTCCACTTCTGTTCAACATGGCGAGTGTATAATCCGTAAAGCTATAGAAGGCTGGGAGGGAGGTATCTCTGTCGGCGGATGAATAATCAATAATCTTAGGTATGATGACGATACTACTTTATTTGCAAGCAACGAGCAAGAACTAACAGAACTGTTACAGCGAGTCGAGATGGCTAGTCAGGAGGCAGGGCTAACTATTAACAGATCAAAGACAAAAATAATGATTATCGACCGACTAAGAAACAATAGGTCAGAAACCAAGGAAATAAATGGTATAGCCGTAGTTAACCAATTCGTGTATCTGGGATCGCTTATAACGAATTCAGGGGGATGCACATCGGAAATCAAAAGGCGGTCAGCAGTTGCAAAAGAAGCCATGGCAAAGCTTACTAAGATCTGGAAGAGTCATGTCATAACCCTGTCCACCAAAATAAGACTAGTTAAAACTCTGGTATTCTCAGTCTTCTCATATGCATCAGTGTGCTGGGCACTCAAGGAAACGGATAAACGCGCTATCGATGCTTTTGAAATGTGCTGTTGGCGAAAGATGCTACGCATATCATGGACACAAAGAATAACAAACGAGTCGATTCTTAACCAACTGAAGATCAAAAAAAGTTAACGCACCATCATCTCCGAGCGAATAACATCATTTTTTGGACATATCGTCCGAAGAAATGGATTAGAGAAACTCACCGTCCAGGGGAAGGTACAAGGAACGAGAAGCCGAGGTAGATCACCAATCAGATATGTGGACCACATCGTTAGGGAAACCGGAGTACCACTCAACGAATGTTTTAAAGCCGCGGAAGATAGGCAGATATGGAAAGAACTCACAGTTCACAGATCATGATTTTTTAAGAAATATTTATTGAGAACCTGATCTGGAAAACATGAGTAGGTGTCCTTGGTAAGGATTCTAAGAGCTGGCAAAACGTTCTCAATATCTCAAAAAACGTTGTCTTGAACTTGGATACCTATAGTTATGGCTGAAAGTTGGTACAGATGTTAAGTATTTAATATCACTATTATTTCGGTGGACCGATTACGGTGGCGGATCACTACAAAGTTGTTAGAATTTCATGTTTATTTACTAATTAGTTAAGCTTGAAATTTAAATATATCATTAGATAAGTAATTTTAAGTGCACATATTGAGATTTTCGGATCTAAATGTCAGTTTTAAAACACTGGCGGAACAAATTGAATATCGCCCGGTGAACCCACCCAGTTTTTGGCCGCCCCATTTACTACCTAAGTACTTTATTGCATTCTGTTTGATTTCTTCGAGGAGGCACATTTTTTAAAAATCTTCACAGTTACCTCACCCCATGTTAGGAAAATAGAATCAATAGCTTCTACGAATAATCAATTATTTGTAAAAACTGGAATAAACTTGTGAGATGATGCAGTGAAAAATATAAACTAATATCTATTCTATTGGTACCGGTAATTTCCAAGATGTGCGAAAACGTATTGGCAATACAAGTAACCCTGTTATTTGATCAAGGAGGCCACGATCTCGTGGTATATTGAAACAGTATATAGCCAAAATATGAATTTTATTCATATTATATTTGTATATATGCTCATTCAACGAAAGCAGCGTAGTCTTTTTTGTGTGCATCATAATTAAAATCATGAATCAATATAAGTTTTAGAGGTTACGTTAAGCGGTAAAACGAAACTCATGAAGATTCATTCAAATGAACGTCAATATGACCACGTATTTGACATAGAACAGAATATAAACCTTATTTATAGATATACAAACGTACTTACGAAATGTCAAGATCATAACCTAATTTTCGTTTATTGACTTCTTAAACGTCTGAATTGAGGAATCTCAAATTAATCACAATTGACATAAAAATTCAACATAACCTGTAAAACATATCTTTATTTTTGCTTTTAAATATGAAGTTCCCATAGAATACTAGGCTGCTTTTGTTAAATGAGCATATATCTAAATATCACTTGAATACAATTCATATTCTGGCAAAACACTGTTTGAATGAGTAGATTTACTGAATTCTTCTATGTCGTGTATGGTAATATCCCAATAGATCGTGGCCTTGATCAAATAACAGGGTCACTTGTATTGCCAATAGGTAGACTCCTGGCACCTACTTCAACATATTTAGGTACCATACCAACAGAATTTGAATGAACATTATTTTGTATTTCTCAGTGCATTATCTATCCACAGTTTCTTTAGAAAGTTATCTCATATCCCTACAAGACTCTCAATGATAATGATTTACACACATTTTTCACGAACTCCCCCTTCTAGTGGCTCTAACTCAAAAACCGTATAAGTTATTAGAAAATCTTCAATATATAGGGTATTTTCCTCAATTTTGTTAGATAAATGTTTCGATTCCCGAAAGTCGCTTTCCCATTTGGAGGCTATTCCTAGAGATAAATAAATGTTATTTCTCAGTTTTTATGGGAACATTTCTCAGCATCCTGCTTTAACATAAAAGAAGAAGCAACGCAAAACGCGGAAACACAATGTACGAGTATAAATAATAAGGCAATTCAGTGGCTTAATTATATATAATATGGAGCTGTAATAATATCAATAATTAATTTTATTTATATTTTTTTTATCATATTTATACATACGCTTTATTCATATTTATACATTTAGCTTCTATGTACTTTTGTTAATGTCATTAACTAAATTAAATAATTTAAACTAAGTATGCTACAAGTGAATACTTGAAAATCGTGATAATGCAACATGCAACATGAGCATGAGCCTAGATGTATGTCAAATTCACATAAAGACGAGTTTGGTACATGTCACATCGAGCAAAGGCGAGTCGTGACAACCAAACGGGTACGAAAACGAATTTGTCATATACCTAGAACCGAATTTCGTATCCCGATTGTAAGTTTCGCCCGTTTACTAACGTATAGGATACATTATTTTTTGCGACACCTGTTTTGGAAGATCTATTTGAGAAAGATAAAACTGTTCCAAGAAAATAATATGAAATTTGTTATTCCATGATCGGTTGTTTTTAATTGATTGACATACTGACATGTGGCAGTGGCTATCTCACATTACATACAGTATTAAGTCATAGAATATAGACAGGTGATAATTATAAAAACTAATATCACAATGATAGTGAATGATGACCATCAAAATAATTATTATTTAGTTTTTGAAAACATTTTTATAAGAGCATATTTTGGAAACAAGTAATGACGAGTAAAGTGCTTATAAATACTGGTTCTATGCCTGACTGACACCTTAATCAGTGCATGCGTAGTCACTCGTGCGTAAACTAATCCATGGTACTGGAGAATGAATTAATTTACACACTAGTGTAATAAAATAAAATAAGTTCTCGTCAAGGCTGCGGATATCGAGTACTTTCGCCACGACAATAAGTGCTGGAAAACTCGAAAGTCGAATGATCAAGGTAGGTGTTGCAAAAACTTTTTATTTTCTGTGGCTGGCTTCAAGTTTTTATTACCATTGTACAGTTTTTCTTGGGTATACCAGATGACTGATGTAAATTGTCTAAGTGTAGATCTATCCACACAGCTGGTTTTGTATGATTTAAGGATGAAAATTTTTAATTGCTTCAATTATTTTACGGAAGAAAAAAGGGAGTTTGATAAACAGCGGAGAAATATGGATTTTCATTGCCATAATACAAAAGATCTTGAAATATTTCTCATGACAAATTTTTATGTGAACAAGAGAACGACAGCATATTAGCCGCACAAAAAACTTTATGCCAAAGTATGGATGCAAATATTCTGAACATAAAACCCTCAAGATTTATCCACAGCCGTGCACGTATTTTGAATTGATATGAACTTTTGATGCCAACAACGTTAAGTCGATTTCTATGCACTAGTCAAGCACCATACCAACGTTCTGTTTTTTCCAAATCTTCGTCGTTCATGCTCATTCAGATTTCGAATTACATGCATATTTCGATCGTAAATCTCCAGCGACATCTATAGGCAACGACAGATTCACGGGTGATTTTTGTGATTAATGGCTGCACTCTGGATTGGACACGAACACCGTTTCTTTAATGCCGAATTTTCAATAGAAAAACATCGAGATGGTCTCCTGCGTTTTATTTGCTCCACTTTTCAAAGATTAATCGCGCTGGATTTTCATTATCTACCAAAAGGAATTTTTTGAGAAAGTCCTCCTAAAGTTCTTGTGAAGATGTTGAGTAAAAAAGTTTACATATTATGCATCATGAGAGTTTGAAGATCTTTAAGCTTTTCAGGTTTGTGAGGTAATCCATTTGAAAATATTTTTCAATTTCATAATACTGGAGCTCTTCCGAAGAAGCTTGAAAAAGTACTCCCATGATCTGTCATATTCTCAACATGACAATATGGTATAATTTAATGTTTTCTATTTATTGGCTGTCTTTGCAGAACAGAGGAGTAGAAATTAAATGCTCACAATCATTTTGAAGGGTATTTCTGAAGCTAGGGTACATATGGATTTTCTATATTGATGCGGGTTATTTTAAAGGGTGTCTTTTCAGCAAAACTGAAGGGGTTTTGTCAAATCCTTTTTCGTTCAAAATCTTTTCCCCTCCAAGTTACAGGCCTTCAATGGGAAAATTATTTTAATGTATGAAAAATTAGCTGATAGAATTCATTATTTCTAATAATTTTTCTAGGTAGGAAAATGTAAGCATGTCTAAAAGTTCCGAAATGGCAGTTCTGATAAAACAACAGGGTTATAAAAACCAACAGAAACTGCCATTTCATTAGCATCAATTATATATCAAAGTCGGAGGAAACTTGGAAGGAAAAGGTTATGGAACAAAAAATCATATAAAGAACCCCCTTGATTTTTACCGAAAAATAAGCCTTTATAATATTTTGCATAAATTTAAAAGCACCTTATATATTTAATGTTGAAAACGACGACTTCTAACTTCTAATATCGGTAAAAGTAATGGGCCTTATTGTCATGAAAATTTTCACATATAATCTTATATTTCACATATAATCTATTCAAGTCAGCTAGGGACTCTATTGACATTCCAACATTATTTGACATTGAGATAGCATAGGTAATGTACACAGTTTTACAGAGATGTTAAATTGATTTAATATTGACGTCTACAAACATGACAGGGAGTATTCTCACGTTTGTAGGTTATGATTCCTATTTAAATTTGATGTTACTTGTCACTACTAAACCAAAAAAAGTTGGTTTATTTATGTCAAATATTATTTTGAACGTCGAATCTTACAGAAGCATGAAAGAATATTATCATACCTTTTAAGTAAGTAATCAGTTGATCACTTAATCAGTTATAATTTTACAATGTTCAGGTATACTAACTTAACTGTGACATGCAAGAACTGACTACTTGAATGGACTACGTATCAACTCAACATTTCCTAAAATAATAAAAAGAATAATAAACTCAAAGGATCATATAATCGAAATACCTAGGCAAAACACCAACACCAAGAGAATAGCAGCTGGGGTTGAATTTTTGTACGACAGTATTTTTGATTGTTTATCACATCAAAATTAATCATTTTCAAGAAAAATAAGGACAACAGCAGTGGGTTTTCACAATCATTGTTCAATCAACAAGAAGTTGTGAAATGGTCAAATTATATCTATCGTTGCACATAAGCTATCCAACGCATGAACTAAATCCGGAAAATTCCAAGTTGAAAAACTCCACTTGGCTAGGTTTTCACGAACACTGATTGATGCTGACGGTTTCCTCTATACTTCAATGCAATGCAAATCTACGTAGAAAAATAAAAATTATAAGTTCCATATGAACCAGGCAGATATAGTGAGTCTAACGGACATTTTGAAATATAACAGATTTGGATCGATGAGACTCACTATCAATACCTACAATAAATTCTGAGATTGTTCCATTTGTTTAAATTCAAACTGTAGTTTCAAAAAATATTTTTAAAAGAGATCATCCCCGGAACATCCACTAATTTTAAAGTTTTTAGAGTTAGAGCTTGAGTATTATTATTATTTATTGAGTTTTATGTGATTTCGAGAAGTGCCAATCCGTTTGCATGGAAGTAAACCATAGTAATAAAATATATTTACCCGTTTCAAACGGAAAATCCGCAATTTTATAAAATACACCTTAAAGATACAATATTCATATTAATTTTCTTGTAGTATTTTCCTACCAAGTACTTTTTATGTGAGAGAAAAAATATTAAATTGGAAAATAAGATCTATTTTTCATATTGATATTTTATTTTTTACAAGAATCCAAGCAGAGTTATGAGTCATGACATATTTCAAATAACAATTTAATAACTTGAAAGTACATTTTGTATAATTCAAAGAATTTTTTGTGAGATCAAATTATTTATGCCCTAATTAGTGACTATTTCACACAAATCCAATTTTATTTTAGTGACAAAAGGTAGCCTATGTGTTCAACGGTTCAATCTATCTCTAGTTGAGCTATAAAGAAAAGTAACCTACATATTACGAGGTCGATTTTTATGCCAAAACTACACATTCGTTTTCCAAATGAAATTCTCTTTCAAAATATACGTAACACTTTCTACTTATCTTTCATCTTGTGGATGTTTTCTACTTTTTTGATATGAAGTTTAAAAAATCCAGAGTGTCATGTCTAAAATAAAAAATAGAACCTCTTAGCAACAACTGTTTATATTTACAGTGAAACAATTATTACTTTAAAATGAAAAGCAGTTTGCTTTACGAATGAGTCCATTTGAACCATGTTTTAACTTATAAGAATATTTTTCTCTTTGAAATCTATGAAAACTACGAAAAATTCGACATGCTAAAGTGTTATTGTGAATCATATAAAGATGCTGAGGCTGCCAGTAATCTTTACCTTGGACGATACCTTAAAAGGAGACAACCATTTCAGGATACATTTAATAGATTAAAACAAAACCTTATTAATTATGGTTCGTTTAAACGACAAAGAAAAAGATTTTATGAAGCCAGGTATAGAGAATTAGAAAAAATCATGGCTTTGGGGAACATTTAAAATCTACCCAATTTTTTATTGCGTAAAATTCAATTAAATACAGGTAACTACTTGATTCCGAATTCTGAAGGTAAATAAATTTAAACCGTATAAAGTGAGAAAAGTCCTCAAGTTATTACCAAATGATCTACAATTCAGGCTCGAATTTTGTCATTTAAGAAAATATGCTGAAACCCTAAACTTGCGGCTTTAATGTTTGGGTCCGTAGGACGGTTTATCGGCCCGTATATGTAGGAAGTTAGCCTTACAGCAGCGCGATATCTGGAAATATTGTGGAAATTTATTTATCCACTAATGGATGATTTGCCATTGCAACAAATTGAAGATGTATACTTTCAACAAGACGACGTTTTTAAACGAACAATTTAGGGACAATTGGATTGGGAACCGGGATCCTGTTCATTAGATTTTTACCTTTGGGGAAGAATAAAGGATCTCACATATAAACGCAGTCCTGATTCGCGAGAAGCGTTGGAAGCAGCGTTGCACGATGCCTTTAATTCAAAACCTGCAGTAGATTTAATTATTGGAATAGAGGTCAATTCTACCTTCATTTGAATAGTGCTCAGTTTGAACACACGTAATATTGTTTGTTCTTGTTATTCATTATTTATTTTCCCTTAGGTTAATGAATATTAATTATATCAAATTAGGCAATAATTATAAGATAAGAAAAATAGCAAGTGTTATGTATATTTGGAAAGAGAATTTCTTAAAAAAAAACAAAATTATACAGGATGTTCCATAAGAAAAACACAAGTTTATAGGTATCACAAAAGTGTCCAATTTGAACCACTGTGTAAGTTCAACAATTTCCATGATTAAAGAAACACTATGAAATGTGAAATAAATCTTTTTCACAAAAAACAGTACCTATTTCATTAGTTTGTGCGATGGAAAATTCAAAATAAAGGTAAATCGATTGGTGCTGGTACTTTTGAAGTTGGTGCTCTTTTAGTAACTTTTACCAGCACCAATAGAATTAACTTTATTTTTTGATCGACGAACTCAAACGGAGGAAATATATCTACAATTCGATTGACTGCTTTTTTTAGGGCGTGCTGTAAAAAGTAAATGTACTCCGATTTTGATGATTTTTGATTCATTTGAAAGAGGAGACTTAAGAAATGGACCCATGTTCATATAAACTCGAAATCCGAAATATCCTTCCCTCCAAAAACCAGCCCTGAAGGTACAGTAGGGGGAAATTTCTCTCAATAATCAAAAATCTGAGTCGCCAAATTAAAGATAAGACAATATCCGGAAACGTTTAAATTTTTTTTTTTTTAAAATAGTTACGGTTTTCGAGTTACAACAATCTTAAAATCTGAAATATGTGTATATCCGCTATGTGTAGAGGGGCATTTTCCTTCGAAAATTGAAAATCTGGGACGGCCAAATTAAAGACCAGATTATTTGTAGCAACATTTAAATTGAAAATTTTTTTCAGAGTTACGGTTTTCGAGTTACAGCAGTGGTAAAGTCTAGAATATGCGTATTTGCGAGACGATGTTTTTATTAGATCTCTAATAACAAGTAAATACAAACAAATAATGTACAAGGGAAATAGAATAAGCACTATCTTCTTTGGTATAAGTGAACGTTCAACGATTTCCGTGAGTAATATTGTACACAAAAGTTTGAAATAAATATTTTTTACAAAAAATTGGACAGATTTTATTTTCTTGGTGCACTGAAAAAAAACAAAGTAATTTTAATTATATTGGTGCTGGTACGTGTGAAGTTGGGTGCCAAGAGTCTTCTTTAACTACACATTTTCAAAATTACCCGTATCGATGGAATTAAAATGATTTGGTATTTTTCAGTGCACCAACAAATAAATTCGGTCCAATGTTTTGTAAAAAGACATTTATCATTGCATCAACTAAAAAAATCCGCTCTTTTTTTTGTAACGATTTCTACGGTGAACTGTGAAATATATTCAAATATAAATGACTTTGATCAAGTAGCTAAAAAGGAAATACTGTTATGACAGTATAAAGATCTATACTATAACCGTGCTTACATTTTTTTAAGACAGTGTTTAGCTCAAGGTTGTAAAATCTTTGCTCAGAACAGTGTCGGATTTTGACCGACTAAAACCTGTCAAAACACCGGTGAGAAGTCGGTACTAGACCGACGGAAACCCAACGGGGCATTGCTTTTAGCGCCAACTATGAATTAGAAGTTAAACGCAATCCACGTTATCAAAATGAAATATAAGAAGATTTCTACTATGAAATATGTTCAAATATAAATTGCTTTGATCAACGTCATTTTATATTTTTTCTTTCCTTAGAGAGCTACTTCGAAAAGTGGTAGCAAAATAACATGTAGTATCACTAGAATCACAAAATAATATAAATCGCTCGCATCAAATAGAATCAAATGAATTTTGAAATTGATGCCAAGAGCCTTCTATCCACCTATAACTTATACTTTATTTTTTATACAACTCCCAAATTTTTATGATTCTTAATAAAGTACGAGTATAATGATATGTGAAATTATAATTTGTTTGATTTAGGCGATATTTTTGAACCATCTCAGAAACAATTTGGAGCTTTTAGAAAGAATAGATCTTCTTTCTTGTTTAGTAACCCGATATAGCGTCATTTCTCTTTTTTGAAAAGATTTGGACAATATTTTAGTATTCATATAAATTGGCAGCTGTCCGTTCCACTTACCCGATTATATTTTGTGCAATTGCAAGTTCTGGCCCATATCCAGAAATAGCACCGAAACATAGATACAATACATTTTATCTAATATACGGGAATTTTCTATCAATTCCTATAGATACATTCTAAACTAGTCCGAACGACATACCTAATCCAATTGCCGTCTGAATTTTCTACACTATCACAGCATTTTACAATGCTTGCTTACGATATGAAAGAAGATTAAATAAATGCTTTAAATAATTATGTCACAATTCTAATGAACCAATGGAGGAATTTTTAAATAGTACATATCTACGGAGCTATTTTTTGACCGACTTCAAAAAAAGGAGAAGGTATACAATTCGGTTGTAAGATTGCTTTTTTTATTTTTTTTATGGCTGTTCGCGCGTTTTGCATAGTAAACGTTTTCCGATTTAGACTATTTTTGTTTCATTTGAAAGAGGAGAGTTGGGAAATGGTCCTATATTGAGAAAAATCAAATCCAAAATCTCCTTCCCTCCAAAAACCGCCCCCAAAGGGGGTGGAGGGGGCAATTTTTCTCGAAAATTAAAAATCCGAGACGACAGAATTAATGAAAATGCCTTATCCGGAAATGTTTAAATTGGACATTTTAAAAAATAATCATATGTTTCCGCGCTACAGTCTGAAATATGTGTTTCAGCTATGTGGAAGGGGCAAATTTTTCCGAAAATCGAAAATTCGAGATCTGAAAATTAGAAAGGTGACCATATCCGGAAACGTTTGAATTGAACATTTTTTCAAAAGAGTCACGGTTTCCGAGTTTCGCAATGGTAAAGTCTGAAATATTTGATATGCGCATTTCCGCTATGTACAAGCTAAACCTACCTATATTTTTTGGGTATTAGTGAACAATTTCCATGACTAATGTTGAACTCAAAAATGTGAAATAAATATTTTTTACAAAAACAGACTTTATCACTTGTTGCACTGAAAAATACAAAATAATATTAATTCTATTGGTGCTGGTAATTTTGAAGTTGTGCCGTTGTAGTTTGTTGTTGTAGGCACCAACTCCAAAAGAACCAGCACCAATAGAATTAATATTATTTTGTATTTTTCAGTGCAACAACTGATAAACTCGGTCCAATTTTTTGTAAAAAATATTTATCTCAAATATAATAACTGACCTTATATTTGACGAGACAGAATACCTACTACTCTGAAATGCAATGTTGTAAGAGATAACCTAAGTAAGAAGAAAGTTTTGAAAAATTGTATCGCCAGGTTTCAATCAGACAATTTTGAGCAACCGGTTGAAACACACTAAAATAATCCATTGTTTACTGCAATCAAAGTACTGACAACGCAAAATTATTTTATGAAAAACTAGCAGATGTGTCTTCGTCGACGCATACTATTTGAGCACTTGTGGCACTTGTGTACGAAATTAATCTGTCAGTCTCATCGCTATTATAATTTTTCCTCCATGTGAACTTTGTTATTTATCTGTGGAGTGAACCCGTACTTAGTTGCGCCAACTGAAGTAAAAATACATATATGGAACAGCCACTAAGCGATGGGAAGTCAGCCGATAGAGATGAAGATTTGCGGAGATTCTATATTGTCGTAATTACATGGAGTTGATGTGTAAGAACACGTGATTTTCTTTCCAGAAGTTTTCTCTGCCTCTGTCGCGTTTTCCGTGCACGGGCTTGGCACGGCAGTGCGTATTCCATATAATCATAGTTTTATATAGTTCAGTGGTAGGGCGGAGCCCTATTGTTTTGTGAGCTTAAAGGTTATCTATTCATCAACATATTTCGCTACCAGTACCATTCTTTAAAATCAAGTTTGGGAATTGTATTTTTTTTTCTTGAAAGGTCTATCTTACATGAACGCGACTCGGGGCTATCCCTTTGGCCAGTTTCATCAAAATGAGCCTGGTATGTTCACTTAGCACATTGAGAAAAGCATCAACATTTGGAAGTTACAATGACCTACCCTACTTAAAATGTTCAGAAATCAAGCTACAAGTGAGCTGTCTATCATCACCTTTTTCTTGGAAACTAGGTATAACGATACATACAATGTCTTTATATTATTATGAACACCCAACACCCTAGCTAAAAAGCATATTTTTTGAAAATTCACAAAATGAGTGTTTATAGAAAAATATGATTTCAAAAGCAAGTATATTTTTCAAACATTAAGTATTATTTAAAAACGATGATAGGGAGCAAGCATAAATAAAACATATGACCTCTGAAAATTAAGAAAATGGTTGAACATCAAGTTAGAGGGGTATGAAACGTAAAGAATTGTAGTAAATATTAATATATTTTTTTAAATAACTCAAATTTAAGCGCATCGTCTCGTTATTTAGACCGCATCCCCTAAACAAACTAGATCAATGTGTACAGAGGCTCTCTTTACCTCAATCTAATAACTCTGATAAATAAACCTAGCCAACAATAGACCAATTGCATTAATGATTGCAATTCTCCGCATGCGTGACCCATTGGCCATAGGACAATTCTATTCAACTTTATGTAGAAGCAATTTTCTCTGGTAAAAGCTCATAGATGCCATAGTACATAAAGAAATTGTTAAACACGATCACAGACAGCCATTAGCATGGAATTATTTGGGCACAGGCATAGGACATTCTGTTAAAAAGAGCATCATTTCAAATGAAAGTGGCCGTTGCAAACTTCCCGTCGCGCATGCGGAAAACAATTTTCACGTAATGCAATCGGTCTATGTGTAGTAAATATTAAATTAGAGAAAATGACCCCAAAACATAAAGCTAGCCAATGAAAGTGTAGTGAATATTAAATTACCACCAAACATAAAACGAGCCGACAACAATGTAATATACAGAAATATAGACTATAAGTCTGGCAACACTGTATGATTCTCCGCCGTCAGTATAATTAGATACGAATAAATATGTATTTTTTTGTTATTTTCTGTCAAGAAATTTCTTGCTCTTATAGATACACTTATGCATTTAACGTATGTCCTTAACACGTTGGTATAATCAATTTTAGTATAAACCTTTGGGGTGAGTCGTATAGAATGACCCACATGGATTTCTATTGGATATGTTCGTTCGGAATCAGAAATTTCAGAAATTTGGAAAATAATTAAGAATATTCAATTAAAAGAATGTAAGTAACTTAAATGTGTTGTGTTTGTTCTTTTTAATGAATTATTGAGGGTAGTAGGGTAGGTAATCTATTCTTGTTTCAAGTGAGGTCATTGCATGCGAATATATTTAAATGACGCAACCAACATATGGAGAAATACGTAAATTATTACCAGTGAGTATATATTACTAAAACCAAAAACATAAAGATATCAAGAATATACTGCAATAAGCATGGGTTGATGATTAAAGCTCAAGATGTCACAAAGTATTTTATCGTGATGTTTTGAAGAAAAAATTGTTTGAACTTGCCAAATAATTGAATAATTTTGAAAATAATTATTTTAATACGAGTTAGTTTTTATAAAGTTTTCTTGTCCTTATTAAATAGTTTTTATTACTTTCGGTTCTTGTATCAATGGACTCCGCAGCGATTTCTCAGGCCCCATACGGTCTAGAGACTTGAAATTTCGAATTCGTACTTAGATCGCAGACATCTCACCGCCTGTTAGGCTCCAAGTGTGATCCAATATTGGTAATTATAATTATCTCATTCAAACAAGATCATTATTTTTTCGACATGGAACGACAATGTCGGACAATGGGATCCGTCACTTGAATTACGCACGAGCATGGAGCGTATATATACGTCTCTATTTTCTGGTATATAGGTACTCTCTGGAAGATCGTATATGGTTATGTCCCAATTCTCAGACGTCAGACGTTGTTGTTAATTCAAAGTTTAATTTTGTGTTGTGGTAGACAAATCAAACAGTAATTTGTTATAGAATTGCTGTTGCTGGCAAACACATATACATAAGTATAGTTCATATCGAGAAAAGGATATAGCAATAGTAGGTACTCATCGATACGGTTTAAATCTTAAATGCCTAATAAAAAGTCTTTTTATTTTTTTTTAAATTTCACTTGTTTTTTAGTTGAAGTTCATTTTATATGACAATTCCTCTACATAACTGTAGATTTCCTTGCTACACATGAATTATTAAAAATAAATAAATCAAACAAAAGTAGGTAAGTTTAGTGTATATTGTGTGGTGACTATTGTTTTTAATGAGTATAAATAATTGTAGGTTCCTTTGATAATATTGATGGCAATCTATTCTTGGTACAAATGTAGTCGGTAGTTAGTTATAGATAGTTATATACTTAGGATACTGCAATAAGCATAGGGTGATGAAGAACCTACAGCAAATAAAAATTTGTTTGATGTTGCCAACTAATTGAGTTATATAAAGTCTGTCCAAGACAAAATTTGTGATGAAAACTAAATAAATGAGTAGAGTAGTTAATTATATTTATAAAACTAAGGAAATAAAACAAGAGTCAACTTTTTCACCATAACAATTGTTTTTGTTTTAAGTCAGTTTATGATATAATAGCTTAATATCAAGTCAGTACACTTGAATGGAAAGGAGAAAATCCAAAACTATCCGTTAGGAATAATTGAGTGTTAATTTAGTACACAAAAATAACAATTATAACTCTTATTTTAAAGAAATTATGAGCAAGTTTGGTTGTCATTTGGCTATTCTGATATATCATCTGTAATGTTCTTTATTTTGTTTTACGGACTTTCATTTAAGATATATTTTTAGATTTATATATGTATTTTTTATATAATTACAATTATTTTTGTTTACCGGACTTACAAATACCATGTTGCTGTATTGTGTCGCTATGGAGAATAACAAGTAAATAAATAAATAAAAATGGATAATCGGGAATAAAATATTGTCTATAAGAAATGTTTAGATCCTCTGAATAATAAGAGTGTTACCAACACACAAAACACCGGAATATTTCATCCTTAGTTCAGTTATATCCTACAACTTTGCTTGTGGAAGAACTATCCTGCCCCATCAGAATTTTTAAATTGGCTTATGTTCCTTTTTAAAAATAACACTGTATAGTTGAGAACGTCTAGATGGATTGGGAAAAGTTTCCCAGAACATTAAATAAATTTGTTCTCATTTTTACTACATTTAGACGTTTCTAATAGCTTTTTACAAATTCCAAAACCAATAAACTACGATTTCAAGATAAACGTTTTGACGTCACGAATATGATTTAAGTTTTAGATACTAGGTATCAATTGGTACTTGAAAAATTTCGGTGAAATAATAAAGTCCTACTTCTATACCTACGGAAAAAGGAAACGATAACTGGAAAAATTGATCATATAAGAAATGAGTATAAAAATTTTACAATAGAAAATATCTTTCAAAAAATTATATAATAAAATAGCATGCAAATAATAAATAAATATTAATAAATAGAACGTAATGTGGAAAGGTAGGTACATTTTTATTACATGTATGAGATATACGTCCAGTCTAAATTTTGGAAACAAGACATCTAAAAATCTAGTAAAGTACGAAGATATTTATTTAATCTTTGGCGTAAGAATCTACGCAAAACAGCATAAGTACAGAAAGTAGAAAATACAAAAAGACGAAAAAGAATTTGGCACGCTCGGAATTCAAACTTATCAGAATGAAGTTATGTTGCTAAGTAACGTTACGGAAGGCTGGCGCTGACATAAGTCAAATGAATTTTTAATCATAATTCCAAATTCTTTATAAACCACGATTGAATTCTAATTTAAAAATTATCTAGACTGATAATATAACTCTACATCATAGTGTCACCATAGAAAAATCATGATTTCTGAAGCACATTTTCCAGATGCGCATTAAAATTGGTGAGTCACTGCTGAGGTTCTTTGTAAGATAAAAAATATCCATGAGCATGAAAAAACATACTCCTTATCTATTTCAAAGCAGTGTAAGAAAACAATTCCCACAATATGCACAGAATTAATTAACTCCCAATAAGGAAGTTAGGTAATGTAAATAAACTGGGTTTAAGAAAATTTAAATTTTGACATATCTCAACATTTCAAGGTCCAAAACCAAATGATGTCGGCGTTGGACTAATTATATTCAACAGATAATGATACACCAACACAAGAATTAGCTTTTCATCAATTTTTTTGGAGCCGGTTTTAGTAAATTACCAAAATTAAGAATATATGAGAGGTCATGTTCCGTTCTATCGTAGCCAGAACATAGAAAAGTTTTTAATGTGGAACTTGAGGGTCTCTTCCATGCAGCTAGTGTATAGATATAGTGAGAATATTGTCATGTTTTAGTTCTTTGGCTATTTCTGTGATTCTAGAAAAATTTAAAATTGGACGTTCTCTCAGCGATTTCTCTTTCAAATGATGAAAGAATCATTAAGATCGGTCAACGTTTCCTATCCAAACGGAGGCAGCACCCATAAGAAAACATATACCACGAATTGAATACATTCTCGTATAATTCACCTGTACTAAGACAAAAAAAAAATTGTACAAAAACTAGGACCAACTTTACCTACACCTATGGTGATACAAACTAATAATTTTATTAGTATGACATTACGTTCTGCAGATATTATGAGTTGAGTAAATACTTTTGGCATTAACCAGTTAGCAAACGCAGAACGTTCACTTATATCTAGTGATTCCTAAATAAAGCGGACAATCTTGCACTTTCCTAGTAGTCTAAATACTGTAGATATGTTTCTTCTGGAAGTCAGCTACGTATTGGGCAAAAGTTTGTAATATGTGAATTTTATTGAGTAGTTTGCGGGGAACAGCACTTGCCAAACTACGCAAACGTTTGCATTCGCCTACGTTAGGATAGAAGTCGGTATAAGAGACGCGAATCAAAGGAATTCCTTTCTTCTTGTTCGTGATCGAGCTGCACCACTACACATTAACCGAGGTGATTCGCCTATTTTGCCATGTAGTGTGCAAATAACTAACTTGGCGAATGTCATTTGACAAGTGTATATGTACATATTACAAACGTATGCATTCGCCTAGTTGCCGTGTAATGTGTAGCTGCCTTGAATCAAATACATTTTACTGAAGAATAGCAAGTGCTTATTTCAGACATTTGAAATTCATTTAGTTTTTTGTAAGAAGTGAATGCCTCATTGAACCGGTTTGAGCTTCATCAATGCTTCTGCTGAACCAGGATATGACCAAGGCCGGTCTGAGAGTTTTGGCAAAGCTGAGCCTATCTATGACTCCTTCAGTGTGTTGTATCGTGGTAAGCATTCTCACGCTGCACCTGCCAGATAGCTTATTCGCAATTTCCAGAAAAACACTAAGGTACACCAAGAAATTGTCTGCTATCATCTGATAACTCACTCAGTAAGCACTACTCGATATATCAGGTACACAACGCACATGTTCGTTCCTATTGCTTAACATATTATTCTTGCTACTCTTAAAGCGATAACCATTTGAATACGTCGAGATACAAAAGTCACTATAGTAATTTTTGATTCTTTTTTATTGGAGCTTTGCAATGATGAAATAAACACTTCTTTCAGCTTTTCTATTCCCGGAGCTCATCGACTACACGTTAACTAACGCGATCGGTCCTAAATTGTAGTACTTTCTCAGGATACCCCATGATCATCATATTTTTTTAACTTGATATGAAGATTATAATTCGAAATAAATATGATCAAATACTCAAATGGCGATGGTAATACACTGAAAAATTAAGGCTGACAGTCATAAGTAAGAAAAGCAGGGTGCAATATATCAGAAAATCCCAAGAAATTATTGGTTTTGAATATTCACACTCAAGACAAGCACCTTGTGTACAGTATGATCACTCTGAGAATATTCCAACTCAAAATTCACTGACCTCTATTACAAGAAGGATCATAGCAGACTGCTGGCACAAAAGAGCACAATGTTGCCACCTCACCCAGATCCCGCATGAGGGTCATGAACCTCGGTGGATAATCCATGTTATTAACACTGCTGATACCATGTAAAATAATGATTCAAAAACACTGTGATAACAGTTAAACTACACAAAAATGTTGGCGACATATGTGTGACACCTTATTTCTATACACTGTGACTGATAGCACCTCGTTAAGAAACAACAGATTGGAAACAATAGATAATAACTATAGAGATAATAATACTGATAAGATACGATGGTGGAGTAGGTAGAGTAATGGAATCGCTCCTATAGGTATAATAATTTCTTCAAAATTAAGTAGTGATACTTAAGATGTCGATAAAAACGTAATGCCAAAATTTTGAGTGATAATATTGTTATCATAACTAGGAACTATCAAAAATTATATTATCCATAATTATCTGAATAACAGCTTCATGTTTTTATGTACATTATTGGTCAATTCATATGACCAATAATGCCATTAATAATATTAGAAATCACATGGTTTGAAAAAATAGGTTCAAAATCTGTCATTTTGAAATAATATAGTTCGAAATATTCACCAAAAAAAGGAAGTATTGATAAAAACCTATGTGTGCTCTATTTAAAACCGATGAATCATTACGATAGCCCTTATCGTTTCACCAGGAATCACATAGGATTGATTGTTATAAAAGATACCATTATCAAAACAAAATGGAATGAAAATATATACACAAGGTGTTTACAATTAAATATGCGACAACAAATATATCCGATATCATTTTACGATGTAATGATACAGAATAATAATTCTAGATATAGAGCAACTTCGAGATTTCAGAAAATCGGGGATCGGAAATATACATTATATTTCTAATGAAACGAAATTCTGGATTATGTCTTCTAACAACCACAGAACAACAATAATATGCTTTATCCATTAATAAGGAAATGGTATTTTTAACAACCATCCCAATCGGAATTGGGTACGGAAACCATAAATTCTCAAAGTTTATACGGAAAAGGGGATTATAGAGAAATTATCTATTAAACCAAATTGATATAGTAAGATAATTAAGGCTTACCCACACAAGTCCGTTGTAATGATCAATATTAAGTACTGCATAGGGTATTGCGATAATGCGTTTTGTGTCCTCTACACCTCTCACCTTTTCTACGTTAATTTTAATGCAAGCTGCACGTGTCATTACTAGTCTTTAAGATAGCCTTCAGTGGAAGATTAGACGCAGATAGCTACATCTTCATTTAATTATTTACCACTGGAACTAAAATTTGGGTATTGAATATTGGGTTCATAGAGTGGAGTGCCTATTTTCGCAGCAAAAAATCTCTTAAGTATTAAAGCAGTACCATTTCATTCCTAGGCAGGAATGTCCAAAAATAATAATAATATTCTAAATAATACCAGTTTCTATTCGGCATTAGTACTACCACATACTTAGGTAAGTATCATAAACATTTGGACAGGTATTGGTCGATCAAATCTTCACAACTCAGCTATTGTGAAGATTTTTCACAGCGGTGCCAACCTCCAGGAAAATAATTGGAGCTTAAATTCATTAATTTTCAACTCAATTGTATTATGAATATTAAAGTAATGTCACTCAATTGAATATTTATTTTCCTGGGACACGTTATGGTCCATTATTGTTTAATTTTGTTAAATAGTTGGATCGCTCCATATAACTGAACGTAGGATCACTTTTCAAGATTCCTCAAAGCCCACTGATAATAAAGAAAAACTGACTTAATGTCTTTCTGCAAAGGGTGCATGTCAAAGAAATGGGGAGGTTTCCTTGAAGAGCTTTTGTTCCCATGACAGCGGAATTCAAAGA
The DNA here is from genome assembly GCA_958507055.1 of Crioceris asparagi. Classification (NCBI taxonomy): domain Eukaryota; kingdom Metazoa; phylum Arthropoda; class Insecta; order Coleoptera; family Chrysomelidae; genus Crioceris; species Crioceris asparagi. The sequence continues at coordinate 63,242,267 of OY293827.1, forward strand.
GGCAGTCAATGAGAACGACAAAAGACAGTTGTGGGAATGTTAATTTCTAATGAAGACCAATTAACGTACAAACGAAAGATGAAAGGCGGCGAGAAAATCCAGTTGCGGTGCTATTATATTTGTTTTTAAATCAACAGTCTCTCTCGAAATAAATGTATTTAATCGCCATCCTCAAAAAAAAATTGAAATTAATTCTAAGGAATACAGACCAAACTCTTTAATTTTAAACAATCAAGTTTGTAGCAGCAAGTTGATGGAAAGCAGTTACCTCAATGTTTTTTCCGGTTTTCATAGAAAACGAAAGGGTTTTCGTGTCAACTACTAATACAAGTGGCAAACATAAGAATTGCGATTAATAGAATTGTAATACAATTATTGTATATTGATAATAGGGATATATTGGTGAGTACAATGCTTTTACGGATGTGGTAGAAATTACACTGCTGGCGAAAATGATGATCATGCATTAGTACTTTACAAGGAAGTTCTGTGCTAACACTAATCCTCTAGCCATAAGCAGTGTGAATGTGATATCGAATTGACTGAAAAATTTTATGCAAACTCCTAAAGCTACAACTGCTGTTTGGATTGAAGTATACAGATTTTCGTATTAGGTATAATAGCTATTTCTCTCCGAATATTGGCTCAGATGGAAATTAAACCCGAGTGGTGGTTTAATATTTTACGGTCCATTTCTCTTTAAATAGTCAAATGTCAAATCTCTATTTTAAATTGTTTTCAGCGCCTTCCAGAACAGAAAATGTATAAGAAATGACAGTACATAAGATAGATTATCTATGTGTAGACATGATTCGATCCCATTTAATACAGGTTGTTATAAATACCCAGTTATTTCAAACATATACATAATTTTATTGCAATAATTTATGTAACCTATTGTTTCCACAAAATCCACAGGTAAATAAACCTTTTGTAGATATAAAATATTTTTTTCGGTAGCAAAATCATCTTATTTGATTAAATTAAGTAAAAAATTTGAGTAATTCTCAATTACTGCAGACATTTTAGTAGTTACATCTCTCTCTTCGGTCCATTACCCTAGGGAGGGTCTGCTCCATGCAAGGTGGTCCCAATCAGGGATTTTGTTTGACCAGCCCTTCGTTTCGGTGACCTGCCTCATGGACAACGTCCGTTTGTTTTTCCCGCGACCATTAAACGTTCGATCGAGTCGTGCTTTCGGGCATGGGGCCAAAGTATCGAAGGAAAGACTGGCAGACTATTGTGGACAGACGCGTCTGGATGTTTAGTTCGTTTAGAATGGAGACATTTGTGCGATATTCGCAACAAGCGTCTATATGCCCACATTTCAAACGCATCTATTCTTCGCTTGTCTACCTCCTTTACAGTCCAGGTTTCTGAAGCATAGATGTCGATTGGGAAAATTAAGGAATTTAGCAGTCCTAGCTTTGAATTTCATGTGATAGCAGAGTCCCTCCATATGTTATGCAGCTTCGTTGTTGCTGTTCTGGCTATAGCTTGACGTCTTCGGATCTCTTCTTCGCATCCTCCAGTGTTTGTAATAGATGCCCCGAGGTATATGAAATGGTGCACAACTTCGAAGCCTGCTATAGGTACATACTTATCTTAAATTCATAATAAATTCAGGATGCAAATAATTGTGATATCAATGACACCACTTTACAACACACACATGTAAGTTGAGGTTGAGTTATTTATTTTTTCTTAATGTTGTAAACTCCTGGAGGCCTAATTTCGAAACTCGATTCGATTCCTAGTTCGTTTTATCCCGAACCAGTCGACGGAAACAAAATCGGGATGCATTCTAAGAAATAGATAGGTAGTCTCTATGTCAGATTTATCTTCTTCGTCTTGAATCTGACTTGATTGATTCAGAACTGTAGACGGGAGTAAGCCTTCAGAATAGTTCTGTTTCCTTGAGAATCTCCGAATATGTAAATCGTCCAAAAGACAAGTACAAACAGTTTTGTTTAGACAGTTTTGTTTAGCGTTCCGAGGCAAACAGCAATAGTTATTTTCAAATTTCCTATAGGGGTATGTTTATCTACAATATTAGACCTGTTTTTGCGTTGCAGTCTATAGCAAAATACGTTTTCCGGCGAATGCACAGCAAAAATTACTAGGACAAGCAAGCTTATCGGATAATCTGGGCACAGGCATAAAAGTATTTGTTGGAAATACGTTAATTGGAATCGGGAGGGACTAAAACAGATATCGAGAATGTGGCCCAACTACAGTAGCTATTAAAAGTAAAATATATCGTCTGAGAGTAAACAAAAATCATTTAAAATAAATTTGTTCAGCGATAATATAAATCCTAACTTTTCAATGACAGAGTTCTGATCATATTGATAATTTTGAAATTGTTATTTTTACAGAAAAAAAAATGAAAATATATTACAGGTACATCTCCTACAGGGGCCTTCCTTCAAAAATGTTCATTGAAAAACAAAGGTTGTTATTTTCCATTTATACCTCTAAGAAATTCATGCTTATAGTGATTTCAGAATCATTGATGTATTGGATCCGTTATGAAATCTGCTTCCAAAATGTCTGTTTCAATCTCCCTAATCAACTCTACTACATTTTTAATTAAAGCTTTTGTTATAAGAATTCTCCCAGGAATCAAAAACTAGGTTATCGTATAAGCATAAAATATTATTATGATGTATTGGAAATGCCAAAAGATAGGAAGATAACAATTAAAATATTATGATAAGAAGAATTAATTTCGAGTACAAAATGGAGGAGACACATACACGTAATTAAACATCACAATTGCTCAAATGTTCTTAATCGGCATATCCTAATCAGATATGGACATGGCCTTATTATTAGAAACGTATCATACGTATGTTTTGCAGCTCTCAATAAAGGTATAATAATTCATCGACACCTCGCATGTAATATCGTTATTCAAAGTGTTCATCTCAATTCGAGACTTATTCAATAGAGTAGGTATTAATATATTACGTTATATCCTAAAAATGTGTGCACATTAGAGGCCGAAGCAGCAAGACGGTAGCTTATGTTGAATTTACCGAAAATAATTCACTGAAAAATGATAAGAAAATGATGATTTAATACATCCCGCGTTTATTCTCCTGGAAGGCCGTTATGGCTTGCTCAAATGGCTTCATCAACCACTTCGAAGTGATACATGAACCCAGATAGGGTTCGCGTTCACCGCCCGCTATATCTTATTCAAAGGTAGTACGAGCGCCCTGAACATTTACAATATATTCCTGTTGTATGTATTATTATCCATACTTATACTTATACTTATAACTAAGTCAATGTTCATTGGTTTTGAAGATTATCAATACGTTTATAAAATATTCTTATTAAAGAAAAACTATGACTGACTTTAGATATTAGTTGGTGTACTGAAAAATTCAAAATCATATTGATTCTATAGGTGCTGGTACTTTTGAAGTTGGGCCAAAAATCGTCTATTAACCTAGAACTGCACAACTTCAAAAGTACCAGCACCAGTAGAATTAACATTATTTTGACTTTCCAGCGCACTAATTAATAAAGTCAGTTCTGGTTTTTGTAACATAAATGTTGCGTTGTTTTATACGGTAAAATTATACAAATAGACGGTTTACATGTGAAAAAAAGACTTTGGAAGTTTCCTTGAATTTGATTCTTATAGTACTTTTTTGATCACCGTATACTAATAATTATCCCAATATCAAAGAAATATAAATCAATCTTCTGCAAAAAAACAAACTAAAATTAAATAATAATGATAATCCTTATAGAAAAAAATTTTAATCATGTATTGCTCCACGAATGTCATTGTTCACATAAACTTTGAAATATGTATGTCGAAAACGGTTGGACTAAGCATTATACATGAAGTGTTTATAGAATTGGACGAACTAACTTCTAACGAAAGAGCATCATTGCAGCAATCTTGTAGGCTGTAATACAATTGATGCTAAACTAGGAAAACGAATACTCTATCAATATATCTGGAGTAGAATACATTTCTATTTGATAAACTATTCTTTTCAAATAAAAGTTTCCGAACTATCTTTGTTCTATATAAGAGATATACACATTTCCCTTTGCGTCCATCCGGTGTTCTAGACTTCAGCAAATATTTATCCCAGAGCTACACCAATCCTGATTAAATTTTGTCTGCAAACAGAAGTTTTTCAAACTTTTTGTATGTTGGCGAACGTGCGGAACAGCTTTAACTCGAAAATAAGAAAGCTTTCACATGTCGAGGCCAAAAAGTTCTTATTTATGAGCTTTTTACACGGTTTATGAGTACAACAACTACGCTTTTGCAGATGATTTTCAGAAAATGGTTTTACCGTCATCATGAGGGTTTATTTATTTTTGTCAGATATTTTATTATGAGAATGCTGGTCCTATTACTCATCTTAATCTTCACCGTAACCGCAGGAGGTTTACTTCAATTAAAAAAATGTGCTCCAGTACTTATTAGATTTACTAATGGGAACTTCTTTAAGCTCTGAAATAAAACATAGAAATATACTTAATTATCTGTAGATTATACCGTTCGCAGTACAATAATTATTATACCATCAATTATCACGAATAATTTGTAATTTTAACTCAGTTTTGTAGCTTTCTTGATTATTGGATTGTGGATGATGATTCATGGATAACTTATTTCAAAGAGTTGGAGAATGTTTAAAATTAAAATTTCGGACATTTCTATTTTTTGTTCATACTGAACAAGAAAGAAACTTTCTTAAACATTTATTAATTACAAGTAAGAAAAACCAGGTTCCATATCTAAAAGTGAGAGTGATGCCAATTCATGATTCTTTCATGAGTTAGGGCCGCTTTTATTCGAAAGATCTTATAGATTATAGACGTAACAAAATGCAAGATAGAAAAATGCTGTCAGCCATCAATTATCACGAATAATTTGTAATTTTAACTCAGTTTTGTAGCTTTCTTGATTATTGGATTATGGATGATGATTCATGGATAACTTATTTCAAAGAGTTGGAGAATTTTAAAAATTAAAATTTCGGACATTTCTATTTTTTGTTCATACTGAACAAGAAAGAAACTTTCTTAAACATTTATTAATTGCAAGTAAGAAAAACCAGGTTCCATATCTAAAAGTGAGTGTGATGCCAATTCATGATTCTTTCATGAGTTAGGGCCGCTTTTATTCGAAAGATCTTATAGATTATAGACGTAACAAAATGCAAGATAGAAAAATGCTGTCAGCCTGAGCCCGCAGCCAATTTCAAGCATGAAAATCTTCTTCTAGTCGGGTTGTTTGAAGGAATAAAGTTGATGCTAAAAAGGGAGCTATTTTTTATTCTCAGAATTTACAACTTCTTTCATGGACGGATATTATGGGAATGGTGATGGAAACTTTGGCATTAAAGTCGTCCATAGGTTTATTCTTGTATAATAAAACGAAAATGATAGTACGTATAGATTTTTACTGTACCCATCTACATTCAAAAACCTGAGCGGATGACGAGAAAATCACTATATTGAAAACAAGGTTTTGTTTCATGTTTTTGTTAATTGTAAATTAATTTCGCATGCAAAACTAGACGAGTCCAGGCAGTAGTATCAAAATTCAATATTTCGCATTTCCCTGGCTATCAAAAAGTGCAAATGATTAACTAACACCAGAGCAAATTAGTTGCATACTGCTATCAGGAGTTAATTGTTAAGTAGAAAATGAACTAATTATTGATACTGTCTTGGTTCTCGTGTAATACTAAGAACATAAACTTATATGTAATAATTAATCAGGTTCAAGCCGTTCCAAGTATTGTCAACAATCAAGCGATTAATATTTGATTTCCTCTGGAGCGAAAAGATATTCAACAGAATATACTAAAAAAATGATTACACGATCCAGAATTATTACGAATATTTTCTTGAAATTTGAATAATTCAGCCCCATATCATTCTAATTCTAATAATAAAAAAACATCAGGCAAAACATCGAGTATGGATGCACGCGGTCAAAAATCATTAAAAATAGATGAAAGAAAAAAAATCATGCAGCGGATCATCTCAACACAGTTTGGGTCACTACCTGTGGCATATCCTGGTTCAGAGCTGGAATCATCATCAGAGAAACTCAGCTGTGTTTGGTGATATTCCACGTAAGCGTGGTGGTGATGAAAGTGGTGCGGTACAGCGTATTCGACGGCAGTATGCCGGCTTCCCACCCTGGTTAGGGTATTGCCTGCCGACAGGGTGCCACCCTGCACAGTAAGAAATTTCACCGTGATTGTCTATTGATACAAAAATTTATTCCATTAAAATCTTTTCCAAGTATCTGGTGAAATTCATCATGTCGATGGATTTAGTTTACCTCTAAATACGGGTCTTCTATGAGGCTAACAAAAAACATACACCATGTCTTCTAGTTCAGCTTTCGAACAAAAAAAAATGTCAATTTGAATAATATCTTTGTCGTTCATCAGAAATTCACAAAAAGATCCATCTATTTATATAAATCCGTGTATGGTGTTAAATACTTTGAAATAAAATGTTCATTTTCAGAAAAGTAAGACATACTCATTAATTAATGTATGTTGTCTTTATTATGACAGTGAACCTAGGAATACAAGAGCCGGTATATATGAAATATAATAATTACAGTTTCAACTCATAATGTGGAGAATTACTCAAATAATGTTTCAAAACTGTAGAGGAACAATTGAGTAATTTAATAATACTGATTTTTTTGTCGTTGCCAGAACAAACACTTTTTTCACATATGCTTATTTTTCTATTTTTATATAACTCTACATTGTAAAGGTTGTACATTACTAGCATACAAGGTACCTACGAATTTATCTTTGGAATCTTTGGTATTTATTTAAAAAAATGCTATCAAGAAAGTAATATACTTATATCGAATTGAGCTCTTTAAGTCAAATGTATGAGAATAGTTCTAGATTACATCGATGACACTTAATAAAAAAAATAATCCAAATAAGACTATAAAGAAATTCAACTTCCCCAGGTTAAGAGTCATATAAAGCAATTAGTTATCAGATATAATTTTGGATAAATTTAGTCCTCGGAATAATTATAGGCCCTTGATCGGTACTACTTTCCATATCTATTCCAGAAGTATGCTACTTTATAACTATTTCACTAGAATTGCAGGAACAGGTTAACAGACATAGACCCTTTCCTTCAGATAATTCTAACAGGCTCTATCGTCTGAAGTTGATGACCAATCAATATCATCCCTAATGCTTCGTTTACATGATAATAGTTTTCTGTCGTGATAGTAGACTCAAATTGTGAGACAGTTTGGCAGTGTCTCTAATGAACATATCTACATGCTGGCAGTGATAGTTAGATGAAAATAATGAAAAGGGTTTAAACCAAACAGATGATATGTACAAGAAAATTGATTCTTTCATACTCCTTCAAGTATTTATTTATAGCAAAGCTCATGAAATCAATATCAAATTGACGCATAATAAAGATGTAATAACATATCAAATCACACTCTGTCAAGGTTTATTCATGTGTAACAGAACGTAAAATAGCGGTTTCAAGGTCTTCCCCCAATATTATTTTTACCCTAGATCCTTGAAAAGGCCCAAAACAGACACTACAGACATTTTTAGAAAAACTATAACAATCTACAAAATCAAAGACATACACTTTATCTACCGAAAATCACAATTCAGGGTTAGGTATAACTAAAAATTGACCAATTTAGATCACACTAAAGTCTATACTGATAACTTTTGAAAAGTTACATAAATACATATGAATAATATTGGAAAAACTATAAACAATATTGATATTCTGAATAACATGCAGGTAAAAAGACATGCTAAACTTCACCAGAAATAATTACATAACCAAATGAACTTTTAATGGTTCGGAACAATAGAATGTTTCTGGAAGGACGATAAAAAATAGTTTAATGATAATGATTTAATAGATGGGCTATCTGAGAAATCTTGGTGTTGATTATTTAAACATCCATACCTAGTATTTCTTTTCAATAATGAAGATATCTTTATTAAATTTACTACTTTCAATTAATTCATAGTTGCAATTGGAATTTAATTGTATGATACAAATCTCATAGAAAGCCCAATTTGTCAAAACAATTTTTTGATTCAAAACAGGTAAGTTTCAATGCTAATAATAATTCGTTTAGATTTTTGTAAAATTTATAAATTAATAATTAATCTTAGAAGACCCGGCTGAAATCATTTTTCGTATGTTGAATTTATTAGGATTCCGTGCATCTGATAAAAAACTTAAGGTTACTCTCCTATCGCTCTGCCCATCTGTGAGCCTACATTTATTCCAAATCTTTTTTTACTTATACAAAGTTTTGTGATCTTATCTGTGAAGTATAGAGCAAATAAACAAGTACATATTTTAGAGGTTTAATTTCTTGGATATATTTTTTAAATGTGTAGTAAAAAATTATTAAATAAAGTCGAACGTTCTTCCCCCTATCTGCAAATTTACTGAATCTAATATTTAGAAAAAAAACAAGAGACTACAGGACTCACAGATCAAAAGAAAACCCTAACGAAAATTTTAAGTATGGAACCCTCTCAATACATATTCAAGTCGCACTTGGAATATTATAAATTTTGTTGAATTTATATAAAGAAAGGATATTAGAACAATTTTAAATAATAAAAAGCCAGTATAAAGATAGTACAAAATAATCAACTATTTATGTGTGACTAAAACTCAATAAAGTAAATTATCTAATTATTCGTATTGCTCGGAACCATTTTTCATATTTATGTGAAAGGCAATCACAGACAATTTTCTTACTGGATGTCTACTGCTGTGTGCTGCACAAATGATACCGGCTAAGGTTCCTTGCGGGCCCAAATCCAGCGACGGCCTTCGGGACAGCTGATGATGATGATGTGGTGTACAAATCTCTTCAAACTCACTGGCCAAGTGAGTTGCTGATGCAGTAGTAGAATTATTGTTGGAATTGACCGATGATGTATATGTCTGTGAAACGGATGGTCGATCTTCGATGGAGATGGGCATGGACTGAGCATGGTTGGCGGCGGAATTGAAGTTGGTGCTGCTGCTACTTCCACCGCCGCCCCCAGAACTGCTGTTCTGGTTCCGGCGGGGACTTCGGCCTCTATCCGACACAGTTGTGGCACTCCAATAACCCCAGGCCATTTTTGGGGTTTAGGCGTTTGGATGCGATTTATTATTTCAATTTCTATTTTATTTATTTATTTAATATATACGTTGATTAGTTATAGTGAGGTCATTGTTTATTTAAAGTGTGCGCTTTTATATTGACTTTAGTTTAGTTGCCTTATATAGTGATGTAATCTGAAATAATTAGAATGGCATTGAAAATTATAGGGTTCAATAATGGTAATTGAAGTTGAAATCGGAATTACTCTAAGAAATAAGTGGCTCATGTAGTTGTATATTTGTGACATGTCATATATTTTGGGTATACATTAAAAAGCCCAAATTTTAGAACTGTACCAACTGTGCCAATGCCTGTGACGCTCAACCGAAAAAACTTTTCAAATATTGTGCACACATCTTGTTATAGGTCTGTTATGTAAGTAGAACGTTAAAATTGAAGGCCCGTTAAAAATTTGAACGTGTCTATTCCATGGTACTGTAGACGTGTTCACGGTATACTGCGGATAAATACGTCCATTTTGAAGGGCCATAAAACTTAACATTATATTTTCAGAACAAACCAATTGATAGGACATTTTTTGTAAAAAAAATAACTCTGAGACCACTGATTCTCGCGCTGTGATTTTTAATGTTGAGAAGAAATTGGAAAAATAAGTGATAGTGAATGGTGAAGTCCTTATAGATCATATAAAGTTTTATGTTATCCTTTCCACAATTTTGATAAAATTCATGAATGGTATGTGAGATTCATTCAAAATCACTTGAGGGTGTACGGTAAAGTAATTGTTTATGGCTATCCTCAAGACCCTGACAAAAAAAGATTCCGAAATGCGCAAAAGTCTCATATCCACGTCGAATTGTTTCAGTTTTGGGAGGACACTACTTCAAGTATAGTGCCAAAACTCAAGATACTGACGGCTTTGTGAGGGGCTCAGAGAAAAAAGCATTGGAAATGGCATATTCACAAAAGGATGTCATTATACAACAGATATTTCTTTCACACCCGAAATCTAGACGTGGGAAGGTACATGCAAAAATCTGCCTAAATGACAGTGACTGAGAAGCTGTCAGTGATTTGAACCAGCCCCTTAATCAGTTCTCTAGTGCATTCTCTTGTAGCTCTAGAAAATCAGAGTTGAAGTACTCTTCTGTTTGTAAGCACTCCTGTGCAACTCTATAAATATTTTAGAAGATAACGATACAATAGATTTATATAACAAAAAAGCCTAAAGAACACTTCAAGCTATCAAGACCGACATGGATATGGCTTAACTGTAATTTATGTTTCTTTACATATCAAAGTTGTAGTAAAATTTTTGATTTTGAAAAACTTATATTAAAAAAACAAGTCGCAAAAATTGGATATTTGTCTGTTAAAAAATCTGTTATTTAACAAAGGATGAAATTTAATTAGAACCTAGGCTTGAGTTTTCCATAATTTCTTCTCTTATCTCAAACAGTAATACGAGAATCAATAAATCAAACGAAATATTTAATTAAATATGCACAGCAAAATAAATAGTGATCGAGGTCAAACAATAATTTCTATTCAGCAAAAATATTAATTAAAATATAGAATAGTTTTAAATTTATTTTGGGGACAATTTATAACAGCCTATAGGTTGTAACTTATGTATGTATGTAGAAAGTCTACAAAATCCAAGCACTTATTCCTAAGATGAAGCGACTTGAGAAACTTAAATTAGTAAAAAGTTGCTTCAGTTACTGTACTGAAGTGACATACTTTTGAAATATCATGTTAAATGTAATTTTTAAGCTAGTAATGCAATTCTGCTAGTATTTAGTAAGTTTTCAAAGTTTAACCATGATCTTTCTCGAGGATTAAGGTACCAAAAATGCAATTTTGTGTATGCCCCTTAGATGCACACTTATATTGTCAATATGTTTTGCATAATCTGCAATAATTTTGAATGATATAGACCAGAAGTACCATACGCTAAGGCTTGATGTATGAAAATCCTATAAATGAGACAGATGATGGTTAAATTTGTGTTGGTGAACAAGAGGAAGACATCTTTGAAACTGGCCAATTTTAACAGCATGATAAAGTAGGTATTACGTCACTTCCGACTTATGTCATGGACCCATGTCATGAGATTCGTATATATATATATGTCAATATTCTCTTTCATGCCACCCCAAATAGAGGCAAGCATCTCAGAGAAATTAAATAATAATAATATAATTAAATTAAAAATGAATAATAATTAAATAAAACGTAAATTTTAAATGAATTGATTTAGGTATTTGTATTAGTAGTTATAATTAACTCTGGTAATCACTTATTTGGCCTGTCAGACTAATTTTCACTGAAATGTTGTTTTGCCTATTAAGGATGACATTTTTTTTGATCGCTTGACATTATTGCTTATTATGAAATACTGTCAATTATATTGACAATATAATCACATGTCTAGGGAAGGGGACAATTTTTAAGACTGCTCGATTACAAGAAGTTAGAACTTGATTGATTTTGATGGATTTAAAAATTAACAGTCGGGGTACAATTGAACATTTAGGTTTATATACAGGGCTCATATTATTTCATTTTCAGTACATGTTGGCATTACGGGAAATATTTTCGTACAGCAACAATATTGTCAAAAATTATCTTGGGTTGTGTATAGTATTCTTTCAATTTCAATATTATTCACAGTATAGAATAGGTATGCAATATTTAATGCGATTCTAGAGTCATTCAGTCGTATTCATAATAGAAACTTAGTAGGCTACTAAATTAAGTGCGGAGGTTTAAGGCTACCAGAACACACAACTGACAGAACCTTCAATCCACGGTCGTAAATGAGGACTGTTCTGCAATCTAACTATCCTTTAAATTAGGTTTATGACTCTCATGTCAGTGTTACGGTAGGATAGCGTTTTGTTTTTATTTTAATACGGTACTAGCTAGTACCGAACTAAGGTTGGATTATGAATACGGCTGTATGACTTTAACTGACAGTTTTGCAAGCTTTCAATTACACATTTATCAAGTGTTTGCGAAGTAAAGTTCCATGAGCTATAAAGTAGAAATTATACTCGAATAATGAAATAACCATGTAAAATATATTAGCCTGATAATAAACTTCTCATGTATACAAAGCATAATTTAAATATATGCAAGCGTAGACCAAGATTGTAATGAACTCTTTAACTTCATTACACATTCCACATCTACTTTGAAGTATTTCCCAATTGCATGTTAAACCTTATTAGCATATTATACACAAAGTTTTAAACTTCATATAAAATATTGTAGATAACTGAAATGTAATATCCATAAACAATTTTACAAGAAAATTTGCATTTACTAATCTTAAACATATAATATACTATCATAATTGATTATATAATTCGATTATCAGTATCAGTAAAAAACAACTAGAGAAAAACATAGGAACAATCAAGGTCGAAGTTTCCATAATTAATTTAATATTTCATCCCCAAGTTGAACTTATTTCAACTTTTGAGTACCTAATACTGTCAAATAAAACATAAAATACCCCTTTATAAATCACTGTAGAGTCAATTATTCCCCGAATATGTTGACAGAGAAGTTCGCAAGCACAAAAAAATATTATAATAATGATTTTATTTCTCAAATCATTTCATATTATTATCAAATCAATGCTAATCAATACTATAGTCAATATAATAGAAAAATGAATGGTTTATTCTGATATATTTATTAGGTAGGTAGACATTTATTTTGAAAAAATGCTGGAGCAACCTTTAGGCATTAAAGTCATAATTTTGAGGTTATGATGGAATGGAGTAAAAAGTAAATAGGTTAATTCATTATTATCGCATAAATTGCTAGTTTTTGATTATTTTTTTACATGCCATTTTTATTTATAGGAATAAAATTAAGAAAATCTCCTCAGAACTCAAGTCGAACATAAATATGAATAATATACTCAATGTACGTTTTATTATCTTAACTATTTTTTTATTATTTTAACTATTTTTTTATTCGGGAGCAATCCGTACACAGTTTTAACAATTAGCAGCACGTAACTCGATGTTATGATACAAAGCGTTTTACCAACTTTGTCTGAGTAGGTACCTACTGGAATATGGACAAACCAGGCCAGATATTCACAGCTCGAGAACTCACTACCGTTGTACAGAATCGCGAAGTAGTTATCAAAATACTCTCTATTTTCTTTTTCAAGAGAAAAACGAACCGAAAACCGAAAAGGGAGATCAGCCACACAGGGATTGTTTCCAGGCTGGAGTTGCGAACGTACAGGTAGTAAAAATGAATGGGTAGCGGCAACGATGCGGCACGGTGTTGCCGAAAATGCGTCAGGCGCGTGAAAATGTAAGGTCCGGCATATCTCATCCGTTTCCTATTCATAAAAGGGTACACAGATACTATTTAAGTAGAAAAATACGTTTAGTTTCGAACTAAAATTGCTTTAAATAACCTTATTTTTAATTGAAACCAAAATAGATAATAAAATTACGTGAATATTATTAATAGTGAATGAAAAATAAGAATTTATTGGTTCTAATTAAAAATAAGTAAGTTTCTGTTAAAAATACACTGAAAAGTATGAAATAACATTCATTTTGCTGATATTGTAATTACGATATTATCACAAACATAATATGTACTTACGGACCTTACAAATGGTGGGATTCATAGAAATGTTTTTATGTTGGGTTTGTGAATACTTTTTTCTAAACAACTATATATTTTACAAATTATCATGGAGGAAAATATGTGATAAAACAGGCAACAAAAAAAAGTAATTCATTGGTACTAAAAAAATTCTTCCACTTAGACGAGAATAAAAATTATAAGTATTTTTATTAGATCGAAGAACAATTATGTATTAATGACACGAATTGAGAAATAAATTATTTTGCTGTGACATCAGCTGTTAAAAATAATCTTCTTATCAGAAGATAACACTCATCAACTGTTCGTTAGAGATGAAAAGTAAATCGAACCAGTCCTATCCTGGCTCACGAATTTTCTTCGATTCACTGTGCTTTCCCGAAGATATGGCAAATACGCCGTAAAAGGCCGGGCTGGCACTAGTGGCGCCCTCAATCGATAAAGTGGCCCGAAAATCCCAAGAAACAGCAGAGTAAAAACCATTTGAACTGGGTGGACATGGGGGTTTATTTCTTCCTTGACCTCTTTCCCACTTTCCATTTGTCTGCATGGGAGTCTAGCTTGATAATGATTACCAAAAATATGTATGCAAGGATAATGTTATCACGCCAAATAATTATTCAAGCTAATAATAATCAGCTGTTTTATGCATGAATGCATGAACCAAGATCACTCTCGAGATTAATTGCATCTTACACTTTTTACACCTGCTTTCAAAACAGCGCAGCAGGTCGTAATATATTCGCTTTTAAAAATACGTTTTATAGTGCTGGTACTTACTTTTCTATTATTTTACAGTAATATTATTTATGAAATTCCTGTCAGACATGGACCATCATTTATCATATTCGTACCCGTGTGAGTGTAACATTCAAATTATACTCATGTTGCACAAGTGCTGTACGCGGTAAATTTTTTGAAATACAATTTTTGTATTTATTAATCAAACAAAATTTATGTAAACGTTAGAACAAGTAAGAAAATCTAAAATTGACCGTGTTTTTGCAACATAAAAGTTGATTTTTCTCGAAAACAGTCGACTTTAGAGCTCACGAGCAACAGTACCTTTTTTATGTAGAAAACATTGGCGGTTCAAAGGGGCGCCGTACTTTTTCCATTGGCGTAGAAATTGGGGAGAAAAACAACCACTACTCCTTCAAAATCTTCACCAATTATAACTTAACACATTTTTTTTCTGACTCAAAACTTAGCTTATTATAAGTGGAAAATGCTTACAAAAGCTGTTTTCAGTACTATGAACGGTTCCGGATATATTTACAAAAAACGATTTTTTTTCAAATTCTCGAGGTGGCCATTAAGTGAAAGTGATTAAAAGTATTTCTGGTTTTTAAAACTAACTTCAACTTCAACCAAAGATTTTTCCAAAAGAATAATGAAAATTAAAAACAGGTAGAGATTTGTTATTACGCGCATTTACAAAATTAGGTATCTATTAAAAAAATCAGTCGTGTGAATATCTTCAGTTGAGTTGTGGCTGCTGGATAAATATCATCAAAAAAATATCAGATTTATAAATGATTTGTAATGTTTGCTTAAAACTTTCTGCGTGATAGAAAAAATAATAAAAAATAAAAAATATTTAAGGGAAATTCTAGAACCAATACAAACTTTATTATTTTAAATGCAACACCCTGAATATGATTCAAATTCTAGATTCTTCAGAAAATTCTAGACATATTTCGTGTACAGTGTCCTGTGCCTATCTTCAACTGTTTCGGAAATAATGAGTGTTTTCTGATTTATTGCAAAAATTACCAAAAAAAAATATTTGATTATAGAAACGCGCTACTACTACAACTATTACTACACAGTCAATATCTATTTCCCATTTAGGTCTTGATAATTAGAAAATTATAAAAAAACATTTCAGCGTAGGTATCTTTTTACTGATCTTGTCTGGTCTGTATGATCGATGGAGTGGCCGGCACGATCCCCTGATCTAACACCGTTAGACTTCTTCTTATGGGGTTATGTCAAAAGTATCGTATACAAAACTGAACCCCTCGAGTTAGCTGACTTAAGAAGACGAGTAACGGATGCGATTAGATCGGTCACGCCTGAGATGTTGAGTAATGTTAGAAGAAATTTCTATTCCAGGTTAGGTTTGTGCAAAGACGTTCTCGGCCAGCATTTTGAACATCTTCGACATTGACATTAATGTTCTTTTTTGTTTTTTACGTTACAAGAAATAAATAGTATTACTTATTAATTTCTGAATCTCTGTAATCAAATATTTCCGAAACAGTTGATGATAGGTATAGGAAACTGTACAAGAAATATTTCTAGAATTTTCTGATGAATCTAGAATTTGAATAATATACATTTAAATAAAAAAGTTTGTATTGGTCCCTGTTAGATGAAACATCCTGTGTAAAAAAATATATTAAAAAAATGCGCAACTAAAAATATCAATCGACGTGTCCGACCGTTTTTTTGAACACGCCGCCACTTAAGTATTTAATATCGATTTTTTTCCATTTGGCTGAGACACCCTGTATAATATGACAGAAGATAGCCGGACAATCGATAAGATTATTCACAATCCGTTTCCCGGTAGATCTAAAACCGTGACATTGAAGCGACTATAAAGCAGGTCATTTTCTATACCCTTCCGAGGATAGAATTAACCAGTTATGAAAACAAGGAACTTTAGTAATTTTCTCTGAACCCTTATTATTCTTCTTTTAATAATACTTGCAAACTCCAACTTAGATCTCACGTATGCAAAATTTAAATTTTTAGTATAATAAGATTACTTAAGGTGGGTACGCACCGTAAGCATGTGCGCTGGAATACTGCAATAATTTGGTGTTCTGTAATGCTCGTATTCACTAATGTAATGGTCAAATCTAAATTTTTACAACACACGCGGATACTACCGATGTCTCACCTTTACTAAAATTCGTACTGTTTCATTCTATGAAACAAAACCTTTTTAATGCCTCTGTGAGATATGTTGACTAGCCATCGCCACTCTATGGCTCCAGTTGTATTTAAAAG
Organism: Crioceris asparagi; assembly: GCA_958507055.1. Lineage (NCBI taxonomy): Eukaryota > Metazoa > Arthropoda > Insecta > Coleoptera > Chrysomelidae > Crioceris > Crioceris asparagi. The sequence goes on from OY293827.1 coordinate 63,259,086, forward strand.
AAGAGATTTGAAACACTGAAAATGTTTAAACCGACATTCGTCTTTGACAAAAGTGTATAAGTTTGCTTTGCCGTAATGTCATTACTAAGCTGAACACTATTGAATTTCATCAAAACTGTCAAAGAACTGACGAAGCTGTATATACTAACGGCGAGTAGTACAGTAAGAGTAGCAACTGATTTTATAATAATGCAACTCTATACACCTATCGTCGTTCCTAGTTATTATTGGCTTCACAAAAGGGGAAATGACATCAAATCTACCACTAAGTTAGGGAAAGATGACCTCAATATATGCACATTCCTCAGGTCCAATGAATTTATTCATTTGATTTTAGGTTATTATTTCCATCACTTGCACTATCATAGTCAAAGTAACTTTCACCTCTAAACTTGAAAGTGCCGCTCGGAATTCTGTCATCCATCGAACTTTGGGGTCGCAAGTAGATAGGTAGGTACCCACTGTTTTTATCTCACTTCCATTTTCCAAATAGCCGTTTAACAAAAATGAATAATTTATAATATTTGAATCATTTAATCAATGCTAACAATAATTTCTCAAGTGAATTATAAGTTTTATTTTTATTCACTATTAAATATAAAGCGACATTCTGGAAATATTTTTGTCCACCTTCAACGAGGATTTAGTATTGGCAATAAAAAATATTAACGATTTCTTTTTTTGCTATATTCGGCATAGAGTCGAAGCCGAACCAGACGTACCTATATATTTTCCTCGAATTTCCGATAATGATTAGGTATGGTCGAATTTCTAATAATTCGCGATAGGTACTTAAAAAAATATTAGTTCTAATTCAACGATAATTCAAGATGAAAATTCGTAAAATGCAACAATTTTTAGTAATTTCTGTTAGAATTTATTATATAGACAACATTTAATTAATACAGTTAGATATAAATATGTAAAAGTTGTTGATTCTATTTAATCTAGATTTCATTGGATTATATCATTTCCTATAAGAATTACCTGCGCCAAATTTTATATACGGAGAGTATTGTGATATTCAGAATTATATTGAATTGACTCACCATGTATTGTCAACTCGGAATCCCTGTTTACTTCGTACAAGCGAATAGCTTCATCGAGTTCCATTTGAGATGAAATTGTGCAAGGATCACCCTCCTCGTCCACCCATTTCATAGTGAATACTTGGTCCAGTGGAAACCGACATATTTCTCGTATTTCTTGTCTAAGTAAATCCAATGTTATACTTTGGTCGACATATGTAATCAAAACTTCACCATTATAGGCAATTTTCGCCCTAATTTCATTGGGGTTGTCAATAAATTGTGTGGGCATTTTGAATTGGACGTTTTCTTTCAAGTATTAGTAATCTGGAGTAATATATTTCTATTTCTTGTAGTACCTGCAACAGGTTATTGAACATTTCAGTCACGCTAGATAGACTAAGCTTAGTCACTCAATATTAGAAATGTTATTTATAACAAACAATTATTTTCCATACATAGGTATATCCAATTCAACTTACAAACAGTAGTGAACTCCAAGAGATAAAAATTGATTCACAGTTTTATTTAAACATAAGCACATAAGTGTAGTATAAATAATATAGGTATACAAAGCTAGTTTGTTATAACCTTAAACTGAACAGTCACTATTGTTTATCCATGGACAGTGGAGACTGGTATTCGTTGTAATGTTCTTCACAGAGCGATGATAAAAATGTTTGTCTTTAAGGTCTATGGGTCTGGTTTAGGTGAAATTGACGTAAACGAAGAAAACCAATCAAGCAACGAAATAAAAGTATAAAACAAAACTGTTCAAATTGTCAATTATATTATGACATGACGACTATGACTACTGACAGTGACAAGTGAAATGAAATGGAATGAATTTTGAAGTCAAAGTTGACGTTTTCTTCTTCTTTTCTAGGTTCCTTAAGAGCGAATATATCCTGATCAAGAAGTAATCTAGGTCTTTCAACTACTGTCCTCGAGATGGCAGTAGCATTCCGCCATCTACCTTTTGATCAAATTCATGAAAACTTAAATCATAATGTTGATTTTATAGAATACTAGAATTCAGTAAGTATTATTATTCGTAGTATTTTTTTATAGATTATACAAAAAAGATATTTTGTAACACTCTTATGTCACAAATTTTTTCTTTAATATATCCAACCTTATATTTGTAGCTACGAAATATCATTGGAACGATTACATATCATTTGGCATAGTAATAAATTATTTCAAATAACCATAAAATTTGTTATTAAATCGAACGATCATTGTTATTATAGTCCTTCCTTTGACGGTGGAGAGGAATGAAAGGCAATTCTATTTCTACCCAGTGATACTTGAACGTAAATGTCGAAAGAGTAGGTACCTGAAGAATTATCTCCAGTGTCAGTGTTTTTTATTGTTTTATTTATATCATTTCGCTCTTAAAATAACGATGATATAATTGAGGGCTTTTCGTTTCCAGCAGCAAGTCAAATTTCGCAAACGCACCTAAATTGAAAATTTCGGTAACTGTCACGTTAAAGGGCTCTTGGAGTTTTCGTACTTAAAGGGTGAGAGAGTCTTTGAGGATAATTTTCAATTTACTCTTCCAAATTACGAGCTTAAAATGCTAATTTCTCAGGCGACTACTTGCGGTTTCATGGTAAGTGACAATAAAATTTTTTGTCTTCGTCAACTTCCGTCGTAAGTTTAAAGAATTAGTCCAATTAATAGCAAATGGAAACTTTAATGGAAGTGCAAAGACACGCACGGAACGCAAACCACTTCAAAATAAATGCCCCTCATTCAAATTATTTTAAAGAACCCAGGAATATCATCAATAATCCAAACCTCTAGATCTTTCCGTTATATGGTCTCAAAAAAGTTTCTTTAAGGATATTTGTAGATATGTAGGTATGTATGTACAAATGAGATGATATGTCCGCTTGAATATGGCCATCAATGCAAAATGTAGTTTGCAGAGGTGAGAGCGGTATCTCTCACTTCTGCTTACAGAAGCATTATTTACAGAAAAATGTTGGATTTTCAAGGTCACGTAATGGTTGTTCCCGACTAATTTAAAAATATGGCTTGAAATTAATGAGATATTGTATACAATACAATCTAACAATGATAAGTAATCATATGAGAACGTTTTCAACTCGTGAAAGACTGTAATATTTATATTATCAATATATGTAAAACCAAGTAGACGGATTTCACAATTTATTATTTTCAAGACTCTACGGTGTTGCCGGTGTTAAAATTCTACCTGTTTATAAAGACCTAAGTCATATATAAATGTCGGATAAATACTTAAGTGAAACCAATAATGTAATAATGAACGTGATAGTAAAATCATTTTTTACTTTAAAAGCATGCAATCGACTTCGCTTTCATTCGAAAACGATACATTGTTAACGCATTAATAATATTCGTCAAATGTTTAACTAACATATCCCTAACTAAACGGCAACACGGTAGCAGTATTTCTCTCCCAACTAACAAATGTCAGTCACAATCAGGCTGTTCGAGCAGTAGTTTGGGACGGTTTGATAACTGTTTAAAATGCGCATGTGCGGTTTGAAACAGTTTTCAAGTGGTTTGGGATTTGGTTGCTCGAACACCAAACTGCAGTTTGCAAACTACCCCTTCCACTTTCTTACATTTTCGTTGTCATAGACCAAATTACTATGCCGATAGATATGTTTTATGACCAAAGATAAGAGAGAACATCAATGAAAGACTGATGGACAAAACACAAACCTGGGTTTAGTTTAGGACTGTGGTAGTGTTCTCTGAAAAATATTTCTCCAACAACAGATAACACTATACCCTAAGAAGAAGAAGACGCTTCAACTGCGCCTGTCTCAAACTGAGTCCGGACTAGTTTGGAAATCGTCAAACTACTGCTCGAACATCTTACTAGTAGTTGGGAATAAATTATTCATCGTAAATTGAAGTGCGCAGGCGTCTGACGTTTTGGGACTGGTTTGAACCGCTGCTCGAACACCCTTAACAATGCAAACCATAGAGATATAATATTTAACATAGAGTAGGCAAGTCCTATGCAGCACTGCTATGTGGTCCATAGATAAAAAGAGATAGAGAACATCGTGCCCGTGTCTGTCTTTGTTTCATGACGCATACAGGGAAGAGTTTATATTTGCGCATAATTCAAATTGAAATTTATTACAATTCTTAATATACTCTAAAAATAGGTCATTTATTATATATAGTACATTCTAATTCTAAATTTTAGGTCATTTAATTTGTCACTTTCATGTTTTAGGCCTATAGGCGAATATCTATGTAGTTTTGTACTAGGTATAAGGTATATAAGCTGCTGTCTGTGATCATAAAAAGGTTCTTGCTCGAAAATATTTGTCATTGGTTAATATTTCTAAGGTTTCACTTACAATTTTGAAATATATATTTTTCTTTAATAAGGAATCTTTATACAGGGAAATGGGCATACGCTAATGGTAAATGGGGATGACGTAGCTGGTTCTAAAAAACCCATATTTAATGGGTCTCTGATTCTTTATAATCAAGATACAGGGTGATTTATCCATTATGTCCGTTTTTTCATTTAGTCATAACTTCCGAACCCCACTGTATATTTTTTTCATATTCGCAACAAATACTCTTCATCCTGTATGGTACCGAATACCAGACAAATAAAAATTAAAATCCAGGAACGGACTTCAAAAAAATTAAAAAAATTGAATCACTTTCAAACAACACCCCGTATATCAAAATTTTGAAAATTTGTAATCAGATTTCGAAAGAGCAGAGAAAATTATGTCGGACCAAATGTGTTTGGTACTTCCGCATACAATTCTAGTACTTGTTAATTTGAGTCAAAATTAATATTTTCGATGAATGTGTGGTACAAAATTGAAAAAAATCATTTTCTGCTATAAAATCTAATCTTTCAAATCTAATCGATAAAATCATCAAGCATTTCATCATCTCCTAATGTTTGGATCCCAACAATTTTGTAACATGAGTCGACAGGTCCGTATTTAGGACAAAATGCTAATTGCAAGCATTAAGTAAAAACACCCTGTATGTGTAATACAAATATGAAAATTGTATTTTTTCATTATGCTATACTTCAAACAAACAATAAAATGATAAAAATGCTCTATCCCGAAAAAAAGTATACGTACCTTTATGGAAAGAAATAGATACTAACTCATTGAAATTGTATTATGTGAAAAAATAACTAAGAGTCAAAAAATTAGAAGCGGTTATTATTTATCCCATTATACATAATTAGTCTTTCAGTTACAGCTTGTTGCTCATTTCTTAGGGACGGTATTAATAATCTACGAAATTCACATGTTTGGGCACAACAAAATCCGTTCGCTATCAAACAGACACACTCACAAATAAGATTCTCCTTCAGTGTATGGTGTGGTGTTATTAACAACCGTTTAATTGGTCCGCATTTTTTCCACATTTACTAACTGGTGAAGTTTATTTGGAATTTCTGCAAAATATTTTACCGATATTGCTACACGTTGCAGATGTTAACGTTGGAGGCATGTACTTCTAACATGATGGTGCTTCACCTTATTTCAGGGCAATAGTCAGAGACTTTTCAAATAAAAATTTTCCAAATAGATGGATAGGCAGAGGTGGACCTCATAACTGGCCTACAAGGGGACCTGATTTTAACCCAGTCGACTATAGCGTTTGGGGTTATTTAAAATCGAAAGTTTATGCAATTGAAGTAAATTCAAGAGAAGGCCTTTTGCAGAGAATCGAATAGGCGTGCGGCGAATTGAAAAATAATCCGGGTATGATTAGTTGATCAATTAGAAGTCTAACAAAAAGGGCACATAAATGTAGTGAGCAAAATGGTGGCCACTTTGAGCATGTGTTGTAGTTTAGTTTTCTTGGAATATTTTATTTTAAAGTTTTCAATCCTATTTTTATTTCTTTTCTTATCACTTAATAACATATTAATGAGTTAAGTGTTTTTTAAAATAAAGTTATACTTTTTTGGAATACAGTCTTTTTATTATTTTATTGTCTGTTTGAAGTTTAGCATAATGGAAAAATACAATTATCACATTTGTATTACACATACATTTGTAACTAAATCCTTGCAATTAGTATTTTGTCCTAAATACGGACCTGTCGAACCATGTTACAAAAATGTTGCGATCCAAACATTAGAATATTATGAAATGCTTGATGATTATATCGATTAGATTTGAAATATCAGATTTTATAGCAGAAAATGATTTTTTTTTTCACCACACATTCATCGAAAATATTAATTTTGACTCAAATTAACAAGTACTAGAATTGTATGCGGAAGAACCAAACACATTTGGTCCGACATAATTTTCTCTGCTCTTTCCAAATCTGCTAACCAATTTTCAAAATTTTGGTATACAGGGTGTTGTTTGGAAGTGATTCAATTTTTTTAATTTTTTCCAAGTCCGTTCCTGGATTTTCATTTTTATTTATCTGGTTTTTGGTACCTTACAGGATGAAGAGTATTTGTTGCGAATATGAAAAAAATATACAGTGGGGTTTCGAAGTTATGACTAAATGAAAAAACGGACATAATAGATAAATCACCCTGTATCTTGATTATAAAGAATCAGAGACCCATTAAATATAGGTTTTTTAGAACCAGCTACGTCACCCCTATCTACCATTAGCGTATGCCCATTTCCCAATGAATCACCCTGTATAAACGCAGTATTCTTTCTTTATGATGACAAATTAGATTGACATCATTTGATGCAAAGTTTAACTTTTCTAACCAATTTGTCAATTCTAATTTATCGGAATTTTCTAAAACCTACAAAGTTAAACATTGCTCACAGTGAATTCGTTTCCTTAATGTATAAACTATAAATTAAGCGATATGTTTTATGATGTCGTCAAGATATTCTGAATGTTTCAGTATGTTAGAAATACTATGAACCATGTCATCGAATAACAAATAATATATGTTTTATTTTGTTATTTTCGGCAGAAGTCGTTACCAGAAGTGTGAGATCTTGAAGTGCGTAATAGACCAATTGCATCAATGGATTCAATTCTCCGCATGCGCGAATTATCGGTCATAGAATACCTCTTTCAAGCTTATCTAGAAGCATTGTTCTCTGGTACATGTCATAGCACATAAGGAAATTGATAGAAGCGCTCACAGAGAGCCATTAGCATGGAATTATTTGGATATAGGTATAGTACATTCTGTTCAAAAGAGTGACATTTCAAATGAAAGTGGCCGCTGAAACTGCCAATCGCGCATGCGAAGAACAATGTTCGCTTAATGCAATCGATCTATTGGCAGAAGCAGGAACTAAATACATTCACATTATTAAGAAGTAACTTTTTAAAGGCCGATTGAAACTGAATCGTGGTAGGTCCAGGAGATCCTAGCTTTTTATATGTAGTGCTGAGTAAAACTTAGTGGGTATTAGAAATATTTATGAGAATAAATATTTTTTACAAAAAATTGGACCGACGTTATAGTTGATGCACTGAAAAGTATAAAATAATATTACTTCTATTGGTGATAGTACTTTTGAAGTTGTGCAGTTGCAGTTAGATTGATAGCTTTTGGCACCAACTTCACAAGTACCATCACCAATAGAAGTAATATTATTTTATACTTTTCAGTGCATCAACTATAACGTCGGTCCAATTTTTTGTAAAAAATATTTATTTTACACTTTTGAGTGTAACATTAGTCCCGAAAATCGTTGAACGTTCACTATACCATATCAATGAAGATAATACTTATCCTATTACCCACGTATATTCCTTGCATGTAGTGGTTATTATTGAGATCTCAGAACATCGCGGCGGAAATACGCTTGAATATTTTAGTTGTTACCATTTAACACCGATTTAACTCGAAAACCGTAATTCTAAGGAAAAAATGTTCATTATAAATGTTGCTACAAATAATTATATCTTTCATGTAGTATCGAAAAATTTTCAATTTTCGAAAGAAATTGTCCTCTCCACATAGCAATAATACATATTTAACATGCGTCTATCTCGAAAACCGTAACACTTTTGAAAAAATGTTCAATTTAAACGTTTCCGGATATTGTCCTATCTTTAATTATACCAACTCAGATTTTCGATTTTCGAGAAAATTCGCTCCCACCACCCCTTCGGGGGCGGTTTTCGGAGGGAAGGAGATTTCGGATTTGCGTTTTTATGAATATGGGACCATTTCTCAATCCCCTTCTTTCAAATGAATCCAAAATCATCAAAATCGGAGATCGTCTACTATATAAAAGGCGCGCACGAACCAAAAAAAAAAAAAAAAAAAAAAAAAAAAAAAAATAAAGCAGACAGTCGAATTGTATACCTCCTCCGTTCGGGGTTCGTCGGTCAAAAATAATAGGAATCGGTGAATCGCCCTATGCAGTTACGTTTGGATGTACCGCCAGGTTGGGTTGGCATCAATATAAGTTTACCACAGAATGACCAGGATGGAGACCGTTGATTTGAGTAAATATTATATTATAGATAAGAGCTTGCGCATATTGAATAATTGAAAAAACTAATTTTGAATCTTGAAGACCTATCATACTGAAATCATTCATTAATTTCCTGAAGTGTTTAAAATACCATTCATGATAGAAAACTTAGCATAATAAATTACGAGTATTTCAATACAATATACATATTATAAGAACGAAACTTTAGATATTAAGATATTAATATGTATATAAATAAATTCAACATTTTTGTTTGCTGGTAGTTACATCGCCTTAATATTATACAACAAATGCCTAAGATAAAAGTATAAGTCCAGTTCAAAAGCAAGCAAGAATAAAATATACATATACCAGAAACATTGAAGGAAATTTTGAGTGAATAATGTAACATTAACATTAATATCTTTTCTTCATACTATGTATATGTATTTATAATCTTATTTAATATTGTATTTCACTCTTGTAATGTTAACTATTGATAAATATACCATTTTCTCTTTGCTAGTGGTTATAACATCACCTTAATATTAAAAAATATCATAATGAAGTACGAGCGTTTCATATTTATATTGTGAACTATTTCTAAATTATATATATAAAAATAAAACTTGTTTCTTTGTTGATAATTATAATCACCTTAGTATTATTATTCAAGCCACACGTTACTCAATACTCAAATTCTGATAACAGCTGTTTTGCTCAAGAGAGTTTTCGATGTCTTTGACCGATTTCGCCAGACGGAGGAGGTATCTATACAATTCGGTTGTGTTTGTTTTTTTAGTATTAAGATATTTGTATAACTACACGTATTTAAGAATAAAATGTTTATTGAAAATTAAAGTCTGTGACAGCTAACCGGTTTCCAAAATAAATACATATCCCCAAAAAACATTTCCAATGTAAAACTTTTGGAGGTGAGAGCTATATTCAGCAAAATTCAACAAAAAAACTCAAATCTTTCGCATATGCTCAGTTAGAGCTGAACCACCCGATACAATTTTTGGTATGTTGTTATGTATAAGAATTTTGTTTGAATGGTACATTTTCATCAAGTGATTCTATCGCTTCTCAGCGCCCCCAAAATTCCTTCCATGAAATTACAATTTGACGTATTATATTCATAACCCACATTTACTGTAAATCTGGACTCGAGCATTTCCATTTCCTCACCAGCCTGCATTTATGATTCGCAATATTAACGCATTTTGATCGTCATCGTCAATTTTAAATCTTTTCAACTTCCTTCTCTTACCCCTGGTCAATAATAACAAGTAAAATTAAAAAAAAATAATTATGAATATAATACGTCAAGTTGTAATTTCATGGAAGGAATTTTGGGGGCGGTGAGAAGCGATAGAATCACTTGATGAAAATTTACCATTCAAACAAAATTCTTATACAAAAGAACATACCAAATATTGTATCGGTGTGGTTCAGCTCTAACTGAGCATATGCGAAAGATTTGAGTTTTTTTTGGTTGAATTTTGCTGAATATAGCTCTCACCTCCAAAAGTTTTACATTGGGAATGTTTTTTGAGGATTTTACCTGACAACAAATTATATATTATGAAGCTACATAATTATGTTTCCATCCAACATTTTTAAGCAATTAGATGACCCGTGCGAAGCATTCGCTTTCTTACCTTCATAAATCCCACTTAAATAGAGTAAGTACTCATTGTATATTCAGTGTCGTATAGTGCGTATTTAGTGCGTCATGGGCAATTCCTCGAAACTCGATTGAGGGTCTGTGTTCTTCCTCTACTTGGTATATTTTCCGGTATAGCGGTTAAGCAACGCTTTAAAATGATGCCCCATTCATGAAATTTGATGAAGTATTAAGGAAGTTAGGCGTACCGACAAAAAAATGCCTTGAGAAATAATATATATGATTTTCTGTTTATTAAAAATTGAAATACTTCAAAATTGACATCCCATGTCTAATGGACAAATTTATATGTTTAAAGATTTTTTCTTAAATAGACATGGTAGATCAAGTATTTCCAGAAATTATAAGGAACTATCTGTTATGAAAATGTTGAGTTTGTTATTGCCATTTTTAATGTACAATGCAATTTAATGCCATATTACCTATAGGTATCACTTTCACTATTAAACCATCTGGTTCTGCGATTGGAACCATATAAATTAAAGTGGAAGTGACAAGGAAAGCGGAAAGTGACTATTAGGATTTGGGACATCAATTTTCTCTAAATCGAAGTCGATAAAGGCGGCCCTCTCTACAGAAGAAATAACCGTTTAATACCGACTGGCAATGATTTACACCCAGGGTTGGATTCATTCAGGTAGCATAAAAACAAACGATAATGTAGCAGCAATCTCACTTTTTATTTCAACAAGAAAATGAGAGGCTTTTGACTGATTTCCCAATTGCAAGAGGTATACAGTTTTATTGTTTATCTGCTTTTTGACCTACTTACTTAGAAGAGTCAATATCCTGTAAAATTTGATTTGAACAATTAAAAAAAAACTGTTTCCGAGTTAGAGCAGTGGTAAAGTCTGAACTAGTGTGTTTCCGCAATGTTTTCAGATCTCTGAATAATAATAAATAAAAGCAAAGAACTTTCAAAGATCTTGATGATAATGATACACTCAAAATAATTGTGAATTTTTTTTACAAAAACTAGGACCGATGACTTTAAAAGTTAGTGTACTGAAAAATACAAAATAATATTAATTCCCCTGCAGCTGGTACTTTTGAAGTTGTTGCCAAAATTCGTCTATCTACCTATAACTGTATAACTCCAAAATTTACAGCACCATTGGCACCAATATTATTTTGTATTTTTCAGTGCAGCAACTACTAATGTCCGTTTTTTGAAAAAAGTTGTATCACATCTATTCGTGCGTTTAAAAAAATAACAACATACTGGGAGATATCTCAAAGATTTTTATTTCCTCATTTAGTTGGAACTCTGTTACAATTCGGAATGGGATGATTCTTCATATGAATGTTCATGTTCATTCCATAATTTATCATTAGGAAACTGGAAGCATTTTGTTATGAATACGTAAGTTATACCTATGTTTCGAAGTTCCTAAGCCAAATAAAATTTATTTAAGAATAATGTCTTGGATCTAGAGCAGTCCCTTCGATCAATGAATTAATTTGTTGTTTAATTTTAATATGAAAAAAATAAAAGATTTTATATGTCTGCAATTTCGATAGAATGTTTTATACTTTTAGTTTGTTTCTCGAATGATTTCGTTTGCCTTTAATCATTCACGAGCTACATACATCACGATATACCTCTCATCGCACCTCATACCATGAAATTATTTAAAACGTTTTTCGATCTAAGCTACGACATCAGTAATTCAAGCGTATCTTTTTCAATACCATGATAGAGGGCTGCTCTTATGTCCAAAGGCAACGCAATCTGTATTTCATACCTAGGCGTCACAAAGTCAAAGTGCATTTCAGAGAATTCAGATGAATAAATTTATATTTCATAACTCTAGCAATAAATTTGTATGTATGTGAGTGTGAGGAACCTTATAATACGTATATGTCAGCTTTTACGTTTGGTTAATTACATTATTTGCGAAAGTGTAATTTATCACGCAAATAAAATGAATTAGGACGTATTCGCATATAATAATCATCAATCATATCAAAGATGTTTTTGTCGGTAGACTATTGGCAATACAAAATACAAGTAACCCTGTTATTTGATCATGGAGGCCACTATCTCGTGGGCTATTACCATACACGACATAGAATTCAGTGAATCTACTTATTCAAACAGTGTTTTACCAGAATATAAATTTTAGTCAAGTGATATATTTAGATATATGCTCATTTAACAAAAGCAGCCTAGTCTTCTATGGGAACTTCATATTTAAAATCAAAAATAAAGATATGTTTTACAGGTTATGTTGAATTTTTATGTCAATTCATTCAATGAATGATTCTCCCTTAATATATTATTATCGATACTATTTATTGAGACGTCATTTTGAATTTTATGGTCACCGCGAATAATAATCTATAATGTAACAGGCCGATGTCTGTACATTATCAATGCAAACTGTAGTTTGCAGAGGTGAGAACGGTATCTCTCAATTCTGCCTACAGAAGCATTATTTTCAAAAAATGTTGGATTTTCAAGGTCACGTAATGGTGTTTCCCGATTAATTTAAAAATATGGTTCGAAATTAACGAGATATTGTATTTAATACAATCCCACAATGATAAGTAATCATTTGAAAATGTTTTCAACTCGTAAAAGGATGTAATAATTATACATATTATCAATATATGTAGAACCAAATAGACGGATTTCACAATTTATTATTTTCAAGACTCTACAGTGTTGCCGGTGCTAAAATTTTACCTGTTTTTAAATACCCAACTCATATAGATATCGGATAAATACCTAAGTGAAGCTAACAAATTAATTATGATCATGATTGTAAAATCATTTATTATTTAAAAAGCATGCAAACTACTTCGCTCTTATTCGAAAGTGGTACATTTTTAACGCTTTAATAGTATTTTTGTTAAACGTATACTCCAACTAAATGGCAACAATGAGGTAGATGTAGCAGTACGTGTTAATACATCTATTCACTAAGATATGGCAGAGCGATCAGGAATTAGACGTTTTCGTACGCTGTGGGTTATTAATTATTATTAATATTTGGTACCTAGGTATATTTCTTCTAACATTTCAAATTATGAATTACAAGGTGGGAGATTGGGAGTGCGTAGGTATTCGTACGATTACGGGGTTATTGTAAAGATTAGGAGAAACTGTTTGTAACTAACCCAATCGTATTTTAAACATTCTACAACATGAAAGTATTTTCAATTATACTGGGTGTTTCTAAATAGTTGGAACTCTACACAACTTTGTTCTTTCTTATGGAATGTTTATAACTTTAATTTATTTTTCAGATCAAAATGGAAAAACAATGTCAGTTTATTAATATGACTTTATGTTTATAGCTAATATTTTGAGATATTAATTATCAATAATCCAAAGGATGAGAGAGTCAGTATGTAGTTATTCGCGATTTCACATTTTTTTTTTTAGTATATCTATATTCATATCCCCAACAATAATGGTAATGTCGGTACCATTATCAATGTTGAACAAATATGCTTCAAGATGTGCAACACTGCATTTCATTTCTTGGCAAGCGCTGAAAAGAAAGATGCGGCATATATATATCTATATACAGGGTGGCTCATGGTCGATGGTTAGTACCTCATCGAGATAATGTTTATGGATTCTGAATAGAGAAATTTATCCTGCGTTATACAGGGTCGTTCAAAATGTGTGATTTTTCTGCTAGATACAAAAATGTTTAAAAACACCCTGTATATTATAAAATATCCTGAAATATGCCTAAATTTCCTTCGATTTGATGTATCATGTTCCTATACCTAAGTAGACAGAATTTCGAGAAAAGAGCACTTTTCAAAAAAAATCAAATTATATTTCTCATATTCATCTAGGTTGCTATTAAATGTCATCATAGCACATGACATAAAATTTGACAATTAGTGCATTATTAATAATACCTTTGAGTATTTCTCAACGTAAATGATTTGAAATGAATGAAATAACAATTCAAACGAAGTTCTAATAAAATTGTTTATTCTTCATGGAAAATGTGTGGAAACTATCGCAACAACGTGCAGATAATTAAATGAAACGTACTCTGATTTACATCCAATTAACAAGAGGAAGTTTGTACGATTACAAAATAATTTCATCAATTATCTGTTAAAATTTAGAAAACGTTCATAATAAGTTTTCAACATGCCGACCGTTGGCTTCCAAACGTTTCAATGTCCGTTTATTTGTAGATATTTGTAGCCCTCCTTATTTCATTGGCGTCTAGTTCTTCAGTGCAGTTGATTACTCGTTGGCGTATATCTTATTTATTTTATTTATTTATTTATTTATGTATACACCACCACAACAGTCGTAACCAATTACAGGGTGGGTTAAACATTGTTAACAAATTAATTAATCATAGTTTACAGTTACTTTATGAAACAGTGATATGTAAAGTATTGAGATAATTACACAGAGAACAGGCTAAAATCCTTTTTCATATAAAAATCATCTGGCTATAATTATAATATAAAATTTACACAAATTTGCTAAGATTTAAGCAGAATATATCCAAGCTGTCCTCCAGTTTAGAGTAAAAATGCACCATTTGATAAAATGGAGATGAGTTAAGGGTATTAGTTCTGGCAGCGGGTAAAGCGAAAGTAGAGGTGTTTCGGAGCCCCGGTCTAGGTACTTTCAAAAATATTTGACTGAGTATATCGGGACAGTCAATGTTACCGTTCAGCAATTTATATAGGAATATAACTAAGTGAGTGGCTCGTCTTGTGCTCAGTTCGGCGAGGTTGAAGCGCTCTATAAGTTGATTGTGTGGGAAACCTCTTTCCGGATAAACGCCGGTTAGTGTGTGCCCGGCTGTTTTCAGGAAACGTCTCTGAATTTTCTCGAACATTTCAAACAACTCCGTTGTTACTTCCCCAGTGCAATGAGCCGGTGCTCCATCCAGCTGAAACCAACTGCTACGATACTCTTCCAATGACAGATTGTCCAAGAAGTCGTTCACAACTGACCTTAGAATTTCCAGATATTTCTCAGAACGGTTCATTGTAAATAAGAAAACTTACTCGGTGATCCTTTTTAAGGCAAAATACGTTGAAACTAAACTTCTCCTGAAATCCCATCTCCTTGACAATATTTGGATTTTGATCAGCCCTGAAATGATCGTTCCTTCTATTAAAAATTCCTTCTCTGGAAAATTTTGATTCGTCTGTCTAAATATTTTTTTCAAGAATTCAGGATCTTCTTGGATGCGAAATAGGATTGTTTCGCAAAAGTGAACCCTACTTTGATGATCTTCTGGTTTTAGAGCTTGAACTTTAGTAAACTTGTACGGGCGCATGTTATGATTATGGATGATCCTTCTAAATCATACTCGGCACTTCTAGTGGAAGCTTGGGGATCAGCACGGAAATAGGCCAAAACATTTATTATGTTGTCTTCATCTGAAGTTATAGTTTTCGGTAGATGTCATTCCGCTTTTAATATTGATCCATTATTAATGAAATTATTTTGTAATCGTACAAACTTCCTCTTGTTCATTGAATGTAAATCAGGGTCCGTTTCATTGCACGTTCTTGCTTTAATTCCCTCACATTTTCCATGAAAAATAAACAATTTCATTAGTACTTCGTTCGAATAGTTATTTCCCACCATTTTAATTTTTTCAAGTCACTTACGTTAAGAAACACTCAAAGGTATTATTACTAATGCACTAATTGTCAAATTTTCATTATATCATGTACTATGATGACATTTAATAGCAACCTAGATAAATATGAGAAATATAATTTAATTTTTTTAGATAATTGTTCTTATCTCGGAATTCTGGCTACTATAGGAACATGATACATCAAATCGAAAGAGATTTAGGTATCTTTCAGGATATTTCATAATATACAGGTTGTTCCATTTAAAAAAAACGCATTTTTAAACATTTTTGTATCTAGCAGTAAAATCACACATTTTGAACGATCCTTTATAACGCAGTACAATAATATATATGGTGTTCTATTCGAAACAACAAAGATGCTGCTACTTTTTGGTAAAAGCGGCAACGCTGCATCGATGAAAATATTTTAGATCAATAGATTAAGAGCAATTACTTGAACAACCAAATTTTCAGAACCATCGACCGTGAGCCACCTTGTATATATATATATACTAGCTATGATACCCGGCTTCGCTCGGGAGTGGGTATGAGATTACGTGGTAGTTGATAGTTGAAATAAAGAAATAAACTATGACTAAAAAAGTAAAAAAAAAAAATTATTGAAAACATTTTCTTATAATTTACACGACTTGTTTATAAACAACATTTTTCATTTTTTTGTCCGGGGTATATATATATATATATATAAATTTTTCGAGTTTCCTACTCTTGAGCAAGCTAGATATAGCTGACCGTGAGAGAAGCAGGATTCTTTGAGGTTGAAACCACAATATTTTAAAGTTTGCCCTTGCGCTTTATTAATTGTAATACTAAAGGCTAATTTAATTGGAAACTGCAATCTTTTAAATTGAAATGGTAATTCAGAAGAGATCAGTGGTATTCTAGGTATAAATACTGTGTGTCCTTTGTTCTTTCCAGAAATAAGTTCAGCTTCAATGATATTACTTGATAGCTGTTTTACGATCATCCTTTTTCCATTAAATAGTTTTGGGGAGTTGAGATTTCTGAGTAGTATGATTGGAGATCCAATATTCAGACGAAGGCAGTGTACTTGTAAAGAGTTTAAAAATTCCGTAGGGAAGTTGACACTTTCTTCAATGGATACCATCGTGTCGATCGATTTATATATTTTCTCGTCACCAGGTATTTTCATTAAAATATTATAATTAATATCGTCAACAATATTATTTTTAGTGGCCAAAATTGCTCTTTCAAATAACCACTCTACGTTGGTATAGTTTTGAATAATATTTGGATAAATTTTGTCGATTAGTTCATTTTTAGTAGTAACTATGTTACAGAAATCACTATTGAGTTCAATGAGGCCGGTCGTTTGGTCAGTAGGATATGTACATTCGCCTATTTGTAAAAGTATTTTAGCAAAATGTGCTGTTGATTCATCTTTTGATAATTCAACTCTCATGTTTTTTGTTAATTGCAGTATTTGTACTTGTGGCCAGAGATGTGACTTTTTTAAGCAAGCATTGATCTCGTCTGCTGGTGTTGACTTGGGAATAACTGGAAGAGCTCCTCCCATTATTTCAGAGTTTTTTCGCAATTCTTGTAGTGTTCTGTCCATGGCTTCTAGTGATTTTTTATGGGCCATGGTGCATTCATCACAGACGAGAATTTGAGCTTGTTTTAGAATTTGACCCCGTTCAGATTTTCCTGAGACTTTACATACCGGAAATTGTTGTTCGGCTACATTCAACGGTAATTGTAAGGCAGAATGTGCAGTTCGTCCTCCTTCCATAAGTGTGGCTGCAATGCCAGATGATGCTAGTGCCAGTGCGATGTGTTTTTTAGCACGTTTTTCCGCCAGTATTAGATTTATTAGAAACGTTTTACCGGTGCCTCCTGGTGCGTGTAAGTAAATAATTCCACTAGTGTTGTTATTTATTCGGTTCATTATAACATTGTAAACTTTTTTTTGATTGTCATTGAGGAGTGGTTTGTTGTGAGCAATGTATTCAAGTAGTTCATTGACGTTGTAGCTTTTTTCATTTTTAATTTCGTAGTTTAGCACACTGAAAGCATTTCTTTGTGGTGCTGGCATTCCAAGTACTACTAAGGCCTGGTTATTTATTGCTGAACATTTATCTTCTAAGCGAATAAGTGTTTCATTGAAGATGTCATAATTGAATTCTATAGTCAGTTCTGGATTTGTTTGTCGGATTTGGTACAATATATCATCACTCATACTCCTTTTGAAAGAGTCCCATAGCTGTTTTGGGTTTGATGGGTTACATGTTAATGTTGTGTTCTGAGTTGGTTCGCTTGCAATTTTTCTAGCCGAGTCTTTTGTGAAGTAAACTCTCTGTCCATTCTCCAAATGTACTGCTAGATGTTGTACAGCTGGTTCGCGTTCGTGTATGGGAAAACTAAAAATCCTCCACGCTGCTTCGTTACTGTTGATGTATCTTCCCATTTGATACATGAGGATCTCATCATTTTTGTTATTTTGTTCGCTATTTTGGGCTATTTGAAATACTGCCATATCACTACCTTTGTTTACGTACTTACATATATATTTAATAGATTTTACTGAATTGCAGTATTCAACGTTTATATGTGCTTGGAACATTTTGGAAAGTAGTGGGTTATAAGGTACTACCCATTGATTATTTATTTCCAATTCATCTCTACCTTGTATTCGTATTTTTGCTGTGAAGCCACCGTTTTTCGGTGATCGTCTTCTATATTTGGGATAGCCGTCATCTTCAGTTTTTGTTTCATTTAAGTATGGTTTTGGATATTTTTTTGTACACTTTCCATCACTCATGCATGGCGCATTGAAGTTTAATGGTCCACATGGTCCGTGAATCATGTTTTTCACTACTATGTTGTATAGTTTTTGGTCTTCTTGTGGATTTGGAAATTCCGCTTGGATGATTTTGTCGATATCCGTAGGATAAATTTTATCGTGTAGCCATATGAGATTATGTGAGTGAGGTAATCCTCGTTTTTGCCACTCGATTGTATACATCCAACAATTAACGGTTCCAAAGATATGGTATTTTGTGATAACTTCAATAAATCTTATTTGTTTTTGTCGAAAAACTCGGGCTATTATGTCGTGTCGATCCATGGAGGTTTGTCCGTATATTAGTTGTTCTTTGATTTCTTGCCATGATGAGTTGCATATAAATGTTATGAAGAGATCAGGTCGTCCATATTTTCTTCGTGCATATGTCTTGGACTTCCTATGTATGATGAGGGTCAGATTACCATTGTTCCAATATCGTCAATATTGCCGTCATTCATGATCGCGTCTCGAAGGTGGATGTATTCTTCTGTGCGTAGTTTCTTCTGATTCAGTCTTATGTAAAGCATCCGTTCTGCTTCTATTTTTGCATACATATCTACCAGAAATTGTTGAAATAAACGGCGAGTGTTGAGTATGTGATTGTATATTTCATTGTCTCTGATCATTAAGCGGTAAGCATAGAACTCCTTGGAAGTGACTTTTTTGTTTGTTTCTATGCCTGTTTCAGGATGAATTTGTTTTATATTGAAATGATATCCGTCCTCTCCGTGCAGAAATATTAACGGATATTGAAGAGCATCATATGAACGGTGTGTCTCTTTAATGCGTTGTAATCCTTTTTTTCTTCGTTGTACAATTATGTCACGGCTTGTATTTTCATTGTCCACAATTACGATGGCGACTTCATCTATCTGGGGTGCATTAAATCTACGTTCGTGTTCTCCACGTGGACTTTTATCAGCTTGAATTACAATTTTATAGTGTAATGTTGTTTTGAATATGTAAATCAGTTGATTATATTTGTGTAAGATCCTCTGCACATCTTGAATTATTTCGCGTCTCAATCCATTAAAATTTGTGCATCTTTGATCAATTTCTTGTTCTTCATTTCCGATAAAATATACTTGCAGAAATTTATGGTCTTCATTAGGTATTGGTAGTAACGATCCTATTTTGTGATAAATTTGCTTGAATTGAAAATACATATTCAAATTCATTTCTATTAGTGTTAGTCGAAGTAACACGGAAAGAAGTCATTTGAAAGCAGGAGTTGTAAGATTTTATATTTTGAAGAAAGTGTTTTGATTCTAGTGTTTCCCGGGTCATGTAATGTAAAAATTCCTGCGGAGGTGCTTCCAGTGGTGGTAATCGAATTTTTCCGTTCATACAACAGAGACCTGGTGTTTCTTTACTGAATTTTTTCGCATGGCAAAATTGGCAAATGTTATTCATTTTTCCGACTACAACATATTTATGATTGTAATATTTTTTCGTCGGTTCGTAGTAGAATGCTTCCTTTGTTAGATTATCTTTTAAAATTCTCGATTCTTCAATACTTTCATTTTCTCTTCTTTCTTCGCTTTTTCTGCTTCTCAGGGTGCTCATTCTGGTTCGTAGATTTTGTAAACGTGCTTCGTGCTCTTCTTCCGTTTCATTTCTTCGACGTTCTTTTTGTTTCCGTTGTTTCGCTGCAGAGCTGGCAAGATCTCCTCTTCTTTTACGTCTAGGCATTGTATTCTGTAAAATATAAATTAAGTAAACATTCTATAAACAAACATATTGTTACGTGAACGTGGGGTACGTTGAAACAAAGAAAAAAAATTATTTAACCTTCAAGCGGTCGCTTGATATTTTTTTACGGCCGAAAATATATAGAAGATATCGATTCAACGTCGCGCGATTGCTTGAAGGTTACGGAAAGCAAAGAAAAGAAAAAAACCATTAGAATTAATTAAACACAATGTTAAAAATACTTACATTTGATATTTCACAATAAAGGCTCACAGACAACTTTTTTCTTCTTCGCTTCAAAATCGAGAATTAATTAAACTCACTATTAAAAATACTCACACGTGATACTTCAAAATAAAGGCTCACAGATAACTTCCTTCCTTTTCGTTTCGACACAGGTCTCTTATATATTCAGAGAGCTAGGCTTTAGGATATTCGAGAAAGTTTAAGAATATTTTCTTTCTCACACTGTCTAGAATGTAGCATACGTAGTAAAGGCGCGAAATTTAACAACTTTAACTTTAAAATGTTTTCAGAACTAATTTGAATAACTAAAATTATGTCGCTTTAACTTCAAAACATAAGTTAGATACTGCTGTATAAATACACAAAATTTAATAACTTTATTATAACAACAAATATAATTTAAGAATTTGTTGAAACTGGAATTTTAAATTTCGCGCCATTACTACACATGCTGTAATTGCTCGCAGCACCTTGCCGAATGCAACCCAAATGATCGTTGTTCTGAATGAAGTTCGAATACTCGACAACAGATGGCACCACTACACTTAATTTCCAAGTTGAAGGGTTGGAAAAGCCCTTATATCTTTAAAAACACGCCCTTTAAGTTAAAACGGGAACTTTCTTGTTCGAGGGGAGATAAAGGGCTATCACACTATATAAGTCCCTTTATCGTGCCGGGACTCCTTTTTAAGTTTTATCGACACGCACATTTTATTAACTTAGTTTTATTATATATATATATATATATATATATATATATATATATATATATATATATATATATATATATATATATATATATATATATATGTTAAATCACATAACTTGGAATTAACTTTTTAAAAACAATTATTTATAACACAAAAAAAATTAAAGTACAAATAAAATATAACTTAACTTTACATGACTGTATGAATCTAGACTCACAAGTATCGACTCACAAGTGATGCCGTTAGCTACATCAAAAATATATAAAAAAACGTAAATTAATACAATGGATCTTTTCTCCTAAGGTTAAATCGAAACTTCTAGAAATATTATAAATAAAATACATAGTAATGTCTTTTTGGAAGCCAAACTGGATAACAACTAACACTGGACTTTATGGTAACTTGCTGACTACTGGTCGGCATCTCTGGCACGTAAATATCCTTATCACTTTTGTTATCTTCTTAAAACTGCGTCTTGCAGATGTAATATGATATGGTGCAATACTACTGCGTCTAGCAGATGTAATACGATATAATGAAATACTGCGTCTTGCAGATGTAATATAATAGTATGAAATAATATTTAAATAATACTTTGTTGTTATTATATGACTTTAAAAATAATTCAATTATAACTTTATATAACAACTCCCCCATTTAAGAAAAGTTGGTGGAGATTGCAACAACTTTTTAAGTTAATGATTTATTTGGATTTAATTCGATGTTTTCTTCTATGGGTTCTCCGACATGGATACTTGCTCTTCTTTTCGGAAGAATTCTTCTTATACTTTGCTGGAATGAAATACTGGAACCTGGTCCTGGTGGTGATGGTGGGTAATCGTTGGTTAAAGCTATTCCAATTCGATGATGCTTTCTTCTACATTTACAGGTCACATAAAGTATTACCAATAAAATTATTATTACAATGGTTAGAATGCTGAACCAATGTGTATATTTACTGATCGGAGATTGTTTCATCATTTTTTCTAATTCTTCTGAATACTGATTTAGTTTGTGATGTGCAATGTTTAAAATTTCGGAATCAATTTTGTTCAACTTAAGAGTTTCTAGTTCAGGAATTTGTAATTTTTCAGGAATATCTTTGCAACAGTCAAATGGAATTGTGACTGGATGACTTCTATACTTGATTTCTTGGTATCTGTCAATTGGGTATTGAGCGTGAACTCTTGTACTTCCAATAAAGGCACTACACTCAAGTTGTAATTTCAGTAAACTATTAGTTTTAATAATTTCTGATTTAATTTCCCTATTTCCACATTTAATCGTGATTGGCAAAGGGTCCGAAACAGTGATTAACCATAGTTTTAAATCAATTTGGTAGACATTATAATCTTTAACAAAAAGAAGAGATGTTAGACATGTCTTGGGCCTCTGAGTTAATCTTCTTAATAGTTGTGCTTCGCAAATTGCATCGTTGTCAATTGGATATGGGAGGAGATTAGAACAGATTTTTATGCTTCTTTCAAGAGTCTGGCAATTATCCAGATTTCGCAATGACAAATACAGCAGTGAATCATCATCCCGCGCAATATATTTTTGTGTAGTTGGTAAAATATGATAGATACCTGTTCGATCATCTAATATTGGAATTGGATAGAGTAGATATAGATTATAAGCTTCTGGATCAGTGAGAGCAATTTTGAGAACAAATATTATTTTACTTTCTGATTGATATGCCTCTAATTCAATAATATTAAGATAATTAGCTATATTTGACGTATACGGTTGTAAAGGTAAATTATTTCTTACAAGAGATTTTGCTATATCTTGTAAAGAATTGATTAAATCTGAAGGTGCTATTATTGAGCTATGTAATAATCTTATGCGAGCAAAAGTGATAGAATTTAAAATTGTATTAAGGGAATCTTCTAAGAAAATATAGCTTTCCATTAGTGATTCACAAATATTCAATATCTTTATTTGTGCTTCATAAAATGCGACATCATCAGCAATATCCATCAAAGTATTTTGAATTTCTTTTATATCTTCATTAAAAGTATTTTCATCAATTTGTAATTTTTGTATAGTATTATTAAAATTTTTAATAACAGAAGTTTTAACTGAAATTTGTTTTTTAAGAAGATTTTCCAACTCAAATTCATCATGAGATAATTTGTTAATACAATCATTATAATATTCTCCATCTGATGCATCTAAATTACCAGTAATAGTTTTCCAAACAGTTCCGATTCCATTAAATGTACCTCGCTTTGCCCTGGCGTTATATGATTTAGTTTCTCCTATAATTTCTTTATATTTTTGACCTATTGAATCCGAAATTTGTGATAATAAACTTATGTGTGTTTGAACTTCAGACTTAAAAGCTATAAACCTTGGAGACGGGTCTTCTAAAGTATCCAAAATTTCTATAAGTATTTTATCATTATTTTCCATTGTTTTCTTAATTGGGGCCAGATCTTTGTAAACTAAAAGTGTCCATTTTTCATTCGTAATTTTGATAGTATATTCTTCGTGGAAAAAGATTCCAACGGTGTTATTAACAGGATTAAGTGTGTATTGAGCTGATATAATATTTATCAGCACGAAGAATCTGAAACCAAAGAAACTACTCATAGTAGGGTTTCAGTCTATCGAAATTAATTTTTGATTTATGATTAGTTTGTGGATTTAAAACTATTGCAGAATTATCAAATAATTGCACAATTTCAAAAGGACCATTAAACAAATTTTGACTTTTATCTTTAATTTGAGATTCTTTAAGATAAACTTTAACTCCTATTTTATACTCTGGAAGCTTTCCTGAAATATTTTTATCAAATCTAATTTTTGCTTTTTCTTTCTGACTTGCTGTTTTTGCTCGTGCAATTTTATAATAATGTTGCATTCTGTTGTTCAAATCACGTATATATTTAGTAATAAGGGCCTTCTCATTATATAAAGTTTCAGGTCGTCTACTAGACATATGACCAAAAATCAGTTCATATGGGGTAAAACCAGTTGTTTTGTTTTTAGTATTATTATAACATATAACCGCATATGGCAAAATATTAAACGGATGTTCGTCTGGATTTTCTGTCTTATGTGCACGGATCATTTCCACAAGAGTTCCGTGAAATCTTTCTAAAGAACCATTCGATTGTGGATGGCCAACGCTAGAAAAAGTGAGCTTTATGTCATAAAGCGTACACAAATCTTTTATTAATGAATTATCAAATTCTCGACCATAATCGCAATGAATTCTCAAAGGTGTCCCAAAATGTTGAAAGAATATTAATAATGTATTTACATCTGTTGAAGCTTTTTTAATTGAAATAGGATAAGCTTGAGTAAATTTAGTTAAATCATCTCGAATCGTTAAAGCGTAATTTCTTGTTGGATACTCAAAAATATCAATATTAATTCTTTCAAACGGAGTTTTTGGTGTTTCTGTTATTACCAGAGGAGTGCTTAAATTCTTACGACAGATTTTTACTTTTTGGCAAGTTTCACAGTTTTTAATAAATTGTTCTACATCTTTTGTTAGTCCTGTCCAGTTATACTTAGATTTTATCCGTCGTATAGTTTCATTTATTCCGCGATGTAAATTACTTTTGCCTTTATGATATTGGTCCAATATGATAGGTATTTCATCACGGTCAGGTGTTTTAACAATATTTTGACAGACTACAAATTTTAAATCAACATTAGCAAAAATAAAAGAGAATACTTCTAAAATGGGTAACTCAAGATTATTTTCTATATAATAAGTTTTTGAAGGATCAAATTTACTTTGTTCTTTAAATAATGTGTAAAATAATTGTTGAACTACAAACTCTGGATCGTAAATAAGAGGTATTATAAAATACTTGCGATCTTTCACAGTTTTACTAGAAACAATATTTACTAAATTCATTTGAAAATCAAAATTTTCTTCAAAAATATCTTCAATAATTTTATAATGTAAATCTTAAAGTTTATTTTGCCAAAATAAAGTGACAATATTCTTATGAGCCTTTTCCAGTAACTGGTCAATCGATGTTTCAATTTTTGAATAATCGATTATTGATTTTGTTTGGTAAATGTCAACAAATCTATTAAATTCGTCTGTCATTAATTCATCCTGTTCCTCTATAAGTGTTTCAGTTTTTTGTGGTTCTATAGGATCATTAGGGTCTTTACTTGTTGATGGTATAACCTCATTAGTTTCATTATTTGCCAAAATTGTAATTTTAGATTGTAAATTTGCACATTCTTTAAAATGATTAATTTTAATTCTTGAAAGCGCATCTGCATTTTTATTAATTTTGCCTGGCTTGTACTCAATTTTGTAATCATATTCTTCCAATTTGAGTCGCCATCTAGCTAGTCTGCTTGCGGGATCTTTAACGGAAAAAAGCCATGTTAATGGACGATGATCAGTGACTAGCGTAAATTTTCTTCCAAATAAATAAGGACGAAAATGTTTTACTGCCCACACAATAGCAAGGAGTTCTCTGTCTATTATCGAATACCTTGTTTCTGCACTACATAATGTTCTCGAAGTATAACTTACTGGTAGATCTTTACCAATGGGACCTTGTGATAGAACAGCGCCAATGGCAAATGCACTAGCATCAGTTGTGAGAATAAATGGTTCTTCAAAATTTGGATAACTCAAAATAGGATCTGAAGTAAGTGCAGCTTTTAGATCGTTGAAAGAATTTTTACATTCATTATTAAAAATAAAAGAAACATCTTTTTGTAAAAGTCTTGTAAGGGGCTTAGAAATTTTGGCAAAATTTGGTATAAAGCGACGATAATATCCTGCTAAACCAAGGAAAGATTTTACATCTTTAGGATTTTTAGGTTCCGGGAAATTTTTGAGACATTCTATTTTGGCTGGATTTGTTTTAACTCCATCTTGGGTAATGATATGTCCAAGATAAGCGACTTCTTTTCTAAGAAATTCACATTTATCTGATTGAATGTTCAAGTTGGCTTTCCGAAGTCTGTTGAAAACTTCAGTCAGACGAGAAACATGTTCATGAATAGTAGAAGAATAAATTATTATGTCATCCATATAAACAAGACATCTTTCATTTTGAATGCCAAGTAAAATGTTGTCCATGACGCGTTGGAAAGTGGACGGGGCATTTTTGAGTCCAAACGGCAATCGAACGAATACATAGTGACCGTTATCAACTGAAAAAGCTGTTTTGGAGATATCTTTTGGTTCAATTTCGATTTGATGGAAACCTGAGGCTAAGTCAAGAGTGGTAAAATATTGACATCTTCCGAGTTGATCAAGGAGATCAGAAATGTTGGGTAATGGATATTTATCATCTACCGTAACTTCATTTAATTTACGATAGTCAACAACCACACGCCATTTTTGTTTTCCTGAAGCATCAAGCTTCTTTGGCACAACCCAAACTGGGGATGACCATGGTGAAATAGAATGACGTATAATACCTTGTTCCAACATTTTGTTCACCTGAGTTTTTACCTCTTCTTTATGAATTTGGGGGTATCTATATGATTTAGTAAATATAGGTCTCGCATTATCAGTTTCAATTGAATGTTTAATTTCATTAGTAAATGTTAGTTGGTCTCCTTCCAAATAAAAAATATCAGAAAAATCTAAACATAAATTTGTGATAATTTCTTTTTCTTCTTCGTTGAGATGATCTGTACGCAACTGATCCAAAATTATAGTTTTTCTATCGACAGGTTGATTAAATTTAGTTTTATTTTCATTAACGCAATTAAAATTTAAAAAACATTCGGAATTCGGAATGGGATCTAGATTCAAATTTGGAAAATCAACAATTTTAGGGATAGCATTCGAATTAATAATTGAAGTAAAGAATTCACCTTCTTCATTTACATGTACCAAAGCATTTGGAATTCTAACATTTTCTATTGCTTGTCCGAAAAGTAGTGCATCTGTGTTTGTTAATTTACATTTCAATTTGAAATTTCTTTCAATTCTTGGCTCAATAAAAATTCTATTTTGTATCTTTGGCAAACAAATGACAATTTCAACACCTAAATATCTAAAAAGATAAGATATCATTTTTTTAACATACGTCCAATCTAACTTGTCCAATCCACACCCTATTTTTGGCATAGCTAATTTTTGAACATTGTTCTTACCAACATGATCTCTCAATTTCTTTAAAGATGACTATAAAGTCTGATAAGTGGGTTTTCCAGTTGAAGTTTCTTTTGTTACAAGATAATAAATATATCTAGTTGTATTTGCATTCTTAATTTTCAAACCTGCTAAACCACCTTGTTTTTGATTTTGACTTAATAATTTTTCTATATTTCCAAATCGTTTCTTAAATTCTGCGGCAATGCCTTTTTGCATTTGCATATCTTCCGCCATGCAATGAGCTAATGAATAATCATGAGGCATATCAAAAATATCAATGTTTTTCTCAGCTATTTTTTTATAACAATTTTCAGTATTTTGTTCAAATTGTAAGAATTCAGAATCTTGTTCACAAATTTGATTATTTCGAGACAAGTGTGATGTTTCGGTAACTTTAAACAGAGGTATAGTTTTGAAATTAGTTATCAATTGTTTTGAATTCAAATCAATTAAGTATACAATTATAATGTTCTAGGAAATCTGAACCCAAAACTCCATCAAAATCAATATTAAGATTATATATAAAAACTTTATGTGGATCTTTTGCAGAAAATGGAATAAGAACAGATTCTTTTAGTAAAATTTTTTGATCAGTTATCCCTTGAATAGCTACATATTCAGTAAATCTTTGAGGAAATTTCTTAACAGTATTTTCTTCAAAAATAGAAACTCCTGCACCTGTATCAATAAGCAACTTAAACTCTTTAGAAGCATCTTCAATATAATAAAGATTTTTGGAATTAACAGTCAAAAATGGATTTAAAGAAAATTTTGTTCGGGAAAATTTACATTCGGGTTCATCTCTTCGAATTTTAATGTTTGGATTCTGGTAACTGTTTCTGAAATTGAATTCTCTGTTGTCGGACAATCTGGGGGATGGTCTTTGACAGGGGCAATAGCAAAATCCTGAAAATTCGAAATTACCTCAACAGAAACAAAATTTTGAGAATCTCTCTCAAACTCAGAAAAATGTTCTTTATTTTGAGCAATTGGAAATTCTTGGAAGTTTGAAATTACTTCGGCGGACATAAAATTTTGAGAATCTTTTTCGAACTCAGAAAGATTATCAAATGAATAATTATCATCTTCCTGGAAATTATTTCCAAAATTATCTTGAATATCATAAAGATTATGATCCAGATCAGAGCCCAAGTATTCATCATAATAATCAGAATTGTCGCTCTGAAGGCCAATTAAATGAGCTCGTTGTTGGAAATTAGGATTCTTTTGAATCACCGAGGGTCTTAGTTGAGATTGTCCCTGTGGTTGAAAAGGTCTTTGTTGAGTAGGAACATTCGGTCTATTTTGCACAGTATTTTGTGATTGATTTTGGAAATTCATTGGTCTCTGGAAATTATTATTGAAATTTGGGTTATAGCTTGGAGCTGATGCTCTTTGCTGTTGGAAACGACATTGATTAGAAGTATGACCATTTTTACCACATGAAAAGCATTTTACAGTTTGTATTTGGGGTTTTCTAACATTTAATATATTTTAAGGTTTACTTACAATATTAGAAGCTGGCTTATTAAATTTTTGGTTCTCAAAATATGATAATTGCAATTCTCTTCGTATGCGAATTTGTGCTTCTAACAAGTTTTCAGGCTGACTAGCAGGAATAAGTTGTCCTAGACGGGGTTCAAGTCCAGTTAATAAAGTATTAAGAGCCATAGTATCAATAAGAATTTCTTGTGTAACCTTTTGTTCATCTGATAAATTTGATGTTTTTTGTATATTTGCATGCATTTTAGCATTCAAGACTTGCACTCTATTGAAAAATGTTAGAGCTGACTCATTCGATAATTGTTTTAATCTTTGTAAATCATGAATAAGAGAAGTAAGATCTCTTGAATCACCAAAATGAAGATTTAAAAGTTGTCTTATCTCTGCGTAAGTCTGAGGATTTCGCGAGCTGATTAGTTGAGCCTCTTTTCCCTTTAATTTATTTTTAATGTGAATCACTAACAGAGCTTTTTGGTCTGTGGTAGACATATTATAAGCACAATCACATGCATTTAAAAATGTTCCGAGAAATATCTGATCACCTTCAAATTCAGGCACGATACAAAATATTTTCGAAATTCTATATGGTTCAAGCTCAACCTCTTGAGCTAGATTTCTTTCATTTGCCATTTTGATTTAATTAAATATAAAATATCAAATATATAAAAAAAATATGATAAAAGAAAATCGAACAGTATAAAAAATTTAAAAATTAATATACGTGATAATTCACTAACAGTAAGATGTACATTTGTCTTGTTCGGTTCTTTTCTTCAAAATTAGGAAACCACCGTTGATAATGAGGGGATACTTGTTGTTGAAGTAAGCCTTGTTTTACCAACGTTGAAGTATCCTTTTCTTCAGATTCTAATAATACTTCTTCTTCTTTTGGAGCTATTTATTCTTCACTTTAAGGTTTGGAAACCACCGTTGATAATGAGGGGGAACTTGTTGTTGAAGTCAGCCTTGTTTTACCAACGTTGAAGAATCCTACTCTTCTTTCTTCAGAGTTGCTGGTTCTTTCCTTTAAAGGTTAGGAAACCACCGTTGATAATGAGGGGAAACTTGTTGTTGAAGTTAGCCTTGTTTTATCAACGTTGAAGTAATCCTACTGAATGCGCCAATTTGTTAAATCACATAACTTGGAATTAACTTTTAAAAAAAATTATTTATTAACACAAAAAAAATTAAAGTACAAATAAAATATAACTTAACTTTACATGACTGTATGAATCTAGACTCACAAGTATCGACTCACAAGTGATGCCGTTAGCTAGAGATCTAGTATTTATACAATCAAAAATGTTTAATCATCAAAAATATTAAAAAAACGTAAATTAATACAATGGATCTTTTCTCCTAAGGTTAAATCGAAACTTCTAGAAATATTATAAATAAAATACATAGTAATGTCTTTTTGGAGGCCAAACTGGATAACAACTAACAATGGTCTTTATGGTAACTTGCTGACTACTGGTCGGCATCTCTGGCACGTAAATATCCTTATCACTTTTGTTATCTTCTTTAAACTGCGTCTTGCAGATGTAATATAATAGTATGAAATAATATTTAAATAATACTTTGTTGTTATTATATGACTTTAAAAATAATTCAATTATAACTTTATATAACATATATATATATATATATATATATATATATTTTTTTTTTTTCTTAGGTTTTCTTGGGATACAGGCTCAGTGGTTTGATTAACTTATTTTTATTTATTCTATACCATTATAATTAATTTTTATAAGAACAAAACGTTTCGACCATATGTGGTCTTTTTCAATTGTTAAAAATTAAGATTAGCTGTAATATAAAACAAAAATTTTTAATGTAATTTTTCTATGAATTGAACTAAAACTTACCTAAAATGCATAGTTCGTAGAAAACCAGATATATAATAAAAATTAAAATATAATTCTGTTTGGGTCGACCATTTAAAATTGAAAATTAAAACTGTATTCTATATAATTGTTGAGAGTTATATCATTCTAGCATCTTCTTCCAGTTTCTTTTTTCTTTTTTTTTTATTCTTCTTGTTCATTTTTTTGGAAAAAACTTTTTATATTTACTTTTATAACTGTTGTCTTTCAGCGTGTGAATAGATGTTTAATTTGGAGCACGTTGCGAAAATAAAATGGTGTTGCCGGAAATATGTGGCAGGAAATTAAAGTTAATATTTATTTTTGACTTTTGACATTTGAGTAGACGAGAAAATTTTTGTGGATTCATCTCGTTTTAGGTTTTGTGCTTTATAGAATATTATTATATATGGTACTTAAATTTTTAATATCGGTTTTTGAATTTATTGTGTTTGAATTATTTTTTATATATATCATTTCTAGAATTTTTCGTTTAAATGTGTGTTTTTCAGTGGTTAATATTTTAGTTTCGTTGAAATTGAATTTATGTTTCTCTTGTTCTTCGTGATTTGTGAGGGCGGTTTTATTTTTCTTGTCATATTTATGTCCTTTGATTCGATTTTCGATATATTGGCATGATTCTCCTATATATGTGCTATTGCAATCGTTGCATGGTATCTCATAGACAGAATGTGTAATTTTGTTTTTGTCTGTTTTGGCTTTTAATTTGGTGTATGTTTTTTTCAATAGGTTGTGAGGTTTGTGACTGACGGGTATGTTGTGGGTTTTGAATAATTTTTGGATGTTTTCTGATAGTTTGTCTATATATGGGAGTGTGAGGTAGTTATGGTTTTCGTCTTTTTTTGTTCTCATTTGTTTATTTGTATTGTATGTTGCATGAATTTTGGCGCGGAAAGTTTTATTTATAAGATTTTCTGGGTAACAGTTTTGTTTAAGTACTAATTTTGCCTTATCTATCGATTTCTTACGGTATTGTGGGTCAGAAAGTCTTATTGCTCTATCAGCCAAGCTGTTGATTACTGCTTTTTTTTGTGACATGGGATGTTTTGATTTGAAGTGCAGGTATCTACCGGACCAAGTACTTTTGGTATACCATTCTGTCTGTAAGTTATTGTTTTTGTGATGGAGTGTTAGATCAAGGAAATTTATTTTATTGTTTTTTTCAGTTTCAATGGTGAATTTTATTTTGTCATGGTATGAGTGGAAAAGATTAAGGATGTCATTTTCTTTATCTTGGGGGATAGCTGTTAGACAGTCATCAACGTATCTATAAAAGAAAGGAATATGGAAATTTGCGGTCGGCAATATTTCATTTTCTAAGTCTTCAAGTACCAATTGCGCAATACAGCTGGAGATGGATGAACCCATAGCACAACCATAAATTTGTTGGTAAAATTTGTTTTTATATTTAAAATATGTCGATTTAAGTGTGAGTATATATATATATATATATATATACAGGGTGTCCCACGGTCATGGCCTATTAGAAATTTCTGGAGAATGACAAAAGCTATCGATCTGAAAATTTTATGGCTGCTATAAGACATTTTAAACTATCTTTGGAAAATAATTTCATAAAAAAATCACTTCCGGTTTTGCCGGAAGTAATAACAACTTTGTTATTTCAAATGGGATACCCCATATTTTGATACATTTTTGAATTCTACACAAAATTTTGAGTAAAATGGATATACCTTTCCCTATACTTAAAGTTAATAGTTTTAGAGTTATTTAATTTTATTCGTTAAAAATCGACAAATGCGAGTTGATCGAAAATATATAATAACTTTTTTGTTATTTGCTTGATAAACATGGAGTTTGAATTTCTGGAATCTCTGCACATTGTTTTAAAGATTTCATTATGATTTTTCTTAATTTCCTGAGAAATTATTAGAGAAAAATCGATGTAAAATGACTTAATTGCTAACGTTAATAACTTTCTTATTTCGAATAGAACACCTTGTATTTTGTTGCACTAGCGTATTCAAAATTAAAATACCTTTCTATTGATGTAACCACTTCCATATCTAAAGCTGATAGATTAAAAGTTATTGAACAATTTCCGATTTTTCAACAATTATTTTGTATTACCTTAACTTTGGAACGCATCAAAACGGTAACCATAGTTACCACTTATTTATATCAGTGTCAAAGTGTAAGATTAGAAATTGTCTCATTCATAGTTTTTTTATTGAAATTAATCACAATCATGAATCAAGAATACACAAATGCCGATCTGCTCAACCTTTTCGCAATTTATGGAGAGTGCAATACGATTGTCACGAGAACATGCAGGACGTTTAACACCCGAAATCCGAATTTGTCGCCGATGACTGCAAGGAAATTTTGCCGCATTCAAGATAATTTTGTTCAATATGGCCAATAAAATGCTCCATAAAATCGTATTCTTCCTATTTCCGCTGATGAAGCAATGCAATTAAATCTGATATCTTAAAAGTTATCGAACAATTTCAGATTTTTTCAAAAATTATTTTAATTATCTTAACTTTGGCATGCTACAGTATGTATTAAAAAACGAAAGAATACTAAAACAATAACAAATTTAATAATCTACACAAAAAATATTAATCAATAACCTATTCAAAAAAAACATAACAATACTTTAAATGTAAATTTACAAGTGTTCAAAGTGCCCCCCATTTACTTCTGAACATGCAATAAGTCTTGATTCCACACTAGATGTTGCATTTCTTATTTCTGCAGGGTCTAGATCTGCAAAAGCATTTTGTACCCGATTTCTCCGGTCTTCTGTCGATTGCACTGGAGGACGGTTATTATAAACTTTTTCTTTTATGACCCCCCTCAAGTAAAAATCTAGGGGCGTTAGATTTGGTGACCTTGGTGCCCAATTCCAGGGACCCAAGCGCCGAAGCCACCTGTCCTCAAACATTTCATAAAGTTCTTCGGTAACTTCATGGCTGCAATGAGCTGGTGCTCCGTCAAGCTGATACCAGCAGCTTATGGCTTCGTTAATTGGCAAGTCATCTACAAAATCTGTAACGATGGTGCGCAATATTTCTAGATATTTTTCGCTGTCCAGCACTTCTTCGTAAATATAAAACTTAAGTGCGTTGTCTTTTATAAGAGCAAAAACGTTGAAACTGAATTTAACTTGAAACTTTTGTTCTTTCGTCAAATGTGGGTTTGCGTCTGCCCAGAAATGATTACTTTTTGAATTAAAGATTCCTTCTCGCGAAAATTTGGCTTCATCTGTCCAAATTATTTTTTTCATAGTTTTCGTCTTCTTGGTTTTTTAGAAGAAACATTTCGCAAAATTCTACTCTTCTAGGACCATCTTGGGGGTGTAGATGTTGAACTTGTGTGAACTTAAAGTCATGCATGTTGTGCTGTTTTAAAATTCTTTGAATTGACGATCTTGCAACACGTAAGTCGTGTTCAGCGCTTTGAATCAACGCTTGAGGGTTTCCGTAAAAGTAAGCCAATACGGTAACTTGTGTTGCTTCATCAGCGGAAATCGGAAGAATACGATTTTATGGAGCATTTTATTGGCCATATTGAACAAAATTATCTTGAATCCGGAAAAATTTCCTTGCAGTCATCGGCGGCAAATTCGGGTTTCGGGCGTTAAACGTCCTGCATGTTCTCGTGACAATCCTATTGCACTCTCCATAAATTGCAAAAAGGTTGAGCAGATCGGCATTTGTGTATTCTTGATTCATGATTGTGATTAATTTCAATAAAAAAACTATGAATGAGACAATTTCTAGTTATGATATATTCTCGATCAACTCGTATTTGTCGATTTTTAACGAATAAAATTAAATAACTCTAAAACTAACTTTAACTTTAAGTATAGGAAAAGGTATATCCATTTTACTCAAAATTTTGTGTAGAATTCAAAAATGTATCAAAATATGAGGTATCCCATTTGAAATAACAAAGTTGTTATTACTTCCGGCAAAACCGGAAGTGATTTTTTTATGAAAATATTTTCCAAAGATAGTTTGAAATGTATAATAGATGCCATAAAATTTTCATATCGATAGCTTTTGTCATTCTCCAGAAATTTCTAATAGGCCATGACCGTGGGACACCCTATATATATATATATATATAAATTTGAGAATTATTTGCTGAATAATTGTAAAATAGAACCAATGGGTTTAATGGGGATGCAGCATTTAAGGTAAAGAATACTCTATAAAGTTTTTCCAAGCTTTCGGAAATCTTTAATCATTTCCATCTTCAGGAAATCTAAAACCGTACATATTATTCTTTCGATGAATTAATTTAAACCTTAAACTTTGGTGAGATTGTTCTGTATAGTTGTTGGAAAATAGTACGATTTAC
Source organism: Crioceris asparagi (assembly GCA_958507055.1). Taxonomy (NCBI): domain Eukaryota; kingdom Metazoa; phylum Arthropoda; class Insecta; order Coleoptera; family Chrysomelidae; genus Crioceris; species Crioceris asparagi. Next base: position 63,294,112 of record OY293827.1, read on the forward strand.
ACATGACACAGTTATAAATAGAAACATACAATATATATTATAAAATTAGCATTACATTCACAAGATATTAAAACTTTAAAACTATAATTATTATGACTAGGTAGATAGAGGAACAAATCTATTTTAACTTACTCTGATTTCGAGTGCTATTATTTATATGTGAATTATTTTAGAATCTTTGAAACCAATTGGAGATTTATGGCACCCACTATGCTATTCGTTCTACTATGAATGATAATCGAGCAAGTTGGAGGATGATTCATTTGATTATCATTCTTGTTGAAATTTTTTTTGTCTATGGCTAACAAAAAAGAGTATACCTCGCTTAGCTTATTTATGTCAACCCTTTTGTTCATACAATGTTCCTTTTGATTTATAAAGGCCATTTCAACAAAACGTCTCTTATGGAGTTTGCGTTCAGTGTATAAAATACTAATATTATCATAATTCATACTATGTCTAAGTTGACTGACATGGCTTGCTAGCGCACATCGATCAGGATACAATCTAGAATCACTTTTGTGAGAAGTAATTCTCCCTGTCAATGTTCTTGAGGTTTCCCCAATATATTTTTTATTGCAACTTCCGCAAGGTATAGAATATACTACATTAGATTGTTGCAATGATGGGAACTTTCCCTTTCATTCGGGAACAATTTTTTTGTATCGTCAGAATGGTCCGGTTTGCTAATTTGAAATGGGTTGCTTGTTGTTAAGTTCTTTTGGTGAAAAAATTGGGTCAAAAATGTATAGAACTCTGTTTTTCATTTGATTTAACAAGTTTATTTTCATCGATTGTTTGTGATAGGATTCGTAATGCATGTATCGTCCTGAACTGCATGGTTTTCTATGCCAGTCTATGACTACATTATTTGTTGATGTTCTAATAAATTTCATGTCCAGAAATGGTGAGTTTTCTTCATCTTCAGTTTCGATTGTGAATTGTATGTGCGGATCATAGTCATTAAAGATCTTTAATATTTCTGTTAAACCACTCATTGATAGGGCGATAATTATGTCATCCACAAATTTTTTGATGAATTCTAATCTAAATGGTAAGACTGAAATGACTATGTCAAGTATATCATCCATCACATATGCCGCCAGAATCCCAGATAGGCTTGCGCCCATGGGTGTCCCAAAAGTTTGTTTGTAGAATTTCTTGTTAAATGAGAAATAAGTATTGTCAAATAGAAATCTAATGATGTTCAAAAAAGTGTCTTGGTTGATATCACAATATTCAGAAATTCTATACCAATTTCTTTCTATTGTTCTGATTACAGCCTCTAAATACACATTACTAAATAGTGATACTACGTCTAAGCTCGCTAGAACATATCCTGGAGTTATTGGTTTGTTATTGAATAATTCATAAACCTGAAATGAGTCTTTGATATGGTAGTCATTGTCCAGATCATAAGCCTTTGTCAAAATGTTGGCTATATATGTGGATAAATACTGTGTTGGTGCACCTATTGATGAGACAATTGGACGCATGGACAATGTCGGTTTATGTACTTTTGGTAACGCATAAAATTGTGGTGAAATCCCGGTTGTAACATATCAATGTTTCTTTAGTATTTTTGTCTATTTGCTTGGTGGTTTCTAATTTGTTTATTAATATATTACATTTTCTCTGGATAGTATTTGTAGGGTCTTTATCTAATTCTTGGTAGGATGTGTCATTGTTTATAAGATCACTGCATAGTAGTTCATACTGATGTTTCTGCATTAGTACTATCATAGTAGAACGAATAGCATAGTGGGTGGCATAAATCTCCAATTGGTTTCAAAGATTATAAAATAATTCACATATAAATAATAGCACTCGAAATAAGAGTAAGGCAAAATAGATTTGTTCCTCTATCTACCTAGTCATAATAATTATAGTTTCAAAGTTTTTATATGTTGTGAATGTAATGCTAATTTTATAATATATATTGTGTTTCTATTTATAACTGTGTCATGTGTAAATAGTACTATTTTCCAACAACTATACAGAACAATCTCACCAAAGTGTAAGGTTTAAATTAATTCATCGAAAGAATATTTAACTATTGTATGTACGGTTTTAGATTCCCTGAAGATGGAAATGATTGAAGATTTCCGAAAGCTTGGAAAAACTTTATAGAGTATTCTTTACCTTAAATGCTGCATCCCCAATAAACCCATTGGTTCTATTATATATATATATATATATATATACATTTGTATTTAAAATTAATATGATTATTGAAAATTAAAAATAGTCCGTGACAGCGACTTCCAAAAAAAAAATTCCATATCCGCAAAAAAACATTTCCGCTAAACTCGACAAAAAAAATCTCAAATCTTTCGCATACGCTCAGTAAGAGCTCCACACTCATACAACTTTTTATGTTGCTTTAATGGTACATTTTCATAAAGTGATTCTATCGCTTCTCATCGCCCCCAAAATTCCTTCCATGACGTTGAAACATAAGATGTTCAATATTTTTTTCAACTCATAATAAGTTTTATAGATACTCCACGCCTTTCTAAGTCTCCTTAATACGGTGTTAGCAATTATTTTCATTAGGTTTAAATATACAGGATGTTTCATAATATATGCGGAGGACTTGAGGATGTGATAGCTCGTCCAAAAAAATGAAAAAAAAATATTAACTTATCCTCTAGAATTCACAACTTTCGAAATACAGGGTGTTGAAATTGATAGAAAAAATCGTTTTTTGTGAATATCTTTGGAACCGTTTATGTTGCAGTAAATAGCTTTTGTAAGCGTTTTCCACTCATAATAAGCTAAGTTTTGAGTCAGAAATTTTTTGTGTTAAGTCATAATTGGTAAATATTTTGAAGGAGTTCCTGGAAAAAAAATCATAAAAACATAAAAAATTCAGGAGTAATTATTTTTTTTTATTTTTAGATTTTTTGAAAAACTACAAACCAATTTCACTACAATCATCTACAAAATATTTTTCAATTAATATTATTTTCAACTTGCATTCCAGCGTGACGGAGCGACGGAGCTCACAGCATGGACAGACAGACACACTCAGACAATGCAGTTTCAGTCCCTATGGAGCGAAGAGCATCGCATGTTTGCGGTTGAGTAGTTTAGAAACTACCATTCTGTGGTCCAGAAAACGTAGACAGAGTAAGAACAATATTTTTTGCTGTACAGAAATGATCAGCTTTGCGAAGGGCTTTATCGCTGTATATGTCACGTCACTCACGTCATTCGTTTTATCGCATCTCACATGATGATCTTAAATTTCAGAAATACAAACCAAAGATTGTCTAGCAGCTAAGTGAAACTCATGACTGACGAGAACTATTTTTATCTAGGTGGTCACATTAATCTAAAGAACTACCGTTACATGATCCTCTACACTCCTTAGCGATTGAAACTGCATTTTCTGAGCTGTCTGCGAGCTGCCAACAATTGTTGAAGGTCCATATCTCCAATCATCACCGAGTTTTTAAAAATGTGTTTTCTCTGGTCCTTTCTGTTCGAGCAGTAAATAAAACCAATCCCAAACTGCACCTATCAATTTTCTAGAACTTGATATACACATACGTGAAACGTTGATGGGTTTTGAAACCATAAACGTCTTTTGGGTTTGATTTGATTTGTTGCTCGAACACCCTTATGGTGTTGGTGCCAAAACTCTACTATATCTACCTATAGGTAACTGCACCACTGCCACAAAATCACGCGCACCAATAGTATTAATATTATTTCGTATTTTTAGTGCATCAACTAATAGTCGGTCCTAGTTTTGTAAAAAGTTATTTTCAAATGAAAGTAGGTACGTTAGCAATTCCTTCACAAGTTCTTTGATTTTTATTCTACTATAAATAGGTTGAATGATTCAAATAGTAATATATTTTGATAATGATAAGATATTTCCAAAAGAATAAATGTAATGCGTTTATTAGTTTATTATTTAATTAGTACCTACTTGTGGGCTGAGTTTATAACGTCGACAACTATTAGATGTGTGTAAATTAAAAATTTAACCAATAATTAATAATGAAAATAGGTAAAATATTTTTTTGGAATATGTAAGTAAGTAGGTATTACTAATCAACTTCATTCTGAGCAGAACATGGTATTCAGGTATTGAACTGTAAATAAGAGTACAATTTTCGGGGAATGTCTATTCCGAAGATTTTATTTTTTCGAAATAATTGACAATTTTACATATTCCATGTGAAACCTCTACATAAATTTCAAGTTGTTTTAGAAGAATCACAAGTGTCAAGAAAAGTCATAAAAGTGTTCTCTTCGTATCATGCCGGTCAATTATACAAATATTATATAGTGTCATTATGGGTACCGAGTTTTTTGAAGGGATACTAAAATATAAACAGTGTATCAAAAATGATAGGTATATGACGTCATCGATATTGTTTAAATATCAACCTGCATTTCTCATTACAGAATTAGAAAGAGCATATCTTCTTACGAACGACAAGGTAAATAAGGATGATTTTTACTTAAGAAAATTGTATAAAAATATATCTACGCACAGCCGAAACTCCTGAGCCTAGAAATATGAAATTTGGGCAATAGTTTGTTTTATTGGGGTGAACTGGTCATTTGTAGGTAACTCACTAATTCTCCACGTATGAAGCTGTGGCCACCAGCTAGTTGAGCAATATGAAATAATAAATTAATAATCTGTGGACTTGAGCAAAATAAGTAATGCCTTTGCTGCTCTTATTACTCTTATAATTAGGCATAATTTATGTTGTATTATTATGACTGTATCGCATTATCTAAATACTTTAAAGTAGTATGCCCATCAGAGACTTCTAAAATATTTGATAAAAATAAATAATAAATAAAATAATTATTCTAATCTAAGATATACCCAAGCGTGCAATCTCTCTCTGTCAACTGAATACTTTCTCACTCAGATCTCGAGCATCTTTTACGAATTCTCATATGCATTCATATGATAAGATGTATGTACTTTCTTTTCATCGCTGTTAGAACCATCGAATACTATATTTAAGTTCGATCTAAAGTTACTAGTTACTACTGGATTGGAATTAGGCATTCTCAAAGTCTCAAAGTTTACAGGAAGACCTATACCTATGAATATCCTAAGTTCTGAACTCTTTTCCACGCTAGCCCCACTCGCACTTATTTTTTTTTCTTTCAATCTGATCATATCTAATTTTTACTGGCTACGGAATATTTCAAGTCAAATTTTCATTGGATATTACGTTGTATAGACTCCCCATCTAATGTGAAAGGTAGATCTATTGAGCAGTTTGCAGTATGGGCCCCGAGGGTATAACCCTTCCTGTTTGGTATAAAAATTATGAGCCTAATATTGATAACGACAACCCTTATCTTTGAGAACAACTGCTACGTTAATTATATATTTAATATTTCATTCCATCTTACAACTTCGTATTTCCCATGTTTTCGTTGCGCCTTACACATTTATTTACTACATAACAGATTCAAGTTTATAGGTTATTTTATGAGAATTTTATGCTTAATACCCGAGAACACGTAACAAATATTTGCAGGCTTCATACCCCTAAGGATAGATATTTGCGATACATCATGTTCCTTAACGGCTATATATTTTCATAGGATTCATGAGGTGTCTGGACACCAGCCAACTTGGGAAATTGATAGATATATTTCAGGGCTTAGATTTTTACTTGTCATTTTGTAGTCGTTATTGGGCATCGGAAAATGGTGATCATAGAAAACCATGTACCCGGGCTTTGTTCTATATATAATGTTGATGTTTGAAGTAAATAGATTACTGAACATCACGAGGAAGAGATGCGAGTATATGAAGTATTGTTTTATATCAGTTGATTATGTATTAGATTTATAATTGCTTTATTGCACCGATAACACCAAAGATGATATAGCCAATAATTGAAAACAATTTTGTAGCAATATGTTATTTATTCAACGACTTACTTATTTACATTATATCATTAGTGTCTTATAATCAATTTTCTTACAATTCTAATCTTTACAGTCATTTTATTGAGTATTACAAAAAATAAAGAGTGTATAAACATGTTTTTCATACATGGGATCAATGCAAGTTAACCAAGTGAGTTTCCAATTTTTTTGAAAAATCCACCTTAAAGAGAAAAAGAAACGAAAAAATGTTTGAGAACTACTTACGTGCAAAAGAAAGATATAGGTAGTTGCAGCAAAAAAATAACAAACAAAATATAAGCACAATGTTAATTGTATAAGGGCTATTCTGTTAGAAAGATAAATAAATTATAAGTGCAAAGAAAAAGTGAACCCAACACCGTACATATATACAAATACTTACCTCTTCTCATTTCATGTCAAGATATTCATAGTTTGTTAGTATGTTCAAGTGATTTCAAAATTTAGGAACAAGATTCAATATTATTGAGAATTTATTTTTATTTCTTTGATAAACTATGATCCATAAGTTCTTGATATCAAATAGTTTAAGAATAGACAGAATAGCCCTGAAAATAAAATAATTCCATTAATATATCGTTTGTACAGATATTTTAAATTATTATCGATCAAAAACTATAAATAAATATAGCACCAGAATTGTTATAAAATTATTATTTCAATGTTTCGTGCTATATTTGTTAGTTCCTACCACTGATTGCTTTAGTTAGGGCATTTTTTAATAGATCGCTACCTATAGACTTTAGAGAGCCAGTAATTTGATCAGTGAAGGATGTTCCAGTGGATTTTTGCCCATATTGATTTTGTCCATAACCTTGCTGATAGCCACCTTGGTAGCCATTCTGATAACCTCCCTGGTAGCCTCCTTGATATCCTGGATATGTTTGATAGGTGCCTTGATATCCACCTGTTTGATATCAATTATTAATATTGATTTATATAGTTTTCTATTGTTTTGTGATATATTTATTTGAATGTCAATAAATAAAAGTTAAGCTTCACAATGCGCAAAAATTATGAAAACAAATTCATTCTGAACCTGGTATTTATTTTTGGACTAATTGCGACCCAGACAACGTAGTTAATAATTATCATCAACGATGATTTTTTCAAAACGGTTCATGCTGAAATTAAATCTGAAACTTCTGGGAAAGTAGATTAGTAGAGTTCCAGCATTTTTTCATAAAGCTATTATGTAGAAATACAGTAGATGGAATATTGAAATTCATACAAATGTTTTTCATTACTATAGTTAAATGAGATAAATGAGAAAATTCTATGCGTCAAGAAATGGATGTAGATCCATCTCTTGTAGGTATACCTACATATTTTGAGTCAATTATTATTATTTAATGAAGTTTATTTTAAATTGGAACGCCACTTTTTTGAGCAACTTACTTCAAGAAAGACGAGCTTTTGTTTGGTTATTTCTTTTTGTAAAGAAATATATGAATTTAAATTTAAATGACAGTTACAATTTAACAAGTTCTCTTTTGCCAGGTTACTTTTATTGAATGATTTCCGAAGTAACAGAAACAACCTCAGATAAATGAATTTCTTTAATAATTTCCAGTTCCAGAATATTGTAAGTATAAATACATAGATATGTTCACTCGCACTCTGTGGGGAAAGTTCAAAGATGCAGTTCGAAACCTAACCTTAAAGTACACTTATTTACAAATTTTTGTTTCAAAATTATACGCGTATGAAGTTTCAAATACAAGACAAGAAATATTTTTTTAAATGAAATAATTTTTTATTTATTTCACGAATAATTTTTTTTATTATTTTCAAATAATATTGATAGGCGTGTAACTTCGAAAGAAATAAAAATTGATGTACATAGGTAACCCTGGGTTTTTATTACTTGAAAAGAAGTTTAGGTAATTTACTCTCCCAAAAGGTAACGATTCGGGACACCTTGTATATTTTTCGAATAAATGACTTTATTTATTGGCACAGAAAAGATTCCATCCATTAATTACAAGATGAAACTTCAAATGATTTTTTTGATTTTTGAGCAGTTATTGTCTTTATTGACATACTTCCCAAGAAAACGAGTTAGTTATAGAATTAGACTGTATGTTTGTTGTTTTAAGTAATGTATAACCAAAACCTCGTTTAGTATTTTTTTTTTCATTTCAAAGAGAATGCCTGTGAGATGTTCCCATATTGAAATTTGAGGGGGAGATATCTTTTTCAAAAATTGAAATTTTATACTATTTCTTGGAAGGTTACTACTTGAACATCTGATCCAAAATTGTAAATTTGTCATTCGTCAAAAATGAACATAACACTCGTACCCACAATAATTTCTATTTAGATAGGGTTTCCACCAATTTTAGTCAAAGCAGTCTATTTTAGAAAGGGTTAAAACAATATAATGATTTATCAGAGAATGTTAGGAATGCAGATCATCTGTTACAATTTAAAAAATATTGTAAAACATATTTTAGAAACAATATTGATATTTAGTATAGTAAATTTTAGAGGATTTATTTTATTTTTAGTTTTTTTTGGGAGATTATTGTGAAATATAGGTAGTTGGTTAAATTACCTTTCTACATTATGTTTTGCTATATCATACGTTTTATTGCAACATCGATTGTCTATTTTGTATCTTCCTAGTGAATAATACTTTATGTGCTTTTCGGATAAATTATGAAAATTCAAATCATTATGTCGAAACAAACGTTTACCTTGCGGGTATCCCCCTTGGGGATACCGTCCTTGCTGTGGATATCCACCTGGGTATCCCCCCTGTGGATATCCGCCAACTGGTTGTTGAGGATATCCACCGCTCGCTTGTTGTGGATATCCACCGCTCGCTTGTTGTGGATAGCCTGGGTATCCAGAGCCAACGGAACTTCCTTGGTAACCAGCACCTCCAGATTGGGGACGATACATATTAGGTCGCGGTGTTGTCTCACCTCGAGGGATACTGGGATATAGGTTACTACCTGATTGTGCTCCACCATCAGCTTGAGGTCCCAGGTTATTAACACTCTGAGTATTGTAACTGGCTACACCAACTAAAAAAAAGTTATATAATTAATTTCTTGTTAATCAGGTTCTAAATATGTTTCCAATGTTCAGCTATCTAACCCAGTGGATATGAAAGATTTTTGATTGTGGAAGTAATCGGAATTCCTTTTTTTCAGCAGTGGTTACGGCAAACATTTTGTTGCTGTATAATCAACAACCGTTCCTCCAGGAGGCTATGATTTTACAAAAATCCTTGGTCTTCCTAGTCTTGGTAGGTCACTTACAGACTTTGCTAGTCAAATTACGGTATATATATACTCTTTCATTTGACAGGGCTCTTAAACCCATTTCCCTACAAATTCTTCGTAACCCAGCAATATAATTTCCAGTGTATCTTTAATAGTAATATCGCGGTTAATTAAGCTTAAATCGTTTCAGAGTAAGATAATTAACACTTGAATCAGCAGTTGACAGGACAATGCTTTATTTTCCATAGATACGTACCTACAGTAGTCCAATAATTGACGTAACTAGATTTCATTTACTTCTTGGGAATAGCTTGATTTTTAAAATTTTATAAGATTTCCCTCTCTATATAATGACCCCATTCAACAATAAAATATATTTACCTTTACTATGATCATCGACACATTTTGGTGTAGCTCCGTCCATCTTACAAACTTTGGTCGGGGGGCAAACATATGAAGCACAGGTTCTTGCTGCATTGGAAACTCTCTTGCAAGTAGGGTATCTTAAAAAAGATATATGTATTAGCATAATAGTTGAATATAGGTATTACAATAAAAAGTTCGTCACATCATATACCTAATGGGGATTTCGACGTTTTCCCATGTCATGTGGCGCATAAAAACAACGTACAATGCACATAACTGAACTCTTAACAAATAAAGAATAAAATTGCTCTAAATATTATTAAAAGTTTTATTTAAGCAGTTATAGGTATGCTATCAAACGTAAAAAATAACGTATTGTGTCTTAAGCTGTGTTGTATCTATTTTTATAACCGTTTTAATTGTTTAAAAAAATCTTAAATTATGAACAACCCGTTTATAAAGAACAAAAAAGTAATATGTTTTTAGTTTACAGGAAGTGTAGAAGAAATTGTCAGGAAGCAAGGGTGTTTTATGCTGCTCGATATCAAGACAGAAGAATTTCATCGCACAATTATTTTCTAAAATTGGAGCAGAAAATCAATGTTCTAGCTTTCATACACGAGCATCTGGCAGCACCTATTAGAGTAGTAGCTGCAGAATCAAGTATTTGTAAAGAATATGTAGGACACATATTAAAAAAATACCCGATCGCAAAACAACCAAATAATTGTAAGTCTAGGTAGATTCTGAGACAGATTTGGTATCAACCTTTGGACAGGTATCATAGGCATGAGAGTACCAACCAATTTTGTTTGACATGATCCTATTTGGAACACGCTAACTTCGGTTTTCGAGAACATCTCCTCTTGCGATTCTAGTAACAATGAAGTTTCAGCAGGATGGGGCCCCTTCGCATAACGTGAGAGAAGTTCCAAATATTTACAATGACGTTTTAGAGATTTTGTTATTTCAACTCTTGGCACTATTAGGTGGCCTGCGAGATCTCATGATTTAACGCCGCTTGTTTTTTTTTGACTTACATCAAAATTATAGTTTATAGAATAAGAATTTTGCAGTTTTTCCTAAAGTAATAGTAACAACTACCTACATAGCTTTATATAATATCTACCAAAGTCACACCGAAAATATTATTTTACAAATTATTTCACACATTCCATTTGACAGCACATAACGTCAAAGGTCAAAGTCACCTAATTAAAATTAAAAAAATATATATAAAACTTGACATTTGAACATAAACATTAATAACTGTATGATATATAGAATGATTAGTTGAATCTAAAAAATGTTAAGAAATACAGGGTATCTCTTTCAAAATTCTGAATTTGAGGCCAGTTCCGGTTAAACCTAAGTTAACAGAATATCCTCATTTATTTAAAATAACTAAAATATGAATAATTTTGAACCCACAGAATTTTATGTTTCCAAATTAAAAGCTCTAAAAGTCACAGAGTGTTTCCGATTTCTATGGCGACTGGGTATAGAGGTGTTTCATAATCATAGACATCACACCTCTTCATTGACGCTGTGAATTATTGGGTGATATGATAAAAATTAAATAAAATTAAAATTATATTAAAATAGATGTCACTTTTGAAACGATCATCGTGAAGTCACTGGTCTTTCCTGATTTTGACCAGAGTATAAATTATCATAAGAATATTCTTTGCCAGGATAATGCAATATTTCACTTTCAGTTTCCTACCGTTATTTTAAGTAGCATAGTACTTAAGGAAATTATTGTAATCTTGTCAAATTTCAAGTGTCCGGTTTTCAACAGATGTTTACGTTTCACAGGTTCCTGAGACCAAAAAATATATTTTCAGCCATTGGTCTGTCTGTCGGCCTGTCTGTGCCAAGATTATCTCGGAAACGGAAGGATCGATTTTGATGTTTTTTTTTGGTTGTTTTTGTATGTTATCGATAACGCTCACCGATGACACAGATTGCTCAACGCACTGATTGACTAGAAAATGTCTGAAAAATGTCTCAAAAAATTGTTGGATTCGCTGTTTATTTCTCAATAAGAAACCCGGATGTTCACCGGGTGGATCTACAATGATTTGGTTCATGGCTGATAATAATTAGGAAAATGTTTGTGTACATCCCCTCTGGTTCTTAGAAAATATAGTAATATGTGATCTTCAAATAACATCGTAATAAGACAGCACTTCCAAGATTTATAATGTACTACAGCTGCATGTGTAGCAGAATTTTTATCAAAGACTATTGTAACCCTTATATGACCTCTAAAAAGCTGACTTGTATCTTCTAGGTATTTATACAATAAATATCCATTATATCATTGTTTATTGTTTATAGAAACTTAACGCCTAATAAACATTTTATTTGTATAAATACCAGAGATTCATACTGGAAACAAATATGTGTTCAAAGTCGTAAAGTAATGTTCTATTTTTTATTTATTCGTCATATTTGTATAATAATTTTTAGGTTGATAAATTGTTTTATAAAAAGTATTTTAAATGACAAGGTAGCATGCGTATGTTGCTTCTAAATTCATGTGATATTGAGGGTTATGTACATCCGATAAAGACACTTTGGTGTTTGTCTGTATGTCTGTGCTTCTGTCAGACTATTTTTTCTGAAATTATGGAGCGAAAGATCACATTTATTACGATTCGGTGACTAGAAGTATATTTTAGGTATAGGCAAAGGGCTTAAGTATATAGGTAATTCAATAATATATATTTTTTTAAATGTTATTATATATATGGTTTAAAGAAAAGAGATATGGCGAGAGAAAAAATACAAAAAGTGTCTGTTTCCCACTCCTATCCTCGATTATATTAAATATAAAATTTGAAAAAGGTACAGAATATATATAGTGCTTCATTCAAATCTACTGGAAAAACTACAAGAAAGAGTTGAAGTCTGCCCTTTATAACAAGTAAGGTTTTCAGTTATTCTGGGTAAAATAATAAGAGACTTTATATGGGGCTCCTAGATTTTTCCAGTGGAGTAAATAGCATCAATTGTTGAATTATTTTTAATATCTATTGAATTGAAGGTTTTCAAAATTTTTCAAAACGTGCATAAGACTGAAGATATCATCAATGTCTGATGATCGAGTGACAGGAAAAGCTCCGTGCTCAGGATTCATCCAAGGAGTCTTGAACAGTCTATTTTTTGATTTTTACAGAATGAAAAATGTATCGCTAGTATAAATCTATGTATGAAGATCTACAGTATTAGGGTATTCCAACCCCCCTCCACACGATCCTGAGAAATTATTGATATCTATATCGTGTACCTACCATTACTTGAAAATGAAGAAACAAAGAAGAATAATTTAAATATTTACTTACGAACCACATTCGTCGTTTCTCTGATGGTAGCTGCAAGGAGTAGTTTCCATAACACATTGTTCGTTACTTGGACAGCCAATATCTTTGCAAGATCGACCATATTCTGTTAAAAGGACATAATGATAATCGAGTTGCTGAATTATTATTATAAAGATGTATTTTAGGATCTCAAAATACTCTTAAATAAAGCAAGTAGGAAAAAGCATTTAAATTTAAATTTTAGGGGATATTCAATTAAAATTAAAATATTAAATTTCAAAATCGACCAATACTTTAATCATCAAAAAATAAAGTATAAGAATGAAAGGAGAATTTGCTAAGCTAGACTAGTAGTTTTGGTTGAAAATTTTAGATAACAATTTGCCAAGAAACTAACGATACCAGTGATTTCAGTTGCGGGACATAAGATTTGCATCGTTACCGATTTATTTCCTTTATGTCGTCTTTTGAACAAGATCCAAATCAATCTCAATCAGAATCATTAGGTATATCAGATCAGGTTTAAAATTTTATTCAGTCTTACTCAATATTATTTTTCTGATAGAGGTTCATCGAATCCCATTTCTTTACAGTAAAATTTGAAAAAATGACGGATTTACCTTTCCTGACTCTACTGAATCGTGAAATGCAAGTACGAAAAATTAACAGAAGAAAGCTGATCAAATAAATGCAAACAAACGCCTAACAGCCTTTCATAACTTTAGGCAAAAGAACATTCTTCTACTTGTCTAGAATCGAAGTTCCTGTAGGCTATTCTATTTAACAACCGATTGTGTTACATTTTTTATATCATAGTATGTTTGAAATGAGCACTTATTTTGAATATGAAAAAAGAATTTTTAAAGAAACCTTTGAAACTGTATCTTATTTTTGCATCACCCATAACATGGATATTTATTATATATGATAAGAAACACTTGTCATTATTTTATAGCATTAACTTCAAATTAACCTGAAAAAAACTTGAGCCGACTTTAATAGATGATGCTCAGAAAAATAACAATTTATACAGGTTATATGAATAATAATGGAAAATAATCGTGGGCTCAGAATATGAAGATTTAACAAAAATCATATAGAGAAAGAACTTTAAATTAACCTAAAAAACCTGAGCCGACTTTAATAGATGATGTCCAGAAAAGTAACAATTTATACAGGTTGTATGAATAATAATGGAAAATATTTTATCTGGTGAATCTTGGGCTCAGAATATGAAGATTTAACGCAAATCATAGAGAAAATATGGCTCAATGCTGTATCTTATAACTATTTGACCTATCTTTAACATGCTTAGCAATAAAATCTCAACAACAAAACCATGTTAATAAAAATATTTGGCTACACCACAGGCGCACTACAAGGGTAAAGAAGATGTTGAATCTTCCTAAATTCTGCGCTAGCAAAACTGTCATATTATTATAAATTTTCAACTCTATAGTACTTTCTATTTATATATTCTTCCCTTTCTTCGTAAGGATATATATAGACAATTTAATTAACCAGTTGTAGGTATTAGGTCACAGGGAGGTTGGTACGTCTGAAATTACCAACATTGTAAAATCATGAAACTGGTACTGGTTAGAATCAGCTGATAACCTGTTTAATTATGATAATTATTTGTCACCTTCGACATTCAAAATATGTATTTGACATATATGTGTGCAAGATATGAACAAACGGGAATTTTGATCGGTTTGCCATTGACAAGTAACTTAATAATTAAATACGAACAATTAGATCCCATTTTAAGAATAAATCTGTCGCAGAGTACTTAGTATCAGATTTGGCATAGCTAAAGCTTACATGGCGAAGGAGTGCATCAAGATAAAATGAATTAATAATATGTTTCACAAATACTTTTAATTAAATAAAGTCAGTTAACGTTGACCAGTTGTTTATATTTATCGATATACAGGACCATAAAAATAACCATGGTGGTGGTATATAATGGTAATGTACGCAATTTTTGGCCACCATTTTTTTGATAAACAAAATTTTAAAAGAATTTATTCAATAATTATAGAGTAATACTCTTTGACAGAAGAACCTCAATATTGTTCAAACTTAAATTTAATGAATCACGGTCATATTCCGACCACTGGGCAATCTCGTATTTATTATTACTAGTGGTCGCACAGTGGTCGAAATTCGACACTAATTCATTATTTTTTTAAATTCAAACGTTTATGAGTTATTTTGTCAAAGATATAATAATTGCATATAATTTTTGGGAATTCTGCTCTATTACGTCAGTTGCAAGCTTGTACAAAACAGCATTACCGTGGGTTGTTTGCCTAATTACTTACAATAATACGAATGAAATTCAAAATTTAATGTGAGTAACAATTCAATAATCACAACGACAGCTAGTTATTTATTTTATAATACTGTAACGTTTAACCCTGTGCTAAACGTTGTGGGGTGAGTTCACTTGCGTAAGACTCAAAGTTCGCAGATTGCTTCCAATGGTTTATTTCCAAACACTCAGTACACGAGCTTCTATTATGGTACAACTGTCACCACTTTTCACCTTGACAATCTCGTCCCAACTACTTTCGAGTTATGTCTCCAATTGACTGATACAATAAACTGACTCTGTCCCGTGATCGACACAGCTTTATATACCTGAATCATGACATGACATTCATCGAGAATCTTCTATGATTATCTAGACGAACATAATTAATGTTCTAGATCCTTGTCAAACTGACAATAGTATGACAAATTGTACCTCACATATATTTTCTGGAAGGATCGAGAATAAATCTGCTATAATTCTAGAACTACATAATGAAATATACAAACAACAACTATAGCAAACAAGGTAGTAGAAATAAACAGCTAATAAACAAATATTAACCATAAGTACATGAATACCCATCCACGTTACAATACAATGCATTGTAATGTTTCGACTAAGCGCCGGTAATATTACTTTACCCTTATGACAAAATGAAGAAAATGCAGTGCCTTCACAAAAGTGACTTCAGATTTGAAATGTTTTGCATTGTAAAATCTACATTGTAAATGCATTAATCCACTATCAAAAGTATTAAAATTTCTTGAAATGCCATTAAGTGCGCATTTAAATATATCTCCCAAAATCATCAATTTGTATACAGTAGTAACAATATTTTAATTTGCGTTTGACCAGGGTTGTCACTCACGAATAACGAATAAAATAATAAAACAATTTGACAGCCCTGACTCGTTGACTTCACATTGCAATTGGTTTCGTTATGCAACACACAATAAACTTCTACGAAGTAAACCATATTTTTTATTGAATTTAATTTAAAATATTAACTCATAATGTATCAAATTTTTAATGTGTAGTACAGGGTGGGCCAAACAAGTTGTTTTCTTACGGAAACAAACCTTATTTGAAGAGATAGAAAATTTTCGACCCCCGCTTCTAAGCCTCGAATTTTAGGAGAAACTCACTGGTTTGAACGAAAATTGGATAGCTGCAACCGTTTGGCCGGTTTTTATACAGGGTGTTCCGTTTACGAGTTACTAATATAAAATTTAAATTTTCTTATGAAGCACCCTGTATATTTGAGAAGAGCTTAAAAATACCTTCTCAACGATATAGCACACATTATATTTTGCCTTAAGAATTATGGAAATATTTAGGTTTTTATGGTTCCGAATTGACGCTGCGCATTAAATCGGTATAAATTAATTTTGGTTGTGCTATATACGCTAATATGTTTTAAAATTACATACAAATTATCGTGTAAGTGATACAATTTTTAAATTTTATCCTTGCTTAGGTATGTATTCACCACGGTCTGCGTGGCAAAAGTAGAGACCATTATCTTTTGATTTATTTGATTTACTATTGTTTATAACGTAGTAGGCCATGAAATGAAATGTCAGAATTTTGTAACAACTGTCAGCAAAAAAGGTTTATTTGATAGTTTACGTCTTGTCGATTGTTTGTTATATTTCTAATAATTTTTATATTGTTAAAAAAATGCAAAAAAGCAAACCTAATTCAATTTGGCTGCTTTAAAAAACCAAAAAGCAAACCTGCTATGAATGATCAGAGAGAAGTGTTGGAATTACCAGTTCTTGGAACCATAGTGCAAAACCCTAATTGTTCGACAAGATGTCTCGAGGTTGAGAGCGGAGCGACCAGATCTACAGCGAGGCGAATTTTAAAGAGCAATCACTACAAGGCCTATAGAACGAGGAAAATACATTATTTGCTACCAGAGGACCATAACAGAAGAACTGGTATTTGCAAAAATGTAGAGAAGATCAAAACTTTGGCACAAATTGCATTTGGACCGATGAGGCGTCCATAAGTAGTTTTGGCATTTTCAACAGGTATAATTCATATACTTGGGCAGTTGAAAATCCTCACACAACTGTTGAGCAGATGCAACAGGGACGTTTCAGCTTTAGTGTTTGGGTTGGGATATTCCGGGGCAGATTAATTGGTCCTTATATTTATGATGATGTTTTGACTTCAGAACTTTACTTACGTATTTTAAGAGAACAAGTCGGGGACTTGCTGGAAAATTTGCCTCTGAATCATCGAATTTGTCAAACATATTTCCAATAAGATGGCGCACCACCCCACAATGCAAGAATTGTTACAATTTTCTTAAATAATGCATTTGTTTATAAATGGATTGCAAATCAGGGACCCATAAGATGGCCGGCATGATCTCCCGACTTGACTCCCTTAGATTTTTTCCTTTGAGTAAAAATCAAAAATCTTACATATAAGGAAGACGTAACCATTAGAGAGTTACTAGAAGCGAAGTGCGAAGAGCTTTTGAAACTTTAACACCTCTAGAACTTCTTAATGCCGTCAACAATGTTAAAAAAGGTGTCGGTTGTGTTTGGGCAAGAACGGTAGGCAGTTCGAACACTTACTTTTGGTTCATAGTTTATATTTAATAGTTTTCATGTTGTATTTATTCTTTTATGTTGCGTTTTTATTGTTATTACAATATTTATAATTAATGTTATTAAATTTTTGTTTTCTCTAAACTAGACTAATTTAAATACAACCTGATACTGATACCTGATATCTTTCGATTGCTACTTATTTTTTTAGCGGGCAGAGCAAACTATATTGTGCGAATATACCATAAAAAGTCAATTTGTATTCAATTTCAAAACATATTAGAGTATATAGCACAACCAAAATCAATTTATATATATTGCTTCAGAAATGTTTTTTCAAATTTAACTTAACTCTAAACATAAGAAAGTTACGTGGCATTGTTCAAATTGCAGAATTTTCACAAACGCCCTCTACCGGCCAAACAGTTACAGATAGCCAATTTTCGTTTGAACCAATGAGTTTTTCATAAAATTCGATCCGCAGAAATGGGGATCAAAATTTTTCTATCTTTTCAAATAAGATGTGTTCCCGTAAGAAAAAAACTTGTTTGGCCCACCCTGTGCACAACTTCATCATATAAATTTTCACTATGCCAATTCTCATACTCCTCCGTGCACTTTTTATGCATTAAAAATCCTCTACAATTATGTACTAATGTATAGATTCAAGATGTTTGGAGTTAAACATAGGGCTGAACAATTATTTTGATTTAAATTTGTGTAATGTCAGTGTTTTATTAGTCACGTGAATTAAACAAGTTGTTTTTAAAGTACAGTAAGTAAGCATCCTTCAAAGTAGGTATGACATGTGTGTTTTAAAATACTGGGTAAAAATAATTTTTAAATTCTTAAATAGAACAACCTGTTTTGTAGGGTATCGATACCTTATTCGCCCTGGCTGCTAGGTAATAGCTGAAAAAACGTGTTTCTCTCGAGACTTTGACGCAAAAAAGGCTTTAAATAATTTGCTGAATATCATCTAAAACATTCTGCTTAAATTCCTCTACAACAAAATTGAATATAACCATTGTTGTTTGTCTGGGAAAGCTGAAGAGATGAATGGTCTCAGAACCTGATCTGACGATTTTTATGTTCCATGGAATTTATTTAAAAGGAATGTTGTGTGTGGATACACCAGATCTTTTTCAAAGGGACCATTTTTATGCAACACTCTTTTGTATAAAAAAAGGATCATCAAAATCGAAGCACATTTAAGAAAAGCTACTCATAAAAAGTAAGCATAAAACCTACTTGTGCACCACATCCTTTTCTTCAAGGCTAAATGAGAGAAATTGAAAATGGAGAATTAAAAATATCCATTTCAGAACTTCTTATCTTCTTCTCCCAATAGTTCTAGTTAGAACAGGCATCCAGACTAGAGTAGAAGAGCCGTCGCAGCATAAATACAAATTACCCATTTGAGCAAAATTACTTCACGTCCTCGTCGTTCATCATTATCACGTACAACCTTCCAGGGTCACTTTGAATAACGTATGATAATAATGTATGTAGATAACAAAAACTTCCTCTGCTTTAAGCTAAGGTTAAGGTGAAGTAATAGACATCGCAAATAACGTTCCACTTGCTTCAGATGACCGTATCTCCTTGTTGCTTTAATTATATGTTATTTGTTATTCTACTGTAAACGTACAGCAAATAACCTTAGCTAAACTAATTGACTACGAGTGAAAAAAAAATTCCTGGTAATAAATCACAAAAATTTGCGATCTAGGAAGTAACAGTAAAGTACTTAACAATTAAAGATTATTATTACTTTATATATGATTCCAATAAATGACATGGGCACACCTATAATTCAGTGCCTCCTTCTCAAAAAGCGCTTATGTAGGAATTAGTAGGTATGTAGCCATAGTGTTTCAGATCAGGCGCTGTTTTGTCTGCCTTAAATGAATCAATAATAAAATGTTAAGGGCCGATTTCATAATCAAATTTAATCTCTTATTAATTTTAATCCTAGATTAAAAAATTCATAATTTTTTTGGTTGGACATTTTGTTCAAAGTAACTTTAGAAAAACGAAAGAGAAGGTAACTAACTTTGTAAAAGTTATTGAAAAATGCACTATTTTTATTCCATCATCGAGATATGACTTAAAAAAATTGGAGAATTAACTAATCTCTCATTAAGGATTCATTATGAAATCAGCCCTAAGACTTCAAATGAAAATATACAGGGTGGAAGATTTCGATGGTTTTATTGGGCAACATTATGTCATTACTTGAAATTTAAGAAGCATACCTAAAATTCAGCTACTTCACTGGATTCTACTATAAAACGTGTCTGGAGAATGTGAACGCATGCATAAAATAAGCACAAATTTAATTTATAGGTTATAACTCGAAAACACATGATAGTTAATTTTTGTTTTTACCATTGAGTTTACCGAAAAAGAAAAAAAATCGAGACTACGCCATTGATTTTTCTCTATTTCTAATAGTTAGGTATCAAGTTACCTACTATAAGAGCATCGTAATTTGCCCGCCTTGTAAGGTTTCTCTCAATAGCATTTCATATTCAAAACAATCTACATTTACAAAAATATCTCGTTTAGATACACCGTTTTAGTTTTTACCCTCCAACTTCATTATTGATGCAATGACTTCATACGTGATACAGTAAAATGAAACCCCTGACAAGTAATATTGTGGTTGTTCCTGGAAACACCTAAACCTACAGGTTATTTATTTTAGAATAGATATTATATTCCCAACAGTATTATTCTAATTCATCCAATTCCCCAAAATTCTATTTTTTTACATTCGAAAGTCTCTTGAATGGGATATAGAAGAGGATTTTTTGTTTAAATACTTATGTAAAGGTGTCAGGAAACTATTCAGTTCAGGTTCGTATCACATATAGTTCTCAGGCTATCAACAAATTGCGCATAACACAATCCCTTGTTACCTACTGCATGTTACCTAACAGAATATCTAAAATTATTTTTTATATCTATAAAATAAATACATCAT
Organism: Crioceris asparagi; assembly: GCA_958507055.1. Taxonomy (NCBI): domain Eukaryota; kingdom Metazoa; phylum Arthropoda; class Insecta; order Coleoptera; family Chrysomelidae; genus Crioceris; species Crioceris asparagi. The sequence continues at coordinate 63,314,835 of OY293827.1, forward strand.
AATTTTCGAGGCGAAGGGCATGTCTAATATTACTTTTTCTCTCAATTGGATCAATTTTCAAAACTCCTCTCTCAAATAAAAAAATCATCAAAATCGGAGCACGTTTACTACGCAAAAGTCGCGAACAATTATAAAAAAAAGCATGCAGACATAAAGTCGAATTGTATATCTCCTCCGTTTGGGAAGTCGGTCAAAAAACTAAGATATTAATATTTTGTTTTTGACCGACGAACCCCGAACGGAGGAGGTATACAATTCGACTGTCTGCTTTATTTTTTTATATTTTTTTTTTGGTTCGTGCGCGCCTTTTATATAGTAAAAGAGCTCCGATTCTGATGATTTTGGACTCATTTGAAAGAAGGGGATTGAGAAATGGTCCCATATATATAAAAACGCAAATCCGAAATCTCCTTCCCTCCGAAAACCGCCCCCGAAGGGGTGGTGGGGGCAAATTTTCTCGAAAATCGAAAATCTGAGTTGGTATAATTAAAGATAGGACAATATCCGGAAACGTTTAAATTGAACATTTTTTCAAAAGTGTTACGGTTTTCGAGATTTTAAATATGTATTTTTGCTATGTGGAGAGGACAATTTCTTTCGAAAATTGAAAATTTTCTGATACTATATGAAAGATATAATTATTTGTAGCAACATTTATAATGAATATTTTTTCCTTAGAGTTACGGTTTTCGAGTTAAATCGGTGTTAAAATGGTAACAACTAAAATATTCAAGCGTATTTCCGCAGCGATGTTCTGAGATCTCTATAATAACAACTACAAGCAAGGAATATACGTGGGTAATAGGATAAGTACTATCTTCATTGATATGGTATAGTGAACGTTCAACGATTTTCGGGACTAATTTTACACTCAAAAGTGTGAAATAAATATTTTTTACAAAAAATTGGACCGACGTTATTAGTTGGTGCACTGAAAAGTATAAAATAATTTTAATTCTATTGGTGGTGGTACTTGTGAAGTTAGTGCCAAAAGTTATCAATCTACCTGCAACTGCACAACTTCAAAAGTAACAGCACCATTAGAATTAAAATTATTTTATACTTTTCAGTGCACCAACTAATAACGTCGGTCCAATTTTTTGTAAAAAATATTTATTATGCTCTGAAATCTAAAATATTCTACAAACAACAGCAGTACACAATTCATACTTACTTGTATATGCTTCTGCTGTCGAGAAACAAATCAGTAGAAAAACTGCGATGTAGACTTTCATATTTGTGACGTTGAATCTGAAACGAAAAAAATAGGACAATGATTGAAAACAATGAAAACTAATTACTTGATCGAAATAATTATTGTGCAAACAACCCACGTTAATATTTTCAGTTTTATGTGGGATTATTAGCAAATATTTCTAAATTATTGGTGTGAGAGTAATTTTGTATTATAATTTCATTATTTAAATCATAGTCATAAGCACTCCCAGTTTACTATGGATATTGGTAATGTGAAATATGTATCCATGATTTTTAGGTCACATACTGTTGCAAATTGCAAATAAATTAGCTTCAGATAATAGATAATGTAATTTTAGTGAAATAAAATAATAGTGGAACAAAACATGTTCAAGATACTTTAAATTTTTTGCTCTGGCTTAAATAGATTAAATTTGCCTTGTATCTGCCTTCTTAGTATGGTTTCATGGATAATAATAATAATAACTTATAAATCCATAAACGAATGAGGCATATTGGATGCGTACAGACAACATTGACAACGACAATGTCTGCAATATCATTTACAGATAAGTTGAAAGTTCGCATAATTCCTTATAAGATTAGAGAATTACCTCTTCGACTTTAGATACTACACTGGAAAGACAATTGCTCTGTATAAATATGTAAGTAGGTATAAATACTGAGATTTTTTGAATTTGATGAATTGCTGCCTTGCTTAGTTGCAGTAATTGTCAAATTCTTAGGTTTTTTTGTAAAAATGGCACCATTATAAGATCACTCTTTTATCTGTCTGCCCGTCTGTCACTGCCAATTTTCTCCGAATCTCCAAACGGAGAAAGTTGATTTTTGGTATTGATACAGAGAAAAGTGACAGCAACACCAACATGTCCTATATATATTATAAATGTGAAAGTTTGTATGTTTGGATGTTTGTTAGGTACTTAATCGCGCTGAACGGATAGAAAAAATATTATCTGGATTAATACATTGGATTCTTTTAAAAAAGTTTCTATGTGACTAAAATAATAAAGAACATATACACTTGAAATTTAGTATATGGAAATCGATACAGGTGTCGTTACTGAGGTTTTTTTGAGACGTAATTTATCGGAGATTCCACTGATTCCCGCGTGCGAAGAGGCGGGCATTTACTGGTTGTTCCAATACCTAGACCTGGACAAATTCTGACACTGGGGTTTAATTTAGGACAGAAAATTAGAGAATGAAAAGAAACGTTTTCTTCAAGTACATCATGTGTCATATCAGCAGAAAATATACGAAAATTGGCCATCACCCTAATATCAGAAAACACAGCGTATCTGTCATGTGATTGCTGTCGTTGAGTTCTTGCTGTTCATAATTTAGGGAAGCTATCCTTTTTTTAAATAAATGAAGAAAATAAATATTTTGAAGATCATTGATCTAGCGGACCAAATAAGAGATAAGCTGATTTAATTGAAACGGTTGGAGCATGAACTGACGAGAATTAAAACACTGACTGAAAGTACTCCTGAGTGATTTGTCTTATAATATTCTTCATGACTTTGAATATCAAGAACGAGCTTAAAATGAAAATTGTAGAACACTCATTTAGCAATTAACAATTCTTTTGAACTATTTTATTATCAAATAATATGGGAAATAGAATGTGAGATAGAATAAGTTTGAATGGCCATCTGGACATTATCACAGTCCAGTCGTTCACGGTTTAGGTAATACTTCTAATGCTTAAACTTCTATACCGCTAGCATTGTTGAAGAAAAGACACAAAAATGAAGCTAAAGACCTGGAGATAGCTGGCAATATGCGCATGCGTCATGAACTTTTTTGGCTGAGAGGAGGGACATGTCATTATGTTACTAAGCTTAACATTGGCACAGGTTATTTGGTAATATGATGTGATTCCAAGCCACCTGCCCTTTCACGCATGCGTCCTAAACTCGCAGTCATCATACTGAGCTTCACATAAAAATTCAAGGATCAAATTATAGACATATAGAATTATGTGAGTTTCTAAAGGTATATTCAATGAAAAAAAGAACCATCATGAGATAAATCATCTGATGTCTGTCCATCTATCTGTCTGTAAGTCCGCCTTTCACAGCCATTTTTTTTCTGAATATAAAAACAGAGAAAGCTGAAATTTGGTACTGATACTGGTTTATGTGACCGCCATACTTTAAATAAACGAATTCTGATATTGGGGGTAATTTTCTGGAGCATATTAGAAAAAGATAATACAAATCTTCCTCAAGTACATCATGTAACATATCAACTGGAAGGGAAAGAAAGGCAAATATTTTTTTCCTATTATCTTAGAATAAACGATCTAGAAAATGTGAATATCAAGGGTAATAATAAAGATATTTACGTTTCATCCCACTTACGAAGCGTGGGGTTTTGCAAAATTACAGAATATAGGAATTCACTCAAAGTTAACAGGACAACCTATACGAAAATCCTAAGTACGGAACCCTACCCATACGTGCTCGACTTCACTTGACCATTTTTTGTATGGTTTCAACATATGAAATGCCTATATCTATAGTTATTATTGTGAGAAGAGGTAGGAACCATGAATTATTTATAATGTTTCAAAGATCAATGAAAAAGATACTATTTAGATGATTTATTCTTTTTTATATAGTGTGTATGAGATGCTAAGCTAAATCTCAAACAACATTTATGTGTGAATGATATCGTTTTACCGTACTATTTGAACTTATTAAATATTGTAATCAAGACGCACGTCACTGCCCGACAGACGCCTCTGGCCAAAGAAGATAGATACTTCTATCTCTATCTTCTTTGCTCTAGCTCACTGTTGTGGAAAATCCTACATGCCGCACGAAATGTCTTCCAGTAGCGTCGAGCGCAATCGGTATGCTTCGGAAGGTTTCGAGAAGATTCTCGGCCTCTTATTCGATAGATTTAAATACTGCAACGAGAGCACGGCAAGGCACCAAGGCAGTCAATTTTGAATGTGAATGAAATAAATATTTTGACATAAAATGTAAATAGTTCGTTAGTAGTGAATATAAATTGTATTACTTCTGCTGAATTGTGAATTTTCGTTATATTAAATACTCGTAAATAGACTTGACAGTGTGGGTATGTGAATATCTATCTACAAGGGCACAAAGAACATTAAAATATAATAAAATCGGGTTCAAGTATACTTTTCATCCGAATTAAATGTTCTCGTTTGGGATAATTTATTATGAACCGTCTAATATTATACAATTGCTACTTCTTCTTAAGATAATATCTATGTCTAAAAATTGTTCAACATAAATATATACCTACATATAACTACACATCTATCGAAAATTGAATTTGATTGACTCAAGCCTTCGATAAAATAAAAATTGCGTTTTCATTCATGCACTGGAGTGAACTGAACTTCCGTTTTTGATTATCTCGTCTTTTTTGTCAGCTCTCAAAGCACCTAAATTAATTCAGGTTTCAAATGCATCCTTTTGATTCCTTATAATAATTACCTCTTTGAATCGTGTGGTATACGAGCTAACAAAATTAGGCAAGTTGTTAAAATTTTACGAAGAAAACCGGAGAGCTCTCTCCTTTGGCCGACTGGAAATTTTGCTCTTATTTCAAGTCATCGGTCGATTTATTAAGATTCTGCTGGCGAAAATCATTAGGGTTAATGGAGTTTGAGGTATTAAATATTACATCGGCATCGTATTAAAAGGTTTCACAGAATCTGATAATTACTTGGAGGGAAGATCATATTATAACTAAGGCGGATCTCAGCGTAAGTTTAAATTATAGAATAGAAAAGTAAAATAGGCACCGTATCCAACTACTTATTTATGTAATTCGATAATGTATTTTTTGTCAAAAGTACTTATTTTACATGTAATAACAAGTATCTCAAGATGTACCTATATTTAACAATCTAGACTAGGTAACTCTTTCATTCTTTCATCTTTCTAACATTTCTATTACCGTATTGGTAAAAATAAACATTCAGCCAGAAAATATTTATGGAGCGCAAAACTGGATTACATTGACTTGAGAGTGAATTTCAGAAACACCTCCCCTATGAACTTTTGAGAGAAGTGTCACTGAGGAAAATCAATTTCAATCGAGCGAAACCTTCCTAAAAAGCACTTTGTGCACTACAAACTGGCCTAATGGCTTTTGTTTTTACGTTCGCATGGCCAGAACAACGCTTACGTTTATATCTAGACAGGGATTAAATAAAGTTTAAAATGTAGAATGAGTAGCTTTTCAACGTTCCTGGCACATCCGCACTTTGCTAACTTCCATTTTCTATAACGTCGCTTCGCACGTGGCTGGATTTCAGCCTGTCAAATACACTCCCTTACCAATTTAGAGATACGACAACGACAAACGACAACGTAAAAGTGATGATTCGATGGATGCATAAGGTGGATAATCACATACTCAACATAAAATTTCTTGATAAGGAAACGGTCAATCGTGTTCTATCACCCCAAGATCAGGAATTTGTTTTATGTATCCAGGAAAGCAATAGGACATATGCCAGATATTAAATAAGAAACAATAATTTTATGATACCTATGTAGGTGAAGATTGAAATTTTCTGAAAAAATGACACTTCATTAGAAAACTATAAAATATTAAAGCTGATTACTCCAGTAAGTATAAAGGGCCCTTACAATTTCATAGGGACAGTATTGCTAATTATTAAACTGTACGAGATGATTAAATTAGAAAAATATTTAAAAAGACACATCAAACATTAAATATTTTCGAATTTAGTGGGCCATGACGATGAGAAATAAAAATATTTTTACAGTATCAATAGCATCTTCTTTCACATGCATATCTTAATTCATTATGAAGTTGAAATTTTCAGATTTTTTTAATTTAAATTTGTTGGTCCCATCTCGAGTTGTGCAGATTTTCCTATTCCAACCACATGAGATGATTCTTTGAAAGACATATTTATACTTAATAGATATTGTATTTGGTAGATACATTTATTGCACTATGATTACAATCAAGTAGGTACAGATTTCACTATGTGGAGATAAGCATTCTGTAGAATTGCTTATGGTTATATTTATTTTTCAGGTTTCGGGAAAGAATGATAGAGTTTGATGTGAAGGTTGCACGAAAAATCCTTGCTTCAAAACGACCATTGAGTTTTTAGCAAAAATCTATATTAATTAATAAAATTGAAGTGTCTGATAAATAAATAACAGGTTTTAACTAATTGCATATGGAAGTCTATGTGTCACTAATTACAAAAAACTATAATATAGAAAAACAAGTTATAGGTTTCTACCTACAATTTTTATTCTATGTTTTTGTTTTTAGACAAAAATTACTACTTCTCTTACTTCTGAAAGCTCTACAAGTTTGGTGATAATTATTTTTCGATATAAATCCCCAAAAAGGAGGAAACTGAAGAAAACAGGTTTCAGTCTCAAAACTTTAAAATTCTTCGTTCTATATCTTAGTAAAGATGTAGGTGAAAATGTTTAGAACCTGAATTTCAGAGCAGATAAAAGTAATAAGAATGTTTGTATACAAAGTTTCCGTATAATGACAGAAAACAGAGTTATCGCAAAAAATAAAGCCATTTTTTTAAACGATGGTGGAAAAAGCATATAGGAAATTTTGGTCGACAATTTCAAGTTAAGCTTTTCTAAGCCTCCTCGAAATTATATAAAAATAGCTATCTCGGTTCATTTACATCCCATTTCTAATAAAAAAAAAATCATAAAGTACGTTTACTATGCGCAAGGCGCGTACAAATAAAAAAAGCAGACAGTCGAATCGTATACTTTATTCGTCAAGTCAAAAAAGAATGAAAACACTTTGCAGTCAAGAAAATAAACATACATAAGTACTTCATTTGTGTTGACGTTAAGTTTGATGACTTCACTATATAATTTTCACACATTAGGTATACTGAACCTAGATGTTTACCTACTTCTTGTGAGCGATGTAATTATGTACTTGCAATATTAAACAGCCCTGGGCCTCTAAATCGTCGAATAATAAACTTGGCGCTATATTAATCAACCTTCATAGAAAGGTCATAGAAGGAACGCCCTTTTGTCCTCTGTATACCTAGTCCCTCTTTCTCGCGTGTTCAACAAAGGTGACGCAACTCTTGTGAAGGTCCAATGTAAATGAACATTTTCGGACGTTGCTTTGAACTCAATGGATTTTCGGTCACTTATCATGATTCACGATAATACAAAGTATGTGTTTTATAATATTTTAAAAAGGACCAACTTTATTGTTTGATATGCTGAAAAATACGAAGGAATACTAATTGTAATGGTAGTGGTAATTTTGAAGTTGTGCAGCAGTTAGTTTTAGTATATTAAAATCTATCTTCTCTGGTTATAGGTGGATATATGACTTTTGGTACTGTTAAAGAAAACAGGGAAATTGATGAACAAGTAGTTGTCGAAAATTTATATTGTCGATTGTTATTGTTGACTGCCATTATATTTTTTATTTTTGTGTCATTGATTATATCCATCCAAACAGTTTAATGTAAACTCTATTTGATCATGTAGTACAGGGTTCAACTGTTATTATGTCATCTAGATATTTTCTAATAAATATTTTTTTACAAAAAATTGAACCGACATTATTAGCCGGTAATGACTGAAATATTCAATATGATATTAATTCTATTGGGGCTGTTACTTTTGAAGTTGTGCAATTGCAGTTAGATTAATAACTTTTGGCAGCACAAGTACCAGCACCAATAGATTTAATATTATTTTGTGTTTTTAGTGCACCAACTAATAACGTTGGTCCAATTTTATATAAAAAATATTTATTTCACACTTTTGAGTGTAACGCTAGACATGAAAATCATTGAACGTTCACTAATACCAAAGAAGATAGTACCTATCCTATTACCCATGTACATTCTTTGCTTGTATTTTGGATTTTACCACAGCTGTAACTCGAAAGCCGTAACTCTTTTGAAAAAATGTTCAATTTGAGTTCTAACACATAATAGGACATAGGACATCAAAACATTTGTTTATATAATTGGTTATTGAATGTGAAATATTATTATAATAAAAAGTTAATTCAACAACTAACAAAAAGTATTTTCTTGAAATAGTTTGTGGACTAATGGTTTGCAACTTTACTTTAATAATTTTTGTTTTGTTTTGTTTGTTTGCTAGATTCTTAAGAATGTTGCTATATATATTATAGGAAACAATACTTTTACGTCCCTCAATCTACCGGCTGAAAATCTCCTTTTTGAGAAAATCTGATTAAGTGCTTGCAGGACTAATTGAGTATTATTTAACTGCAATATCCCGAAATGATTATTGTTTTTATATGTTTTGAAAATGACTGCTATGCTAGCTTTAGATAAAGTGAGCACAGCAATCTTTGAAATAATTACTGGGTTGAAATAAATACACAGAAAAAGAGAGAAATAAGAAACCTTTTTATGTTGCTCAACTTTATTGATGTACAAAAAATTATGTATGATCAATAATAAAGATTTCACGTCACTTTTTTTCTAGTACATAATGTAAGTCTATTGCCTTCATTTGTAAATTATTTTTTTTCCAAATGTTATGTACCTACCCGACATTAAAGATTCTGATATCTTTGTTGTGACAAATAATCCGTCATGATCGCATCGCATCTATGGATTTCGTTCTTTTTTTAGAACGCTGAACGGCATTCCGTTATTTAATATAGAGTAGGTAATTAGTCATTTCTGTCCGATGCGTGCGTACGATGCGTCCGTGCGATCCATATAAAGTCTTACCTCCCACTATAGTTACTATAACTATTTCATATTTTAATGATTTGTTACGATTCATATTTAGTAAACTTCATCTTTACCATACGGACCATTTCGGGAATCTATTTTGAGAGAACATATACAAAGTGCCCCAAAAATGTTATGTTGATATGTTTTTTTAATTAGGGACATGCAGTATACTTTATTGCTTATTTTCGTTACCCTTATTGTTAGTAACCTACATAGCCCTAAATTCTGTGTTCACTAAAGAAAAAATCAAATTTAAGAAATAATTTCCAACCAGTGGTTTCCAGAAATAATAAAATTAAAAATAATAATACTTCGGTCATGGTATTTAAATATAAGAGAAAGACACACTCGTTAGCCAAGTTAGACTGACACGATCCCTCCCAGTTTAAATAATTAATAAAGATGGTAATGATAATAATGATAATTTTTTACTTTACTAAAGTGCAAATCGAATTTTGACAATTTAATAAACAATATTATCAAATCAGAAGCCTCCACTGACACTATTTCTCGAAATGGTTATTCGGATAGTTGATAAAACTTGTTTTCTACAAGTAACTTTGAATGTCATCGAAAAGATAAATAGGTGTTGAATTTTCAATTCGGTATCAAATGAAATAGAAATATACCGGAAATCCAATTCAAAATAGCTAATAAAAATAGAGTGCCTCGAATTTGAAAAAATTGTCACTAAATTTTCGAGTACTCGTATCTAACTTGGTTAACGACACTGTTAAACCTACTTTATTGCAATGTGATTTTATCACGGAGATACTATTTTTTTGTATTAAAAATACAAAACTTGTACAGGGTGGACAAATTCCGATGCTTTTACAGTGTAACTTTAGATCATAACTTGAAATTTAAGAATCATATTTAAAGTTCAGATACCCCACTGGATTTTACTACAAAAAATGTTTCATGAATATCAAAAAAAATTGTACAAATAGGTAAATAAGATATATGCATGCATCAAATACGCCCAAAATTTAAAGTTATAACTCGAATACAAACGACAATAGCTAATTTTTGTTTTCACCGTTGAGTTTCTCTCAAAAAAGAGATCGAAACTGTGCCACTGATTTTTTTCTATTTCTTTTAGTTACCCTATAAAAGCATAGAGATTTGCCCACCCTGTACCATATATAATGAAGTTTTCCAAAAATATATGCTTATCTTTATGCTTAAACAATATCCTACTTAAAACAGAAAAATATGTTATTTATTTTTAAGTTGTCTACAAATACATTAAATGATTACACTAACTCAAGAATTACCATTTTGAAATAGAAGATAAACTGCTGGATTGATTCGAATTAAATTTGTTTTTCGCTATAATATAATACTTATATTAAACGAAAATAATGCTTATATTACGAAGGGAATCCATTTTGTTATAAGAATTATTGTGGACAGATATAGAAATATAGCCAACAATGTATTGAAGGAATATCTAAGCCTGAATATTTTATAATATTAATTACTTTTTCCTTCTATGAGAAGAACTGAATAGTGGAAGTAATAAGTAAGTATTTTTAGTTATAGTTCACTCAATCTTCACACAATGGAAAGAATTGGTTATTGGCTTGATTAACGTGAACCTAAAATTTAAACTCTTGCAGCTGTATCTTTTCGGTTCTAGTAAAACTCTCGAGTATGATATTTATTATCTACTTCTAGTTTCTTAAGGATTAACTTGACACTGAAAATCAACAGGATTGAAATCGAATTATTTATCTGTGTTAAACCAGAGAGAACAATAATATAATTTTTGCATTTATTATATACCTACGTAAGTTTTAAGTGCCAAAACTTTTGAAAAATATATTTATATCTACATTTTGGATTTTATACTAAGAAATCTAATAAAGAATTAGGCATAAATTGTTTGTCAGTAATTCTTTGAAACTAGCATAATGATTTTGATAAGGACACAATATATATAAATTCTGTACTTTCTGTAGCGACTCAGGTAAGTATAAATTATTAACTATTACGTATCAATTCAATAATACTGTGACTAACATCTAATTCTTGGTAGGTAAATCTCTCATCCGCTTGGTTAAACCAAGGCTAAACTTCCTTATTAGTTTATATTAAGCTCAGATAGGGTGATGTGAACAATATAGTGGGATTATCTATTATAATATGCTTTGATGACAAAAATGAGATTCAATAATTAGGTACTAAATTTCAGATTACAAATTGGTAATTTTCCATAAAGAATAATTTCTGGATATTAAGTTTAATTAAATATTTGAACTTGGTTTGTATAGAATAAAATAATATTCTATACATAAATTTTTTAGTAGGTACCCTTGGTGATAAACCATAGTTGAATATTTCAAAAATGCTAAGTAGGGGGAATCTCTATAAGAGGTTTAATCTATAATACAATAATTGTAAGCAAGTACCTAGGTATGTGAGAAAGCTGAGTCAATATTAATTATTATTATTAATTATTTTTGGAATGTGAGTGGGCCAAAAATCCTTCTATTTCTTAAAGCCGTTTCTACGTAATGAGGACTGATTCATCTACGAGTGCATATATTTTAATACGTGCAGGAATTCTTTGGACTCCTTTTTAGCAATATTGCGCTCACGGAGGAATATGTGGTATGTCATAGTTGAAATGTATATAGAGCAGTGCAGAAAGCTAAAGTTATCATTTGTACTAGAATTTGCCCGTGACTCCGTCAAGGCATTATGCTTGTAGTATTTGTAGCTTGTGCACGAAGTTCGAATTTTTTCTGTCAACTTGATCGCCTCATCGTGGTACAATAAAAAAATCTCCATGCCTACAATTATTTATATGAAGAGTGAGCTTAGTTAATAATTAATGGTGTGAACCCATTCTTAGCTGCTTATTATTTTGTGGGCTTGGATATAAACTATTCATCAGCAGATGTCGCAACCGTTACTACTCCGTCCAAAATTTGGGGTTTTGATTTATGAACCCTATACTATAAAATCAAAGTGCTTCTCTAGAATAAAATTTATCCTAGTAGGTACCCGAACATCGAAAAAAAAAACAACATATTTATTATAGCATAGATGTCGATTACAAATTAAATTAAATAAAGTAAATTTACGTCTACCAGCCGTTTATAGTTATCGAAACATAGAAATATTTTTTCCAAATGCGATGGTTTATTGGTTACCGTATCTACTTACATTTCATACAGTTGACCAGAGCTAGATTCTTGATTATCGCATTTTTTGATTTTTTTTGACATACGAACTTCAAAAAAATTATATCCAATAATTACGTTCTTTTTGGCAGAAGAACCCCAATAATGTTCAAACTTGAAATAATACTGTCGAACTTCGACCACTGGATAATTACTAGTTTTCATTAATATGTTGGTATATGAGAGATGGTCATTCTCTGTATATAAACAATAACATTTAAAATTCGTTATCATGTTACAGTTTTATTGAAGTTTCGTAAGCGAATTGATAAAAACCATTTGACTGAGCATCATGTTACCAATATTAAGATTGTTTTGGTATCACCATATGTTTATTTGATTTGATCATAAATATCGTATTCAATTTAATATCACATAAATAATAAATTGACTGACCGGTCAATTATATGATGATAAAGATCCATATATAATTTGATAAGAATATAAAAGCTTCTGAGTATAAACTTTCTTATAGAAAATAAAATACCTACTTAAAATATTGGTTAAATTAAAAATGTAATGATTTTTTGAATTAATATCCAATATCACCTCATAGAAATTTTCGTATTTTATGAGACTTCTCGTGAAACTACTTTGTAAAGTTAATTGGAGAAGTTAAATTTCACCGTACCTATTACCTGCAACCAAACTTTTGCAGCATGAAAGAATAAACACCGCCTTAATTAACGAGTTCAAAATTCACTAATTCAAAACTTTTCTCACCTGCTCAAGTTTATTTTTGTTCCTATATAGATAGTCTACTCCAAAAAATGCACAACAGTCAAAATATACTAAAGAAAACGTCAATAATCTTTGCACAAGAAGTCACAACACACAACAACTGAATTGACCAGATTAACTACTAGAATATTTGTATTTCGAACAAGGCGCATTTCACTGGTACCGCGGTTACGTCATCAACGACAACGTTCCTGCTATTGCTGCTGGCCTTCTACCTTGGACTATCTGAACGAGAACGAGAAGTTTTATGAACTAGGTAGCAGAACAGCTAGACAGTCGGTGGCAGTTTTGTTATGTTCGTATTTCTATTCTTAGCAAGCGACTATGCAAAAAATATCGATTAAAATGGAATTGGCGTTTCCAGAACAAAAATTTTAAGGACAGACCTTGTGAAGGATTTTTTTTCAAATCAAACGCTAACTCATCGTTTGTTTTTATTGTACAGAGATGTGTTAAAATGACTATTATAGGTAAGTATAATCTTCAAAATACCTATCTCATAAATTCCTCCAAAGATTGAAACTTCGACTTCCGAACCATCCTTACGAAGTGAACGTAAATAGGATATTTCGTGAGTTTAGGGTCTGTTAGGAGATTTCATCAATTTCATTCTGAACTTCGTATAACTTCCCCATAGACTTGAAGACAAGTGGGAATAAAGTAGTAAATTATCAACATCTCCATGATTTCCTTAATAGCCAATACATTTATAGGAAATTTTTGAGAAAATTAATTACCTACTATGTACCTAGGTATTATTTTTAAAAGTTATTCTTTAAAAATTTGCAACCACGTTAAAATTACAGTATGATAAATATCCGAAGAACTTATTGAAATAAATACACTCTAAACGTATTTTTTGTCAAGCATGATATTAAAGCATTGATTCAGGCATATGGCAGATTTCTTCATGATTATAATGTTGCGGTGATCATGTCTCATGTCCAGCTGAAATTATGAATGAAGGTTAAGTACAGTATTTCTTGTTCATGATCTTTCTCAATATAGGCAACCAAATAGTCGCAATCTCATTTATGTCTTGAGATTTTTGCAATAGATGTACACCATCAGATTTTGTTTGATTCACGCGATATTCATTCCTTAATTTGATATTCATTTACCTACCAATAAATGGATTTGTCTCTATTTTATTTATTACCTATATGATTGTGGGTTCGAATCCAGCGTAAGTTTATTGTTTTAACGTGACTACATCCTACTTACTGTTAAGGCTAGCATTTTTACGAAGTTAAGAAACTTTAACTGATACGTTCAATATCTTTATATTATTAAGTATACTAGCACCTAAACTAAAAGGAGTATTCTTTATAAAATTTATAAAATGAGTAGGTACCTATGTAGGGAAAAATATGATCTCGGATGCAAGTATGTTTCACTAATATAATAGTTATTTAAGTAACAAGGAATGTAAATACATGTTATCAGTCGATACATTCCTTGTTACTTATTACATTTTTCCCGCTGCCGGTAATGTAAATAATTAGATAATGCTTAGATACATTCATTTCCTAGGAATGTAAATAACATTATTTACATTCCGTCGTCTAGGAAAAAAATATACAAATGAATTTTGCCATTTTCATGTTTGGTATCTAAGCATGTATGAATAATTTATTTTATCGGCAGCGGCGGGAAAATGTATATTATTGAAAAACGCTGAGATTGAACAAATACAACTATGTATGTTTAGTGTACTGTGCGGGACTGTTGTTTTTAATGACTATGAATTCTAGGTTAGGTCAATCCATTCTTAGTACAAGTGTAGTTAGTAAAAGAGTTTCATATGTATTTAGGATACTGCAATAATCATGGGCTGATGAGGAACTTACTTAATTGAGTGATATTACTCCTATATTAACTTAGCCGACTTTGGCTGATTTTTATTAACGACTCAGCCAACCTCTTTCTTTTTCAATCTTTATATATTTTGTTTTAATAAGTATAAAGTATATCTATACTACAATGAAAAATGATGGATCCAAAACAGATTCCTGAGGTTGACTTCATTATTTATAAAATATTATCTATTATTTATTTGCTTAGGCCTCATGATTCCTTCTACTAGGTTTTTATAATGTATTTGCTTTACCTTAGTATAAAAGTACAAAATCTCGTGATATGAAGTCTCCTCGTACTTACTACATTGTTTTTATTTAAAATAGGGCCTACTGCAAAGATTAAAATAATACTTGTTATTGGTCTTAAAACCTAATTTTATTTCGGGAAAGTGGCCGAATAGAAATATCCAGAACGCGACAATGGTCGAATTCGGTCTTTGAACGAAACTTATATAGGTAGGAACAAAGAACAAACATGAATTTGAAATGTGTCGAATAATATTGCATAACTGAGAATAAACATATATAAATAATAAAATAAAGTTTCAGTAATAAGACATATTTTATCAATTGAATAATCTTCAGATCATATAAAATACCTAGGTATTTTATAGTTCTATTATATAATAAGAGATTTCAAAATGAAGCGTAAACAATGTCAATATTTCAATTGCTCTAGCTAGAAAGTGATAGATTTTTCTGGTATCAAGTATTGCTATAATCTCACTAACCCCTGCTAAAGCATGATTTGGGAGAAACACATGTTGGATTTCCAAAATGTTTGATAGGATACCATCTACTGGTTCACTTTACAAAATGCACGAAAAAACATATAAAAACAAATATATCTTTGAATCGAGAGTTTTTTTCCCACATGAATAACAGGGCACTTTGATGAGTTCAGTGGTTATAACCAATCACGACTCCAAGCAAATATAATATTTAGTTCACTTTGAGTATCCTGGAGGCTCTGGAGTGGGTTGCCAGATATTTTGGTATTATCAACATAGAAGGAACAAAACGACTTCAAGTGGTATGGATTGTCTGAGGTGTAAATCAAAAGAAGTAATGGAACAAAAACCGACCCTTCTGGAACGCCACTTTTTACTGGTCGCTTAGGACCTGCGTTTGACCCTATATTTGACACGATTGGATAAAAACGTGGAGATCCATTCTAAAAGTTTTTCACGAATGCCCTTATTATCTAATAGACAATATTTAGGAAAGAAAATAATACCGAAGTCCAAGTAAATAATGGAGTAAAACCATGCTGTTTTATCTGAAGTGATATTATGAAGAGAGACAAACTTGCGCATAGTATCAACGATAATCGCTTCCATGATCTTGCCGATCTTGATTTGATACCGGAACTATCAAAAAGATTTCAGTGTATTTTTAATAATAGTTTTAAAAGTTCTTATAGTTGTTGAGTTCCTCAAATTATTATTTTTTTAATATTGTTACGTGGGTAGTTTATCATGTACTTACTGTTATTATTTCTTTTAGTTTTTTATTCATTCTGCTACCTTATTTACAATAGTGTTGCCTGTGTATTTCATTATGTAGTTCTAGAATTATAGTAGATTTATTCTCGATCCTTCCAGAAACTTTATGTGAGGTACAGTTTGTCATACTATTGTCAGTTTGACAAGGACCTAGAACATTAATTATGTTCGTCTAGATAATCATAGAACATTCTCGATGAATGTCATATCATGATTCAGATATATAAAGCCGTGACGATCACGGGACACAGTCAGTCTTATGAAGGCAGTGAGTCTTATAAAGTGAGTTGAAACAGTCAGTCTGTGGAATCAGATGTTAATAGCAGTTTTGTCGGTAAAGATAGTGACAGTATAGATTGTCAAGGTGACAAGTGGTGACAATTGTACCATATTAGAAGCTCGTGTACTGAGTGTTTGAAAATAAACCAGTAACTCCATAAAGCACATTATTAAAATGTTACAAAAATTGGATGGGCAAACAAATGAACAAAGAGCTAAGACTTTGTGTTGGAATTGTGGACAAGAAGGATATAAAGAAGAATTGTCCACAGCCTCAAAATAGCAATGTGCAGGAAAACTCCAGTTAGCCAGTTTTGCGGGGCGAAGACTGGCTTACTCCAACATCATTAAAAATCAAAATTTCCCGACTGAGTCATGAAGGATCCAGCTTGGTTGTGAAAGGAAGAATATGCGGTCGGGACTGTAATATTGTTATTGATACTGGTTCATGTTCTACCATTGTGCGAGCTGATGTTATTCCTGCTTGCAAAATTGACCGTCCCAATAGAAGTTATATACTTGAAACTGCAAATGGAGTGGCAATACCCGTCATTGGTACTCACGAGGCAGATATTCAGCTGGGAAAATCAAAATTCAGACATAAAGTATTTGTTGCCGAGATTTTGGACGAAGTTTTATTTGGGCTAGACATCATGAATAAATTTGGCTTTAATCTGAACCTCCAAGACAGAATACTCAAAGTTAATGAAGAAGAGTTGTTTATGTCAACATCTGAATCTAGAATAAGAAAAATTAAGGTAAACAGGACCATTACCTGGATGGTCTGACAATCTCATCCATGTTAAAATAGAAGGTTCTAAGTGCAAGGAGGCACTGGTACTGGAAAGTAATCCAGAATGTCTGCCAAAGGAAATGATTATAGAAAACGCATTAATAAATCCATCAAGTGAGCATCCAATTAAGGTGAGAGTTTTAAATCTGTCCGAAGAACCTAAAGTTTTAATGAAAAATGAAGTAATTGCCTGTGCGGAACCTATAGTATCTGTCAAAACCTCAAGCAGTCAAGGGAAAACCTTGAGCCAGAAAGGAAGAGAGCTGAAAGAGAGAATCATTTCTCAACTTCCTAACCAACAAAAGGCGAAATTTGGTGATTTATGGGAGAAATACAAAGAACTATTTTCTTTTTCGGAAACAGATCTAGGACGAACTAATATGGTACAACATCGCATTAACACAGGCAACCAAGAACCAATAAAACAAATTCCTAGAAGGGTACCATTAGCAAAACAAAATGAAATGGCAATACTTATAGATAACATGAGGAAACAAAAGGTAATTGAACCTTCGAACAGTCCTTGGTTGTCACCGGTTGTCTTAGTCACAAAGAAAGATGGCTCGACTAGGTTTTGTGTTGATTATAGAAAATTAAATGAAATCACAAAAAAAGACAGTTATCCTCTTCCTAGAATAGACGACACACTGGATTGGTTGTCAGGAGCGAAATGGTTTTCTACATTGGACTTGAAAAGTGGATATTGGCAAGTCGAAATGCATCCTGATGATAAAGAAAAGACAGCATTTTCAGCCAATACTGGTCTATGGCAATTCACTGTAATGCCATTCGGATTGTGCAACGCTCCAGCGACTTTTGAGAGATTGATAGAAAGAGTACTACGTGGACTCATTGGAAAAAAATGTTTAGTATACCTTGATGATGTAATCGTTTTCAGTGAAACATTTGAGGAACACTTGAAAAATCTAGAAGAGGTATTTCAACGATTCTCAGAAGCAAATCTTAAACTTAATCCCGAGAAATGTGCTTTCCTAAGAACTGAGGTGAAGTATTTAGGACACATAATATCCGTAAATGGTGTAAGAACAGATCCGGAAAAGACAGAAGGGGTTCATAATTGGCCTGTACCAAGGAACAAAACAGAACTGCGAAGTTTCTTAGGCCTGTGTTCATATTACAGACGGTTCGTAAAGAATTTTGCTAGTATTGCCCGTCCATTGCATCGACTAACTGAGACGGAAAGACCTTACAATTGGACTCCAGAATGTCAGAATGCTTTCGAATATCTGAAAGGTGCTTTGTGCTCTTCTATTGTTCTGGCTTATCCCCAGAGAGAAGGAGAATTTATCCTAGATACTGATGACAGTAAAACAGGAATTGGGGCAATTTTATCTCAAAGAATAGAAGGAGTGGAGTATGTACTAGCATATTACAGTAAGAGTTTGTCAAAGGCTGAACAAAATTACTGTGTGACGCGGCAGGAGTTGCTAGCTGTAGTCAAGGCAATAAGACATTTCCACAAATATTTATACGGTCAGACATTTGTTCTAAGGACCGATCACGCATCACTTAAATGGCTGTTCCAGTTCAAGAGCCCAGAAGGTCAGACAGCGCGCTGGCTCCAACAACTTCAAGAATATGACTTCAAAATTGAACATCGTCCTGGTATTAACCACAGAAACGCTGATGCACTGTCAAGACGACCTTGTGCAGAGGATTGTAAAATCTGTTCAAGACTTGAAAATAATTTGCCAGAAATTCTTAAAGTCAAACGAACTTTGATAAATGGCGACCCAAACTGGAGTTCGGAAGTACTCAAACAAGACCAATTGGATGATAATAATATTGGACCAGTGATGAGGTGGAAAATGGATGGAGTAAGACCTACTTGGCAGGAGATATCAGATTTATCTCCTGTCATAAAAGGATACTGGTCACTTTGGGAATCTTTAGTAATTGATGACGTTTTAAAAAGAAAATGGGAAAGTAATGATGGTAAGACTGTTCATTTGCAAATAATTCTTCCACGGAAAAGAATTGCACAAGTACTGCAAGAGATTCATTGTGGAGCAAGTGGTGGCCCTTTAGGTATCAATAAAACTTTATCGAAGATTAGAGAGAGGTTCTACTGGTTAGGAAGCCGTGCTGACGTAGAGGACTGGTATCGGCGATGCGATACCTACTTTACCAGTAAAGGCCCAAATACCAGAACCCGCCATAGGATGCAGCAGTACAATGTAGGTGCCCCATTTGAGCGAATAGCCGATATTACGGGGCCATTTCCAATAAGCAGCTCTGGAAATAAATATCTCTTGGTCATCATGGATTATTTCAGTAAATGGCCAGAGGTAGTCGCAATTACAAATCAGGAGGCAAAAACAGTGGCCGATGCCCTAATTGAACATTGGATAAGTCGGTTTGGTGTGCCGTTAGAGATTCACTCGGACCAAGGTCGAAATTTTGAGTCGGAAATCTTTCAGTGTGTGTGTAACCTAATGGGGATTAAGAAAACTCGTACAACTCCACTGCATCCACAATCCGATGGAATGGTAGAGAGATTTAACAGAACACTAAAAAATTATTTGAGGTCAGCAATCAATGAACACCAAACAAACTGGGATAAGTGTATACCGCTCTTCCTACTGGCCTATAGATCTTCCACTCATGAATCGACCAAAGAATCCCCAGCTGGCATTGTGCTTGGTAGAAATCTGAAACTTCCGTCTGACATCTTGTTTGGTTCACCAAGCGAACTTCCCACATCTGTAGATACCTACATTCAGAGTTTGAGGCGAAGACTCGAGGAAATACACAATCTGGTTAGAAAACAGTTGAAGATTTCTAGTGATCGAATGAAGGCCCGATATGATATTCGTGCAGAAACCGGACAATTTAAAATTTGTGATAAAGTGTGGTTGTACAATCCACAAAGACGAAAAGGTCGTTCTCCAAAGTTTGACAAACAATGGGAGGGACCATATACCGTTATCAAGAGGATAAACGATGTGGTATATAGAATTCAGAAATCCCCACGCAGTAAAATGAAAGTGGTTCATATCGACAGACTTTCACTGTACAAAGGGACTGAGGTGACATTTGATCGGGACGATCAAAGCTAAGAAGGGGCAGTGTTACGTGGGTAGTTTATCATGTACTTACTGTTATTATTTCTTTTAGTTTTTTATTCATTCTGCTACCTTATTTACAATAGTGTTGCCTGTGTATTTCATTATGTAGTTCTAGAATTATAGTAGATTTATTCTCGATCCTTCCAGAAACTTTATGTGAGGTACAATTTGTCATACTATTGTCAGTTTGACAAGGATCTAGAACATTAATTATGTTCGTCTAGATAATCATAGAACTTTCTCGATGAATGTCATATCATGATTCAGATATATAAAGCCGTGACGATCACGGGACAGTCAGTTTATGGTATCAGTCAATTGGAAACATAACTCGAAAGTACTTGGAACGCGATAGTCAAAGTGACAAGTAGTGACAGTTGTACTACAACAGAAAGCCGTGTACAGTGTGTTTGAAAATAAATCATTGAAAGCAATCTGCGAATTTTGAGTGCTACGCAAGTGAACTCACCCCACAACGTTTAGCACAGGGTTAAACGTTACAATATCTATATTAATGTGTTCTTGCAACTTAATATGCTATGATGTTATCTGAAGATGACACAATCATTATGTGTAGTGGTGATAGATGGGATGAAGTAAGAGCTAAGCATTAATTAAAAGTCATAAGTTAATTGTTCAATTATTACAGGGTCTGAATATATCCAAAATTGAGTATTTTAAATGTGTCTTCATACTCGGTTAGGCTCCCTGTTAGTGACAGACTGACAATACATAGAGATGGTTGTAATAATAGTTTTGTAGATGTGATAAAATAAAAAGTCAATGAAGTCAAATATCTTGGTGTAATACTGGATGAAAATTGGATTTAGAAGTAAAATATTTTTGGTGTTGTTAAAAAAGCAAGATCCCTCCTTTTGTTTGCTATAGAAACGAGATATATTTTCGTCAAAAATGATTTATTTAATTTATATCTGTAGCATACTACTTAATGGGATTTGTTGGGGTTCAACTTTTTCAATAGTATTAGGTCCAGTAGCCAGAATACATAAGCGTACTATCAAAATTAGTGAGAAACGATTGCCAAATACCTATCAATCGAAAATATTTTTCGGAAGCACTAATATATTTATACATATTGAATCCTACCGGAGTAGTATACTCTTGCGGGTGTATGCTCTAGACATAAATGACTTATAGTATCTAAATAAAATTAAATCAAACATTGTTCAAAACAACAATTTATTTCGATCCAAGCGTACCTATCTAGAATAGACTAGAACATAATTTAAACGAGAAATTTCAATAGAGAGATTATTAAACAGAATATTAAGAGTTGGATTATGAATATTCTAATAATCATTTTATATAGTTATGGTATAAAACTACTGTTATTTATGATGTGATATGATTTTTATATTATCTTTATGGGTGGCACAAAATGAATATTATGGTTTAAATACTCTATAACAGTTACGTTATTTTTTTCTTTTGTTTTCAGATTTGTGTAGTTAAGTCTTGGAGAATTTAAAATGGAACACTATGTACACCATCGAACAGCGATCAAAAATCTTTGAATTGTATGTGAAGTGTGCCAACAATAAATCGTCTATTTGCAAATTTTCCAGAAACATTAACCATGAGACGGTCTGCACTTGGGCTTTGTACATGTTTTCATACAAAATCCAGTTGGTGCAAGAGATAAAGATTAGCAGACTACCAGTGACGGCTTGATTATGCTATTGCATTAGAGTGAAAAGACGAGGAAAAGAAAAAGAACGGATCTTTAGGTCATATTTCTTCGAAAATTCTGCCGGTGCTTCAGTTACCATTAATGCTGCTCACTACCATAACATGTTGGAGAATTGTTTGATGCCAGCAGTGGCAATCGGCTCTTCAGTGTGATTTCAAAAAGATGGTGCCACTGTCCATACTGCAGAGACACAATGGTCAGTTATGGGAAATATCTTCGGCGGCCATATTATGTCGCGTTGGAGCAATTTCAATAGGGAAAGTTAGTAAAAATAGTCACAATTGTATGTTATTATCATCAAAAACCCTATAGTCAAGAAGCAGGTCGGAAAAAATCTTTAACTGAAATATAAGGGTTTAAAACATTGTTATTTTGACTTCCGATTTAAACGCGCTACCTTGCTTGCCGAACGACACGACGGCCGGTTTTTGGAAGGAAGGAGATTTTGTATTTGAGTTTTTCTGAATATGGGTCCATTTCTCAACTTTCTTTTTCAAATGAAATAAAAATCGTCTAATTCTGAGTACGTTTACTATGCTAAACTCGCGAACAGCTATAAAAAAATATGCAACCGAATTGTATACCTCCTCCTTTTTTCGAAGAAAAATGATGTTCACATACAAAAATAGTAATGTTCCTTAGAGAAATATAATCACATTACTTCTGCATGCTCTTAGTCATTTTTATCTTCAGGTACGTGAGTAAAAAAATATTTGGAGTTTTCACGGTTGCACTAGAACACAGTGGCACAATGCAGTACTAAACCAAATACCACACCAGAATACAAAAGCATTGTGCATCATTTGGTAAATAGCATGCGGCGGCCACTCGATTCGTCTCGATGCAAGGAGTGACGACACAGGAGCTCCCGCGCATTTGGCCTCGTTTGAATTAGCTTAGCGAGGATTTCAACTTTAATAATTTATTGTAAAATAAATACTGCGATTTAGGGGCTGATATTTGGTATAGAGTATTTTTATACATAAACACACATATTAACGAAATAAAAAAATATAGGCAAGTTCCCTATTGGCCGCCGCCTTCACCTTCACCGGACTTGACCACTCCAGACTTTTTTCTTTGGGGAAAGAGTATACATGATTACTCCACGGATCATACCTCAACTAGAAAGCAATATTCGCAATGAAATCCGTGCCATAACCCCTGAAATTATGCAACATGTGATGGAAAGAGCACAACTATGTGAAGCGAAAAATGAACGACATCTGCGTTATGTAATTTCTCAAATTTAATTTAAAGATATTCTCCATTTATATGCTGTATTTTAACATAACGATGGGAGCACTTTACTCATAATATATATAAATGTGATAAAGCATTTAAACAATAACGTCAATTTTGGGCCACTTTGTAGTTGTATTTCTAGTTTTTTTTTCTCTATTTTTATTACTTTTTAAATTAGTATTATATTCATTTGTAGATAAAGATGATGTAAAGGTTGCAGATTTAAAATTAGCATAATAAACTTTAGGTCTACGTTCAGATGCTAGTTTCATCAAGGTAGGGGTTTATAGGGCTCATATAAATTCAGACAATCTGTTTTATATTTATAGATATGTCGCAGGCATTTCGAATAAGCAGGCTTTTTCCATGAAGACCAGCCGTTTTGCAAAACAGCGTCACTTCGAAAAATCGAGACAAATTATTGTAATTGACTAGTGATTTCACGTCATTTTGCAAAAAGTCTGAAAGCTGTTGGGCTTATTGAAGGGAGCGTGGAAGCGCTGTCATAATGAATAACCGCGCGCTTGAGCGGTATGTAGCTGTACCTAACCTTCAAAAAGCTGCAATCTGCGTATATGAGGGAGAATTAGAAGGATGTATCTTCAGGTGTGCGTCATGACGTTGATAATGAAGGACACGTTGTCAACAAACAACAATTTGTAGAAGAAATGAATAAATTCTATGACCGTCGTCAAGATAATAATACTTTGAAAAAGCCTTGGATACGCATGCGTGTTCGGCAGGTAAGGAATGATTGTATTTTTATTATAAGTTTAAAATAGTATAATTAACTGCATTGTAGGTTATTGAGATCGTGCGAGAATATAAAAATAAAATACAGAAACGGAGGTAGGGGATGATAGTACTACTCTGGTATTCAAGCGAAAATCTCATGATGATCCTATAGTTCAAAACGTGTCAACAGATGAGTATTATGACGTGTTACTGTCCTGCCAAGTTTTTTATTCCTAGACCCATTGTTGAAATATTTATTAAGCTATGTAAATTCTACAGTTGTAGGCCTCTTCTTAACAAAGGAGTGATAGTTCGCCCAATATTATCAAAAGACTTCAATATTAGATCACAAGTTGACTTAATTGATTTACAAAGTACACCTGATGGAAAATATAAATGGCTTTTAAACTATCAGGATCATGCTACCAAATTTCTTCAGTTACAGTTCAGTTGCAGAAGTTGCCTTAGAACTCTTAAAAAGTTTTCTCCAGTTTGGCGCTCCGCGTATTCTGAAAAGCAACAATGATCGTGAATTCACTGCGTCTGTATTTATGGAACTGACCAGTTTATGGCCTGACTGTAAAAATGTCCAGGGTCGCTCACGAAATCCAAAAAGTCAGAGTAGCATTGAACGAGGCAATCAAGATATTGAGAATATGTTTCGTGCATGGATGTACGCGGTGGCCATTGGTTACCATTTTGTGAAATTTCAAAAGAATAACTCATTCTACAGAATAATAAATCGATCACCATACAAAGTATTGTTTGGAAACGATGCTAAAGTTGGATTGTACTCAACGAATTAGTCAAAAGATTTGTTAAGCAGAATTAGTGCCGAAGAAGAACTTGAAACTATAATTGAATGACACAAACGATAGTACAAAAGAAGATGATGATGAACAGAAATAAAGGAACCTGAAGAATGGTCATAGAAACCAGAGTAGCACGATTTTACTGGCCGTTAAATAAAATGATGATGACACGGTATAGCCAAGCAGGACCATCAAGGACCTTCTGAAACGTGTTTGTGTTTGCTTCAGATTGGCCACAGATTCGACCAAACAGTGTGCAATGTGCCAGAAGGCAATAAACGATGAATGCAGACATATTACAGACGCTAACGATGCGTTGCTATGTCCGATTTGTTTACAACAAAAACATATCGCCTTGGAGCGCGCAACAAGTTATACTGGCCAAAAGAGAGCTGCCGATAAAATGATGCATAACTCGGCAAAAAAAATTAAACCAATACAAATTGGAATGGGAGTGACAGTAGCCATTGCCTTAAGTGGATAGGGGGCCAATGAATCCACGGAATTCACTGGGTAAAGTTCTAGATTATCAAAATGGAGTATACAGAGTTGGTACTGCAGCAGGGATAATAAAAAAATGGTTACCCAAGAACGAAATACAATCGTGTTTATCTTGTCCAGAAAATGTGCCAGAAAAGTAAGTTACGCTAAGAGAAGCGCTGTCAAGGTCAAGGATTTAAAAAATGTCAGTGCAGAGCATCGAAAATTCAATATAATACAAAAAATGCTGTTACCTCAAAAGTGGGGTACAGTGTAACTCACGTTGTTATAATAGCAGCACTCGCATAAATAAATAAAACTTACTATATGAAAAACACAAGTTAGGTAGATTATTTACTGCAACTACGTTATATGTATGTTTTATTATTTTGATTTGTTTAAATCATGTAAAATTGTAAGATTATTATTTGTGTTGTATTTGTATGTTTTGACAGAATAGATTTTCAGTTTTACCTTTTGGATCTTTATTAGCCCCTCTAAGCACATAAAGATTTACCAACTGCTGTCACGAATAGTCGAATGGGTAAGTACCTAATTGTATTTATTTGCTTGTTACATTCATTATGAATACTCCTCCACGCTCTCTTCAATACGACCAACTATTTTCAGGCAATTCTCAAAAAGATTTGAAATCACCGGTCAATTACAATAACTTTTCTCGATTGTTCAAAGTGACGATGTTTTGCAGAATGTCTAGTCTTTTTGGAAAAAGCCTGATTTTTCGAAATGCCTGCGACATATGTATTCTAACGAGACTCTGGTTCGCCAATTCGGAAGCCAACAATCGGTGACTTGAATACAATTTATTTAACCAATTAAATTAATAAACACCGATTTTAATTAAAAAAAATGACTTATGCGAATAAGATTAATTTACTACAGTTGTCTGCTTGGATTGATACGTCGCTGGTCCCGCTGCTCGCTGCACTCTATATTCGAGTCAATTTTAGGCCATTAGCTTTTCTTAATGTTCATACATTCATTTCTAGCCTAGGTACATATTATGTCAAATTCTTTCCGTTAAAATAATACATATCCAGAAAATATCTCTAACCTTTTTGATGAGTACTTTCTGATGTTGCCTATAAATATAACAAATTGTGAGCACTTAAATACCATAACCAATCAAAACTTTTATACTTATATCTTTTCCTTTCTAATTGTTTAATTTTAAAAAATGCATAATGAAGGATATGATTCAAGATCTTCACCATATCTACCCTTAAATTAATTATGACTGACCACCTGAAGAAATGTCATAGGGAACAAAAATAATTGTTTGTTCTAAAATGCAAATAACTCCTTGTTTGCCTACCCCTAAATTTATTTCTTATTATAAATTAAATAAATTATTAAATAATTCAGACACATACATTTGTTCCTTAGAAAGAGGTTGGGGTGCTGGGCATGACGAAGTCTATTTGTACAATTTTCCATAATTGAAGACAGAATTTTCTTCAGCATTTGGTGCATTAAAAGTTTCAATTGTAAACTTTCACCAAGTCTTGTTTTTGGTTTAAACTCCCCTTATATGGTCATAATGCTTGAGACTTGAATAAGACTAAACTATTTAACTATATAGGAATTATCGGTCAAGGGGGAAGGTCCAAATGCTTTAATTAATAGGAGGAGCTTCCATTTGAACGAGAATCTTGACATTTTTATTTGATAATAGTAAAGTTATTAAGTACTTTTACTTTCCGAACGTTTTTTAGAGAATTTTCTTGTTGGACATTCTCGATGGTCAATTGTTTCGATTTGATGATGTATATCGTACATTTATAGAATACCTAACTTATACGAATATAACACAACCTAGCGCAAATCGTGAACGGCTACTAGATCCATACGACAAGCATTTCCTTACCATTGTTTGGTTCCGGGAATGGCCGATAGTAAAGTCTACATTTTATAAGCTATGATCCTATACAAATTATTCGTTTGATACAAAATGCCAAAATATTGATTAACCGTATACGGACCTATAGGTCCTGAATTGTTTCAAGTAGAGCAAAAAAAATCTTATTTGAAACATGCATTCTTTGCATCATATAACGAGAAGTTGGGTCTATAGGTTTTCTTTAATTTATTTAAGAATGAAACAACTATGAAATCCTAATCCAAAATTAGTGTGTGCTCTTTCACAACTTAGTAACAACAATCATGTAGTCCACGTTAATTCAACGTCCAGTTAGAATTTATTTTTACAATTTAATTTTGTTTTTTGAGTTCACAATGTGAAAGTTTATGTTTTATTCTCGGAATTTAATTTTATTTTACTTTATTGACTAATTTTGGTTTTAGATCGAGTTTATTTTTCATCTCCACAACCTTTTTTCTAAGATTGATAATGAGACTATAAAGTCTCGAAACATGTCTCTGTTAATTGTAATATAATCATAAATATATATAGTGGAGAAGACATAGAGTTTCTTTCTTTCAACAAGTAGTTATTGTGAATTTACTTCAGTTGACTCCTTGGATTGATACGTCACTGGTCTCGCTGCTGCTTCCAATGATGTAAACTGAATACCTACTGAATAAATCCTCATTGGCCGCACTCTATATTCGAGTCAATTTTTGCTAGGCTTCTTCTCCATACCAATCGAGAGAGAATCCAGAGTTCTAGAAAATGGTTTCTCTATTTATTAGTAAGCTGGGCGTTTCTCGAAAACTCGAGGTGCGCCTATTGGATTCGCTGCGAGAAAACATTATTACTGTGGAGCTGTCATATCGGCGTACGGATGCATATTTATCTGGGTTCGCAGCAGTATGTATATTACTCTGAATAAATTATTATTACTCTTACTACATGTCCATTTATTACACAAACAATTTCTGGAATATTTGCGAACAAATCGAAAAATAATAACTAATAATTTTATTTACTAACAATAAATGTACACCAGTTTACAAATCAATAGAGTAGATGTAATTAGAGACTATATGGAACATTCTTCAGGACAATTTGTTGTATCCATACAACTTGCAAGGCGTTGAAGCGATTCTTCCTGGTGATTTTCCTCCACGTATTGCAGTCTGTCGATGGCTTTTGCACAGAAGGTTTTAAATCCCTCAACTACTGATGCTGATTTTGTTTAATGATATAGAACGTCTTTGAAGAAATGCAATTAAGAATTTTCATAAATCCATTGTGGGTTTGATGAAGATCGTTTTCAACATCAGTTCACGTTGATTGTTTGGATTGGAGTTGCAGGAGGCTCACCTGAAGTTCTTGGTGTACGATGTTGGAAAATCGAATGATTGGTGGATGTAGCTAATTTGGAAACGACCCTGCTATTTTTGAGAGACTTCATCAGTCAATTAGGAGAGATTGAATTACGATACATATTATTAAATGTTTGTTTTGGCTCCTAATAAATTATTAAAGCACAAAATATTCTTACCTATTTATGAATAATTACATTTATAAATCATGCCCTTAAAATATTTCCGGTTTTTGGATAATTATTTTATATTCACTTTTGACCTGAACAAGAGTATAAACGTTCTAAAAAGCTTCGGTTAATTAAAGAAATTATTTATTCTCCCAAAGACCTTTTCATTGAATATTAAATTAGCCAAGAATACAAAATCAAATATACGTTTCATTTCTCAATGAAACTTCGTCCTAAAATAATTCACCTTATGTCTGGGTTTTAACATCCATATTTTTCTCCGAAACATTAATTTGTCCTCATTATTGATTTTATCGCAGATGGAGGATCAACATTTTTTTTATTTCGTTTTCTTTCCTATAGAATTGCCAAATTAATGAACTGGAAATGACACCCGCTCGGGAAAGAGATTTTACTCTTTTGTTTATCAATTAATTACGCAAAGCTCTGACAAGTTGAAGCTGCAAAATCTCACAACTGATGGCCTAAGGCAATTCATTAATCTCATCTTAGGCCTAAAATAAATAAGTACATCGATACCCAATGGATTGCCTCTATTGTCGTTATTATTATTTTTTATATATACGTTTCTATCGAAATTTTAAAAACTTGACAATTGTCTTGAAAGCACTATTTAATTATTATTTAAACATTTTCTATAATATATTAGGCTACTATTATTTTAATCATATTTTGGAAAATGATTGTGATAGTAAATGTCACAAGAAACTACTATAGGGTATCAGTTGTTTCTTATCAATGCTGATTATCCAACTTGGCAACATTTGTGCAACTGATTAGATAGACAGACTTTATACAGTGTGAACTTTTATAATGGAAACTGCAAATAAAACACCCCCTTGTAGAACACACCCAAAAAAGCTGGAACATATCAATTTTGAAGCTTGGTTGCGCTTCTTTAAGAGCCATTCTTTTAATTATGACATAATTAGGAAACCCCTGTGACATAATTATGGCATCTTGTTAAATAGGAACAAGCATTTGTTTCATTGAATATAAAGCCGGCTACTCACTACGCGCTACTTGTCAAGGAACTTAACTTGGAATAAACTTGGCGAGTGCTTGCCAGAGTTCAAGTAAACTGTACACATTACGTTGGCCTCGTCAATTCGGCAAATTTTTCGGGAAGTTCAAGTCGGTAGGACAAGTACTTGCTTATTAAGCAATTGGACAAGATGGACGAAACGACAGCTCTAGCAGGTTTTGTAACATTAAGTTGTGGCTATATTTTACTAGAAAGCAAGGGCCAAAAATAGAGAAATAATAGATGGTGGTGAATTTCAAGTCGACTTCTAATGAAAATTCGGTGTGTATGCGCTTCCAAGCATCATGTACTTCGTTTCTATTTTTGTGTAGTTTGTGTGATGGATCCCAAATCATAGACTCCTGATAAATATCCAACAATTTGAGTGTAATCTCGCTAGTCCACTCCATAGCTATAAATTAAGAATGCATACACAACGTATAATATTATCACTAATAATAACGTCACCTGACCTGACGACTCGCGAGTAAATGCCTGCGTACCTGCGTAATATAGGACCAACTTTATTAGTTGGTGCACTAAAAATACATAATAATGTTAATTTTATAGGTGCTGGTACTTTTGAACTTGGCCCCAAAAATCCATCTATCTTACTAGGTACCTACACCTTCAAAATTACCAGCAACTACCCATATAATTAATATTATTTTGTATTTTTCAGTGCATCAACTAGTAAAGTCGGACCTATATTTTGCAAAAAATGTTTATTGGAGGGCTGTTCAGGATGTTCTTGCTGGGATTCTTGAATTTGGTATTTTTTCTAGACAGGAACGGATTAACAATGGTTTCTTCAAAACGGTGCACTTAACATCGTTGTTAGGTTTTATACACAATTGATCTAATTCAATATTTCTACCAATCATTTTGGTATTCAAGAAATATTGTTTTATGGTGATATTTTTATAATGATAAAATAATAATAAAAAAGTGATACTATCTTTTCGTAATACATATAATTTATATGCAATGTTGTTTTTCTTTTCTTACTCATGCAAGCTCCTTACATTCTTTATATTTAATAACTGTTTATCTTTATATACCTATTAGGTAAATTTCTTATAGAAATGTACCTATTGCGATCGTTCACACTTTTGAATTTCGAAAAAATTTCAAGTCATGTTGTTATATGTCTATAAGTTAGTCCAAAAAAACATTTGGTTCAAAAGTATATATATATATATATATATATATATATATATATATATATATAAGTATATATAAATTAGTGGTGGAACTACGACAGTATTTGTTAGATCACTAACACTTAGAATAAAGACTGTCGATAAATGGGGCTTAATTGAGAAGACTCTGTTTGCTCACCGAGCTTTCGAAAATGTTTATTTTCTTTTTCAAGGCTAAAAACAGGATACAAAGTAGTTATAAAAAAATTATATATACTGTACAAATTATATAAAAATACTTACTAGCTAGCTTTCACCTTTATGCTTTTATTTCGTCCGATACAGTCACCCACTAGAAGCGGATCACTTGATTTCAAGCTTTCGTCAGCGCCACATAAGTGGAAGCTATATCCGTTTAATATAATTAGATTAGATACCTTATTCAAAAACTCATTTCCTGAATAAAAGCAGTTTTTCAGGTAAAAAGGTTTTACTTTCTGTTTAAAATTGTAGAAAAGTCTTATATCATGGGACTTATTAAATGTGTAAATTTAAGGAGTTTTTCTGGGAAATTGCAAGTGTAAATCTTAGAAAGCTTGCTGATTTCGTTTGACAAAGATGGGTTTCTGATTGTGATGGTGAAGCATAATCTGATTTATTTCTGTGTATCTCAAGAAGTGTACTATATATGTTAGACTCATATGCCGAATTCGCCCATTCGCCGAATTAAATACCCAGTTCGCGAAATGATCAAAGCCAAATCATCGATTGCCGAAAATAGATCCTATTTCGGAATCTGTTTAAACTGATTCACACAATTCGCGAATTGAACTATCTGGAGTTGCTCAAATGCCGAATATGACTTTATTTCGGCGAATCATCATTTTTGCTTTCAACACTTCGCCGACTGTGCAATTTAGAAATGAACAATTCCCGATATAAATGTGTTTGCCGTCTCTGCAAGTTTCAACTTTTATTTCAGTAAATTTAGTGAAACGAATGAAGCAAGTGGTGTGCTTATGTGTCTTATGTGTGCGTAGCAGTGTCTTTATTATTCATTTTTATTGAAATATGTGTCTTATGTGTGAATTTAATGAACGAACATGAACGAAACAGTGAAGTCATCCGTGAATAAGTCTGAATTCTATGACTAACTGACATTGTATATCACAAGCCGAACAATAAGTTCACTTCGCCTTTATCCGAAAAAACATAGATAACATACATGAAGTGAAGGAAAGTATTTCGAAGAAAATTAATAATGAAACATTAACTCCATTGGATTATCGTAGATTAAACACATCTCAGATTCTTAGCATTGGGGGAATGGAAAAACTAGTACAGAAAATAAATGATGAAACAGATCCTCGTAATATAAAATATTACGTTACAATGTCAGAATTATATAATATTCTTCAAAAGGCACATCAAGACACTGGACACAAATGAACACTCGGAATGGAAAAGGATATAAATAAAAGGTATTGTAACATTAGTAGAAGTATTATTGAAGAATATCTGAAATTATGTTTACAATGCCAATTGAAGAAAAAGGAACTGGAAAACAATTCTATGAAATGGTCTGAGGGTTTACGATTTGTCCAGATGAAAAAAATAGGTCGTACCATAAAGGTATTCAAAGAAGAAGATGCCTAACTTGGGTTTCCCATGATAAATGGCCTTAAGGACTCTGGTTTACCATTATAAATTGTTGAAAAATTGCAAGGAAAGGAAGATATAGAGACACTATTATCATCGAACTAATATATGGAAAATACTGT